>CM035419.1:19587914-20187914 GCA_020310875.1 Ceratopteris richardii | reverse complement strand
TAATAAAACAAAAACTATTCTCTAAGACTTACGGGTTAGTTTCCTTTTAAGAAATGACCTTGGCTTGCTTAAAAAGGCATGAGAAGGCTCTATTTTTCACCCTATTTGGCGTGCATGACTGTTAATAGAACTAGCTTGAAATGATGTGCACATGGGTAAACATGCCACTATATATTAAATATAACCTATGTTTTTGTCCTGTTGTTCATCATAGATCTTCGCAAGAATTTGCAATCAAAATCCACAATAGTAAAGAGTGTTTCAATTGGATTAACTATCTGTATTTTGCTCCACCTAGAGTGCCCCCCACTGTCGCCTATATGATCTCAAAGAAGATATGGCAACTAGGCCTACCCAAAATTTTTTAAGATAAATCCTTCTCCTATCATGTCACATACATTAATTGCATGCTTCTCAAGCATGCAATGTCTCTACCAAAAATTCCTTCCGTATGCTAGAATTGAGTGAGCTGAATCTCTAGCTTCCCACGTAGCTCCACATCAGAAGCTCCATATAATTGATCTACATAGTCATTCCAAGCTTTCACAAGATCCATATCCAATGACTATTCTGTAGATCTTTATAAAGGATGTAGTAGATTGGCCATCCCATGTATAGGGTGATGGAACCAATCCCATCTCTTCCTCCATGCTCCTTGTATTTCCTCTATCCTATGGATAGAAAACAAATCAAGCTAGAAGCAAAACAATAAGAATATTGAAAACTTGAATGCACATGTGGCATGCCATATACTCATGTCACACACACAAATGTGACATACACAATGTGAATGTACTTATGTCATACACAAATGTAACATAGTACATACACATATTATATTACATAAATTATAACACACACATATGTGACATAGGTCATACACAGTACATACACATGAGTCATGACACATGTGACATACACACACATGTTAGATATGTGACATGTCATACACAATGCATATGTAGATGTGACATGTCACATGATATATACACAACTGTATTATATGACATACACATGTGAACATGATATATGATATGTCATGACTCATACAGTGATACACACATGTGACATACACTATTACACACATGTGACATGTGACATACACATACTACATAATGACATACACATACTACATAGTGATATACACAGTGACAAGTGGACACATTATAGTTACCAAGTTTCAACTTACCTCTCGAATATCAAATAAGAACATCTCTCAATAGACTCTTCGACATGGTCCATGAACTCCTACACAAGTCCTAACATGTAGCCCTCTCTATCCGCTATGCGTATGAGTGAATATAAGGGTTGTAGAGCCCGCACTAATCCCTCCATACCCCTCCAAAAACTATCATCCAAACATGTCTATCACACAAGTTCTGCCTTTGGACTAGTATGTCCATTTGAAGCTGTCCAATCAGATGAAACAACTATTTGCATCAATGCTTGCCTTACTCTTGTAATCTCTCCATGACCATATACATGTATGTGAATCTCATCTTGGCAGGCTTCACCAAGTCAATATCACTAAAAGATCTAACTAAAGCAAGCAACTTTGGTCTCGTTGTGAACAAAGAGAACACTTTTAAGCAAGTGGTAAAAATGATGTAAATCCATGGTATCTTCCCCACATCCTCTACCAGCAAATCAATGCAATGGGAAGCACACAATATCCACACAATAGAGGGGAATTCTTCTTCCTAAAGCTTGCCCATAGCCACACAATTACTTCCATTATTTGTGATCATTTGGACTACTTTTTCTACACCAATGTCCATGATAGCTTGATAGATATGCTCATAAATGAAGCAACCTATCTAGATATAAAACAAAAGGAATGATTAATCAATTGATAATTTATCTTAAAAGCTAGCATATTGCACATAATTGCACATGCACATTGCACATGCCACATGCACATTGCACATGCCACATGCACATTGCACATGCCAGATGCACATTGCACATGCCACATGCACATTGCACATGCCACATGCACATTGCACATGCCCATGCCACGTGCCCATGCCACGTCCCATGCCACATGCACATGCCCATGCCACATGCACATGCCCATGCCACGTGCACATGCCCATGCCACGTGCCCATGCCCATGCCACATGCCCATGCCCATGCCACGTGCCCATGCCCATGCCACGTGCCCATGCCCTGCCACATGCCCATGCCCATGCCCATGCCCATGCCCATGCCCATGCCCATGCCCATGCCCATGCCCCATGCCCATGCCCATGCCCATGCCCCATGCCCATGCCCATGCCCATGCCACATGCCCATGCCCATGCCCATGCCACATGCACATGCCCATGCCCATGCCACATGCACATGCACATGTCCATGCCACATGCATTGCCACATGCCCATGCACATGCACATGCACATGCACATGCACATGCACATGCCACATGCACATGCACATGCACATGCACATGCCACATGCACATGCCCATGCCACATGCACATGCCCATGCCCCATGCCCCATGCCCATGCCCATGCCCCATGCACATGCCACATGCACATGCCACATGCACATGCACATGCACATGCCACATGCCACATGCACATGCACATGCACATGCACATGCACATGCACATGCACATGCACATGCACATGCACATGCACATGCACATGCACATGCACATGCACATACACATGCCACATGCACATGCACATGCACATGCCACATGCACATGCACATGCCCCATGCCCCATGCACATGCACATGCACATGCCACATGCACATGCACATGCACATGCACATGCCACATGCACATGCACATGCACATGCCACATGCACATGCCACATGCCACATGCCACATGCACATGCACATGCACATGCACATGCACATGCACATGCACATGCCACATGCACATGCACATACACATGCCACATGCCCATGCCCCATGCCCATGCCCATGCCCATGCCCATGCCCATGCCCCATGCCCATGCCCATGCCACATGCCCATGCCCATGCCACATGCACATGCCACATGCACATGCCACATGCACATGCACATGCACATGCACATGCACATGCCACATGCACATGCACATACACATGCCACATGCACATGCACATACACATGCCACATGCACATGCACATGCACATGCCACATGCACATGCACATGCACATGCCACATGCACATGCACATGCACATGCCCCATGCACATGCCCCATGCACATGCACATGCCACATGCACATGCACATGCACATGCACATACGCACACGCACACGCACACGCACACGCACACGCACGCACACGCACGCGCACGCGCACGCGCACGCGCACGCCCACGCCCACGCCCACGCCCACGCCCACGCCCACGCCCACGCCCACGCCCACGCCCACGCCCACGCCCACGCCCACGCCCACGCCCACGCCCACGCCCACGCCCACGCCCACGCCCACGCCCACGCCCACGCCCCATGCTCCATGCCCATGCCAATGCCCATGCCCATGCCCATGCCCATGCCCATGCCCATGCCCATGCACATGCACATGCACAAGATCATGCACATCTTGCCTCCAAGCCCATCTTGCCTTGGCTTATGACATATTGCCAACAAGCTTGCTTTGCTTTGCGCATGGTGATAAGAGGGGATAACAAGGGAATTAGATATCTTGGAGGGGATATCTTGACCTTTGGAACTAGGGGGGGTGTGTGTGTGAACTTCAATTCTAAGCTTTTTACTTCCTTTTCCACCTTTGCATAGTCAAAAAGCACGCGATTCGCTCTAGGATTATTTTTACAAAATGCCTCAATGAGGGTGTTTCAACAAAATGGCCTCATTTGAGGCAATAAAATTTGAAATCCCAACGCATTGCGATGTTGCATTGTGAACTCATCACAACACATTGTGATGCAACAATGCTCTAAATAATGACTAATCGATGAAATAATAACTATACAACGTGTATTAACCAAAATTTGGATAAAAGGTTGAATAATAAATGGATCTAGGTACAAAAATTGGAGAGAAGTGTGTCTAAGGGTCAGTTGAAAGTGAAAGTGTGTTGCAATTAGAAGAGAGATAGTACTATTTTAAGAAAAAGATAGCCTGTGCTATAATTAGGGCGACGTTCTATAACCCCATTATAATTTAGGTTTTCTTCTCTGATAAAAATAGCCACATATCCTTCTATTCTTGAGGTACAAGGTAGGAAAACTTGGTATACTAACAAGTCTTGATGAATAACGAAAATATAACATATGCTTAGTAAAATCACTAGGTACAATGTACACACTCTTGGGAGTATGAAGAGAAGAAGTGGGTAGCAGCAAATTACCAAAAAATAGCTACGAAATCACCTAGGGGCAGCAACTCCACCTTGAATATGAATTTTGATGCCTTGTGTCCCCCTTAATAGGTCTTTATATGAGAATTTTAGCCCATGCATTAAATTTTGCATGAAAAGCTACAAAAGCCTCTTGTCATAAATTTGTACAAAAAATTTGCTTTTAAATACTTTAAACTTGTGAATTAACTTAGGAGACGTTAATGGCTTCATTTTTTGATAATATTATGCGTTCCTTGATCCAAAAGATCTCCTCTACCATTTGATGTGTTTTGCTTTTGAAAAACATAAAATAAAAAAACTAGGTTTGCTTTTTGGATGGTTTTTAGGTCTCAAATGGTTACATCTTATATATCAATACAAAGCTCTTAAAGAGTACTATAAGAATATACTATAATAATTTTCAACCATTTTGATCAATTTTGAGATTATGGTGGTAGAAATAGCAACCTTCCACAAGGGAGGTGCACAAATTTCAAGAAAAAGTTGTAAATTGGAAAAATCAATAGGTGGTCGAAGATTTGAAAAATGGCACAAAATATGTAGATATTTTTATGGCAGATTTGGAAAGTACTTTTCAAGAGCTATTCAAACATATATAATACTTGGGCATTTGGCAAAGATTTGAGGAAGAAAAGTCAATTTTTTTTTCTAATGAAAAATTCAAAAATACTAGATTAAAGTCAACATTGACTTTACACTTGGCAACAAGTCTTTTATTTGATTTAAGGGCTTGTATTAAACATAGTTGCATTGCAACACAATGTGAATGGTTTGCAACTTCAAAATCGTAACTTTGCAACGTTGCTACGTTTGCAACGCGTTGCTTTGCATGCACTTTTTTCTAGTCCAAAAGATACCCAAAAGTATATTTTCTCTAGAAGGGATGAGAAGTTATGTAAAATCTTGTCCAAAAATGTCCAATACATGCAATAAAAAAAACATGGAGAGTTAGTACAAATATCACCATGAGTGTTGAATTGTGTAGGGACTAATCTAGACTAAAAAATCTATACTATATATGTCCATGTGTGTCCTATACTACATATGTATGTTTGTATGTATGTAATCACAAATATGCATGGTATACGTATCTATGTAATATGCATGTATCTACTTACATGTATGTATGCATGCATGCATGTATGTATGCATGCATGCATGTATGTATGTAGGCATGTATGTATGTATGTATGCATGGTGTATGCGTGCATGGATGCATGATGTATGCATGCATGCATGTAATATGTATGTATGCATGTGTGTAATATACATATGACATGTCACATATCTATTTTTAATTCATAATTTATATGTGTCTATTTATTGATGCATCTCCAAAAGAAAAAAATCATGTTTGTAATGTTTTAGCCATCCAGACCCAAAAGTTGCTATGTTGTTAATGTGATAGCAACATGTTGCCTTGGATGTTGCTAAAATGAACTTTCCCGATGCGGCCTTTTTTTTTCAAATAAAATATGAGAATCTATATTAGTTTTTTGTACACATTACATATTTCAACAACATAAAAAATTTTACACATTCATAGAAAAAATCTAATAAGAAGGCATCATAGTGAGCCAAAAAGATAGTAAACACATTGCAAAAGATATAGTAACTAGTAGCCAAAAAGACTAATAACTACTATGCCAAGGCCCAAAAGTATATCAATCATCAACTTTCCGGATGCGGCCTTTTTTTTTTTCAAATAAAATATGAGAATCTATATTAGTTTTTTGTACACATTACATATAAAACATTTATTAGATATAAAACATTTATGAACTTTCCCGATGCGGCCTTTTTTTTTCAAATAAAATATGAGAATCTATATTAGTTTTTTGTACACATATATTTCAACAACATAAAAAATTTTTACACATTCATAGAAAAAATCTAATAAGAAGGCATCATAGTGAGCCAAAAAGATAGTAAACACATTGCAAAAGATATAATAATTAGTAGCCAAAAAGACTAATAACTACTATGCCAAGGCCCAAAAGTATATCAATCATCAATCATCATCGAGCTGAATATCCTCCTCTTTTACATCATCATCAATTGGACTAGCATCATCATCATCGTCTTCATCATCATCATCATCATGTACAAAAAGGGGATCATCATCCCTCGATGTGAGTCTCTCAAGTATGTGAGTAGTAGAGTCAAGCATACCCTCGTCCTCTTTGCTCTTTTGCAATGTGAGAAGGCTATCATCATCTTTATCATGTTCAATCATATCAAGTGTAACTTCTATCTTCTCAAGTCCTCTCTCTTTGATTTTAGTTGCAAGTCGTAAGTTGGTATGAATATGGACCAACTTTTTTGTGTTCTTTGGAAGCAATTTATTTCTTAACTTTGTATGTATCAAGGAGAAAGTTTTCCAATTTCTTTCACAAGTAGAAGCACAAGTTCCTTGTGAAAGAATGTGCAAAGCAAGCTTTTGAAAATTTGGTGTATGAGCCCTAAATGACTCCCACCACTTCATGGCATAATACATTCTCTTTTCATCTCTAGCAAGAGGCCTTTGATATGTGTCCTCAATCGATTTATGCTTATTGAACTCATCCATTAGGATCCCTTAATTTTCAAGATCTTCATGTGTATAATGCTCAAGTACATTCATCCAACCATCACTAACTTCTCCATCATCATTTGGGAATTTTTCTCTCCAAATAGGGTGGAGAATATAGGTTGCTGCATGCAATGGAGAATGCATCATGTCCCATCTTTTCACACACAAAGACTTCACTTCCTCTAACCTTGCATTCTCAATACCATCAATATGAAGGATTTGCTCAATCATTCTATTTGTCAATTCATAAACAAGACCCTTGGTAATCCCTTCTGTATCTGCTAAATGCAATATGTTTAAAACAGGGGCACATACGCTTACAGTCTCTTGTGAACTTCTCCAAAAAAATGCACTTATGACAATACTAGATACATCTTCAACTTTTGTTTTTTGGCACACTTTTTTTCTATTATACTCAACTAAAACCACCATGGATCTCAATCCATTATACACTCTCTCATCCAACTAGTTTGCTAGCATGATAAAAATGTAAGCAACTCTAGTTTGTGTAGGTTTAAGAAGATCTTTTGAAGAATGTTTTCTAAATAGAGCAAGTATGTTGGCCATCTGTCACTCTAGCACAATGGCAAGTACCAATGTGAGGAGATCCACCTCATAATTGTCAATCTGTGGAGATGTGAGGACTAGTATGACGACTATGAGCAAGTGATGGTACAAGTGCATGATTGAGAAGCACATAAGCATGCACACACATACACACACACATGCACACAAGGCAAGAACAAAGAGAGGAACAATGGAGTTCTTTGTATTACTCAAAAAGTCTCTTACAACAGCTCAAAAATCTAACAAGCTAACCTAAAAAAGGAGCTCTCTAACTCTTTTTATAGTTTTTGACTAGGTTTTAGCCTTGTCTAGACCTAGTGTCTCACCTAGTTAAAAATTAGGTTCCTAAGCTATTTTGGAGGCTCAAATGAGCTCTAAAATTATGAAAATTGGTAGATAGATACTTCTAATACTCCTCAAGCTCAAGGACTCCTCAGCTTGAACAAAATGGAGTAGGAATAATCAAAAGTGGTATTTACAATGGTATGAAGTAACTAAAATCACTATTTGGAAAGTATTTCTTCATGAAAAATTATGTGGGCTACTTATTGAATCTGTGTTGACTACTTTGCCTAGTTAATCCTATTTGTCTTTCCCTTTGTTCTAACTCCCTTCATTGGATTCCCTGTCTCGTAAGACCTTGACTACCCTAACTGCTACCAACACTCCTCCCTCTCTTGTGTCTGTCATCCCTAACAGATCCTTGTTGTCGGGAGTGCTGAATGTAGTATTTGATGACATCAGCGGCAAGGTGATGTTCTTGGATGCGTAGTCCTCTTGCCGATTTTATCATCATCTTATCCCAATCAATTAGACCTGGAATGTTTGGATGTGGCAAGCATAACTGATCTGCATGCATGGCATGTTCCACCGCAAAGAGATGTTACAAATGTGTTGGTTTGGGAATGAAAATTTTGGAATGATATTCCCAGAAATCAGTAGGGAACATTTCTTCAAAAGTCTGCTTATAGCAAGCAGGTAGATACTTGATTCGCGCATGCCATGCATATATTGTCTTGATTGAGGGGGTTTGGCTCATGTCATCGACCAAATCTCTGTTACCTTCAGAAAAACTGGGGGCCAAAATTTATGGTGCCTATACCTTGCGAAAGGTCTTGAATATGACTGTCATCAACTCGAAGATTTTCATAAGCATCATGGCGGCTATGTCCGGTATGTTCTTTATGCATGCACACCAATGGCATATTGTGGAAATCATATATGCTACAATGGGTGGTGCTCTAGGTGGAGCAAAATATGGATAATTGACCCAATCTGAATATCCTTTATTATTGCGTACTTTGATGGCAAAAGCTTTCCATGATCTTCAACGGACTATTGGACAGTAGCATGGGTTATATTTAATATATAATGGCATTGTGGCCCATGTGCGTATCAGTTTTGGATAGTCTGTGAGTAGTTGCTCATGCCAATTGGGTTGAAAAATCAAGCCTGCATGTGCTTCTATTGGTAGATCATCGGGCTCAAACTGGGTGGAAAATGTAGTCTCTTTTCTTGTATGCCTTTTAATCTCCATGTTATATTTAGCTTATAACACAAATTAGGGCTTATACTATGTTTTTGAGGTGGTAATCAAGCATTCATGGGAGATGTTCCGAAAGTAAGCTGACTTTTGAACGGTTTCTTCCAGATTGGAAAGGGACTTGATTTGCATGGCCACTCTATCATCGTGTGTTTGACCTATTTGTTTGATTCTCTTGAGCCAATCTAGGACTTCGATCTCAAAGGTGTCTTGTCGCTCTTTAGTGAAATGCCCACCAGGTACTAGCATTGGATCATAAGGCTCTTCAAAACTGTCTTTGATAGGTTTTGGGTTTCGGTTCTTCAATAGGAGAGGGTGGCCTCTCATATGGTAAGAGTCTGGCTTTTAGTTCTTCGACTTGTTTTCTTAATGCCTCTAGTTCTTCAATGGACTATTGAGGGATGGCAAGCTCGGGTTGAGATGTGCTGACATTGGCCAACTGCTTCTGAAGATCTGCACATTCTAATTCCATCTTTTCATAGGACTCTAAAAAGTTGGCATGCTCCTCGAGTAAGATTCGTATGTCTTTTGAGGGGACCACTCTATACTTTCTAGGGCTAATTTGTGCTCCTGAGGTCCCTTCCATCGCAACTTCCAAATTATCTTGGTTTTGCTATTGTAATTGCTTGTTCTCTTCCAATGTAGCAACCATATGCTTCCATAGTAGACCTAGATTGTGTCTTAGTTTAGCATTGATGACCATCTGTGCTTGGAGCATGTTTTCCAAATCTTTGACTACTTGAGCATCCATAGTAGACATCTTGGACTCCAATTCAATATGAGCCTATTTTAAGGTGGTATATTCTGCCAAAAGTGTTTGATTGTCGACTACCAGTGTAGTGACTCTTACTTGTAACCTCTGTGACTCTACTTGGAAGGTGGCATTGCGCTTTTCCAATGGTTGATACTCTTGTTGTAATTGATGTGCACACTGAATGATTGTATTGAATGTATTATTTATAGAAGGAGATGCAAGGGGAACGGTGTGGAGTGCAGAGGGAATGGGAATGGGGATGGGAATTGTGGATGTAGTGTCAAACAAAGAGGCAGGTGCGGAGGCAGTTGGTGGTAGGGGAATGGGAGATGGTGGTGTAGTGGGGGGAGGGGGAGTTGCTGTGGGTGGTGAAATGCCCATGGGATCAGATAGTGTGGTGCATGAAGGGGCTACCATGTATGTGGGTATGGTAGGTGAAGTGAGTGTGGTGTTAGTGTATAGTGACATGGTTGTGAGTGTTTGTGAACTTAGCATTTGAGGAGGAGGAGCACGAATGAATTGTTCCATGAATATGTAATGAGATGGGGCAATTGTGGCAAGTTAGGAAAATGATGTTGAAGAGGCTACGGTTTGGACCATGGTTGTTATTGGTACAATGGTTTCAACGATAGTTGATGGCAGAGGTGGTGGTGAGGGCTCTTTCTGCAAAAGAATCCCCCAACAGTTTGTCTTCTTTGGATTTGCAGACCTTTGTGTCATTTGATATGGGCTTCATGATATCTCAGATTCAAATTTAGTATAAATTATACTGTAATTCAAGAACCCTAATTAGTCAAGTGCAAGCATAAATAGGTTACATTTGCAAAAAAGAAAACCTAAAGTAAAAGAAATTAAATGGAGCGATCAATCTTCAAGTGCGTTGAAACTCAAGTATTCCTTGTGACAAAAACCATTGGACAAGAAGTGACAACCTAAGGAAATTAAAAGGAACAAGTGACTAATACATAAGAACTCTACAATGAGGTTGTATTGGGAAAAATTGGGATAACCACCAAGGCTTATGAACCTTAGGTCAGGAAATTATCTAGGACGAGATAGACAAAGCCTCAGATCTTCTGAAGCTAGGGTCAATCATACTGCTAGGTCTTGGGCCCAACAATTGAGTGTACCCATACACTCTAAGATCAGAAATGAGTGACTCTGAGATGTCATTTAGCATGAAGAGACCCATAGGTAGCTCAAGAGTGGCGTACCTAGAAAACCGAGAAGGACCCTATAGTATATCAGGACCAACCGATTAGGTGCTCGCATCTATGAGGATGGTTTGAGAAGATCTATTGTCCAGATTAAAAACCCGTTGATATAGTCAAATTTGAAGATGGTGCATACATAGATAAAGAAGGGACCATGTATGTGGTCACCACCCAACCAGATAGGATAGAAGAATTTGGTAATATAATCTCAGAAGCTGAAATAGGTGACATAGAGCAAGGGAACTTAGGAAGATTGCCAAAAAACCCTCGATGCAAATCATTCATGACCAGAATAATCACTCCAGAGTGGGTTCCCTAGGACAATAAGAGCATAGATTTGCTCCTAAACCGAGAGACCAACGAGGCTTTTTGGAGGTATAAACCTGAATAGCATAATGAAGTGGGAATTCTTAAAATAAATGAATTCAAAGATCTTGATACCTCAGGCAAAGTGACCTACTTAGACAATACTTTAGAAAGGGTCTTTGTGGTCTCAGAGCATGGTAGGCATGCTTATACTTGGAAGGGTGAATTTGTTTTTCCCCAACCAAGATCCAATGTCTCTTATGGTCACCAAGGAGCTGGGACATCTGAAGCTCATGGAACTCAAAGAGACAAGAGTAGAGATAGGCCCGAAGTAAGCTTTGCTAGCCCAACAGGAAGAGAAACAATGAGAGTTGAGACAGAACACGTGGAAAACGAGAGACATAGAGACCCAAGAAATCAAATAAATGTAGACAAGTTCCCTTTGCTAAGGCCTAGAGAACACACAAGAACATTGAGGCCTACACAAATAATCAAGTCCATGAAGAATTATTTCAATGGTATAGGAGACCCTTATGATCATGTGGAAGAATTTAGGAAAGTATTGAGAGCTGAGCAAGTTGCTGACCTATTCACACAATACAATGATTTTGGTCTAACTCTCAAAAATAATGCTCTTACGTGGTTTCAAACACTACACAAGAGGAAATTCAAAAACATAGACCAATTGCTAGAAGCCTTCATTACAGAATTCTCCAAAAGTGGCATCAAACACAATACCTCTTTCTTGATACACAACTTCAAATAAACATCCCAAAAAATGGTTATACTTGCAGGAAGAAGGTTTAGACAATACCTAAAGAGATGCCTTGTTCCAGAGTTAACCCACTCCAGCCAAACAAGTGTCTTTATTCTTAGATGGATTGTTGAGTAGAAAATTGAGATCTTATGTGTACTTGAAGGACCCAAGAACCATAGAGGAGTGTGCAGGCATGTGCATAGACATTGAAGACAATCTAGGGGAGGATATGGAGCTTTCTAAAATCTACAAGAATTCAGATAGCTCTACTAACCTCACCTCCAAACAATCCACATCTATCGAGGAACTTGTAGAAAAGGTAGCTCACAAACTATGAGTCTCTAGCAAGCAGATACCTAGATTTGCCCCAATGAAAAGATGCTACACATGTGGTGGAGACCACATGGCTAATGTGTGCTCAATTATGGCTCAACCCCAAGCGGGCCCTAATAGCCAATAGTGCACCATAGAAAGGAGGTACACTAATCACACTGCACATGATTGCCCCTACAACAAGCAGGTTGTTAGACAAAATTATCCACAACCATATCCACAACAAGGAAGATACCAGAACCAATACCCACCTCAGGCATATGTTACAGCACATCAGCCCTACCAACCACAATATCAGGCTCAACAAAGACCTCAACCAGTGTTAGCCCAACAATCTTCACCTCTAGACAATGTGATCTGAGTGAAGTATGCAACTATCAAAGAAAATCTGAATAGAGGCTCAGTGCTAGTATCACCATTGCTTTCAGAAAGTGACCCAAATCAGTTTTGACTCGACTCATGTGGATAGTCCACAGGCTTACTATATGTAGTCACTTGAGCATAATGAAACATACTATTATGAAGACCCTAGTGAATCTAGTGGGGATTGTGATTACACTAATGTCATGTATGCAAATGCTGATTCTCGGACCCAACATAGACAGATCAGACCCTAAGCCAGACCCTAAGCACCTAGAAGACCATGCTAGAGATGCCAAGGTAATCCCTTCATTCATGATTGTCTTTACCTACACCAATGCAACCCCAATTAGTGACAATTCAAGGTTCTTGTCAAGATTGTGGGAAAGAGCATCTTTTATGAGACTGCCCAAAGAACCCACTCAATGTGCCAAAGATCACTCCCATTAATGTGATTGGGTTAGTAGTAGATTCGTCTAGAAGTGTAACTTCCACTGCCCCAGTGCAAGTGGTCACTAGAGCTAAGGCACTACAGAAGAGCCAAGGATTAGGACATGAAAAGAGTTTTGATGCCAGTGGACTGAGAGTATAACTAAGAAAAAGGACAAGAGCTTGGAAAGATAGTCATGAAAGAATGAAAAGGAAATGGTCTAAGAAGATGAGCAAGTTAGAGGAAAGCTTAAAAGAAACAAAAGCCAAAATAATTGAACTCACATCTCAAATGCACTCTCTCATACCACCATCACCATCCAATCCGCCACCTTCTAACCCACCTCATACAACCCCATCACCACCTAGGGTAGGATCAGTCCTAGCAGATCCCACTCCCAAAGGCCTAGACATGATGTTTAAAGAATATCAGGCTAGAATCCAAGAAGGGCCAAACATATTAGATAATGAGAAATGTTACCCCAGAGTTGACCTAGAGATAGAAAGAACAAAGCTTTGTGCTAAGATTATAGAACTGGATCAAACCATGTTTGAAGTCAGCCACCTCTTCAATTACTCTAGTTCAGCTAAGACTCAGTTACATTTTGAGGGACTATTAAAAAGATTGGAGAGTTTAATTGCTAAATCTGGAAAGGAAACCACCTCTTAGGATAAGGACAAGACAAGTGAAAGAATGAGCATTCTTCCCAAGGAAGCTTATGTGCCTAATTCCACAGAGCTAGGCACCTCTTCTTCTATGAATCGGTACTCCCAAGGATTTCTAAGAGAGATTCAAGAAGAGAAATGGGCTAAAGAAAGTGAAAATCCTCCTCCCATTGAACTTTTGGATGACTTACACGATCAATTCCCACAAGATATTCCTTCTATTTATGGAGAACAAGAGGATATCAAGTCAAGTGAGTGATTAGACTTTGAGTCTAATTTCGTATAGAAACTGTTGCATTTCACAGGCCCATGGGAAGCAAAGTCCATGTGTATGAGAGCACCCATGGTCATGATAAGAAACGAAGACTCAGTCATACCTAGAAACACGAAGGTAGTAAAGAATACTAAAGTGCAGTGCAATCTCACTTTAGAGGATCTACTCAAGCTCAAGCCAGAATTATGGAAACATGTAGCCAACCAAGTGCCTAAAGTAGCTAAACCTCATTCCCAGGTAGGGTCCCATAGGACAGTTCCTAAAATACCCTTGGATAAGATAGGGGACATGAGCGAAGGAGAAGAAGGAAACACCTATCTTCCAATCACTCATCAAGGTTACACCACCAAGGCTATATTGGAATCAGGTGTGGGAGTTGTTATTGCCACCACTTCCCTATGGAAGCGATGGGGCAAACCAACACTCAGACCAACAAGAATGAAATTACAGATGGCCAATGGTCACATAGAGAGACGTTCAAGTTTACTAGAAGGGATAAGTCTCACTACTTGTGGTGTAGAGTTCGAGCATACATTTGCCATATGTGACTTTAGTAAAAATCAAGCCTATGCGATGATTTTGGGAAGACCATTCATGAGGCAGTTGCAAGTAGTACAGGATTGGGGAACCAATTCATTGTATTTGCAACACTTAGGTGTTACAACCAAAGTCAATCTCAAGGATTACTCTCATAGAGATGTGCCCCCTAGTCAATGGAATCCCATCCATAGAGCCACAGGTGACACAGGATCGGTACATTCCATAGGATCAAGATCCTCATGGATGCATGATGACACTCACTTGTGGATGTGTAAAGTGGCCAAAGAGGAAGGGAAAAGAGAAAAGGCTAGAGAGGTAGGTGCGAAGGAAACTCATAGATTAATTCAAGACCTAGCCTATGCACCTATAGTATTTCCAGATGAAGAGTTTGAACTTCTTGGTTGGGCGGAAATCTTAGCCACAATGGATGTAGCCATCAATGAAGAACAATGGACACCCCATTGTGATGAGGATGGCTATGACATTTCGGTCTTTATTATAGAACAAATCATGTGTGATTTGGCTCTTGAACAATGTGAACCTAGTATGGAAGGAATTGAACAAGAGAGTGACTCAGATCTAGAGTCAATCATTATGGACCCTTTTTGTGCCTCAAAAGAAGAATTCCTACATGAAATAGAAGCTCACCCTCAAAGGCACAAAGAGCTTATCAATTATGTGTGATTAGCCACATAAGTAACCACCAAGAGTGAAGGAGAGAAAAGAAAGAAGAGAGAGACTCACCAAATGAGGAGGAATCTTTGTTTGAGGCCCTCAAAAATTTCAAGAAGTATGAGATAGAAGACAGGAGAGTCATGGTAAGGATGCAAAAACTTGAAGCATTAGCAAGAGAGGCCTATGATAACAAAGAGATGACAAAGAAAGTTGTTGTGACCATAGAAGAAGGAGAAGAAACATGCACATACATAGGACATGATTTGACAGAGGATGAGGAACAAGAGTTGGCAGCCTTGCTAAGAGAATACAAAAATGTATTTTCGTGGAGTTACAAGGACTTAAAATGTATAGACCTTGATGTATGCTCACATACGATTCCCATGATCCCAGATGTCAAATTCTCTAAGCAAAATCCTTACACATATAATGACAATTATGCTGCCAAGATTAAGGAAGAGATAAATCGTTTAGTAGAAGCTGGATTTATCTATGAAATTGAGCACACTGAATGGGTGTCCCCCATTGTGGTGGTGCCCAAAAAGAACGAGAATTTACGTGTTTGCATTAACTTGAAGAAGGTTGACATAGCCACCATCAGAGATAGCTATCCAGTTCTTATCACTGAGCATCTATTAGAAAGAGTTGTAGGAAAAGAAGTTTACAACTTCCTCGATGGGTTCTTTGGCTATAATCAAGTAGACATTGCCCTAGAAGATCAACATAAGATGGCTTTTGCTGGGCATATTTTATTTTCAAGTAATGTCATTTGTGCTTACCAATGCACCCACTACCTTTCAAAGGCTGATGTGTCATGTGTTTTAAGAGTTCTTGTGTAAAAACTTGGAAGTCTATGTGGATGACTTATGTGCTCATTCCAACATTGGACAATCACATATACCTGAACTCAGATAAATCTTTGACAAATGCAGAGAATATCAGGTCTGCCTGAACCTTGAAAAGTGTGTTTTTATGTTGACGCAAGGCAAGATTCTAGGACACATAGTATCAAAGAATGACATATCCACAGATGAGGAGAAAGTTAGAGCTATTGCAGAGCTACCTAGGCCAAAGAACATCAAGGATGTACAAGCCTTTATGGGGCATTACGGTTATTATCGACATTTCATTCATATGTATGCAATCATTGCAAAGCCTCTGCACTCCTTGTTGACTAACTTTGAGTGGACAGATGAATGTGAGAACTCCTTCAATGAGCTCAAATACCGATTGTGTTCATCACCAATCTTGACTACACTAGATTAGAACAATCCCTTCTACATGCATGTAGATGCATCCAATTATGCAATTGGGTGTGTACTTGCACAACCTACTAGTGAAGGTAATATGGATCTTCCCTACCTAGTTATATCATTTAATGTAGAGTGAAATTATATCAAGAGCCCCTCATAGAGGAAATGCTAAATCTCGATACTGCAAAGAAACATGAAGAAGAAGAAAAACGAATTTAAGAAGAAGCGTAGGCAAAAGCTTTGGAATGCATTCGACAAATAAAATTGAGAAGATAGGGTAGAGATCACCCTAGGCCAGACACTCATGATGCTCCCAGATATCACATGGCAATGTGCGAAGCATCAAGTGTACATTCCCATAGAATAGTTGACGATGTCCTTATGTGATCCTGGAGGTAGGACACGAGGAAAATGCTAGGACCATAAGGGAATTGATTGACGTAGGTGCAACAATTAGTGCAGTTAGACTTTCCCATTGTCAAGAATTACAATTAAGTGTCAATCCTATAGAAGCATATCTCATAGGATTGGGAGGTGTGGAAACCCCTTGCATGGGTGAGGTGGAGCTTCTTGTCTACCTTCAAGTTGTTCTTATGACTGTGAAGGTGCTAGTGTGTCACGATGAGGATCTTACCAAACCTTTTGTCTTGGGTCAAGACTGGATCTATGATCATGCAGTCAACCTGAACCTAAGAAGTAGACTTCTTCAGGTCTAGGTGGATCAAAACTGCATCACAATTGAGCTAGAAAATCATGCACTCAAGGAACTAGGAAAACACCAACTCCTGGTCCTTCTAGGAGTACACATGAAGATAAAGATGTTTTTTTGGTCCAAAATGCTGTGATGCAGAAGGATGATGTTCTCAACAAAGAATTCATAAATATGATGTAAATCCCTTTTCCAAAAGTGGTCAAGAAAAAGCGAGCCAAGGAGTATAAGGAGAGAAAGTAGGCGGTGTATGCTCATAGTCAATAGAGAGCGTGAAGCGAGAGGACTCAAACTATGAAGAAAATCTGGATATGCAAGGGTGAACAATCCTCTTCTCTAATGACAGAACCACAAAGATGCAACAGACAAACTAGATTCAAATACTACAATGAAAAAGTATGCCAGGAGCCAATCAAGCCAGACTATTTCTATTTGGATTCCAAAGCGTTGACCCCAATGCACAACAAATTTGGGTGCCTAAGACTTTCTTACTAGCTCAAATAGCTGCACATAGGCTCATAACCTCAAATCGCCACTCACAATCACTCACATCATATACTTCGGGACAAATACTTACAGTCAATACCTCCACACATGAGATCACACCTAGCACTTTTTGGAAATGGGTACCCAAAAGGTCCCGAATCCAAGAAGTCATATTTCAAAAACATGTAAAGATCATCATAGGTGCAAGTTACAATCTCGCAAGGAAAGTTTGGAGAGTTAAACCTTGTACCAAACCCCCCGACCCAACCATGTAAACTACTATGCACAAGAATAGATGCATTTGAGTACCATACACAACCAGAGCATGCATGTAGGGACACTATTGACTCAAGTATTTCAATCGCGATGCAGCATAGTGGACTCTCCTTCTCGAGAGCTCCATGATGATATCCTCAAACTAGAAAATTGAGCTCCAGGCATCCTACACAGTACTCTGCACAAAGGTAGTAGAATGCGCAAAAAACACAGGACACATGAAGCATGAACATATATTTCTTAGGTGTTACAAATGCGATCGAACTTACACTCTGTGGCTGACTAGGCCACTATATGTTTTATTAAAGAACATATGAAAAGAAGTTTCCAGTGGCCATTTGGCCTTTCACATGGACACTAATCATAACAACCTCCCACTAAAGGCCAATATGGCCAAAGTAACTATGGTAGAGGAATAAAGAATGATAAAGAATACCTGAGTGTAAGTATACAAGCTATACCTCCCATCTGATGGGCATGTTACATAGTATACAAGCAACTATGTAAGACCATGAATCAAGTAACCCCCATGTCACTCTAGCACAATGGCAAGTACCAACGAGGAGATCCACCTCATAATTTGGACTAGTACGAAGACTATGAGCAAGTGATGGCACAAGTGCATGAGTGAGAAGCACACTACCATGCACACACATACACAAACACACACACACATACACACAAGGCAAGAACAAAGAGAGGAACAATGGAGTTCTTTGTATTAATCAAAAAGTCTCTTACAATAGCTCAAAAATCTAACAAGCTAACACCCAAAATGAGCTCTCTAGCTCTTTTTATAGTTTTTGAATAGATTTTGGCCTTGTCCACACCTAGCATCCGGCCTAGTTAAAAAGTAGGTTCCAAGGCTTATATGAGGGCTTAAACGGAATAAAAAAATTACGAAACTTGGTATGCAAGTACTTCTAATAGTCCTCAAGCTCAAGAAATCCTTGGCTTGAACAAAATCGAGTGTAATATATCAAAAATGGTATTTACAATGTTTGTGTAGTGATGAAAATCACTTTGATAGAAAATAAATTATTAAAAAAAAGATTGGGCCTCTTATATGTCGGATTGTACTTGACTGCTCTGTCTCCTCATTGCTTCTATGCCAACACTCCCCCCTCTCTAGCGTCTGTCACCTCTGATAGACCTCTGTTCTAAAGGGTGGTCGATATAATATTGAATGACATTAGCGGCCAGCTCGTGTTTGGTGAGTCTTAACTCTCTTGTCAAATCTACTTGCAAGGCATCCCAATTGATGGCACCGGGGATATCGGGCTGGGGGGTCATGTAAAATTTAGAATACATAGCCTGCTCACATGCAAATAAGTGAAGCAAGTGTGTTGGCCTTGGTGCAAACACCTCTGAGTGATATTCCCAGAACCCTGTTCTAAACATGTCTTCGAAGGTCTGTTTGTAACATGCGGGGAGGTATTTTATATGTGCATGCTAAGCATAGGCAACTCTAATGCTTGGGGTTGTGATCATGTTATTGTTGGAGCAAGACAATCAAGAATTGGTGATTATATGAAGTCTAGAAGTGAAGGTATGAAGAAAAGATTGAAGTCCAACTTCATGAAGTGAAGTGAAGGTTCAGGAAGAAAAGTTCTTTAAACATATGTACATTAGTTTTGTAAATACTTCAATATACTTGAAGTAATGACGAATCAATACTCATATGTATATATATATATATATATATATATATATATATATATATATATACGTGTATATGATCGTATTAGAAGTGAGATATGAATTATAGATGAAATAGAGATGAATAGATGATGAGTATTGTGTGTATCATCCATTAGATGAATGAAGAGTTGAATATGAAGAATGTTCAGAGAATTGCGCATGGATCTTTTCTCTAGTTCTCCTTCTGTGTTTGATTTTGTCAGAAATCCTTTTGTACACATCTAGTTCCATAGTTAATCTATCTATGGTTAAAGTTTAAGAGTCTAATTGCGAACAGGATGAGAGAATTTTATGTAGGAACATCTATATGTGAGAAAGTATTGAGTGGCTTCTGAAATAGGCGCAATCCCGATGGTCAAAGAAATGGTCAGTTCTCAGAGCATAGTGCAAAGTGTTAGACAAATAAGGAGTCAAAATCTAAGTTGAAAGGTAAGCCATCTATGGCTAAAAGCATTCGCTTAAACGGGTTCTAGTTTGGGAGAACCATGTGTTAGAAGTTGCAGATTTCAAAATCGACTCTACAAGAAGGCAATTTCAGACATAGGTAGATTGTTTGGATCATTTCTCATAATCTACTTAAGCTTTTGAAGTATTTTAACTTGAAGGAGGTGCGTTAGACCCTTGGCGACACATTCTACAAAGTTTCATCAGAAACTTTACACAAATGATTAATCAATGAGTGAGTAATGTGCAACAGACTTTTCTGTGAAATGACTTTCTTCATAGTTAGCTAAAATCTTGACAGTTTGGTGTTTGTCTTCCAAAATTGGTTGGAGTTTAAAGTTATTCTTGATATAGAGGTGGTCTAACATCAAGGATAGCTTGTTCTTTTGGAGATTAACACTCTCCATCATTGGTATCAGAGCAGGATTTATCAGATTGAGGAAAGGAAGACCCCGACTGCTGTAGATATACAAATTTCAGACCTTGAAGGTTCAAAGGATAAAGTGTGGAAGAAAGACTGAAGGAAGACATATAAAGGCTATCAAAAGGATCAAAAGAAGTAACATTCGAAGCTAAGGTACATTCATTCCTTATAAGGATTAAATATTTGATAGTACATGTGAAGAAAGGATGGGAGATAGTCTCCAAATTGAGAAGTTGGATAGAGAGAACTATCCAGCTTGGTCTATGAGAATGGAAGCTCATCTTATGAGCAAAGATCTGATGGGATACATCACAGGAGAGGAAGAAAAGCAAGAGTTCAAAGATCCTAGTGTTCCAACTAGGGAGGAGCTTGCAGATATAAAGATTTGGATGAAGAAGGATGCTCAAGCAAGGAGCATAATCTACATGGCAGTGAATGATTATTTGCTTCCTCATATCAGAGGACTTGAAAGTGCAAGTGATATATGGAATGCTTTGGAAGAACATTTTTAGAATACAACCAAATCAAGGAAAGCTTCATTATGGGCAGAGTTTACTACATTTAAGAAGAAGGCTTCACAATCAATATTTGATTATGTGACAAAGATGAAAGACATTGCTGATTCTTTAGGTGCAGTTGATGAAGATATTGAAGAAGATTAGTTGGTAAGACAAATTCTCACTGGGCTAAGAGGAGATGAGAAGTGGAAGCCTTTTATTTTATCTACAGAACTTTCATTAGATCATTTTACTCCTGATTTGAATCAATTGTTAGGACATATGCTAACTTTTGAGAATGATATCAAAGGAGATGTTGATAAGAGTGCAGGTCATGCAGTGTATTCTAAAGACAAGAAGAAAGCTAGCAAAGGAAAGAAACAATCAGTTGAAGATGAAGGTACTCCAAGTCAAGCAAACTTCCTAAGAGGAAGAGGAAGTGGCAAAAGTAGAGGAAGAGGCAGAAATAGCAAAGATAATGTCAGAGCTTGTTGGATATGTGGTAAGACCAATCATCTATCTCATGATTGTTGGCATGATAATCAAAGCAATGGTAATTTTTATTAGAATTTTAATCAAAGAGGAAGAGGTGGTAGATATTAGAGAAGAAACTTCAGAGGTAGAGGTGGTAGGAATTCTTTTGGAAGAAGTGGAGGAAGAAACTTCCAAAATCAATCTTACAATAACACCTACTATAATTATGCATCAGATCAAAAAGAACATTCAACTCTTATTATGAATGCAACATGTGAAGCCTCTCATGAAGACATGAGAGTATTTTATATTGACTCAAGATGTAGCAACAATCTGAGTGGAAACATTGCTTTGATGACTGATCTAGATCATAAGGCAATCAATCACACAGTTCAAACAGGTCATAATACAAAGCACAAAGTAAAGTCAATTGGTTCAGTTAAAGCCAAAGATAGAAGTACTCTCTTGAGTAAGGTTCTGAATGTTCCTACAATTCCAAAGAACTTGATTAGTATAGGACAATGTTGGCATCATACGAGAAGAAGCAGGTACGAGCATGCATGCAGATCTAGCACTAAGGCAACCCATTAAATTTTTCCAATCCTTACATTAGTATAAAAGTGATTCTCATCACTGACAACCATTGTAAATACCATTTCATCTTTTTGTAGCTCCATTTTGTGCAAGCCGAGGAGTCCTCGAGCTTGGGGAGTCTTAGAAGTAATTGCCTACCAATTTTCATATTTTTTAGACCTCGTTTGAGCCCTCAAATAAGCCGTGGAACCCAATTTTCAACTAGGCCAGACACTAGGTCTGGACAGGGCCAAAGCTAGTCAAAAACTATATATAGAGCTAGACAACTCAATGTTGGGGGTAGCTTCTTGTAGTTTTGATCTTGTATGAGAACTTGGTTGCAATAGAAGTGTTTCCATTGTCTTACTCTCTTTGTTCTTGCCGTGTGTGCGCATGTGTGTGTATGTGTGTGCATGTTTGTGTGCTTCTCACTCACACACTTGTGCCTTCACTTGCTCGAGGTCTTCATACCATCCTCGCTCGAGGTCTTCATACCATCCTCATGTCTTCCCGGATTGACATTAAAGGAGGTGCTACTCATCACTGAGCTACACCAAATTTTGGTGCCGTTGTCGGGGATTCGAGCTTTGACGACGAGCGTGTGATGGTAAGACATAGAGAGGACGCGTTGGAATGGTAAGTAGTAGGTAATTGTCTTGTTTTTTCTCCATCTTCATCTCCATATCCATCTCCACCTCCTTCTCCATCTCCTTCTCCACTTCATATTCCCTCTTCCTTGTCATGCTCCTCATTTGCTTAGTGCGAGTTTGAGAGAGAGCGAGTGTGTAGTGTTGTTTTTGTGTGTTTTTGCATGTTTCTTGCAGGTTTTAGCAGCATCACCATCTCCAGCAAGCTCAGCATGTACAGAATCTTTCTACGCAAGCCCCGAGGCATCGAGCTCGAGCTATCGCGACACATCGAAAAGTTGACCCAATCACAATTCTGAGTGCACCACGACACTGCGCAAGCTGAGAGCTTTTAGAATCACTAGCCTAATTAGGAAAATTCACCATATCCCGACCTATCGTGACACACCGAGGTATCGCGACACTCCCAAGTATCGTGACACTTCGACCTATCGTGACACACCGACGCAACCTATCGCGACACTTCCACCTATCGCGACACACTGACCTATTGCGACACTCCCAAGTATCGCGACACTTCCACCTATCGCGACACACCGAGGTATCGCGACACTCCCAAGTATCGCGACACACCGAGGTATCGCGACAATCCCAAGTATCGCGACACTCCCAAGTATCGCGACACTTCGACCTATCGCGACACTCCCAAGTATCGCGACAGTTCCACCTATCGCGACACTCCCAAGTATCGCGACACTCCCAAGTATCGCGACACTTCCACCTATCGTGACACACCGACGCGACCTATCGTGATACACCAGCTTAACGCATGAATTTTTAGGGTGAATTAATGGATTGAATTGAGGTACTTTTGGGATTAAATTTTGGACACATTGGGATGATATTAGAGCCTTAGAAGTGGGCAAAATACCTAAAAACCAGGGAGGAATTTCCTGAACCCTGAGAGCCTGTTTTCACCCCTAAATGCCTGAATGGTCATAACTTCCTCAGACGAACTCCGATTGATGAGATTTCGGTCTCATTGGGCCTCGACTTGTTTTTGTAAGAATCATACGTGGAGTTTTAGAACATGTATTTTTAAGTTGGCCTTTAGGTGGGACTATGTGACTCTAGCACAATGGTGAGTACCAACGTGAGAAGATTCACCTCATAATTGTCAATCCGTGGAGACGTGAGGACTAGTATGAAGACTATGAGCAAGTGAAGGCACAAGTGAGTGAGTGAGAAGCATACAAGCATGCACACACATACACACACACGCGCACACAAGGCAAGAACAAGGAGAGGAACAATGGAGTTCTTTGCATTAGTCAAAAAGTCTCTTACATAAGCTCAATTCACAAACAATCTAACCCCCAAAAATGAGCTCTCTAGCTCTTTTTATAGTTTTCTCACTGGCTTTGGCCTTGTCCAGACCCAGTGTTCGGCCTAGTTAAAAATTAGGTTCTAGAGCCTATTTGAGGGCTCAAACGGAATCTAAAAATTATGAAAATTGGTATGTAGCTAATTCTAATACTCCTCAAGCTCGAGGACTCCTCGGCTTGAACAAAATGGAGTCTATTCTACCAAAAACGGAATTTACAATGTTTGTGTAGTGATTAAAATCACTTGAGTTGTGAATGATCCATGGAAAAAATGGTTAGGCCTTGTTGCCGTATTGTGCATGACTACTCTATTGTACCTGTATGCTCTTCATATGACCTGTGTGCCAACATTCTCCCCCCTTCCTAGCGTCTGTCGCCCCTGACAGACCTCTGTTCTATCGGGTGGTCGATGTAGTATTGGATGACATTGGTGGCTAATTCATGTTCTCCTATCCTTAAGCCTCTTGCTAGGTCAGCTTCCAATGCATCCCAATTTATTGCACCGGGGACCTCTGGTTGCGGTGTGGTGTAGTACTCGGAGTACATGGCTTGTTCACAAGCAAAGAGATAGAGCAGGTGTGTTGGCTTCGGTGCGAAGACCTCCGAGTGATACTCCCAAAAACCTGATCTGAACATTTCTTCGAATGTCTGTTTGTAACATGCATGGAGGTATTTGATGCGTGCATGCCAGGCGTAAGCCACACGAATACTGGGGGTGGTGCTCATGTCATACACCAAATCATAATTTCCATTTGTAAACCCCGGTAGACGTATCTGTGGGGCTGTCGCATTTCGAAAGGTTTTGAGGACTACTTGCATCATATCCAAAATCTTAAGCATCATTTGGGCCACCACATCTGGCATGGGCTTCAATCGTGGCATCCAATGTCGAATTTTTCCCATCATGTATGCTACTGACGATGGTCCCTGTGGTGGCGCAATGTATGGATAATTGAGCCATTCCTTGCATTGTGCGTTATTCTGGACCTTTATGTTGAATGCTTTCCATGAGCGGCATCGTGGAACAGGGCCATAGCATGGATTATAGAGGAGATGTAATGGCGCATTGTTCCAGGTGCGGAGCATTTCAGGATAGGTTTCAAGAAGTTTCTGCCGCCATGTTGGTTGACGGATCTTGCCTTTTTGCACCTCGAGAGGAAGGTCTTCGGGTTGAAATTGGGTTGCGAAGGAAGGTATCTTCCCTGTGACTCTCTGTATTTCTGCGTTATAATATGCCAAAATGATATAGTAAGGCCTGTATTGGAGTTCGGATGAGAGGATAAGGCGTCTCGATGACAGGTTTTTGAAGTAATTGGATTGTAATACAGTCTCTTCTATGACTCTCATAGCCTGATTTTGCACGACGGTTCGCTCTTCATCTGAACTCCCGATTTCCTCCACTTGTCGTAGCCATGGGGGTCGTGGTGCTTCAAATGTGTCCTGAACTTCTTCCGTTTGTTGACCTCCTGGGAAGGGTTGTGGGTCGTATTCTTCTTCAAATGTTTGTTCCACAGGAATTTGTACTATTTCTTCGTCGGTGGGAGCCTCTGGAGGGGAAGGTGGTCTCTCATATTGTAGTAGTCGTGCTTGCAATTCGGTGACCTGTTTCTGGAGATCTTTTAAGGCCTCTGAGTCTGTGAGAAGTGAAGCCGCGGAGGAGGTGGTTTGAGAGGCAGCTGGTGTTTCTTTTTGGTGTTTCTGCTTCAGTTGACCCAGTTCCTCTGATAGCTGGTCATGTGCTTCAAGCAGCATGGCATAGTCTTCCAATATGATCTTGATATTGTCGAGGCGATGGCTGCTTCTAAGTTCTCTTGGTTCTGTGGCTGTAGGCGTCGATTCTCCTCGTGAGCAGCTGCAAGGTGTCTTCTAAGAAGTGCCATATTTCGTTGAAGTCTTGAATTGCGTTCTAGTTGTGTTTTTAGATGGCCTTCTACCACTTGTATTGCTTCTTGGTCTGTATTCTGCAACTGTACTTCCAATACACTATGAGTCTCTTGCAAAGCTTGGAATTGTGTATGGAGGCGAGCATTCTCCTCTTCTACTGCAGCAAGACGATTTTGTAGCACCTCCGAGTGCTCTTGCAGTCGTGCATTATGTTGGTGGAGCTGATTGTACTCTGTCCTTAACTATGATATACATGCGAGCATGGTGTCCAATGCATTTCCTATGGATGATGGTGTGGTTTGTACAATGGAGGATGCACGGGAAGGGGATTGGGGAAGGGGAAAAGTGAATGATGTGTCTAATGGAGATGTGTGTGTCGGTGAAATTGGTGGGGGGGGAGTGGGAGAAGGTGGAAGTGTGGGGGAGGTGCCGTGGGTGGTGAAATGTCCATACTTTCAGGAGTGGATGCGAGCGTGGGGTCTACCATATACATTGGAATGGTAGGTGGTGTGTGTGTGAAAGTGGTGAATAGATGAGAAGTGGGGTTGGGGGCTGAAAATAAAGGGAATGGTTGAGACCTGGGTTGAAAAGTTATAGCAAGGAAGGCATGGAGGGATTGGAGAAGTGGAGAGATGGGGGTTGGGGGTTGAGGTCGTAGAGGAGGGGAGGTCATGAAAGGTGGTGTGGTAGTAGGGAAACCCATGAATATGGATCTAGAGTCAGGATGACCTATGGCTGAGGGCATGGGGGATGGTTGTCCTTGGGCAGGCTCTATGAGCAATTCGGTGGATTGTGTAGTGATGGTGGTTGCTTCATAGATTGGGTTTTCAAAGGTGGAGAATAGGGTTGAACTAGAGGTGGGAGTACGGAAGATGAAGGTTTGTTCGGTGGGTTGAGTGGTCGAGGTGATCTCCACGGCTTCTGTTCTAGGGGGCGATGGTGGGGGTGTGGGTGGTAGTGGTTCAGTTGACTCTTCATGGATGATTGTATGCTCTTGGCTAGCGGTTATTGCTGCTTGGGAGGTTGTCTCAATGGGTTCAGATGTAATAATCGGTGCTTCTGTCGTTGTAATGGGCATCTGGATGTTTTTACCTGACCGTGGTCGTGTTTGGAAACTTCGTGGATCATATTGAACTGGAGACCTCCTAATGGCGGTCCGAACTGCTTCTACTACCCCATATGTTTCTGCCATTAATAAGAGACCTTCACTATATTCTGAGTCAACTCCTGCTTCTTCCAAAAGCTGAGTCATGAGTACCCTACTGCTTTGTTCGGTGAGCAGTTGTTGCAATCACATTCGTTCCATGATTTGGTACAGCCTTCGGAGTTCGGCTGTATAAGCTGGGGCTTCAGTGGTCTCCTCTTCGTCTGCTCCTTCTTCTAGGTGTCCTTGTTGTTGACCTTGCTGATCATCACCCCAATGTACATGGCGACCTTCTGTGGATTTTCTTCTTCTTTGTGAAGATGTGCCTTGTTCTTCTGTATCTGAATAAAACTCTACATCAGAGAGTTGTGTGTACTTTGTAAGAATGCTTCGAAGTCATGGGGATCCATCCGTTCAGCATCTCCAGTTGTAGCAAATTCAAATTCAGATGGAGAAGGAGGAGCTAAAGGGGCAGCTTGTGTCGTAGTTTCAGATCCAGACCTGGGTATTCTAATGGTAAAGGGAGGTACAGTGGCCTCCCCTCGTGGCGATACTTCAGGATTAGTCAGAACTTCACGTGTTTGGACACAAGGGATCGAACCCCTCATGCGCTTGGATTGATGTGTGGATGTCTTGAGCTTCTTAAACATTTGTAATTGTGCCCAAGTTAAGGCACGTTCAATGGGTACATCGTATGCTAAGCACCGGTAGATAATGCGTGTGATAGCACAGCAACCGTTCACCACTAATTTCCTAGAAGACCTTTTATTTGCTTCATACAACTGCTCTATAATCCATACAGGAAGCTTAATTGGTAACGCACCTGTCTCCGCTAAGTAGAGAGCGAACCAAATTCTTTTGTGCGGTTGTGTGAAGCGGTCTTGACCGGGGAAAGCAAAATGTTGCATGCACATACGGAGAGGGATGGACACGTTTGGTGTGAGTGCTGCCATGTCTTTAAGCTTCAGTAGTTTCCTATCCTTCATGTTAGTAGGAACGAGAGCATCCTTCTCAGAAGGTACATGTGTGCCGTGCATATTCAAAGCAGAGCTCACCAACTCCAAGGTAAGTTCAAACCTCTTTAACTCGTTGTTGCCTAGCAAGGAAGGAAGAACAAACGATCCTGGTTTGTCCTTTTCTGCATTAGCCTGTAATGTTGAGACCAAATAGTAGCATCGGAGGAGGTCTGGTTTGGGTAATGGTGCCTCAAAGTGCTCAGCTAGCCCTGCACGTTGCCATATGGTCTGAAGATCCTGTGTGTTCTGTAGAGTCTCAAACTCCTTGGAGAAGAATTGGAATCTGACCCAAGATCTGTCATACTCGCACTTAGACTCCCATATATACTTGGCCTTTCCTAATGGGCCTGGCATGCCATTGAACCAATGAGAATTGACATGGACTCTTTTTGTGATCCCTGTGGGTGGATCCGGTACCGGGATCTGCTGAAGGTGTTGCAGCTCCACAGGTCGTTCAGTTGGTGGCACATCAACAGGAAGACTATCCACATCAATTCCTACAGTAATTATTCCTGCCTGTGAGCTCGGACCTGTTGCTTTTGCCATGAGAGTGCTTGTAGTTGCTGATGCTTATCTGCTAGAAGAAGAGAGAGGCACATTAGCATTGCATTGGAAACAGGATGTTATGGTGTTCCCTCCACAATACCAACATGACATTCCGAGTGGTTAGAGGTTAGTGGGTGAAGTGTTCGTGATGTGTGTACATGTGGGTTAGTAGGTTAGGGTTCACTCTAGATGCATACTTTGGTTGTACAATGTTCTCAGAATGCACCTACATCAGAGGGGAAGGATTTACAGAGGTGGGTCAGGGGGTTTGACATGAGGTTTAGGTCTCCAAATTTTGATGCTAGAATCGTTGCTTTTATTGGCGATGATGTGTGAAGGTTTGCGTACTGGAGTGTTTTGGGTTTGGGACCTTTTGGGTACCCATTTCCAAACATTCCGAGGCGTGACCGAGAATGTGGTGGTGTGGAGTGTAGATGTTTGCCTTTGGATGGGAGCCAATAGGACTCGTGAGTGTTGCTTTGATCTAGTGATTGGAGGTGAAGTTATTTGAGCTAGTAAGCAGGTTTTGGGCACCCATATTTGTCTCGACTTTGGGATAGCCTTCATTGACTGCTTTGGAACCCAAATGGAAATAGTTTGTCTAGATTGATGCCTAGGGTACTCCTTCGCTGTAGTCCTCGATACTGTAGCTTGCTTGATGCTTCTTTGGAATCCTATCTCCAAAGCCGAGGGTTGTTCACCTTTGCGTATCCAGATCTGCTTCATGCTATGGGGTATTCTGTATTGTACCGATTGGTGTTGTTTCTTCTTGGTCCTCGGGCTCCTCTGTATCGTGTATTTTTCGGCTTGCTTTCCTCGAATTCTCTTTGGAAAAGAAGGGAACTCCTCGTTGACTTCTGTACCTTCGTCATGAGTGGCAATCTTTTGCACCATAGAACTTTGGTCAAGAGTAGCATGGTTCATTTCAAGTCGACTCCTGGAAGGACCAGGATTCGGTGCCTCTTCTAGCGGCCTATGTGCTTGATTTTCTAATTCAATCGTGATGTGGTTTTGGCCTACCCATGCCTGAAGAAGTCCACTTCTTAGGTTGAGGCTGACTGCATGATCATAGATCCAGTCTTGGCCCAGGACAAGAGGTTCGGTAAGATCCTCGTCTTCACACACTAGCACTTTGACTTCCATTAGCACCTCTTGAATGTAGAGGGGAAGTTCCATCTCACCAATGCAAGGGGTTTCCACACCTCCCAATCCTATGAGATATGCCTCTATAGGATTGATTTGTAATTGCAGCTCTTGGCAGTAAGACAGTCGAACTGCACTAGTGGCTGCCCCTGAGTCAATTAAAGCTCTCACTGTCCTTACACTCTCTCCTTGTCCTACTTCTAGGGTTACAAAAGGCCGTCGGTCGATTATTCTATGGGAACGTCCACCTCAAGCCTCACACATGGCCATGGGATAGCCTAGAGATTCTCGAGTGTCAGGCATAGGCGGGTCTCTGCCTTGTCTCCTCAATTTCATTCGTCGGATGCGTTCTAAAGCTTCTGCCTGTGCTTCTTCTCTAATTCGTTTCTCTTCTTCTTTACGTTTCTTGGCAGTGTTGAGCCGATTTAGCATCTCTTCAGTCAGGGGTTCTTGATATAACTTGACTCTGCATCCACTTATGTAACTTGGTAGAATATCACCCTCTAGAGTGGCTAGTTGAGCTGCTCCACTTGTGGAGATCCTATTGATAATCATTGGCCCGTAACCTCTCTTCTCTAACTTCCGTGCATGTTGCTTCAAGGTGTAGACTAGGACTAGGTTTCCTGCTTCTAAGCCCTTATCCTTGACGTGTGCATCGAAATATGCCTTTTGCCTCTTCTTGGCTGCATAAATTCCTGCTGCAGCCCTCAATCGTGTTTCACCTAATCGTTCAAGATCGAAGATTCTAGAGGACAACTCATGGCCTGTCCAATCATGCTCTTGTGCTACTTTCAAGGTTGGTATCAAAAAATCCAATGGTAGCACTGCATTCTGGCCAAAAACCATCTGAAAGGGCGTGGCTTGGAGTATCGTTTTATAGGCAACTCTGTATGCCCAAACAGCATGGTGTAGCTGTTTGTCCCAATCAGAGCGTGTGTTATTCACTAATTTGGTTAGCACATTGCATAGGATCTTATTTGTGCTTTCGGCTTGTCCATTAGCTTGTGGGTGATAGGGGGCAGACTTCTTGTGTATCATGTTAGACGGCCACCGAAAAAGGACAAATGTACTATGACAGACGTCTTAAATGTAAAAGAACCTTTTTGAAATGCGCGTGTAACTAAAGATTCGTGCACCCTTGTAACAAATCTTCTATATAAGGCAATGAGAAAAGAGTGCTGGAGAGCCCGTTTTGGGGAATTGTGAGCATACTGTTTGAATCTGTGTGTGATGTGTCGATGAGAAGATTGAGCTCTGTTCTGTTCTGTTCGGATCTGTCTATTCGACTATTCTCCCTGTAGTGCAGACTTACGACTCTGTAGTATTGTGTTGTGAATCTGTCTGGTGATAGTTATATGCGGTTCTGGATTTTATCACGGAATAAGTGTTGTTTATCAGTTTTCTATTGAACAAGGGACTGTGTAAGGCCGAAGCGAACTATTTGCATGTTAGCATTTTTTGTTAAGTAACCAGGTTCGATACAATAGTCTGCGTTCACTGTTGATTCCGATCACATGAAGGACTCGTATCAGTAATGGTCTGAACGCGAGTGGAAACAATCTTAAGTTTGTGACGAGTCGACTGTTGGTAGGAGCTTGTTGCTTGAGTTTGGCATACGGTAAGTTTGCATACCTTCGAGTATAGCTGTCTGTTGTGTTATTGTTCGGTATACCTATCTGTCACGAAGAAGTGCATATTGAGTGACATTCGATTAATGAAGTTGAGTATTCTATTAGTTATAAGTCAGAACCGGACTACTGCTCTGTTGCTATAGCAGGTCCAGTCCGGAAGTTCTAAGTCCCAGTACGCCGAACAATTATCAGTGTTCAGAGTCAAGTACTGAGCTAAGACGCGATAGAGCATTTATGATTGTGTGAGAAGTTGGGAAAATAGTACAGGGCCTCTGTCTAACAGACCCCTACCACTCCCAAGAACCCACGTGGCTAAGAGGTAGCTTAATATTAGTTATCTCGGTATTGCCAATTGATTTACCTGAACATGGAAGAGTAAAAGATTGAAGGGTTCGGGAACGTCCGACTTTTGAAAGTGTTTTGAGTCTGAAGTTCAGAAGTTTAACGACTAACATTTGGCGCCGTCTGTGGGAAAGTGGCATCAGATTTCCAGTTATTTGTGGGAAAGTGGCATCAGATTGCCAATTATCTGTGGGAAAGTGGCATCAGATTGCCTAGTTATTTGTGGGAAAGTGGCATCAGATTGCCAGTTATTTGAGGGAAAGTGGCATCAAATTGCCAGTTATTTGTGGTAAGGTGGCATTAGAGTGTCAGCTGTTTGTCAGAATCAAACATCCCGTTTATCGTTCGATTGACTGACAGTAGCAACAGAGCCAGATTGTTGCAAACTGCTCAGATAGTGTTACTGCGCAATGATACATGCCGGTTACTCGGTCTGGCGAAACGTATCCTAAGAACCATAAGGCTGGAGCACGTAAAGTGCTAAAGACAACCCTAGGAGAAGAAGGTATAACGTAGTCTGACCCAGTGGTCAAGCAAGTTAAGGTCATATTCCGGTGGAACGATCAACGCCTTTGGTACATTCTGGTGCTATGTCTACCCAGCCTATCAAAGATATAGTAATTCCAGAATCTACCAAGACGCCGTTGGAAACCAGTTTAACAATCTTGGATAAAGATTCAGAGTTATCTACGATCAGAAACACTCTAGGAAAAGAAATCGGTAAAAGCGGAAAAACACTGCATTCTGGCACAATTTCGGTTCATTCCGGTGATATTCCGGTGATAGAATCACCAACTGTCGGCGAAGGCTTAGCATTTTTTGCGGAATCCTCAGCCCAACCATCGTGCTCGGAAGAAAGATTTCGGATATTGGACATCCAGAAGGAAGGAAAGCTGTTCGAAGCAGAGATCCGAAGCATCCTAAGTAAAAACAACACACCGGAAGGCACACCATCCGGTGATACAAGTTCCGATAGTTCAACCAATCAACCTCGAGATACAGAAGGAAGGCCTAATACACTCACAATGAACGGACAACAACAGCAACAACAGTTATGTCAACCAAGGCGCCTCCAACAGGAGTAACATACACGAAATTCGGTGGATTCCCAAGAGATGATCCGGATGCTCACATACGCACTTTCGAGATAAGTTATGCAGTTCTTAACCATCCACCGGATCAGGCATATAAGACCATTGTTTTTCAATCTACACTGGTCAATGAAGCAGCCAGATGGCTTACGAAATACGATATTAATCATTTCGGTACCTATGATGCAGTACAAGACGCTTTTCTGCAACGATTCAGGCTAAAGAAGAATCCCGTCGAAATCTTTGATTATTTACAAAACAACCGTCAGAAGGCAAATCAGACTGTCCAGGAGTATGCTACACTTTTTAGAACACACTTGCAGCAGATACCACAGGCCCACGCTAACTTACCTGATGATGTCATCACTCAGTGGTTCATCAATGGCTTAACCCCACAACTGAAGTAGATCATGATCATAAGATGTGTCGGAGCTATGACGCTGGATGCAGTCATTGCAACGGCCCTGCAACTGGAATCCAAAGTCGGTGGATTTACAGAAGACCTGGAGTGGTTAAAAACAAACAAAAATATGGCTGAAGATATAACCAGACAAGTATACTGCATCACATGCAAAAATTCAGGTCATACTAGTGCCAATTATGCACCAAATCAAACGTTCTGCGCTATCTGCAACACTGCCGGACACACCACCGGAAACTGTGTCTACAACGCCAGAGTATAGAGAACAGCAACGGTCAATGCGGTTATCAAGAATGTGGACAGCCAGCGAATCACTATGTACTCCGCAACTGAGAAACAATTAACCGCAAGGATATCGGAACTACCGAGGACAGAGGAACAACAATTATAATGCAAACCGCTGGCAGAACGGACCACCACCAGAAAATCCCAATTTACCACCACCACGCTGTCATTTTTGTGGTGAATTTGGACACATTAGAAGATTTTGCAAAGATGCAGCTGAGTATGATCAAAGGAAGAAGGAACGACAAAACCCAATGGCCAACATGGTACAAATCACACCAGTAGAAACATAGACTGCTACAGTCTAGACCCGATCCGGTAAACAACTGCAGTCGGCAGCAGAAATATTCGAACCAGGGATACGAGAACAATATAGGATGTATAACAAGGCTAGTCACTGGACCGCAACAGAACCACCAGTGTTCCCAGAACCTATTCCGGTGACCCAGGCTTCGTCGACAAAGGAAGGAACACAACAAAAGGAAGCAGCCGCGGAGCCATCATCAGCAGTAGACATGCCAGCAGATACTTCTGCATCGGCAGAGACCTCAAGTTCAAAGGAGCAGGACAACCAATCTCAACAGGCCTGGGAAATTTTATCCAAGGCATCTATCACCCTGCCTCTAGGCCAACTTCTGGCATTAGTACCTGGGATTCGACAACAGTTCCAACAACAGTTCAGTCCGGTGTTGTCTTGTATTCCGGCGACAACAGTAGTTCAACGAGAACCTGATTCTACGGTTGATCATTCAGTTCCCTTGATTACAGTATGGTATAAGAATCATAAGATTACGCAGGTATTAATTGATGGAGGCTCTGGTGTAAACATTGCGACTGCGGCATTATGCAAAAGGTTAGGATGGACCGAAATCGAACCAGTTCAATTTTTTGTCAGAATGGCAGATCAATCTAGAGTCCATCCCGTAGGACTTGTGCGGAATGTACCCATTACTTTACAAGGTACGACCTTTAAAATGACCTTTGTTATACTAGATCTGTCGGAATCCACTTTGGATTATAACCTTCTTTTCGGCCGACCTTGGCTGAAGCATGCGAAGGTAATACAGGACTCGTCTGCACAAGAGCTTACGTTCAAAGATGCCAATCGTAGATATGTGGTAAAATTAGATGCTATACAACCTTGTGACCTTCACGCCAGACCATATTTTGCTGAACCAGTCCACATGTTAGATGGACTATCAGATGATGAAGAAGAGGAATTTCTGAAGAATAACGCTGATTTAATGTCCTTAGGGACTGTTGATCTACAGTCCGTTATAGATAACTGGAACACTTCAGTTTGTACAATTGTACCTATCACCGAAAAAGCTAAGCAGGAAGATACTGTCTCAACACATGACGATGAATTACAACCACTGTTCAAGTCAACAGACGATACAGAGAAACCTCAACAGTTTTATGTCCCCGAAGGCTAGTTGACCACGTACAATCTAGGAGACGAAGAGCATCCGAGACCTGTAAAGATAAGGTAAAACTTACCGGAAACATTTAAAGCTGATTTGATTCGACTACTTCGCGAATTCTCAGACGTCTTTGCATGGGATTACAAAGATATGAAAGGATTAGATCCGCACATCTATCAGCATAGAGTCATGTTGAAGCCTGAAGCTAAACCGAACAAACAACCCAGCTACCGGATGAATCCCAATTATGCATCACAGGTAAAAGCCGAACTTGATAGATTATTAAAAGTCAGATTCATCGTACCAGTAGAACATGCTAAATGGATTTCACCAATTGTGATCGTGCCAAAGAAAAATAAGCAACTGCGAATCTGTGTAGACTATCGAAAATTAAACGCAGCAACAGTACCGGATCCTTTCCCGATCCCCTTTCTGGATACCATGCTTGATAGGGTAGCAGGTCACGAAATGTATTCATTCTTAGACGGATACAACGGTTACAATCAGGTTAGAATGGCCGAAGAGGATATACCAAAAACTGCATTCATTACCAACTGGGGTGTCTTTGCTTGCACCGTAATGTGGTTCGGATTGAGAAATGCACCAAGCACATTTCAGCGATGTATGCAGGAGATTTTCTCTCCTTATCTCACTTCATTTATGCAAGTATATCTTGATGACTTCTCGATTTTTGGTAAGATGATGGCACATTTGCTTCATCTACGATGCTGTTTTCAAAAGTGCCGAGAGTACAGACTTTGTCTTAACCCAAACAAATCTGTGTTTGCGGTTTCGTGTGGCAAACTACTTGGTCATATTGTATCTGCACAAGGTATCCGAGTGGATCCAGATAAGATTTCAGCAATTTTAGAAGCCCCGGTACCCGCCACTCCAAAAAAAGTAATGCGTTTTATGGGTCAAGTACGGTGGCACGGCAGACACTTACGGTGGCTTGCTCATCTGGCTGTACCACTGAACAGGCTAATCACAAAAACTCCCTGACAGTTCGAATGGACTCAAGAATGCCAAACTACATTTGATCGACTCAAGTATTTATTGACGCAGGCCCCAATCTTGCAACCACCGGACTGGGACAATCCGTTCCATGTTTTTGTCGACGCTTCAGATATTGCGATTGGCAGTATTCTGATGCGGCAAACACATAAGTGGTTTCGCCCCGTTTATTATGCCAGCAGAAGGCTTGCACCTGCAGAGAAGAACTATTCTACCACCGAAAGAGAATGTCTAGGATTAATTTACTCCATCAAAAAGTTCAGACATTATCTACTAGGCCGGAAATTCACCTTCCATGTGGATCATGCTGCCCTCGTCTATCTAGTAAGACAGCAGCATTTAGGCGGACGATTAGCACGATGGGTGCTACTCTTGCAGGAATTTGGCTATGAAGTCATCCACCGACCCAGAAATGCACATGCCTTAGCAGATTTCTTATCTCGCCTAGATTCCGGTGAAGCTCCGATAGGCATAGATGACATGACTCCAGCGATCTATAGTTCTGAGCCACTGCCCGATGAGACTGCCGAATCACAAGCACCACCTACATATTATGATCAGATTCTAACTTTTCTCACCGAAGGATGCTTTCCATCCCAGACAGCCAAGGCAATCCGGAGGAAAATTGCAGTCTTTAGCCGCCGATTCCGGTTAGTTGCTGGAGAACTATATTATGTAGATCACACCGGAATCCTACTTCGCTGTGTTCCTCCGCATGAAATTAACTCAGTCATCACGATGGCTCACTAGACCCCTACTGGTGGTCACTTTGCCACAGATTTGACTCACCGGAAAATTCTGCAAGGAGGTCTCTGGTGGCCAACGATATACAGAGATGTGGCCCAATTTGTCAAACACTGCGATAACTGTCAAAGGTCTGGACAACCGCTGCAACGACACTTCTTTCCCTTGCAGCCAGTCATGCCATTAGAACCATTTCAGAAATGGGGATTAGATTTTATCGGTCCGATCACACCTCCAGCAGTCTTCAGTAACAACAGATACATACTAACCTGTACAGACTACGCAACGAGATGGGTAGAAGCTTGGTCTTTATGGTCTGCTACAGCGGTTGCAGTAGCAAAATGTCTGCTGAATGATGTCTTTCCACGTTTTGGCTTACCACTGGAAATTGTCTCAGATCAAGGCACTCATTTTGTGAACAATTTAATGAAGGCACTTACACATTCGTTCCAGGTCACACATAAATTTAGTTCTCCTCCTCGTGCCAATGGTTTGACTGAAAGTACAAACAAATCTCTGTTGAATATCCTCCGGAAACTGATCATGGAAGCACCGGAAAGATGGGATCAACTACTACCTGCAGTATTATGGGCATACCGAACTACCTATAAGGTAACAACAGGATTGACACCTTTCAAACTAGCTTATGGCTTAGAAGCAATAGCACCCATGGAAGTAGTCATCCCAAGTCTGCGTGTAGCAATCACTCAGAAGATGCTACCAGAAGATTCGCTGACAGCACGAATGGACGCACTCAGAGAACTTGATGAGCACCAATGGCTCAGCTTTTTAACCATGCGCGAAGTACAACTAAGGCAAGCCAAGACACACGATCGATATTTGAAGACTCCAATCTTTTCGGTAGGTCAGCTTGTACTCGTCTATAACGCAAAGTCGGATAGAGCAGCAGGAAAGTTCAAACTATGATGGTTCGGCCCTTTGAAGATCTCAGAACAAATCGGTCCGGCAACTTTTTGGTTGATTACATTGACCGGAAATCCACTTCCAAAAGTAATCAATGGGTCGAAGTTGCGGCCGTATCATCACGCTACTAGTCCGCATTAAATTATTCGGCAGTGGGCCGCGTTTTGTGTAATCTTTTTCTTTTTTCTTTCTCTCTTTTTATAAATAGCCGTGTTTTGTAAAATCTTTATGTTACCAGCCGCCCCCTTACCAGTCACTCAAGCACGCATGCCAGCATGCAAACCGTATCATTCCCGCACCGCACAATGATACCCACCCCCTTTCCCTCCCCACCATGTTGTTCCTACTTAACCCTTTCGGCAACGCCAAAAATCGCTACTGTGTTGTGTGTTAGTGTTCTGTGCGACCTCTTGCATTCTGTATTCGTGTTCATCGTCTGTATCAGCAAACGCCATGGAAGCGATAGCCAATTATGCTGCCTTCCGTGATGATATCCCTACCGAGGTAGGTGAATACCTGCGTTGCAGAGGGTTGGCCAACTTCGCTGAGTTTCCTTGGCACTCAGTGGAAGCCCATCCCTTCTTCGCGCAAATCATCCCTGCCATTGCCCAGTCCCCCGCCACCGAACGCCAATGGGTCTTCCCCTCGCTACCTTCGCGAACCGTCATCACCTTCCAAGCATTCTCTGAAGCCTTCGGCCTCTCCCCGCAAGGCCGAGAAAATGACCCTAGTATCCCCCTCGCCCGCATGACCGAACTGTTCCCACGATCTTCGTCCAACGAATACGCCATTCTCTGCCGCCCCAAACCCGAAAGATCTGCTCTGCAATTTCTAGTCGCCATCCTCAACCTTCAGAAACGAACCTACGGTATCTCCCGCCCCTTCTATTCCGCCTTAGATTTAGCTACCCGAGAACCCGTGAACTTCGCCTCGTACTTTTTCCATAGAATTCATAAAGAGTGTGTAGCTATAGTGAAGCAAGTCAAAAAGGGAACCACCCCGCGCTCTCGCCTTCCCCATATCATATCATTCCTCTTCCCAGCCATCCTTGCCGCACAACCACCACCCCAAGGACCGGTTCTAAGGCATGAAGAATCAGTACAACCACTCGAAGACGATGAAGAAGAAGACGAAGAAATAAACCAGTTATTCTGCTGCAAAAGAATCAGAATCAGCTCATCAGAAAGTGAGGCACAAGGTTCTGCCGGAAAAGACAAAGATGCTGAAGACGCGGAGCAAGAGACCTTCCATGATACAGCCACCTCAATGCACAATGAATCATCGGCAGACCAACAAGACCAACAGAATCGAACTAAAACAGAAACGGTTTCAACCGAAGAAGACTCAGAGCAACAGAAAGACGAGCAGCAATCCGCTAGGGATGCACTAAACACACTTCTGACGGCCGTCAAATCCACAACCGACAACAATGCAGATGAACAACAACCAAGCAATCAGATAACAAACACGGACTCTGCCATTCCCAAACCTCCACCAGTCAACCCCATTCCCACACTGGATTCGGAATCCTCTTCATCCTCCCTCAATTATTCACCCCCAACATCCCCCCAAATCCACACCCAAACCTCTGCGCAACCACAACACCCACTTCTCCTTCCCTCCGTTCCGGTCTTCTCCGAGCTTGCTGCCATGGGACAAATGCTTATTTCCCTTTCTCAGCAACTTCCAGTGCAGCTTAGCGATGTCACAAATACGATTCGTCAAGACCTGCAGCAGAAGGTCGACCTACTGGAAGCCGACATCATCCCTCTCCAAGAAGAAATCGATGCCGTAAAAGTAGAGAATCATCAATTACAGACGTAATTAGCAGATCTCCAAGGCCAAGTTTCGGCACAACAGGCACTGATACAACAACGGAATGACGCATTGGAGCAACTTGCCACCAAAGACCAACTATTGAACGCAGCCCAAGAAGAAATCAGGGAACTGAAGATCGCGCTACAGGAAAAGGAAGATATCAGCACATCACTCGAAGAATTGGTAGAAGAAACGAAAGCACAATTGCAGGAGATAATCCAGAAGAATCAGGAACAGCAGCGAGAAGCAAAACAAGTTGAAGACGAGCTACGAAGAGCCCAGGAATGCTTGGACGAGGCGAACAATATGCTGAGACACCAATTAACCAAGGAAGCCAAATACCAAAAGGATCTAGCAAATGCTCACAGAGAACGAGATGCATACTACAAAACTATCGAATTTCAGAACCAGCAACTCGAGCGACTAGATAACCAGTTGCGAAATCAGAAGGATCGAGTCACTGATATGCAGAAGAAAGTCACCGAAATAAAGACATCCCGGGACGCTGCATTATCCAATGAGTTTTATTTACAAGAGGCCTTCTTACAAACCCAGGCCGAAATTCTGTTAACCCAAGCCATAGCTCTTAGCTCTGTTAGAACGGACGCTCAGTTATTAGAACCCACTACTCTAGTTCAGATGATAGAAACCATTAAAAAGAAAATTACCCGAACGTTTAGGCTCGCCCGAAGCATGTATTTAGAAGGTCTCGTAGCAAAACCATAGGAACCTGCGGGTTCGAGTCCACCGTGGGTGCCAGTGTTAGATGGCCACCGAAAAAGGACAAATGTATTATGACAGACGTCTTAAATGTAAAAGAACCTTTTTGAAATGCGCGTGTAACTAAAGATTCGCGCACCATTGTAACAAATCTTCTATATAAGGCAAGGTAGAGAGCCTGTTTTGGGGAATTGTGAGCATACTGTTTGAATCTGTGTGTGATGTGTCGATGAGAAGATTGAGCTCTGTTCTGTTCTGTTCGGATCTGTCTATTCGACTATTCTCCCTGTAGTGCAGAGTTACGACTCGATAGTATTGTGTTGTGAATCTGTCTGGTGATAGTTATATGCGGTTCTGAATTTTATCACGGAATAAGTGTTGTTTATCAGTTTTCTATTGAACAGGGGACTGTGTAAGGCCGAAGCGAACTATTTGCGTGTTAGCATTTTTTGTTAAGTAACCAGGTTCGATACAATAGTCTGCGTTCATTGTTGATTCCGATCACAAGAAGGACTCGTATCGGTAATGGTCTGAACGCGAGTGGAAACAATGATAAGTTTGTGACGAGTCGACTGTTGGTAGGAACTTGTTGCTTGAGTTTGGCATACGGTAAGTTTGCATACCTTCGAGTATAGCTGTCTGTTGTGTTATTGTTCGGTATACCTATCTGTCACGAAGAAGTGCATATTGAGTGACATTCGGTTAATGAAGTTGAGTATTCTATTAGTTATAAGTCAGAACCGGACTACTGCTCTGTTGCTATAGCAGGTCCAGTCCGGAAGTTCTAAGTCCCAGTACGCCGAACAATTATCAGTGTTCAGAGTCAAGTACTGAGCTAAGACGCGATAGAGCATTTATGATTGTGTGAGAAGTTGGGAAAATAGTACAGGGCCTCTGTCTAATAGACCCCTACCACTCCCAAGAACCCACGTGGCTAAGAGGTAGCTTAATATTAGTTATCTCAGTATTGCCAATTGATTTACCTGAACATGGAAGAGTAAAAGATTGAAGGGTTCGGGAACGTCCGACTTTTGAAAGTGTTTTGAGTCTGAAGTCAGAAGTTTAACGACTAACAATAACCAAGAACTCTTGAAGAAGATTTTCAATAACTTCATTCAAGAAGTGAGTCCCTCTATCACTTACTAGCTCTATGGGTAGCCCGAATCGAGTGAACACATTCTCAAATAAGAATTTAGCGGTGGTTTGGGCATCATTCTTCGATGTGGCTTTCACTTCTACCCACTTGGTTAGATAATCCGTGGCCACAATGATATACTCAGCATGTGAACCCTTAGCTGGGGGATTAATAGGACCAACAAAGTCTATTCCCCACTTAGAAAATGCACGTCCACCCATCATAGGTTTCAGTGGCATCTCATCCTTGCGTATAGGACACTGAGTTCTCTGACAAACATCACACCGTTTCACATAGGTATGTGCATCCATGTGAAGGGTCAGCCACCAGAAGCCCGCAAATAGTATTGCCTTGATCACCCGATCTGGTCCAAAGTGTCCTCCTACTACACCTTGGTGAGCAGTTTCTAAGATCTTGAGATATTCACACTCATGGACACATAGTCTCAGGTAACCATCTTTACCACGCTTGTATAGATTGTCACCAATTATCGAGTAATCTAGAGCTTCTTGTTCTAGACTTCTTTGTCTCGTCAGGGTCATATCTGGAGGGAATGTTTTCGTCCTCAAGAAGGCTACTAATGGTTCACTCCAATCAGGAACTATGGACACTTGATAAAGAGTGGCATGTTCCAGGTGGTTTAGTGCAACAGATTGGGCATTCTTTACACATCTTATGTACATCAGATTCCATAGTAGGCCAATGCACTCCGAGTCTCCTTAGTGTCTGTAGGGTTCGTTGTTTTGAGTGGTGTTGCTCTAATGCACCTACGTGTGCCAACTGCAACCATTTAGCGTACTCATCCTCTTCCACACAACAAGCTAGGATGCCTAGATCGGTATGCTTGTACATACTCCCTGCCATGATGTGGTACTTTTGAGCCTTTACTACCTCTCTATCTTGAGTGTTTATGATTGGGTGATTAAGCCAGTATGTCAATACTGGCACTAATGGCTTAGCCCACTGAGGTACAACTTCCAAATTAAACAAGTAAGCGTCAGGAAGGTCATCTGATACTCCTTGTGGGGCTTCTCCCGATGTGAGCCTAGAGAGATGATCTGCTCTCAAATGAGTCTTGCCTTTTCTCACCACTACCTCAAAGTCATATTCCATTAGTAAGAGGAACCATCTCACCAATCTACCTGTGTTGCATGGCTTGTTCACCAAGTAAAGTAGAGCTTGATGATCAGTAAAAAATTTAAACTTATTTGCAAGCAAATAATGTCTAAACTTTTTAACCGCATACACCATGCCAATCCCTCTCGTTCGGTAGTGGTATAGTTTCGCTCAGCTGCATTCAACTGTCTACTCGCATAGGCAATTGGAAGATCCATATTACCTTCACTAGTAGGTTGTGCAAGCACACATCCAATGGCATAATTGGATGCATCCACATGCACATGGAAGGGCTTATTCCAATCTGGTGTAGTCAAGATTGGTGCTGAGCATAATCGCCGTTTGAGCTCATTGAAAGAGTTCTCACATTCCTCAGTCCACTCAAAGTTTGTCAGAAGTCCGTACAGAGGCTTTGCAATGATGGCATACATGTGAATGAAACGTCGGTAATAACCACAATGCCCCATGAAAGCTTGCACTTCCTTGACATTCTTTGGCCTAGGTAGTTCTGCAATAGCCCTCACCTTCTCTTCGTCAGTGGAGATGCCGTTCTTTGACACTATGTGTCCTAAAATCTTGCCTTGCTTGACCATGAAAACGCACTTTTCTTGGTTCAGGCAGACTTGATATTCTCTACATTTGTCAAAGATTTGCCTGAGTTCAGGTATATGTGTTTGTCTAATGTTGGAATGAGCACAGAGATCATCAACATAGACCTCCAAATTCTTTCTCAGGAACTCTTTAAACACATGGCACATCAATCTCTGGAAGGTTGCGGGAGCATTGGTAAGCCCGAATGGCATTACCCTAAAAGCGAATATGCCCCACTCTGTGGCAAAAGCCGTCTTATGCTGATCTTCTGGTGCAATGGTTACTTGATTGTAGCCAGAGAACCCATCTAGGAAGCTGTATACTTCCTTGCTGGCTACCCTTTCTAATAAATGCTCGGTGATAGGAAGCGGATAACTATCCCTGATAGTGGCTGCGTTAACCTTCTTCAAGTTAATGCATACACGTAATTTACCATTCTTTTTGGGCACCACTACAATGGGGGACACCCATTCAGTGTGCTCAATTTCATAGATAAATCCAGCTTCAACCAAGCCGTCTATCTCTTCTTTGATCTTGGCAGCATAGTTGATTTTGTATGTGTATGGCTTTTGTTTAGAAGGTCTGGCCTCTGTGGTCATGGGAATCGTATGGGCGCATATGTCAGGGTCTACTTTCAAATCTTTGTAGCTCCAAGCGAATACATCTCTGTACTCCCTTAGCAAAGCTATCAGCTCATGCTCCTCTTCCTCAGTGAGGTCATGTCCTATGTAAGTGCACCTCTCTTCTCCTTCTTCTATGGCTACCACTACCTTCTTGGTGGTTTCTTTGTTATCATAGGCCTCTCCTGCTTGTGCATCGCGTTTTGGCATTCTTACCATGACTCTCCTATCTTGTATTGCATACTTCTTGAAATTTTCAGGGACCTCAAACAGGGATTCTTCCTCCTCTGGTGCGGCTTCTCTCTTCTTCCTTTTCTTTCCTTCACTCTTAGTGGACACTCGTGTGGTTAATCTCACATCATTAGTGAGCTCTTCATGTCTCTGAGGGTAAACTTCTACTTCATAGAAATATTCTTCGTCTGATGCAAAGGGTGGATCCATGATGATTGACTCAAGATCGGAGTCACTTGCATCTTCAAATGCATCACGGGTAGGTTCGCATTCTTCTAATACTGCATCTCCCATGATTGGCTCTATGGAGAAGACCGAAATGTCATAGCCATCTTCATCACAGTGGGGTGTCCATTGCTCTTCATTGATGGCTACATCCATAGTTGCTAGAATTTTTGCCCAGCCGTGAGGTTCAAATTCTTCGTCCGGAAATACTACAGGTGCATAGGCTGGGTCTTGAACTGATCTATGTGTTTCCTTCGCACCTACCTCTGTGGATTTTTCTCTTTTCTCCTCTTCCACTGCCACTTTACACATCCATAAGTGAGTGTCTTCATGCATCCATGAGGATCCTGATCCTATGGAATGCACCGATTCCGTATCATCTTTGGCTCTATGGATGGGGTTCCATTGGATAGGAGGGACATCTCTATGAGAGTAATCCTTGAGATTGACTTTGGTTGTAACACCTAAGTGTTGCAAATACAAGGAATTGGTTCCCCAATCCTGTACCACTTGCAACTGCCGCATAAATGGTCTCCCCAAAATCATCTCGTAGGCTTGGTTTTTGCTAAAGTCACATGTAGCAAAAGTATGTTCGAACTCAACACCACATGTAGTGAGAGTTATTCCTTCTAGCAATCCTAAGGGCCTCTCAATATGGCCATCGGCCATTTGCAATTTCATTCTCGTTGGCCTGAGTGCTGGCTTGCCCCAACGCTTCCATAGGGAAGTGGTAGCAATTGCAACTCCTGCACCTGAGTCTAGAATGGCCTTGGTGGTGTATCCTTGATGGGTGATAGGAAGATATGTGTTTCCCTCTTCACCCTCACTCATGTCTCCTATCTTGTCCAAGGGTATTTCTGGCACTGTTCTCTGGGATCCTACTTGGGAACGAGGTTTTGCTATCTCTGGTACTTGTTTGGCTACATGTTTCCATAGCTCTGGCCTAACCTTGAGTAGTTCTTCTAAAGTGAGATTGCACTGCACCTTAGTGTTCTTCACTACCTCCGTGTTCCTAGGTATGACTGAATCTTCGTTTCTTACCATGACTGTGGGTGCTCTCATACAAGTGGACTTTGCTTCCCATGGGCCTGTGAAATGGGGCAGCTCCTGTAAAGAATTAGTCTCGAAGTCCAATCTCTCTTGAGATTGGACGCTCTCCTGCTCTACATAAATGGACGGAAGGTCTTGTGGGAATTGATTGTGTGTGTCATCCACAAGTTCAATGGGAGGAGGAACTTCACTCTCTTTAGCCCATTTCTCTTCTTGAATCTCTCGCAAGAATTCAGGTGTGTATCAATTCATAGAAGAAGAGGTGTCTGGTTCAGTGGAGTTAGGCACATAAGCTTCCTTGGGAGGAATGCTTATTCTATCACTTGCCTTCTCCTTAGCCTGGGAGTTGGCTCCTTTTCCAGACTTTGCAATTATCATCTCCAATCTGTCTAACAGACCATCAAAATGCAATGGTGTTCTAGTGGGGCTAGAGCAGGTGAAAAGGCGACTGGTCTCAAACATGGCTTGAGCAAATTCCACCATCTTGGCACACAACTTAGTTCGTTCAAGCTCTAGGGTAACATTTCTCATGATCTGTTACATTGGGCCCTTCTTGGATTCTGGCCTGATATGCTTTAAGCATCATGTCTAGATCTTCAGGATTGGGATCGGCTAAGACTGATCCTACTCGGGGTGGTGGTTGGGTTATGTGTGGTGGATTGGTGGGTGGAGGAATGAAGGGTGAAGGGGATGGTAGTGGCGGGGATGTGTGAGAGTGCGTTTGAGATGTGATTTCTATGATTTTGGCTTTGGTTTCTCGTAGACTTTCTGTTGGAAGGTGTATTTTTGGAAAGCATTTTTGATGTAAAAAATTAGTAAAAAGCCAAAAAACTTGTAAAATATTTATGCAATGGTTGTAAAAATAAGGAAGAGTCTTCCTTATGTAGTTAAGGACCTCATGTAATTTTTGTAGGATTTTTAGAAACTCTTAGATAGCATATTTTTAGGAAATTAGAGAAAAGGACCAAAATTCAAGTGTGAAAAAGGACACTTGAAAATGTATATAAGTCAATTTTCTCTATTTTGGAGAGGTTGGTTAGTCATTTGTACAAGCTATCAATAGAGAAGAGAGAGTTTCTGCTGAAATCGTGTTTTCTCTTGTTGAGTGTATTTTCTTTGATGTGTGAGCTTATTTCTTGCTTAATCATGGAGATTTGTGAGTTACATTTGTGTATTACTGAGTGAGTTGTATGAAGAGAGAGGCCTATTGCTGTAATGAGTGGAAAAGGACTGAAGAAAGTTCCAAAATTGTGAAAATCGTCTGATGGTACAGAATCGCGATTGTCTCGTCTCTGTGATACAGGTGATATTTTTCAATTTTGAGTTCATATTTGTATTCTGCTGATGAAATGGCATGGTTTTGACACAAAGATCATAGAAAATGATGGAGATTTGCCTTAGTTATGGTAAACCCTAGATTTTCTCTTCATCTTCAATTTCTCTCAGCAATCCAGCCATTAATCTCTTATTTCCTTGAATCTATCATCTAGAAGGGGCTGTGGTCTTATGGATATTCCTAGGATTGACAAAATAAAGATGATTTGTTGATTCTTTGTTACTTCATGATTGGAGAGGACAACTTGGAGTCCAAAACAAAACATTTTTTGGCGCCGTTGCCGGGGAATATTCCAAGAACTTCTTTGAAGTTGGACCTTTGCTGGATCTTCTGTTGATGATGGTAACCAACACAAGAAAAAGGTAAGACTCATCAATCAAGAAATGTGTACATCAATAGGTAGATGTCATTGTTTGTCTTTGGGGGAAAAAGAAAGCAATTGATGTCTTGTAGAATTGGAAGTGCTGAGATCCTTGCAAATTGATAGTTGCTCATCATATTGTTGAAGTAAAAGTGTAGATGTATTGAAGACTTGAGCCAAGAAAGCTGAAGATGAGGTAACTTGAGTCTATTCTTGCATGTTTAGAGTTCTTTTTGCCCAAGTACTAGGCACCATGGGTGATCTTGGGAAGATAACATGGTGATACTAAGGAAAGGACAGTTAAAGTAGCTAGATGTAAGTATACATGATTCAGTTGTTAACCAAATCTAAGCTTAAATCTTGAGTTGTGCTGCATTTTGAAAAGAAAGATGTGATTGAGTTTATCTTTGCAAAAATTGTTTGCCTTCCATAACACATTTTCACTTGAGAAATTTTCTTTTGCACTTTAGTGATAGCTAAGGACATAGAAACTCATAACCAATCAAGAACAATGGGATTAGTGGATCTCTAAAACCAGAAACCCTAAGTAAAGTGTTCACCTTTATTTTTAGGGCAAAAATACCAAACAAATTCATAAAACTCATAAAAAACAATCAAACAAATTTCTTTTCTTGATAAGAAGTTGAAGTGAGGTGTTGTGGATAGGAGTGATTGTGGAAAACTGGAAAAGAAAACAAAAAATGATCAAAAAACCAGAAAAATAGAAAACACGATTTTCTGCAGAGAATCGCGATTTTCTGAAAAAAATTGATGATTTTGGAGTAACATCTTAAGTGACTATTGAATTGAAGTTGTTGAAGGGTATTGAAGGAAATCAGGAAGAAAAAACTACTCAAATTGGCACAAAATCAAAAGTATGAAAAAACACGATTTTCTGTACAAAATCGCGACTTTCTAAGAAGTTTGTGGTGGGAGCAATAATTCAGGATTTGGGTAAGATCATCAAGGAGAGAAGGTATTGAAAGAAGGCAAGGACATAGAATACTCAAATTGCACAAGAAAAGATCTACAGAAAAAAAAAAAACACGATTCTCTACACAAAATCGCGATTTTCTGTAAAGAAAGTTTTTTGGAATCTGTGGTAAATTTGGGTACATTGAGATAAGGAAGTGTAAGGAAGATTAGTGGGATTGAGTAAGTAAAGAGGAATAATTGAAAGAGTGTGGAAAACTGAAACTTGAACAAAATCGCGATTTTTTGAGCACTATATAAACAGAAAATTGAAGAAAAAATTCATTTGTGAGTAAGAGTGAGGGAGAGAGAGAGTGAGCAGAGCTGCCAGAATCGCGACTTTCTGCAAACAATGGCCTTTGGAGCAATTTTCACCCAAGCAAGAAAGGTAAGAATCCTAACATCATTCTTGAGTACATATTTTTGGTTTTGAGTGAAAAATAACACCAAAAAATAGAAAAAATAAGAGGAGAACAGAATCGCGATTTTCTGATTTCTTGAGTTTTCATTAAAAAATCATTAATTTTTGGTTTAGTTGCTTTATTGCATGTTAAAATTTTGATAAGGCGATTCTATAAGTGAAAAAATATTGAAAAAATCAATATTTTGAAATTTAGTCAAAAACTGGACAAAATCGCGATTCTGAGTTTTAACTCAAAATCTCGATTCTGTGAAAAGTGCCATCAACATCGCGATTCCCAGAACGCGATTTTCATAAGAAAATCGTGTTTTACAATTTGTGAACAATCACGATTGTCTGGGAACAAAATCGTGGAAAACACGATTTTGAACACAAAATCGTGAAAAACACGATTTTGACACAAAATCGTGGAAAACACGATTTTGAACTCAAAATCGTGAAAAACACGATTTTGACACAAAATCGTGGAAAACACGAATTTCACATAAAATCGTGAAAAACACGATTTTGACACAAAATCGTGGAAAACACGATTTTGAACACAAAATCGTGAAAAACACGATTTTGACACAAAATCGTGGAAAACACGATTTTGAACACAACATCGTGAAAAACACGAATTTCACATAAAATCGTGGAAAACACGATTTTGACTCAAAATCGGGGAAAACACGATTTTGATCACAACATTGTGAAAAACACGATTTTCAACACAAAATCGTGAAAAACTCACAAGTAGGTAGAAAATCGTGTAAAACACGATTTTCAACAGAAAATCGTGAAAAACTCACAAGTAGGCACAAAATCGTGAAAAACACGATTTTCAACACAAAATCGTGAAAAACTCACAAGTACACAGAAAATCGTGAAAAACACGATTTTCAACACAAAATCGTGAAAAACTCACAAGTAGGTAGAAAATCGTGAAAAACACGATTTTCAACAGAAAATCGTGAAAAACTCACAATCAACAGAAAATCGTGAAAAACTCACAAGTAGGCACAAAATCGTGTAAAACACGATTTTCAACAGAAAATCGTGAAAAACTCACAAGTAGGTAGAAAATCGTAAAAAACACGATTTTCAACAAAAAATCGTGAAAAACTCACAAGTACATAGAAAGTCGTGAAAAAACACGATTTTCAACAGGAAATCGTGGAAAATTTAAAATTAGGAAAAAAGTCGTGAAAAAAAACACAATTTTCAACAAAAATTAGTAAAAAAAAAAAAAAAAAGAGATTAAAAAAAAAAAAAAAAACTTTAGTTTGAACACAAAATCGTGACAAACACGATTTGCAGCTTAAAATTGTGAAAATTAACTGAATGATCCTTAGGTCTGGAAACAAACTAAGTTCACTTATTAAACAAGACCTAGGAAGGAAGGAGATAGAGTCAAGAGTAGGGGAAGTTCAAGAAAGAAATATAGGGCAAGACAACAACATGGAAAATGTAAATGAACCAAATGAGCCTATGGAAACTGGGGATTACAGGAATATCCTCAAATACATGTATACAAATAGGTTTGGAACCTATGTATACCAGGATGGAATGCATAAATTCCTCATTAGATTGAGAAATTTAGAAGTTCCCCTGAATATAACTCCAGTAGCCCAATTCAAAGATGGAAGATATGAAGACAGGCAAGGATGTGTATACATCTTCTCTCAAGACCCAGAAAATTCAAATGATCTAGGGCAATGTGCTGACAAGGGACCTTGGGAACATAACATGGGACAACCAGATATACCTAGACCAAATGAAAACTACACTAATAATGAGCAACATCATGGGAGAAGGACACATGCTTCACCAAATCCCTTTGACAAAGAACCAGAAGGATACAATGACTTCCCACTCAGAAGAAGACCTCATTGGCAACCTCAGGGTAGAATGCTTAGACCATACCAAGTAGCCAAATGCATGAAGAACCAATATGAGGGGTATTCAGATCCTCATGCTCATGCTGCAGAATTTAGACAACTGATTAGAGCAGAGGAAGTAGAAGATTACAAGGTGCAATTTGAGGCATTTGGTCTAACCCTAACAGGACCAGCCTTATCATGGTTCATCCCTTTAAGAAAAGAAATGTACCTAGACATTGAATCTTTCTTAGAAGCTTTCATTGGTGAATTCTCTAAGACTGGAATCAAACATAGTACTGCCACATTGATACACAGCTTCAAACAACAAAAGGAGGAAAATGTTAGAGAAGCAGCCAGAAGATTTAAACAGTACATTGATAGATGCCCAAGAGAAGAAGTACCTTCCATGGCAAAACAAGTATCCTTATTCATTGAGGGTTTGAGAAGTGCCCAATTAAGGACCCTAGTGTACTATAGGAGATGTCCTGATTTAGCAGCCTGTGTTAAGGAAGCAATAGATTTGGAGGACAACAGAGGTCAAGATTTGTTAGCATTTGATCAACCCAGATCTTATGAAGACAAAATTCCTCCAGCAGAAGAGTTGGCTCAGGCTATTGCTAAAGCCCTAGAGGTAAGCACTAAAACTAATCTGATAAACTCTAGGATAAACACAAACAAGAAATGTTATATTTGTGGAGAAAATCATCTGGCACAACAATGCCCTTATCAGAAGCCACAACACTTACAAGATAGGAAGACACTCAAGTATTGTACACTAGAGAGGAAATGGACAAACCATACCAGGGAGGAATGCTTCTACAACAAACAACCCATCAAGGAAAGAGATTATATGACTCAAAAGGAATCAGGCTACACTGAACAACCAAGACCGGTGCTGGGACAACAGCCTCCTATACCAACTAACGTGGTACCAGTCAAATATACACCAACAGAGGAGGGTAATTCAAGATTAAGATCACCTTATAAGGAAGAATATCAATGGAGTGAGAGATATCAGGAAGACTGGGAAGATTATGAAATGAGAGAACCTGAGCTTAAAGCCCTAGATTTGGGAAATGGAAAAATTGAAATGGACACAGCAACATTTATGTATATTACCAATAATTACATGTCCAATCAAAGATCTCAATTCAAAGGAGGACCAAAAATAACCTGTTATAGGTGTGGGGGGGAGCATTTCATTAGAGATTGTCCACAACCTCCAACATTCAGGATAGAGGGAGCATACTGTAAGGATTGTGGTAGAGAACATCTGATCAAGGACTGTCCAAAAAATCCCCAAAAACAACAGAACACACCTAATAACATACCTTTAAAAACAGTCAAAATTATGGAACAGGAGGAATTGAGTGACAATGATCAAGTTGAACTTAATGTTATAACAAGGGCACAAGCCAAACAACAAGGAACAATTAAAGTTTCACAAGTTGCATTCATTATCAATGTTGAATCTTCCTTTTGATCTGAAGCATAATTGTAGTAGGTATTGTTATATTGTTGACTTTGGAAACCTCTACCTGCATTTATTCCAAAGTAACCCCTACTACCTCTACCTCTGAAATTACCTCTTTGATTTCTGCCACCTCTTCCTCTTGAATTATAGTTTTGATTATATCCACCATTACTCTGAGTGTTATACCAACAATCATTAGCTAAATGATTTGTCTTACCACAAATCCAGCAAGCTTTGGATCCATCTTTGTTACTCCTGCCTCTTCCTCTACCTTTGCCACCTCCTCTTCCTCTTAGTAAGTTGGCTTGACTAGTTGTGCCTTCTTCTTCATTTGCTTGTTGCTTTCCTTTGTTAGCTTTCTTCTTGTCTTTAGAGTACATTGCATGACCTGCACTCTTGTCAACATCTCCTTTGATATCATTCTCAAAAGTTAGCATATGTCCTAACAATTGATTCAAATCAGGAGTGAAATGATCTAATGAAAGTTCTGTAGACAAAATGAAAGGCTTCCACTTCTCATCTCCTCTTAGTCCTGTGAGAATTTATCTTACCAATTTATCCTCCTCAATGTCTTCATCAACTGCTCCTAATGCATCTGCAATGTCCTTCATCTTTGTCACATAATCAGATATTGATTGTGAAGCCTTCTTCTTGAAAGTAGTAAACTCTGCCCATAATGAAGCCTTCCTTGATTTGGTTGCGTTCTGAAAATGCTCTTCCAAAGCATTCCAAATGTCACTTGCACTTTCAAGACCTCTAATGTGAGGTAGCAAGTAGTCATTGACTGCCATATAGATAATGCTCCTAGCTTCAGCATCTCTCTTCATCCAATTCTTCAAATCTGACAATTCCTCCCTAGTTGGAACACTAGGATCTCTGAATTGTGGCTTTTCTTCTTCTCCCGTAATGCAGGCTATCAAATCTTTGCTCATTAGATGAGCTTCCATCCTCATTGACCATGCAGGATAGTTTTCTCTATCCAATTTCTCTATCTGAAGAGAATCTCCCATCTTCCCTTTACCTGTGTACTGAATTCTTCAATCTTTATAAAGTATAAGGTTACCTTTACTTCGAATGACACTCCTTTCGTCCTTCTTGATGTCGTACGATCTCTTCCTCAAGCTTTTCCTTCAGGCTTTGACCTTTTAATCCTTCAGATGTTGAATTCTTTGCAACTGCAGCAGTCGGGATCCTCCTTTTCTCAAATTTGATGTTTCCTGCTCTGATACCACTGATGGAAAGTGTTAATCTCCAAAAGAACAACCTACTCTTGAACTTAGAGCACCTCTATATCAAGAGTAAGTCAAAACCGTCACCAATTTAAAAGATCAATGACCAAATATCAAATTCTTGAACAAACTGTGAAGAAGGAGATTACTCAGAAAGTCTGCTGCATGTATCTTTCTCGTTGACTGAGTAAATGTGTAAAGTTTTTTATGAAACTTTGCACAAGGTGTTGCCTAAAGATTGCGCACCTCCTCCAAGTCAAATCACTCCAAAAGATTCAGTAGATCTTGAGAAATCTACTTAGCAAGTTACCTATGTCTAAATCTGCACTTTTGAGAAGTCGATTTGGACACCCCTAAATTTTAACACACAGTTCTCTCAGTATAGAACCCGTTTAAGCAAATGCTTCTAGCCACGAGTAGCTTACCTTCCAACTTAAAGATTAAGTGCTTACTTGCACAAAACTTTAAACTGTGGAGTGAGAAATGATCAAATCATTAAGATCAAAATTTGCGCCTGTTTCAGGAACCAGTGAATACTTTCTCACATGTAAATGTTCCTACACACAGTTCTCTTAGCCTGATCACAATTGGAAGCTAAAACTTTGTACATAGATCGATCAACTCTAGACTTAGACTTGTACAAAAGCATTCCACAGAAGATCTATCACAGAAGGAGAAGACACGAAAACTTCGGGCGCAAATTTTCTTCTATTCCTCAGAAAAATTACAACTGAGTTATGAGAGAGACTTCTTCTCATTCCTATGAACTCTAATGAGTCTTACAACTTACAAATGCACTATTCTCATACTCTCCTATTGTCTCCTCTTTTGCCCCGACATTTTTCAAAAGTATTTATAGGCAAATATGTACAAGCTTATAACTAAACAAAAGTATAAGTGATCTATGTCTTCACTAATGTACATATGTGTACATGTCTTTCAATCTGTGAATGTATCCATCTTCTATGCTCCAAGAATTGTTCTTATCTCCATCCTTTGTCCTTCAAATCTTCAATTGGTGATTGGTCTGCACCAAGAGCTCCCCCTCAATCATCAATTGAGGTTTCTCTTATCTTCTTTATACGTGCCATGTCTTTGAACTTCTGTAACTTTGGTCCATCCAAACTCTTTGTAAGCATATCAGCTATCTGATCTTTTGTTGAAGTATGTATAACTTCAATCTCCTTATCCATCACCTTCTCTCTTAGAAAGTGATACTGTATCTCAATGTGTTTGGTCCTGGCATGAAAAATAGGATTAGCAGCTAGATATAATGAACTCATGTTATCACCATAAATGATAGGTATGCTCTGTATAGTGTCAAAACTCTTCATGAGAGTCTTAAGCCATATCACTTCTTTTGCAGCTTCAACCATGCCTTTGTACTCTGCTTCTGTAGATGATAAAGCAATTGTATGTTGCTTCTTTGAGCACCAAGAGATTAACTTATCTCCCACATAACACATGTATCCATAGGTTGACCTTCTATCATCTGGATTACCTGCCGAATCTGCATCACTATATATTTTGATATTTGTATCTGATGTAAAACCATAATACAAACCCTCTTTAAGTGTTCCCTTAATGTACATCAACACTCTTTGACCTGCTATCCAATGCTCTTTCCTAGGACAATGCATAAATTGAGACAACACCCCAACTCCATATGATAAATCAGGCCTAGTTAATGTAGCATAGATAAGACTACCAACCAAACTCTGATATTGTTTCATGTCCTTGAACTCTTCACCACCATATCTGCTTAATTTGTGATTCACCTCCATTGGAGTAGGTGCTACCCTGCAATCATTCATTTTAAACTTGATTAACAAGTTTTTCAAATACCTTTCTTGAGTCACATACACTCCATGTTGAGTGTATGAAATCTCCATTCCCAAGAAGTATGCAAATCTCCCAAATCACTGATTTTGAATTCTTTCTCCATTTGCTTCTTTAGACTTTGAATGCCTTTCTCATCTATACCTGTAAGAATGATATCATCAACATATATGCACATGTAAATAAACCCATCATCACTTGCTTTGACAAGCAAGCTACTATCTGCTTTTGATACTTGAAACCCAAGTTCTTTCAAGAACTTTACAAGTCTATAGTTCCATGCCCTTGGGGCCTGCTTCAAGCCATATAAAGCTCTCTTGAGCTTACACACGTGATCTGGATACCTTCCATCTCTGAATCCTTGAGGTTGCTCCATGAAAACATCATCTGAAATATAACCATTCAAAAAAGCATTCTTCACATCTAATTGACACAATTTCCAACCTTTACATGTAGCAATTGCTATAAGTGTTCTGATGGTTGTCATCTTTGCCACTGGACTATAAGTCTCATCATAGTCAATACCATATGTCTGAGCAAACTCTTTAACAACAAGTCTAGCTTTGTACCTAGACACACTTCCATTTGTAAATCTCTTTGTCTTATAGACCCACTTGCATCCAATGATCTTCTGACTATTTGGTTTTGGAACCAAATCCCATGTTTGATTCTCCATCAATGCATCATATTCTTCCTGCATAGCTTTTTCCCAAATCTCTTTACCTTTTGCCTCTTCATATGTAGAAGGGTCTTCATCTGCTTTAACCATGTAAGCATAATCCTTAGTAGTCAAGAATGAAGTATCATAGCTATACCTTGTAGGTTGCCATTTGTGCCTTGTAGACCTCCTGAGTTCTCCACTTCTTGAGGTTTCTGGTTCTTCACATTCAGGATCAAATCTTGGTGTCTCTTCCACTTCAACCTGCACTTCATGATTCTCTTGTTCATCAAATATCTGAATCTTTGATTTACCTTTCCTTTGGCTCACAATTTCTTCATCATCTGTATTAATATTGATAGTACCTGCATACCAAGTACCTTGCTCATCAAATGTAACATCTTTTGATACAAGAAAATGTTTTGTGGATGGATTCCACAACCTGTATCCCATCTGCTTATCATCATAACCAATAAACACATATTTTTCAGCTTTAGGTTCCAATTTATGCCTTAATTGTGATGGCACATATGCATAGGCCAAACATCCAAATACTTTGCAATGGTCTAATGTAGGTCTCTTACCCCACCATGCCTCATATGGTGTCATACCCTGCAAGGCTTTACAAGATAGCCTATTGACCAAATAAGTAGCTGTATTTACAGCCTCAGCCCACAAATAATTTGGGCAATTTTCTCCTTCATCATGGACCTTGCAAACTCAACAAGAGTCCTATTCCTCCTTTCTGCTACACCATTTTGTTGAGGAGAGTACCTGCAAGTAACTTCTCTTTTTATACCTGCATTCCACAAGTAATCACTGAACTCATTAGAGAAATACTCTCCCCCTCCATCTGACCTTAGTCTCTTCAAATTATGTCCTGTAATTCTCTCTGCATACATATGATAATGTTTGAAAGTATCGAATACTTCTGACTTATCTTTGATCACATAGATAGTGACCCATCTGGTAGCATCATCAACATAAATCACATAATACCTTGAACCATTGATACTGAAATCCTTTGATGGTCCCCACACATTTGTGTGTACCAACTCAAGTTTCTCTGAGTACATAAATCCATGCTTAGAATAAGATTGCTTATGAGCTTTACCTAATTGACATGCCTCACATCTGTATGTCATATGTTGACTTGCAACATTAGGCAATCCAAGCACTGAACCATTATTAATCATGTCTTTAATACCTCTTTCATTGAAATGTCCAAGCCTCTTATGCCAAAGATCTAACTCAGAGATCTTATGTCCTCCATAAGTGAACAAGGCATGACCAACATTACCTTGAATCTTCAATGTGAACAATCTTCCTTCTTTCTTCCCTGAAACAATTTGTTTATACCCATTGCTAGAGTCTTCCACAAACACTCCTTCATTAGTGAACCTCACTTCATAACCTTTTTCCACAATTTGTCCTACACTTATCAAATTCTTAGGAATTGTAGGAACATACAAGACCTTACTCAATAAGGTGCTACCATCCTTGGCCTTCACTGATCCAATTGACTTCACATTGTGCTTTGTATTATCACCTGTTTGAACAACATGATTAGATACCTTATTCTCCAAGTCAGTCATCAAGGCTATGTTACCACTCAGGTGATTGCTACACCCTGAGTCAATGTAGAAGACTCTTTGATCTTCACTCTGCCTTTCACAAGTTGCATTCATTATCAATGTTGAATCTTCCTTTTGATCTGAAGCATAATTGTAGTAGGTATTGTTATATTGTTGACTTTGGAAACCTCTACCTGCATTTCTTCCAAAGTAACCCCTACTACCTCTACCTCTGAAATTACCTCTTTGATTTCTGCCACCTCTTCCTCTTGAATTATAGTTTTGATTATATCCACCATTACTCTGAGTGTTATACCAACAATCATTAGCTAAATGATTTGTCTTACCACAAATCCAGCAAGCTTTGGATCCATCTTTATTACTCCTGCCTCTTCCTCTACCTTTGCCACCTCCTCTTCCTCTTAGGAAGTTGGCTTGACTAGTTGTGCCTTCTTCTTCATTTGCTTGTTGCTTTCCTTTGTTAGCTTTCTTCTTGTCTTTAGAGTACATTGCATGACCTGCACTCTTGTCAACATCTCCTTTGATATCATTCTCAAAAGTTAGCATATGTCCTAACAATTGATTCAAATCAGGAGTGAAATGATCTAATGAAAGTTCTGTAGACAAAATGAAAGGCTTCCACTTCTCATCTCCTCTTAGTCCTGTGAGAATTTATCTTACCAATTTATCCTCCTCAATGTCTTCATCAACTGCTCCTAATGCATCTGCAATGTCCTTCATCTTTGTCACATAATCGGATATTGATTGTGAAGCCTTCTTCTTGAAAGTAGTAAACTCTGCCCATAATGAAGCCTTCCTTGATTTGGTTGGGTTTTGAAAATGCTCTTCTAAAGCATTCCAAATGTCACTTGCACTTTCAAGACCTCTAATGTGAGGTAGCAAGTAGTCATTGACTGCCATATAGATAATGCTCCTAGCTTGAGCATCTCTCTTCATCCAATTCTTCAAATCTGACAATTCCTCCCTAGTTGGAACACTAGGATCTCTGAATTGTGGCTTTTCTTCTTCTCCCGTAATGCAGGCTATCAAATCTTTGCTCATTAGATGAGCTTTCATCCTCATTGACCATGCAGGATAGTTTTCTCTATCCAATTTCTCTATCTGAAGAGAATCTCCCATCTTCCCTTTACCTGTGTACTGAATTCTTCGATCTTTATAAAGTATAAGGTTACCTTTACTTCGAATGACACTCCTTTCGTCCTTCTTGATGTCGTATGATCTCTTCCTCAAGCTTTTCCTTCAGGCTTTCACCTTTTAATCCTTCAGATGTTGAATTCTTTGCAACTGGAGCAGTCGGGATGCTCCTTTTCTCAAATTTGATGTTTCCTGCTCTGATACCACTGATGGAGAGTGTTAATCTCCAAAAGAACAACCTACTCTTGAACTTAGAGCACCTCTATATCAAGAGTAAGTCAAAACCTTCACCAATTTAAAAGATCAATGACCAAATATCAAATTCTTGAACAAACTGTGAAGAAGGAGATTACTAGGAAAGTCTGCTGCATATATCTTTCTCATTGACTGAGTAAATGTGTAAAGTTTTTTATGAAACTTTGCACAAGGTGTCGCCTAAAGATTGCGCACCTCCTCCAAGTCAAATCACTCCAAAAGATTCAGTAGATCTTGAGAAATCTACTTAGCAAGTTACCTATGTCTAAATCTGCACTTCTGAGAAGTCGATTTGGACACCCCCTAACTTTTAACACACAGTTCTCTCAGTATAGAACCCGTTTAAGCAAATGCTTCTAGCCACGAGTAGATTACCTTCCAACTTAAAGATTAAGTGCTTACCTGCACAAAACTTTAAACTGTGGAGTGAGAAATGATCAAATCATTAAGATCAAAATTTGCGCCTGTTTTAGGAACCAGTGAATACTTTCTCACATGTAAATGTTCCTACACACAATTCTCTTAGCTTGATCACAATTGGAAGCTAAAACTTTGTACATAGATCGATCAACTCTAGACTTAGACTTGTACAAAAGCATTCCACAGAAGATCTATCACAGAAGGAGAAGACACGAAAACTTCGGGCGCAAATTTTCTTCTATTCCTCAGAAAAATTACAACTGAGTTATGAGAGAGACTTCTTCTCATTCCTATGAACTCTAATGAGTCTTACAACTTACAAATGCACTATTCTCATACTCTCCTATTGTCTCCTCTTTTGCCCCGACATTTTGCAAAAGTATTTATAGGCAAATATGTACAAGCTTATAACTAAACAAAAGTATAAGTGATCTATGTCTTCACTAATGTACATATGTGTACATGTCTTTCAATCTGTGAATGTATCCATCTTCTATGCTTCAAGAATTGGTCTTATCTCCATCCTTTGTCCTTCAAATCTTCAATTGGTGATTGGTCTGCACCAACATTCAACACCACTTGCATCATGTCCAAAATTTTGAGCATCATCTGCGCGACGACATCTGGCATGGGGTGGAGGCGTGGCATCCAATGTCTGATGGTAGCCATCATGTATGCTATTGTTGGTGTGCCTGTTGGGGGTGCAATTGAGGGGTAATTGAGCCATTGTTTGCAATTTGCATTGTTCTAAACCTTGATGGCAAATACTTTCCATGATCTTCTTCTCTGCACTGGCCCAAAGCAAGGGTTGTATTTCAAATGCATGGGAGCGTGATCCCATGTTCGTAGCATTTTCGGATAGGTCTCCAATAATTTCTGTCTCCAAATGGGTTGGAATATGGCCCCTTTTCTGGCTTCCTCTGGAATATCCTCTGGTTCTAACTGTGTTGCAAAGGAAGGATGCCTATTGGTGAATCTTTTGATCTCTGCGTTGTAGTCTACCAATAGTACAAAATAGGGCTTATACTCTAACTCTGAACTAGTTATTAGTCTTCTAGAGGCGAGGTGCCTGAAATATTCTGATTGCAGTATGGTTTCTTCAATGGTCCTCATGGCCAGCATTTGAGTGGAGATACGTTCCTCATGAGTTGTCCCCATTTCTTCTACATGTTTCATCCATGCCGAAGGGGGTTCCTCATATGTATCTTGTCCTTCCTCCGTGATTCTGCCTCCTAGAAGGGGTTGAGGCTCATAGTTGTCTTCAAATGTTTCCTCCACTGGAATGACTACTACTTCTTCTTCTATTGGTTGATCAGGTGGAGAGGGGGGTCGTTCATACTGTAACAACTTGATCTTTAACTTTTCCACTTGTTATCGCAGCTCAAGTACCTCATTGGCCGTGGAAGAGTCTGGCCCTGGTGAAGTAGCAGCATTGACCACTTTTCTTGGTTCTGTCGTGTGTGGTATAAGCCTTGATTGTTTTTGTAGTTCTTTCACTTGGTCGGCCAGCTAATCATGTGCTTCTAAGAGGTTGGCATAGGTTTCCAATATTTGTTGGATACTTTCTGAGGGTATGGCCTGGAAGCTAGCAGGGTCTATGGGTGCCCCTGGAGTATTTTCTATGGCTGCTTCGAGATTGTCTTGATTTTTTTGTTGTAATCTCCTGTTTCCTTCTTGGGCAGCTGCTAGGTGACGACGAAGCAAAGCCATGTTTCTTTGTAGTCTAGCATTGTGTGCCAGCTGGTCTCTGAGTTGTTCTTCCATAGCCTTACCCATCTCCGTATACTTGGCTTCGAGCTCTGCATGAGATTTTCTGGAGGGCGGTAACCTCTTGTTGTAATGTTGTATTACTCAACTCCAAGGCATTGACACGTGCCTGGAGGTGAGCCGACAAATTGCAAAGCTCATTGTTATTCTCTTCCAATAATCTATACTCCTGCTTAAGTTGCATGGCAGCTTCGAACATAGTGTCTAGTGCATGACTAAATGAGGTGGATGCAGGGGTAGAGGTGGAAAATGCAAGGGTTCGGGAAATGGGGAAGGGAAACGTGGATGATGTGTCTACAGTGATTGGAAATGGTGATGTGAGTGAAGTGAAATGTGATGATGTTGGAACAACAGTGGTGGTGGATGGTGAAATGTCCATGGGATCGGACGTGATTGTGTGTGAAGTGTGAATCGTGAATATTGGAATGGTGGGTGGTGTGTTAGTGGTTCTGCCGTGAATGTGGGGGAGGTGGGTTGGGAAAGGGACTTTCTATTATGATTCTCAATTTGTTGCACTATATTTACAAGGTTTGCCAAGAATGGAGGTAGGGTGGTGAGTGTAGGTTCTGAGGAGGTTGAGAGGGGTACAGTGGGTAGGGGTTGGTAAGTCGGAAATGTGGTGGTGAAGGGAAATGGGTGTGTTAGTGTTTGGGTAGGGATATGTGGTTGTCCAAGAGCTGGTTGAAAAGAAGGGTGACCTATGATGGTTTGATGGGTGGCAGGATGACCTAAATGAGGTTGGGAAGATGGACCCACAATGATAGTGGTAGAGACAGGTAAGGACGACAAGATGGTGGTGTGCGATATAGGTTCACTATGGGTGGACATTGGTTGTTCAGGAAGGCTATTGGTGAGGGGTTCTGAGGGCTGGATGGGAGGTGATGGTGGAGATGGTATCTGTATATTTACATCTGGTTCATCTCTGTTAGTTGGGCTAGCCATGTGAACATCTTCTTGAGTGGTGGTAGGGAGTGAGGTAGAGACTTCCATTTGAATCATCTTTCCCCTTCGCGGTCACGTATCGATGCTTCGTTGGTCATATTGAGGGGTATTACGATATACCATGGTCCTCATGGCTTCCACGATTCCACAGGTATCTGCCAAAAGATTCAATGATTCTACAAAATGAGGGTCTACATTTTCCGCTTGCAACATCTGGTTCACCAGTGCTCTATTTGCCTCTTCGGACATCTTATGCCTTTTCTGCACTTGCTTGATCGTTTTGTAGAGTCGTTTGAGTTGTGCAGTGTAGGCAGGGGCTGCCTCCTCACTCTCCTCTGATTCATTCCTCTACATCTCCTCTTGTTCATGTGTGCCTCCCGCCTGAGTGTGTTGTGCCTCATCTTCCCAATGTACTCTTCATGCTTCACCATGTGATCGTCCTCTCTGGGATGATGATCCAGGTCCGTCGGTCTCTGAGAAAAACTCACTCTCCGATAATTGGGCTGTTTGCAGGAAGATTTCAAAGTCAAAAGATGGATCCTCTGCCAAAGTAGCCATGGATGCAAGCTCAGCATCCGAGGGTAGTGGAGGGGCTGATGGAGTGGGTTGTACCACGCCCTCTGATTGTGGTCATTGGAGATGGATTGTGAATGGGGCTACTTGTTCTTCTTCTCTACAGGAGGCTTCTGTGGTGACCTCACGAGGAATTAGAACCTGTGAAAGAGATCCATTCATTCTTTTCACGGGTTGAACCCCTGACTTCCGCCCCTGGAAGAATTCCAACTGTGAGTACTTAAGGGCCCGTGTGATCGGCACATCATAGGCAAGGCATCTGTAGATAATTCTTGTAATAGCACAGCAACCATGCAAAGTAGGCTTCCTCACGCCTCTTTTGCCTGCTTCATATAACTGGTCAAGGATCCACACTGGCATTTTAATAGGTAAGCTCCCAGTCTCCGCTAGGTATAACCCATACCAAATCTTCTTATGAGGCTGTGTGAATCAGTCTTGCGCTGGAAATGAAAAATGTTGAAGACACATTCGCAATGGTATCGCAATGTTCGGAGTGAGGGCGCACATTTCTTTCAACTTCTTGACTTTATTGTTCTTCATAGACTCCGGTATCAAAGGATCTCGATCGGAGGGTACATGGGTGCCATACATCTGAAGGGCCTCCCTGATCAAAGTGATATTCAACTCAAACTTTTTCATTTCCTCCTGGTTTGATAGAGAGGGCACTAGGAATGTGTCTGAATGATCTTTATCTCCTGTCGCCTTCAGAGTTGCAATCAAGTAATAGCACCTAAGGAAATCAGGTTTAGGCAGAGCTGCACTAAAATAGTCTTGCAATCCCGCTTTCTGCCAGATATCTTGAAGAGGAGCTACATTTTGCAATGCTTCAAAGTCTCGCAAGAAGAACTGAAAGGTCCACCAAACTCCTCCAAATTCCAACTTGGATTCCCAGATATGATCTGCATCTCCCAAATCTCCTGGCATCTCATTGAACCAATGAGAATGTCCTTTCACTCTTTCTGTTAGGCCACTCGGTGGATTTGAGATGGGAATTCTTCGCACATTCAGGAACTCTTCAGGCCTTGCTGTCAGTGGAGATGCATACTTGGGATATGCAATGTACTCAGAATGCACCTACCTCAGAGTGGATGGATTCACAAAATTGGGTCAGGGGGTTTGATACAGGGTTTAAGTCGCCAAACTTTGTTTGAGGATTCGTGGCTCTTAGAGCTGATGACAGGTAAAGGTCTATGGACTAGATTGTGCTGGATTTGGGACCTTTTGGGCACCCATTTCCAGACATTTCTAGGTTTTACCGAAAGTGTAACAGTGTGAGGTGTAGGTATCTTCCTTGAGTTGTTGCCAAAGAGTACTTGTGAGTGTTGATTTGAGCTAGTGACTGGAGGTGAAGTTATTTGGGCTTGTAAGCAGACCTTGGGCACCCATATCCGTCTAGCATTAGGGATTGCCTTCATTGACTGCTTAGGGACCCAAATAGAAATGGTATGTCTAGATTGTTGCCTAGGGAACTCCTTCGTTTTAGCCCTTGACAGTGTGGCTTGCTTGATGCTCTTTTGAGAACCTGCCTCTAGGGCTGTGGTTTTTTCCTTCTTACGTATCCAGATCTGCTTCATGCCACTAGGTACTTCGTATTGCACAAGTTGGTGCCCCTGCTTCTTGATCATCGGTCTCCTTAGTGTCGTGTGATGTTGAGCCTGCCTTTTTAGAATCTTCTTTGGAACAACTAGGAACTCCTCATTGACTTTTGTTCCTTCGATAAGAGTGACAACCCTCTGCACCATAGAACTTTGGACAAGTACAGCATTGTTATCTTTATGTGGGTTCCTGGAAGGACCAAGAGTCGATGCTTCTTCTAGTGGTCTGAGTGATTGATTTTCTAATTCAATCATAAGACGGTTTTGGCCTGCCCAAGCCTGAAGAAGTCCACTTCTTAGGTTGAGGTTGACTGCGTGATCATAGATCCAGTCTTGGCCCAAAACTAGAGGTTTGGTAAGATCCTCGTCTTCACATACTAGCACTTTTGCTGACATTAAGACCTCTTGAATGTAGAGGGGAAGCTCCACCTCTCCCACGCAAGGGGTTTCAACGCCTCCTAATCCTATCAGATATGCTTCTAGGGGTTTTACCTCCAATTGCAATTGTTAGCAATAAGAAAGACGAACTCCACTAGTGGCGGCTCTTGAATCAATTAAAGCTCTCACGGTCCTTGTTCTGTCTCCTTGTCCTACTTCTAGGGTCACAAAAGGTCGTCGATCAACTATCTTATGGGTCCGCTTACCTGAAGCCTCACACATGGCAATGTGATAACCATGAGCTTCATGATTGTCAGTCATGGCCTGATCTCTACCTTTTCTTCTCAGTTTCATTCGTCGGATGCGTTCTAAAGCTTCTGCCTGTTCTTCTTCTCGAATTCTCTTTTCCTCTTCCTTACGTTTCTTTGCAGTATTGAGTCGATTTAGCATTTCTTCTGTTAGGGGTTCTTGATATAACTTGACTCTGCATCCACTTATGTAACTTGGTAGGATGTCACCTTCTAGAGTGGCTAGTTGTATTGCTCCTCTTGTGGAGATCCTATTGATAATCATTGGTCCATAGTCTCTTTTCTCTAATTTTTGTGCATGTTGCTTCAATGTGTAGACTAGGACTAGGTCTCCTGCTTTCAAGCCTTTATCCTTCACATGTGTATCAAAATACGCCTTTTGCCTCTTCTTGGCTGCATAGATTCTTGTTGCAGCTCTCAATCGTGTCTCACCTAAACGTTCAAGATCAAAGATTCTAGAGGAGAGTTCATGGCCTGTCCAGTCATGCTCTTGTGCTACTTTCAATGTAGGTATCAAAAAGTCCAATGGTAGCACCGCATTTTGGCCAAACACTATCTGAAAGGGTGTGGCTTGGAGTACCGTTTTATAGGCAACTCGGTATGCCCAAACAGCGTGGTGTAGTTGTTTGTCCCAATCAGAGCGTTTGTTATTCACCAATTTAGTTAGCACATTGCATAAGATCTTATTTGTGCTCTCAGCCTGGCCATTAGCTTGTGGATGATAGGGGGCATACTTCTTATGTATCACCAAGAATTCTTGGAGAAGGTTTTCTATGACTTCATTCAAGAAGTATGTGCCTCTATCACTCACCAATTCTATTGGCAATCCGTATCTAGTGAACACATTTTCAAATAAGAACTTTGTTGTTGTTTGAGCATCGTTCTTTGTAGTGGCTTTCACTTCTACCCACTTGGTTAGATAGTCTGTGGCCACAATGATATACTCAGCATGTGAACCCTTTGATGGGGGATTAATAGGACCAACAAAGTCTATTCCCCACTTAGAGAATGCATGTCCACTCATCATAGGTTTCAATGGCATCTCATCTTTTCGTATAGGGTACTGGGTTCGCTGACAAACCTCACACCTCTTCACATAGGTATGTGCATCCATGTGAAGAGTTGTCCACCAAAGACCTGCAAATAAAATTGCTTTGATCACCTGATCTGGTCCAAAGTGTCCTCCTGCTACACCTTGGTGAGCAGTCTCTAATATCTTGAGGTATTCGCTATCATGAATACACAGTGTTAGGTAACCATCCTTACCACATTTGTATAAATTATCCCCAATGAGTGCGTAATCTAAAGCTTCTTGTTCCAAACTCCTTTGTCTAGCCAAATTCATATCTTGAGGGAATGTTTTCGTCCTCAAAAAGGCTACTAAGGGTTCACTCCAATCTGGTACTAAAGATATTTGATAAAGAGTAGCATGTTCCACTGGTGGTTTAGTGCGACAGATTGGGCATTCTTTGCACATTCTATGGACATCAACTTCCATAGTTGGCCAATGCACTCCTAGTCACTTGAGTGTCTATAGGGTTCGTTGTTTCGAGTAGTGTTGCTCTAATGCACCTACATGTGCTAACTGCAACCATTGAGCGTACTCATCCTCTTCCGCACAACATGCTAATACTCCTTGCTCTGTATGTTTGTACATACTTCCTGCCAAAATGGCTTAGCCCACTGAGGTACAACTTCCAAATTAAACAAGTATGTGTCAGGTAAGTCATCTGACACTCCTTGTGGGGCCTCTCCTGATGTGAGCCTTGAGAGATGATCTGCTCTCAGGTGAGTCTTGCCCTTCCTCACCACTAGTTCAAAGTCATATTCCATTAGTAAGAGAAACCATCTTACTAATCTGCATGTATTGCATGGCTTGTTTACCAGGTACAGTAGAGCTTGGTGATTAGTAAAAAAATTTAAACTTGTTTGCAAGCAAATGGTGTCTAAACTTTTTAACCGCATACACCATGCCTAATCCTTCTCGTTCAATGGTGGTATAATTTCATTCAGCAGCATTCAACTATCTACTGGCAGAGGCAATTGGAATATCCATATTACCTTCACCCGTAGGTTGTGCTAGCACACATCCAATAGCATAATTGGAGGCATCCACACGAACATGGAATGGCTTGTTCCAATCTGGTGTGGTCAAGATTGGTGCTGAACATAATCTTCGTTTAAGCTCATTGAAGGAATTCTCACATTCATCAGTCCACTCAAAGTTAGTTAGAAGAGCATACAGAGGCTTTGCAATGACGGCATACATGTGAATGAACCGGCGGTAGTAACCACAATGCCCCATGAAGGCTTGTACCTCCTTGACATTCCTTGGCCTAGGTAGTTCTGCAATGGCTCTCACTTTCTCCTCAGCCATTGATATGCCATTCTTTGACACTATGTGCCCTAGGATCTTGCCTTGCCTGACCATGAAAACACACTTTTCTGGGTTCAAGCAGACTTGATATTCTCTACATTTGTCAAAGATTTGTCTGAGTTCAGGTATATGGGTCTGTCTAATGTTGGAATGAGCGCAAAGATCATCAACATAGACTTCCAAATTTTTCCTCAAGAACTCTTTAAACACGTGGCACATCAGCCTCTGGAAGGTTGCAGGTGCATTGGTAAGCCCGAATGGCATTACCCGAAAGGCAAATATGCCCCACTCTGTGGCAAAAGCCATCTTATGTTGATCCTCTGGAGCAATGGCTACTTGATTGTAGCCAGAAAATCCATCTAAGAAGCTGTACAGTTCCTTGCCTACTACCCTTTCTAATAGATGCTCAGTGATAGGAAGCGGATAACTATCTCTGATAGTGGCTGCGTTAACCTTCTTCTAGTTAATGCATACACGTAATTTTCCATTCTTTTTGGGCACCACTACAATGGGGGATACCCATTCAGTGTGCTCAATTTCATAGATGAATCCAGCTTCAACCAAGCGATCTATCTCCTCTTTGATCTTGGTCGCATAGTTGTCATTGTATGTGTATGGCTTTTGTTTAGAGGGTCTCGCATCTGTGGTCATGGGAATCGTGTGTGAGCATATGTCTGGGTCGACCCCTTTCAAGTCCTTCTAACTCCAAGCGAATACATCTCTGTATTCTCTTAGCAAGGCTATCAGCTCTTGCTCTTCTTCTCCCGTCAGGTCATGCCCTATGTAGGTGCATCTTTCTTCTCCCTCTTCTATGGCTACAACTATTTTCTTGGTAGTTTCCTTGCTATCATAGGCCTCCCCTAACTGTGCCTCGCGTTTAGGCATTCTTATCATGACTCTCCTATCGCCTATCTCATATTTTTTAAAGTTTTCAAGGACCTCAAACAAGGATTCTTCTTCCTCCAGAGTGACTTCCTTCTTCTTTCTTTTCTTTCCCTCACTCTTAGTGGTCACTTCTATGGTTAATCTCATATCATTAATGATCTCTTCATGTCTCTGAGGATGAACTTCTACCTCATAGAAGTATTCTTCATCTGATGCAAATTGTGGGTCCATAATGATTGATTCTAGATTAGAGTCACTTGCATCCTCAAATGCATCAGGGCTAGATTCGCATTCTTCTAAAATTGAGTCTCCCAAGATTGGTTCTATGGAGAAGACTGAAATGTCATAGCCATCCTCGTCACAGTGAGGTGTCCATTGTTCTTCATTGATGGCTACATCCATTGTCGCTAAAATTTCAGCCCAACCATGAGGTTCAAATTCTTCATCAGGGAAAACTACAGGTGCATAGGCTGGGTCTTGAATTGATCTATGGATTTCTTTTGCACCTACCTCTCGGGCTTTCTCTCTCTTCTCTTCTTCTACTACTACCTTGCAATCCATAAGTGGGTGTCTTCATGTATCCATGAGGATCCTGATCCTATGGAATGCACTGACTCAGTATAATCTTTGGCTCTATGGATGGGATTCCATTGGATAGGGGGTACATCTCTATGAGAGTAATCCTTGAGATTGACTTTGGTTGTAACACCTAAGTGTTTCAAATACAAGGAATTGGTTCCCCAATCCTATACCACTTGCAACTGCCGCATAAATGGTCTCCCCAAAATCATCTCGTAGGCTTGGTTTTTGCTAAAGTCACATATAGCAAAAGTATGCTCGAACTCAACACCACATGTAGTGAGAGTTATCCCTTCTAGCAATCCTAAGGGCCTCTCAATATGACCATCGGCCATCTGCAATTTCATTCTCGTCGGCCTGAGTGATGGCTTGCCCCAACGCTTCCATAGGGAAGTGGTAGCAATTGCAACTCCTGCACCTGAGTCCAAAATTGCCTTGGTTGTGTATCCCTGATGGGTAACCGAGAGATAGGTATTTCCTTCTTCTCCTTCACTCATGTCTCCTATCTTATCCAATTGTATTTCTGGTACTGTTCTGTGGGATCCTACCTGCGAACAATATTTCGTTACGTTTGGCACTTGTTTGGCTACATGTTTCCACACTTCAGGCTTAACCTTGAGTAGCTCTTCTAAAGTGAGGTTGCACTGCACTTTAGTGTTCTTCACTACCTCCGTATTCCTAGGTATGATCAAATCCTCATTTCTTATCATGACCGTGGGTGCTCTCATGCAAGTTGACTTAGTTTCCCATGGGCCTGTAAAATGGGGTAATTCCTGCAAGGAATTAGACTCAAAGTCTAATCTCTCATGAGACTGGGCACTCTCCTGCTCTTCATAAATAGAAGGGATATCCTGTGGAAATTGATCATGTGCATCATCCACAAGTTCAATGGGAGCTGGGGAGGAATGCTTATTCTATCTCTTGCACTCTCCTTAATCTGGGAGGTGGCTCCTTTCCCAGACTTTGTAAGTAACCTCTCCAATCTATCTAATAGCCCATCGAAATGCAAGGGTGTTCTTGTGGAGCTAGAGCCATTGAACAAGCGACTGGCTTCAAACATGGCTTGCACCAATTCGACCATCTTAGCACAAAGCTTTGTTTGCTCTATCTCTAGATCGGCTCTAGGGTAACATTTGTCATAATCTATCACGTTTGGACCTTCCTGGATTCTGGCCTGATATGCTTTAAGAATCATGTCTAGATCCTCAGGAGTGGGATCCGCTAGGACTGATCCTACTCTAGGTGGTGGGTGGGCTACGTGTGGTGGATTCGAAAGTTGGGGAATGGAAGGTGATGGGTTGGGGGAAGATGGAAAGGGTGGTGGTGGGGTAGTGTGAGAGTGGTTTTGAGATGCAAGTTCACTTATCTTTGCTTTGGTTTCTCTCAAGCTTTCTTCAAGTTCGCTCATTTTCTGTGACCATTGTCTTTTCATTCTCTCCCGGCTATCTCTCCATGCTCTTGTCCTCTTCTTGGTTATACTCTCTGTCTCACTAACCTCCGAACTCCTTTCCTGTCCTACTCCTTGGGTTTGCTGCAAGGCTTGAGCTCTAGTGACCACATGCACGGGGGCTGTGGAAGTTATACTTCCCGTAGAGTCTACCACTAACCCAATGACGTTAATAGGAGTGATTTTTGGTAGGTTATTGGGGTTCTTCGGGCAATCTCGTAAGAGATGCTCTTTCCCGCAATCTTGACAAACACCCTGAATTGTCATTGGTTGGGGTTGTGTAGGGGCAGGCAGTGGACAATCACGTATGAGGTGATCTCCCTGACATCTGAAGCAAGGTCCTCTAGGAAATGGCGGTCGTACCTGCCTAGGTTGAGTTCTAGAGTTCGGGTTTGTGTACATGACATTAGCATACTCAGGCTCCCCACTATTTTCACTTGGGTCCTCATAATAGTATGACTCGTTATGCTTGGGTGACTGCATGTAGTAAGCCTGTGGGCTGTCAATATGTGTGGAGTCAAAACTATGGTCACTTGGATCACTATCTGATAGCAACGGTGTGACTGGGACTATGGCTCTGTTCAGATTCTCTTCTACAGCTGTGTACTTTACTGGAATCACATTGGTTGGAGCAGGGGGTTGTTGCACTAACACAAGTTGAGGCCTTTGTTGGTTTTGATAGGGTTGTTGTGGTCTACCATATTGTTGAGGTGGGTACTGATTCTGGTATCTACCCTGTTGTGGATATGGTTGAGGGTAATTTGGCCTGACAGTTTGTTTGTTATACGGGCAATCTTGTGGGGTGTGGTTGGTGTACCTCCGTTCTATGGTGCAGTATTGGTTACTAGGATTCACTTGGGGTTGAGCCATGATGGGACATACGTTCGCCATATGGTCACCTCCACAAGTATAGCATCGTTTAACTAGGGCAAATCTTGGGATTTGTTTGCTAGAGACACCTAGTTTTTGAGCTACTTTCTCAGCGAGTTCCTCTATAGATGTGGATTGCGAGGAAGAGAGGCTAGAAGAACTATCTGAATCTTTGTAGATTTTTTAAAGCTCTAATTCCTCCCCTAGGTTATCCTCGATGTCAATGCACATGCGTACACACTCTTCTATGGTCCTCGGGTCCTTTAAGTACACGTATGATCTCAACTTTGTACTTAGCAGTCCATCTAGGAATAAAGCCACTTGTTTGGCTGGAGTCGGTAGCTAAGGAATCAGACATCTCTCTAGATATTGCCTAAACCTTCTTCCTGCAAGTCTGACCATCTCTTGAGGGGTTTGCTTGAAGCTATGAATTAGTGAGGAAGTGTTATGCCTTATGCCACTCTTAGAGAATTCAATAATGAAAGCCTCTAGAAGTTGGTCTATGTTTCTGAAGTGTCTCTCATTTAGTGGTTGAAACCACGTAAGCGTTGTTTTCCTAAGGGTTAGACCAAAAGCATTGTATTGTGTGAATAGGTCCTCAACCTGTTCAGCTCTCAAGACTTGCCTAAATTCTGCCACATGATCATATGGGTCTCCTGTGCCATCGAAATAGTTCTTCATGGGCTTCACCAACTGAGTTGGCCTTAGGGTCCTAGTGTGTTCTCTCTGCCTTGGCAAAGGGAAATTGTCAGCATTTCGTTGGTTCCTTGGGGCTCTATGTCTCTCGGTTTCTTCTCTATCTATTTATGTTCTCATCCGTTCTCTTCCCATTGGGTTGGCAAAGCTTACCTCAGGTCTGTCTCTACTTCTATCCCTTTGAGCTCCATGAGCTTGGGAGGTCCCAGCTCCTTGGTGGCTGCAGGACACATTGGACCGAGGTTGGGGAAAAACAAACTCACCCTTCCATGTATAGGCATGTCTGCCGTGCTCAGTGATCACAAAGATCCTTTCTGATGTATTGTCTAGGTAGGTTACTTTGCCTGGGCTATCAGGGTCTTTAAACTCGTAGATTGTGAGAGCACCTACTTTGTGAGGCAGGGCAGGCTTATATCTCCAAAAAGCCTCATCGGTTTCTCGGTTTAAAAGCAAATCTATGCTTTTATTATCCTGGGGAATCCACTCTGGAGTCATGATCCCGGTCAAGACTGATTTACCACGGGGAGTTCTTGGCTCTCTCTCTAAGTTCCCTTGCTCTATATCACCCATGTCGGTTTCTGCACTCACATTCCCAAACTCGTCAGTTTTATAAGGAAGAGTGGTGACTACATAAATAGTCCCTTCTTTATCTAGGTATGCTCCATTCTCGAACTTGACTACCGGGTGTTCTAATCCATGGGGTTGATCGGGGTTCTTAATATGTACCACAGATCTTCTCAGGCTGTCTTCGTAGATGCAAGTACCTAGACGATTAGTCTTGATGTATTCCAATTGAGTCTTGTAAGGTCCTTCTGGCTTTTCTAGGTACGCCACCCCTGAACTACCTACTGGTCTCTCCATGTTATAGGACATCTCAGAATCACTTGTTTCTGATCGGAGAGTGTATGGGTAATCACTCAACTGCTGGGCCCAAGACCTAGCAGTGTGATTGACACTAGCTTCAGAAGATCTGAGGCTTTGTCGATCTAGGCCTAAGTGTCTGCCTGACCTAAGGTTCATATGCCTGGTTTCTCTACCCCCTTGGTCCCAAGTACACTCTCATTGCAGGTTAATTTGCACCAATCACTTTGTTCTTTTTAGTTGACTATTGTGTTAAGCTCTTGTTTGAAATCACGTCGTCAGCAGTACTTAAGTGAATTTCGCACTTGTTATTTGCTCGATTCAAGTTTACTTTTGTTCCTTAGAATTTTTGCACTTAAGCTCTACTTAATGCTTGTACTTTGTTGATTAGTTCTCTTGGACTGGATTAGTGCCTAGCGTTGCTCTAATTAATCACCACACCTAAGTCGTACTAGCCTAAGCTAGGAATTGACAAAGGAGGGTTGAGAGAACTTCCAACCTCAATCCTCTGGTTGCTCAGACTGCTACACCAGCCCAGGAAGCCTTCTCCCAAGCTTGGTACTCACCCTTGCTAGCTTGCCTTGGAATGCCTTGAGTGCACGCAATGTTCTTGCAAAAGTTCACAAGTTAATATAGCTCCTTTACCACAATGGATTGAAAGACACACATCAACAATTACAGGCCTCCCTTGGAGTAACTCACTGTACCCCCAAAATCTTATGACCACCTAGTCTGTTGGCACACAGGTCATATGAAGAGCATACAGGTACAATAGAGCAGTCATGCACAATACGGCGACAAGGCCTAACCATATTTTCCATGGATCATTCACAACTCAAGTGATTTTAATCACTACACAAACATTGTAAATTCCATTTTTGGTAGAATAGACTCCATTTTGTTCAAGCCGAGGAGTCCTTGAGCTTGAGGAGTATTAGAATTAGCTACATACCAATTTTCATAATTTTTAGATTCCGTTTGAGCCCTCAAATAGGCTCTAGAACCTAATTTTTAACTAGGCCGGACACTAGGTCTGGACAAGGCCAAAGTTAGTGAGAAAACTATAAAAAGAGCTAGAGAGCTCATTTTTGGGGGTTAGATTGTTTGTGAATTGAGCTTATGTAAGAGACTTTTTGACTAATGCAAAGAACTCCATTGTTCCTCTCCTTGTTCTTGCCTTGTGTGCGTGTGTGTGTGTATGTGTGTGCATGCTTGTATGCTTCTCACTCACTCACTTGTGCCTTCACTTGCTCATAGTCTTCATACTAGTCCTCACGTCTCCATGGATTGACAATTATGAGGTGAATCTTCTCACGTTGGTACTCACCATTGTGCTAGAGTGATACCAAATTTGGCGTCGTTGCCGGGGAGAGAGCTTCGAGGACGAGCGTGTGATGGTAAGACGTCGAGTCGAGACATTGGAGTTATAGGTAATATCCTTTCTTTTCCATAATTTTCTTCATTTTTCCTTATTTTTGCATCACCATCATCACCATCATCATCCCCACCATCTCCCACCTCCATCTCCATCTCCACAAAAATTTCAGTTTTTTGGTCATATTCCACTCCCCACCTCATTTCCCTCATTTCATTGTGAGAGAGAGCGAGAGAGAGCTTGCATGCGATCCGTTTTTGTGTGTTTTTTGAGCTTTTGTTGCAGGAACTAGCGGTACCACCATCTCCAGCAGCTTGCGCAGGTACGACAGACTCTGCACAGGTCCCGGGACGACGACCTCTGTCTGTCGCGACAGACAAAAAAACTTGATATTTTATGAATGCGTGTTTGGCACGGTAACCTACACCATTAGAGCACTCCAAATCACTAGAAGTTTCTCTAAAATTTGCGTTTTTCCAGTCTATCACGACAGACACGGTCTATCACGACAGACACCGTCTATCGCGACAGACCAAAACCACGACAGACGATAGACCCCGTCTATCGCGATAGACACCCGTCTATCGCGACAGACAGAGACCCACGATAGACCCAGTCTATCGCGACAGACACCGTCTATCGCGACAGACCAAAACCACGACAGACGATAGACACCGTCTATCACGACAGACACCCGTCTATCACGACAGACAGAGACCCACGATAGACCCCCTCTATAGCGACAGACACCGTCTATCGCGACAGACCAAATTGCACGACAGACGATAGACCCCGTCTATCGCGACAGACCCCGTCTATCGCGACAGACACGTCTATCGCGACAGACACGTCTATCGCGACAGACACCGTCTATCGCGACAGACACCGTCTATCGCGACAGACACCGTCTATCGCGACAGACCCCGTCTATCGCGACAGACCCCGTCTATCGCGACAGACCCCGTCTATCGCGACAGACCCGTCTATCGCGACAGACCCCGTCTATCGTGATAGACCCCGTCTATCGTGACAGACCCCGTCTATCGCGATAGACCCCGTCTATCGCGATAGACAGACATTTTCGGCAAAAAATAAAGGGGTAATTTTTTGGAAATTTAGGCTAAATTTTGGGGCATATTTGCATACTCAAATACTCATACACTTACAAAGGCCTTAGAAAAATGCATTAAAACTCCTGAAAGGTTCTGTTTGTCTGTTTAACCCCCTAAACCCTGAACAGTCATAACCTTTTCATACGAAATCCATTTTTTGAGCTCTAGGGCTTGTCCGAAAGCTAGCGGCATATACTACACGCCCTCAACTGTTTTTTATAAGAATAATGCGTTGATTTTCAGATATGATATTTTGAAGTTGACACACTGAGGGGTAGGTACACCAAGGGAGCTCTAGAGGAAATTTTTTTTAGCAAAACAAAAGGGGGAACAAGGGTCATTAAAAAGTGTCTGAAATTAATTGTCTGTCAATTGAAGGATCAAATTGAAGCTAAACTTGGGGTTCTCACAGGATCATCAAGAGCTTTTGGAGAAAGCAAAGTAAGTGCCAGGGCGAAAAAGCTTGGGAACGTGCTTCCTGGGTAGACAAGCAGCACCAGGAGGAGCGACTTGAGGTTGGAACATCTCTTAACCCCCTCAGTCCATTCTTAGCATAGGCTAAGTGCGAGTAGTTGTCTTGATTGACTAGGGGCACGATAGGAACACTCAAGTTTGAAGAGCCTTTAATTTCTCAAGTGCAAGGATAGGCTAAATTGCAGTCAAGGGATAACTTAAAGGAAAAGAACTTAAACTAAGCGGACGCAGAACATCAAGTATGACACACTTAAGTGCTCCTGACGACGCTTAATTAAAAACAAGAAAACACATACAAAGGAACTCAAAAGGAACAAGTGATTGGTACCAAAGGATCAGCAACGTACAAAGGGCATATGAAGCTGAGATCGGGAAGACACCTAGGGAGAGACCGTCAAAGCGTTAGATCATCCGAGGCTAGCGTCAACCATACAGCGAGATCTTGGGCCCAACAATTGAGTGATTACCCCTACGCGCTAGACTCAGAAACTAGTGACTCTGACATGTCGTATAGCATGGAAAGACCTGTAGGTAGCTCAGGAATGGCATACCTAGAAAGACCTGAAGGTCCCTACAAGACTCAATTGGAATACATCCAGACCAACCGCCTAGGTGCACGCATCTATGAGGATGGTCTGCGAAGATCTGTTATCCTAATTAAAAATCCGAATCAGCCCATTGGACTAGAACACCCTGTAGTCAAGTTTGAAAATGGTTCATACATAGATAAAGAAGGAACAATGTATGTGGTCACCAGCCAACCTAAAAGGACAGATGAGTTTGGCAACATAATCCCTGAACCTGAATTAGGTGACATAGAGCAAGGGAACTTAGGAAAGGAGCCAAAAACCCCTCGAGGCAAATCGGTCCTAACAAGGATAATCACTCCAGAGTTAGTTCCCCAGGATAATAGGAGCATAGACTTGCTCTGGAACCAAGAAACGGATGAGGCTTTTTGGAGGTACAAGCTTGAAAAGTCTAATGAAGTGGAAGCTCTTGCCATCTATGAATTCAAAGATCCTGATAGCCCAGGCAAGGTGACCTACTTAGATGATGCCTCTGAGAGAATCTTTGTGGTCTCTGAGCATGGAAGACACGCATACACTTGGAAGGGAGAATTTGTCTTTCCCCAACCTCGATCCAATGCGTCTTCTGGTCACCAAGGAGCTGGAACATCTCAAGCTCATGGGACTCAAAGAGAAAGGAGTAGAGAGAGACCTGAGGTAAGCTTTGCCAACTCTTGGGGAAGGGAAAGAACGAGAACAGAAACAAATAGAGTGGAGCCTGAGAGACATAGAGCCCCAGGGAACCGAAGAAATGCCAATGATTTCCCTTTGCCAAGACCGAGAGAGCACACGAGGACCTTGAGACCGACCCAGCTAGTTAAGTCCATGAAAAACTACTTCGATGGCACTGGAGACCCCTACGATCATGTAGCTGAGTTTAGGCAAGTCTTGAGAGCTGAACAAGTTGAAGATCTGTTCATGCAGTACAATGCCTTTGGTCTAACCCTTAGGAACACCGCCCTGACATGGTTTCAACCACTACACGAGAGGCAATTTAGGAGCATAGATCAACTTCTAGAGGCATTCATTATCGAATTCTCTAAAAGTGGCATAAGACATAACACATCCTCCCTGATATACAGCTTCAAACAAACATCTCAAGAGACAGTGAGGCTCGCAGGCAAAAGATTTAGGCAATATCTAGAGAGATGCCCGGCCCCAGAGTTACCCACTCCAGCCAAGCAAGTGGCCTTATTTTTAGATGGATTGTTAAGCACCAAACTGAGATCATATGTGTACTTGAAGGACCCTAGATCCATAGAAGAATGTGTACGCATGTGCATAGAAATTGAGGATAATCTAGGGGAGGAATTAGAGCTCTCAAAAATCTATAAAGATTTAGATAGTTCTAGTAGCCTCATTTCCTCACAATCCACATCAATTGAGGATCTAGCAGAAAAGGTAGCTCTGAAATTAGGTGTCTCTAGCAAGCAGATTCCTAGATTTGCCCCCGGAAAACGATGCTATACCTGTGGAGGAGACCATATGGCTAATGTGTGCCCTATCATGGCTCAACCCCAAGTGAACCCTAACAACCAGTACTGCACCATAGTAAGGAGGTGCACCAATCACACAACACAAGACTGTCCATATAACAAACAAGTTGTTAGACAAAATTATTCTCAGCCATATCCACAACAAGGAAAGTACCCTAATCAGTACCCACAACAACAGTATGCTAGGCCCCAGCAAATCTATCAACCACCCTATCAAGGGCAACAAAGACCGCAACCAGTCCTAGCACAGCAACCCCCTGCCCCCACCAACGTGATTCCAGTGAAGTATGCAGCGGCAGAAGAAAAACTGAATAGAGCTTTAGTGCCAGTAACATCCTCGCTTTCAGAAAGTGATCCAAGTGATCATAGCTTTGACTCCACCCATGTTGAGAGCCCCCAAGCTTACTACATGCAATCATCGGAGCATAGTGAGTCATATTATTATGAAGAACTGAATGAATCTAGTGGGGAGCCAGAATACACAAACGTCATGTATGCCAACCCCAACTCGAGATCCCAACCTAGGCCGATGAGACCTCCATTTCCTAGAGGGCCATGCTATCGTTGTCAGGGAGATCACCTCATTCGTGATTGCCCTCTACCTGCACCGACACAAACCCAATCTGTGACAATTCAAGGCTTTTGTCCCGATTGTGGAAAGGAGCATTTGTTACGAGAGTGTCCCAAGAACCCCACCAATATGCCAAAAATTGCTCCTATCAATGTTATTGGCTTAGTGATAGACTCCACAGGAAGTGTGACTTCCACAGCCCCAGTACATGTCATCACGAGAGCCCAGGCACTTAAGCAAAACCAAGACTTAGGCCAGGAAAAGAATGTGGAGGTTAGCGAGACTGAGAGCCAGAATAAGAAGAGGACAAGAGCTTGGAGAGATAGCCGTGAACGTATGAAAAGTCAATGAGCAAGAAAGATGAGCAAACTTGAGGAAAGTGTTTTGTTTTGGACTCCAAGTTGTCCTCTCCAATCATGAAGTAACAAAGAATCAACAAATCATCTTTATTTTGTCAATCCTAGGAATATCCATAAGACCACAGCCCCTTCTAGATGATAGATTCAAGGAAATAAGAGATTAATGGCTGGATTGCTGAGAGAAATTGAAGATGAAGAGAAAATCTAGGGTTTACCATAACTAAGGCAAATCTCCATCATTTTCTATGATCTTTGTGTCAAAACCATGCCATTTCATCAGCAAAATACAAATATGAACTCAAAATTGAAAAATATCACCTGTATCACAGAGACGAGACAATCGCGATTCTGTACCATCAGACGATTTTCACAATTTTGGAACTTTCTTCAGTCCTTTTCCACTCATTACAGCAATAGGCCTCTCTCTTCATACAACTCACTCAGTAATACACAAATGTAACTCACAAATCTCCATGATTAAGCAAGAAATAAGCTCACACATCAAAGAAAATACACTCAACAAGAGAAAACACGATTTCAGCAGAAACTCTCTCTTCTCTATTGATAGCTTGTACAAATGACTAACCAACCTCTCCAAAATAGAGAAAATTGACTTATATACATTTTCAAGTGTCCTTTTTCACACTTGAATTTTGGTCCTTTTCTCTAATTTCCTAAAAATATGCTATCTAAGAGTTTCTAAAAATCCTACAAAAATTACATGAGGTCCTTAACTACATAAGGAAGACTCTTCCTTATTTTTACAACCATTGCATAAATATTTTACAAGTTTTTTGGCTTTTTACTAATTTTTTACATCAAAAATGCTTTCCAAAAATACACCTTCCAACATCCTTCCCCTCCTAAGCCTTTCGGCTCCTGACAAAAGATTTTCCTGCTCCTCTGCTTTGATCACTTTTCTTCATTTCTTCTTTCTTTGATACACCTGTGACAGTAAATCATGGCTTTTTCTTTCTGTTACATTTAAATTGTTGACCATCTCGAACAAGGCTTTTCTCCATTGTATTGCAGCTTCAGGTTTGTCAATAACGTCCTTTTTCAAGTATTCTGTATAAGAAGCTTCATAGGCAGTAAGTCTGGATTTAGTAACAACTGATAATTTTCCAAAAATTTCTGATTCTCGTTAAAAAAACCCATAATCAAACGCATCTTCAAAAATTTGCAAAAAGTGGCTGCCCAAAAACACTATTCTGCTATAATAGGCCATTAGACATATCCTATCAGGTGTCTCACTGAGATCAAATAATAGAGCATCTGTTGGAGAATTGAATCCAATGTAATTCAAAATTCTGACATCCGTATCTGTGTATGTTTCTATACAGGCTAAAATTAGTCTCATTATTCTGATAAGTAATATACAAGCAGGGTCATTAACATCTTTGTATGTTGCTATAACCGACTCAGCAGTGTTCACCATGTAACTCTTTGTAGGCCAAGTTCCTGCCTTTGGACCTGCTATTTTTGGAAAGTTTAGCCATTTTGCTGGAATCTGCCCTGTTTTTCTTCTTTCCCAAAAAACCATCCACTCCCTTCTTCTGGCCACGGGGCAATAAGCTGGATTAATCTTTAAGTGCAAAGGTGCCTCCTTCCAGATTCTCCTACACTCTTTATTAGCATCCAACCATTTATTCCTCCATTTTGGGTTAGCTCTTTCAAATAATTCCTTTGTAACATTAATATCCTCTTCATATTCAAAATATTGATTTGGAGATAATCCCACTCTGGCTAACTGATAATTTTTTATGCTTTCCAATACCATACAAAAAGGAATTCCTAATCCATCTGCAGCCCAATGGTGCTGATCTGGATTGATGCCTTTATTTAAGGCAAATGTGACAATCTGGTTCTCATAATCATCATGCATTTTTCTTATAAACTCTATTCTTGATTCTCTGCTAGTCAGCAACTTCTGAACAAATTCCTCAGTGTACTCTACCTCAGATCTTTTGGCTACTGCTTCATAGTTTTCCTGTTCTCTGTCAACATCTCCTGTTTCATACTCTCTTGTATTTGTATCTTCTGCCTGTACCTGATTTTGAACCTCTTCCTGAGCTTTTGATTTCTCCAGTTGTTTCTGTAAGTCTTCTAAGGTCATCATTAAACTTTTATTCTGAGTTATCAAATCTTCTCTTTCTTTCATCCAGTCCATTCTTTCTTTTTCCAACTTGTCCTGCCAATCCTTCCTCTCTTGCTCTATATTCAAAAACAACTTGTTGTACCCTCTCATAGCTGTAGCAGCATGTGTACTTGCCTGCTTTTCTAGTTCTTTGGCTTCCTTCAATTCTTCTTGGAGTTTCTGAATTTCTTTATGCATTTCATCTTTTTCTTCTTCTGTCAATTGAGCAGGTTTGCTTTCATCTTTTACTAGACCTTCTTCTAGCAGCAACTTATTAATATCTTCATGGGCCCTAGTCAAAATTTGATATGAAGTTTGTAGTGTTCTGTATCTTCCTCCTATGGTTTTTAGTTCCATTTCCATCTTGGCATTATGTTCTGATAACTTCACACTCTTATCCTCCAAATATTGTATTCTGTTCTGCTTCTGAACTTCAATTTCTTCCAAAGCAATTATTCTATTGACATACTCTTCATTTTTCTTCTGAATTGACCTTAGTTGTTCTGACATCTGCTCCTTTTCCTTTTTGTGTTCTTTGATAATCATATTCCCTGTCTCAAATTCAGATTCAGCCACCATGCCTGATATGATCATATTTCTGCTAGATGGTCTGAACTGTTCAATATTGCTCATGATCATCTGACAAGCTGCTCTTATATTCTTGGGTATCCTTTCCAAACCTACTTCCATTTCTGTCTGTCTGATTTCAATTTGCTTGTCTTCTTTACCCTTATTATCCTTTTCTGCTACTGTTTCATCCTCTATATCCTTAGTATCTAGTTCTTCATCACTGTAATCATCATTCTCTGTCTCCTGATTAGTATCATCTTCTTCAAACTCCAATACTCTGTCCTTTGCACTTTTCTGATCTGAGAGGTCTGCATTTCTCTTCCTTTCCAATGAATTACTTCCTTCTTGACCTTGCATTTCTTCTCCCTGTCCTAGGGTTTCCTGATTGTTTTCTAGCTCTTTTTCACCCTGACCTGATTGATCCTCCATAAGTTGCTCTTCCTGTACCAATTTTTCTTGAACTGTTATTGATTCAATATCTTCCACATGGATAACCTGATCATCATTTTTCTGCATTTCCTGTCTTCTTGTTTCTTGAGCTGTATCTGATACATTTGCATGAAAAGCTTTTATTTGATTATCACTCCCCTTATTTGTATATTCATGATCTTGCTCATCCACATCCATAAGATCTATTCCTTCTTCCTGTTCCTGCTCACCATTGCATGTAGATTCCTCATTACTGTTTATCTCCTGCAGCACATCTTGTATACTTTGAATAATTCCTTCTTCTATCACCTGTCCTAAGACTTCTTGAGCACTCTTTTCTGGTTCTATTTTCTTGATTTCCTGTTCTTTAGGTGCATCCTTCTGCTGAATATCTGAACTGCTCTTTATAACCTTCTTTGCTAGTTCCTCTAAACTTTCATTCATTTTGAAATATGTCTGTGAAGGCTTGGTCCATATTGGCTTTATACCAACATTCACTACTCCAAAGCTATCTTCATCTCTCCTTTGGTTTTCCTCTTCTGTCATTCTTGCCTTTCCTTTTAACAGCCTTCTTTCTTCTTCAGCACTCATCTGTTGAACAGTTTCTTCCTGAGTCTGCCTTTCTTGAGACTTCTTATTTGTATCCTCAGGTATCTTCATTTTTTCTACAGTCTGTATAGCTACATTAGGAGTGTTGGGTATTGACAAGTTTAAGCTTTTCAACAAAAAACTCTCAATGTCACTATCTGAATCGGATGAGAATCGTGAAGATCCTCCTACTTCTTGTTCTGTAGGCTTTGATACTTCCTTCACTGTGGTAGACTTCTGAGTGGCTTCAATGACTGTTGCTTCTGTGTCTTTAACTGTTGTAGCTTCAACTACTGCTTTTTCTTTTCCCTTCTTGACTAGTTTCTTCTTTTGGACTTGCTTTTTTGGCACTTTCTTTTTTACCACAACAGTAGTCCTGGCCTCTGGAGGTCCTTGCAACTCTTTGAAGTATGCCAGCAACTCTACTTCCTTCTTCACAAATATCTCTTCAGTTTCAGCTGCCATCATTTCTTCATGTAATGCTTCATAGTGCTCCACCTCTTCTTGGATCCAATCTGTAGCTTTGCATGAGAAATCTTCCAACATTTTTTGATACTGTGCCTCATACATAACTCTTTTGTTGTTTCCTTGGGTGAGATAAGTATAAAGCTGTTCTTTACTTGTCTGTGGAGGGTGAGGTTCACTGGAGGATTGTACCTTTTTCTGTGCTGCCACATGTTCCTCTCTTGTTTCTTCTGCCTGTTCTAATTCTACTTTTCTGGGGTCCAACTTTCTCTTCTTTACTGGAATCACTTCCTCAGATATTACTTTTCTCTTCATTCCTGTTCCCCTCATGCGAGTTTGTCCTTCTGATCCTCTTTCCATTACTTTTCTTGGAGGACTTTTGATTCCTGACATCAGATTTCTGAAGTATTGTGCTTCTGGAGCTAATTTCAATTGTTCTTCCATACCCAAGATATGATAAATAATTCTTGTCAAAAACTGGGCTCCATTCATAAATTTCTTCTGCTCCCAATGTTTGGCTGCTTCCTTTAACTGTTCATGGATGTATGGTGAGACATCCATAACTCCAAATGGTTTGGTTCTGTCCTTATTGTTGAACATCAACAGAGTTATTGATTTGTGAGGCATGGTGTATCTAGGCAGCTTGGGAAAACAAAAATATTGCAAAAACATTCTGATTGCATATTCTTCATTCTCTTTTCCTTTAAATTCTGTGAACTTTGCATACCCTGTATAAGTATCCTTATTCTTTTTTACAAAGCTTTGATCCAGTTTGGTGCCCATTGGATAAAATTGTAAAGCATCTCTAATATGTTCTGCCTTAATGATAATACGCACCTCCTGATCATCTTTGTTCTTCACTTTGCACCTGAAATAAGCATCATTCCTTGTTCCAACTTCTTCCAAACTGCTCATTACCTGTGCTACCCTTTCAAAGTCAATGAAGAAGATTGGTTCCTCCAATAGTTTATGCAATCCCACAACTTTCCATCTTTTTAAGTTGACAGTGGTTCTTTGAAACCTATAAAACTCCTGGCACAACATTGTGTATTTATATCCTCCCACTGCTACTGTGAAGATGTGTTGTCCTATTACTTCCAGAATTTCTTTAAGTTCTTTTGCTATTTTTTCAGCTTCTGGGATTTCTTGGTCTTCCTCTGAGTCTAGGTTCACCTGTTCTTCAGCTGCATCACTATCCAAAAACCAGTGTCCTCTGGACAAAGTCACTGAATCAGCTTTGAAGTCATGAATTGTCAACTCCTTTGCATTCACCATCCTGTATTTATATATAAAAGAAAAGAAAACACTCCACCCACATGAGTCACAAGAATTCACAAGAAAATACTATCTTATTCTGGAATATTACTGATATATAAAAAATAAGAAAGACAAGTTCCAAGCAATTTTTGCTTTTTCCAAGAAACTCAATTTTAAGTGAGCAATACAGGTGTAGCAAGATATCTAATGTGCTCTCTTCAATTGTCACTTCCTTGCTCAAAAAACAATTCCTGAATAGAAAGATGATGATGGAAAAGATGATTAATGAAGAAACTTGAAAAAGTAGTGATCAAAAAAGATGATCACAAAAAATTGAACAACAATAAGACAAAACAACTTTTTTCCATAATAAGTTACTTTCTCCCTCCCTATATCTTGCTTTGTGTTTTTTAATTTTAGAAAGAAAATCAAGAAAATAAAATATATTTTTCTGGTTTTTTTTTTTATCTCTTTTTTTTTTTTTTTTTTTCCTATCTTCTTTCCTTCCCCTCCTAATTTTCTTTTAAGGGGAAAGAAGGAAATATTTTTTTGTCATTTTCAAAATTCCAAAGATAGGTCCACTGTGGATAATCCCTCTTCCATTGACCCAATTCTGATTTTTTCACCCAGTAATGTTTTACTCCATTTGTCCTTTTGTTATGGAAATATCCATGCTCTGTGGATGAACATCTTGTGGCACTTTTTGGCTTCCATATCCATTTTGTTCTAATTTCCTGTTTTGGTGAGCAATATCTGTGCATGGCCTGTTTCCATATTCCTCTTGTTCTGATTTGTTGATATTGCAAATTTGGCAATAATAGTCTTCTTTGTTTTGTCTCCTCATCCACCTTTACCCCTTCAGTCTTTTGCTGGTCTTGAGTGTATGAAGCTTGATCACTTTGTATTGACAAGATGTTCCTGTCCTCCATTGAGAAAGTAAATCCTTCGAGATCTGGGTCATGAACATCCATATGAACTACCTGTTCTTCATTACTCAGAAAGAACATTAAAAACTTTTTGTCTTTGATGGTCAAATTAAGCTTCATTTTTTCAAAATTTAAGATGACTTTACCTTGTTTGAGCCATGGTTGCCCTAAAATCAGCTTTTCAGCCATTAAATGGTCTGGCCACTCTTCACAATCTATCTCCATATATTCATTATTAAATTTAACTTTAATAGAAAGTGAAGATATGCTCTGAATCATTTCTTCTCCTAGGGTTTTGATCAAAATTCTGCTTTCAGACCTCTTTGTGCTAAATTTTTTTACCAAGGTTGAGCTGATCAAATTTACTTGAGCCCCTGAATCTATCAAAACCCTTATGTTTTCATTCTGATAATTCATCATAATCAAAGGCAAATGTTCTTTTTGCTTTAGAGTGTTTTCACATAAGCACACTTGTTTTAATTTTCTAATTCTCTCTTTGGCTTCTAGTTGAGCCTCCTTTCTAATACTTTCTTCTTCTTTTTTCCTGTTTTGGGCCTTTTGCAATCTTCTCCATTCATCAGTAGTTAATGGGCACTCATACCTCTTCACTCTACATCCACTTATGAAATTTGGCATGATTTCCCCATCAATGTTAGCTAATTGAATGGCTCCACTCTTGCTTATCTGATGTATGATATATGGCCCATGACCTTTTTTCTGAAACTTTTTCTGATGTTCCTTGATTGTGTAAGCTAAGACCAGGTCTCCTTCTTGTAGATCTTTGTCTTTTATGTGAACATCATGATAAGCTTTTTGTCTTTTCTTGTCTGTGTATATACTCATCACTGCTTGGAGTCTCGATGCTCCTAGTTTTTCCAAATCTATGACTCTCTCAGATAATTCATGTCCTGTCCAATTGTATTGGCTACCCACCTTCAATGTTGGAATAAGAAATTCCATGGGTAAAACTGCATTCTGGCCATATACCAAATTAAATGGTGTAGTCCCTAAAGCCGTTTTGTATGCCACTCTATAAGCCCAAAGAACATGATTAAGTTGAGAATCCCAGTCATTTCTGTTTGTGTTGACTAATTTGGACAATACATTGCAAAGTACTTTATTAGTACTTTCTGCTAACCCATTGGCTTGTGGGTGATATGGGGCTGACTTATTATGACTAATCATGAAATAATTGGTCATGTTTTCTATGATCTGATTCAAAAAATGAGTCCCCCTATCACTTACCAATTCAATTGGTAGTCCAAATCTAGTGATAATGTTTTCATACAAAAATCTAGCAGTGGTGTGAGCATCATTTCTTCTAGTAGCTTTGGCCTCAGCCCATTTTGTCAAATAATCTGTAGCTACTAGTATGTATTCTGCATGAGATTGTCTGGCTGGAGGATGTATTGGTCCAATAAAATCCAATCCCCATTTACTAAAAGCTCTGGCTGAAATTAAAGGAATTAATGGCATGTTATCTCTTTTGTTTGGTTGACTCACCCTTTGACAGACATCACATCTTTTTACATAAGTTCTAGCATCGGGAAATAGGGTTGGCCACCAAAAGCCAGAATATAAGATGAGTTTGGCTGTTCTATCACTTGAGAAATGTCCTCCAGCTACTCCAGAGTGTGCCATTTCCAACATCTCTAAATACTTTTCTTCTGGAACACAAATTCTCAGATATCCATCCATTCCTCTCTTGTATAATTGTTCTCCTATGAGTTGATATTCCTCTGAGATCACTTGTAGATTTCTTGAATCAGCACCAGCTATTACCTGTTTTCCTTTCTCCTTTCTCTTCAACTTCTCAACAATGTTTTCACTCCATTCAGGGTTTTTCTGAAACCAATATAAAGTTATTAATTCTGATTTCTGCAATGTTTGACATTTTTGACAGTTATCAATATATCTCTCCACATCTTGAATCTTATTTGGCCAATGTACTCCCATCCTATTAAGGTTACTTAGAGTGACTATCGTGGAAGCATGAGTACATGGATTCCAGCAATGAGCTTTCCTTACATATTCATGTTGCTCCTCTTCTGGAGTACAATATTCCAGTATACCTGACTGATTGAGGTGATACAAATGTCCAGCTAACAACATGAAATTCCTGCTTTGTAACACCAAATGTGTGTTATTTGCTAATGACCTACAAGGTCCCATGGTTAACAAAGGAACTAATGGTATAGACCATTCAGGAACATTTTCTACTTTGAATAGGTATGTATCTGGCAGGTCATCATCTAATGGTGAACTAGGTTCTTTGGACTGAATCCTAGACAAATGATCTGCTCTTAAGTGTGTCTTGCCTTGTCTAACCACCACCTCAAATTCAAATTCCATTAGTAAAAGAAACCATCTAACTATTCTTCCTGTATGACATGGTTTATTCACTAAATATAGTAGAGCTTGGTGATCTACAAAGAATTTAAACTTGTTGGCCAATAGGTAATGTCTGTATTTTTTAACAGCAAATATCATTCCCAACCCTTCTCGTTCAGTGGTTGTATAGTTTTTTTCTGCACTGTTCAATTGTCGACTAGCGTATGCTACTGGGAAATCCAATTTACTTCCTTCTATAGGTTGTGCCAACACACATCCCAGAGCATAGTTCGAGGCATCCACATGTACATGAAATATTTTGTCCCACTGGGGTGTTTTCAGAATTGGGGCTGTCACCAAACAAGTTTTTGATGTTTCAAAAGCTTGATCACATTCTGTAGTCCACTCAAACTTTGTGATGAGGGCATATAAGGGCTTGGCTATATCAGCAAATTTGTGTACAAATTTTCTGTAGTACCCACAATGTCCCATAAAAGTTTGGAGTTCCTTCACATTTGTAGGTCTAGGAAGCTCTATTATGGCTTTTATTTTCTTCTCATTAGTAGAAATTCCATTTTTTGACACTATGTGACCCAACATTCTTCCTTGTCTGACATAGAATACACACTTTTCAGGATTTAAGCATACTCTATATGTCCTGCACTTCCTGAATATTCTTTCCAAATCTTGTAAATGATCTTGTCTTTTTAAAGAAAAAGTGCACAGATCATCTACATAGATTTCCATCACATTTCTCAGGAATTCTTTGAAAATATGACACATCAACCTTTGAAAAGTTGCTGGGGCATTGGTCAATCCAAAGGGCATAACCCTAAAAGCATAAACCCCCCATTCTGTAGAAAAGGCAGTCTTATGTTGGTCCTCTAAGGCTATAGGTACTTGATTGTATCCTGAGAAACCATCTAGAAAACTATAGACTTCCTTTCCTGCAACTCTCTCAAGAAGATGATCTGTTATTGGCAGTGGATAACTATCCCTTATATTTGCTGCATTCACTTTCTTCAAGTTAATGCATACCCTAAGTTTTCCGTTCTTTTTTGGCACCACAACTATAGGTGATATCCATTCAGTATACTCGATTTCATAAATGAAATTAGCAGCCAACAACTTGTCAATTTCTTCCTTTATTTTGGCAGAGTATTTATCATTAAATGTATAATGTCTCTGTTTGCTTGGTTTTGCATCAGGTGTCATAGGAATCTTATGCTCACAAATTTTTGGATCAATTCCTTTCAAATCTTTATAACTGTAAGCAAATACATCCCTATAGTTTTTTGCCAGGTTCCTTAATGCTTCTTCTTCTTGTGATGTCATGTCATCAGCTATTACTATTTGTCTCTCTTCTCCTTCTTCCTGTGTAATTACAATTTTCTTTGTTTGTTCTTCATTATCATATGCTTCCCCTTTCTTCTTCTCTCTTTTTGGTTTCATTTTCAGAAGTAGTCTGTCTTCTACTTCATAAGTTTTAAAATTTGCTGGTACATCAAAGTATTGATCTCTGTTTATCTCTTTCTCTTTCTTTTCTTTTTCCTGGTCTCTTTCTATTTCTTTGTGTTTATGTTCCTTGTATTTGCCTGAGATTTTGTCTTTGATTGCATCCTCAGCTTTTACTGTTTCCAAATACTGTGATTTTCCTTCTTTTAATATCATTTCTTGATTTTGATCCTCTTCTGTTTTTGATATTCCTATCATGTGTATGCTAATGTGGAAAATATCAAATCCTTCCTCATTTTGGAATTCCACTCCCACATATTCCTCACTGGCCAAATCCATGGTAGCTAAGATTTGATTCCATCCATAAGGCTCAAACTCTTCATCTTTGAAGATCAAAGAGTCTTCTACATTGACTCAGGGTGTAGCAATCACCTGAGTGGTAACATAGCCTTGATGACTGACTTGGAGAATAAGGTATCTAATCATGTTGTTCAAACAGGTGATAATACAAAGCACAATGTGAAGTCAATTGGATCAGTGAAGGCCAAGGATGGTAGCACCTTATTGAGTAAGGTCTTGTATGTTCCTACAATTCCTAAGAATTTGATAAGTGTAGGACAAATTGTGGAAAAAGGTTATGAAGTGAGGTTCACTAATGAAGGAGTGTTTGTGGAAGACTCTAGCAATGGGTATAAACAAATTGTTTCAGGGAAGAAAGAAGGAAGATTGTTCACATTGAAGATTCAAGGTAATGTTGGTCATGCCTTGTTCACTTATGGAGGACATAAGATCTCTGAGTTAGATCTTTGGCATAAGAGGCTTGGACATTTCAATGAAAGAGGTATTAAAGACATGATTAATAATGGTTCAGTGCTTGGATTGCCTAATGTTGCAGGTCAACATATGACATACAGATGTGAGGCATGTCAATTAGGTAAAGCTCATAAGCAATCTTATTCTAAGCATGGATTTATGTACTCAGAGAAACTTGAGTTGGTACACACAAATGTGTGGGGACCATCAAAGGATTTCAGTATCAATGGTTCAAGGTATTATGTGATTTATGTTGATGATGCTACCAGATGGGTCACTATCTATGTGATCAAAGATAAGTCAGAAGTATTCGATACTTTCAAACATTATCATATGTATGCAGAGAGAATTACAGGACATAATTTGAAGAGACTAAGGTCAGATGGAGGGGGAGAGTATTTCTCTAATGAGTTCAGTGATTACTTGTGGAATGCAGGTATAAAAAGAGAAGTTACTTGCAGGTACTCTCCTCAACAAAATGGTGTAGCAGAAAGGAGGAATAGGACTCTTGTTGAGTTTGCAAGGTCCATGATGAAGGAGAAAAATTGCCCAAATTATTTGTGGGCTGAGGCTGTAAATACAGCTACTTATTTGGTCAATAGGCTATCTTGTAAAGCCTTGCAGGGTATGACACCATATGAGGCATGGTGGGGTAAGAGACCTACATTAGACCATTGCAAAGTATTTGGATGTTTGGCCTATGCATATGTGCCATCACAATTAAGGCATAAATTGGAACCTAAAGCTGAAAAATATGTGTTTATTGGTTATGATGATAAGCAGATGGGATACAGGTTGTGGAATCCATCCACAAAACATTTTCTTGTATCAAAAGATGTTACATTTGATGAGCAAGGTACTTGGTATGCAGGTACTATCAATATTAATACAGATGATGAAGAAATTGTGAGCCAAAGGAAAGGTAAATCAAAGATTCAGATATTTGATGAACAAGAGAATCATGAAGTGCAGGTTGAAGTGGAAGAGACACCAAGATTTGATCCTGAATGTGAAGAACCAGAAACCTCAAGAAGTGGAGAACTCAGGAGGTCTACAAGGCACAAATGGCAACCTACAAGGTATAGCTATGATACTTCATTCTTGACTACTAAGGATTATGCTTACATGGTTAAAGCAGATGAAGACCCTTCTACATATGAAGAGGCAAAAGGTAAAGAGATTTGGGAAAAAGCTATGCAGGAAGAATATGATGCATTGATGGAGAATCAAACATGGGATTTGGTTCCAAAACCAAATAGTCAGAAGATCATTGGATGCAAGTGGGTCTATAAGACAAAGAGATTTACAGATGGAAGTGTGTCTAGGTACAAAGCTAGACTTGTTGTTAAAGGGTTTGCTCAGACATATGGTATTGACTATGATGAGACTTATAGTCCAGTGGCAAAGATGACAACCATCAGAACACTTATAGCAATTGCTACATGTAAAGGTTGGAAATTGTGTCAATTAGATGTGAAGAATGCTTTTTTGAATGGTTATATTTCAGATGATGTTTTCATGGAGCAACCTCAAGGATTCAGAGATGGAAGGTATCCAGATCACGTGTGTAAGCTCAAGAGAGCTTTATATGGCTTGAAGCAGGCCCCAAGGGCATGGAACTATAGACTTGTAAAGTTCTTGAAAGAACTTGGGTTTCAAGTATCAAAAGCAGATAGTAGCTTGCTTGTCAAAGCAAGTGATGATGGGTTTATTTACATGTGCATATATGTTGATGATATCATTCTTACAGGTATAGATGAGAAAGGCATTCAAAGTCTAAAGAAGCAAATGGAGAAAGAATTCAAAATCAGTGATTTGGGAGATTTGCATACTTCTTGGGAATGGAGATTTCATACACTCAACATGGAGTGTATATGACTCAAGAAAGGTATTTGAAAAACTTTTTAATCAAGTTTAAAATGAATGATTGCAGGGTAGCACCTACTCCAATGGAGGTGAATCACAAATTAAGCAGATATGGTGGTGAAGACTTCAAGGACATGAAACAATATAAGAGTTTGGTTGGTAGTCTTATCTATGCTACATTAACTAGGCCTGATTTATCATATGGAGTTGGGGTGTTGTCTCAATTTATGCATTGTCCTAGGAAAGAGCATTGGATAGCAGGTCAAAGAGTGTTGATGTACATTAAGGGAACACTTAAAGAGGGTTTGTATTATGGTTTTACATCAGATACAAATATCAAAATATATAGTGATGCAGATTGGGCAGGTAATCCAGATGATAGAAGGTCAACCTATGGATACATGTGTTATGTGGGAGATAAGTTAATCTCTTGGTGCTCAAAGAAGCAACATACAATTGCTTTATCATCTACAGAAGCAGAGTACAAATGCATGGTTGAAGCTGCAAAAGAAGTGATATGGCTTAAGACTCTCATGAAGAGTTTTGACACTATACAGAGCATACCTATCATTTATGGTGATAACATGAGTTCATTATATCTAGCTGCTAATCCTATTTTTCATGCCAGGACCAAACACATTGAGATACAGTATCACTTTCTAAGAGAGAAGGTGATGGATAAGGAGATTGAAGTTATACATACTTCAACAAAAGATCAGATAGCTGATATGCTTACAAAGAGTTTGGATGGACCAAAGTTACAGAAGTTCAAAGACATGGCACGTATAAAGAAGATAAGAGAAACCTCAATTGATGATTGAGGGGGAGCTCTTGGTGCAGACCAATCACCAATTGAAGATTTGAAGGACAAAGGATGGAGATAAGAACAATTCTTGGAGCATAGAAGATGGATACATTCACAGATTGAAAGACATGTACACATATGTACATTAGTGAAGACATAGATCACTTATACTTTTGTTTAGTTATAAGCTTGTACATATTTGCCTATAAATACTTTTGAAAAATGTCGGGGCAAAAGAGGAGACAATAGGAGAGTATGAGAATAGTGCATTTGTAAGTTGTAAGACTCATTAGAGTTCATAGGAATGAGAAGAAGTCTCTCTCATAACTCAGTTGTAATTTTTCTGAGGAATAGAAGAAAATTTGCGCCCGAAGTTTTCGTGTCTTCTCCTTCTGTGATAGATCTTCTGTGGAATGCTTTTGTACAAGTCTAAGTCTAGAGTTGATCGATCTATGTACAAAGTTTTAGCTTCCAATTGTGATCAAGCTAAGAGAACTGTGTGTAGGAACATTTACATGTGAGAAAGTATTCACTGGTTCCTGAAACAGGCGCAAATTTTGATCTTAATGATTTGATCATTTCTCACTCCACAGTTTAAAGTTTTGTGCAAGTAAGCACTTAATCTTTAAGTTGGAAGGTAAGCTACTCGTGGCTAGAAGCATTTGCTTAAACGGGTTCTATACTGAGAGAACTGTGTGTTAAAAGTTAGGGGTGTCCAAATCGACTTCTCAGAAGTGCAGATTTAGACTTAGGTAACTTGCTAAGTAGATTTCTCAAGATCTACTGAATCTTTTGGAGTGATTTGACTTGGAGGAGGTGCGCAATCTTTAGGCAACACCTTGTGCAAAGTTTCATAAAAAACTTTACACATTTACTCAGTCAATGAGAAAGATATATGCAGCAGACTTTCTGAGTAATCTCCTTCTTCACAGTTTGTTCAAGAATTTGATATTTGGTCATTGATCTTTTAAATTGGTGACGGTTTTGACTTACTCTTGATATAGAGGTGCTCTAAGTTCAAGAGTAGGTTGTTCTTTTGGAGATTAACACTTTCCATCAGTGGTATCAGAGCAGGAAACATCAAATTTGAGAAAAGGAGGATCCCGACTGCTGGAGTTGCAAAGAATTCAACATCTGAAGGATTAAAAGGTGAAAGCCTGAAGGAAAAGCTTGAGGAAGAGATCGTACGACATCAAGAAGGACGAAAGGAGTGTCATTCGAAGTAAAGGTAACCTTATACTTTATAAAGATTGAAGAATTCAGTACACAGGTAAAGGGAAGATGGGAGATTCTCTTCAGATAGAGAAATTGGATAGAGAAAACTATCCTGCATGATCAATGAGGATGGAAGCTCATCTAATGAGCAAAGATTTGATAGCCTGCATTACGGGAGAAGAAGAAAAGCCACAATTCAGAGATCCTAGTGTTCCAACTAGGGAGGAATTGTCAGATTTGAAGAATTGGATGAAGAGAGATGCTCAAGCTAGGAGCATTATCTATATGGCAGTCAATGACTACTTGCTACCTCACATTAGAGGTCTTGAAAGTGCAAGTGACATTTGGAATGCTTTGGAAGAGCATTTTCAGAACGCAACCAAATCAAGGAAGGCTTCATTATGGGCAGAGTTTACTACTTTCAAGAAGAAGGCTTCACAATCAATATCTGATTATGTGACAAAGATGAAGGACATTGCAGATGCATTAGGAGCAGTTGATGAAGACATTGAGGAGGATAAATTGGTAAGATAAATTCTCACAGGACTAAGAGGAGATGAGAAGTGGAAGCCTTTCATTTTGTCTACAGAACTTTCATTAGATCATTTCACTCCTGATTTGAATCAATTGTTAGGACATATGCTAACTTTTGAGAATGATATCAAAGGAGATGTTGACAAGAGTGCAGGTCATGCAATGTACTCTAAAGACAAGAAGAAAGCTAACAAAGGAAAGCAACAAGCAAATGAAGAAGAAGGCACAACTAGTCAAGCCAACTTCCTAAGAGGAAGAGGAGGTGGCAAATGTAGAGGAAGAGGCAGGAGTAACAAAGATGGATCCAAAGCTTGCTGGATTTGTGGTAAGACAAATCATTTAGCTAATGATTGTTGGTATAACACTCAGAGTAATGGTGGATATAATCAAAACTATAATTCAAGAGGAAGAGGTGGCAGAAATCAAAGAGGTAATTTCAGAGGAAGAGGTAGTAGGGGTTACTTTGGAATAAATGCAGGTAGAGGTTTCCAAAGTCAACAATATAACAATACCTACTACAATTATGCTTCAGATCAAAAGGAAGATTCAACATTGATAATGAATGCAACTTGTGAAAGGCAGAGTGAAGATCAAAGAGTCTTCTACATTGACTCAGGGTGTAGCAATCACCTGAGTGGTAACATAGCCTTGATGACTGACTTGGAGAATAAGGTATCTAATCATGTTGTTCAAACAGGTGATAATACAAAGCACAATGTGAAGTCAATTGGATCAGTGAAGGCCAAGGATGGTAGCACCTTATTGAGTAAGGTCTTGTATGTTCCTACAATTCCTAAGAATTTGATAAGTGTAGGACAAATTGTGGAAAAAGGTTATGAAGTGAGGTTCACTAATGAAGGAGTGTTTGTGGAAGACTCTAGCAATGGGTATAAACAAATTGTTTCAGGGAAGAAAGAAGGAAGATTGTTCACATTGAAGATTCAAGGTAATGTTGGTCATGCCTTGTTCACTTATGGAGGACATAAGATCTCTGAGTTAGATCTTTGGCATAAGAGGCTTGGACATTTCAATGAAAGAGGTATTAAAGACATGATTAATAATGGTTCAGTGCTTGGATTGCCTAATGTTGCAGGTCAACATATGACATACAGATGTGAGGCATGTCAATTAGGTAAAGCTCATAAGCAATCTTATTCTAAGCATGGATTTATGTACTCAGAGAAACTTGAGTTGGTACACACAAATGTGTGGGGACCATCAAAGGATTTCAGTATCAATGGTTCAAGGTATTATGTGATTTATGTTGATGATGCTACCAGATGGGTCACTATCTATGTGATCAAAGATAAGTCAGAAGTATTCGATACTTTCAAACATTATCATATGTATGCAGAGAGAATTACAGGACATAATTTGAAGAGACTAAGGTCAGATGGAGGGGGAGAGTATTTCTCTAATGAGTTCAGTGATTACTTGTGGAATGCAGGTATAAAAAGAGAAGTTACTTGCAGGTACTCTCCTCAACAAAATGGTGTAGCAGAAAGGAGGAATAGGACTCTTGTTGAGTTTGCAAGGTCCATGATGAAGGAGAAAAATTGCCCAAATTATTTGTGGGCTGAGGCTGTAAATACAGCTACTTATTTGGTCAATAGGCTATCTTGTAAAGCCTTGCAGGGTATGACACCATATGAGGCATGGTGGGGTAAGAGACCTACATTAGACCATTGCAAAGTATTTGGATGTTTGGCCTATGCATATGTGCCATCACAATTAAGGCATAAATTGGAACCTAAAGCTGAAAAATATGTGTTTATTGGTTATGATGATAAGCAGATGGGATACAGGTTGTGGAATCCATCCACAAAACATTTTCTTGTATCAAAAGATGTTACATTTGATGAGCAAGGTACTTGGTATGGAGGTACTATCAATATTAATACAGATGATGAAGAAAATGTGAGCCAAAGGAAAGGTAAATCAAAGATTCAGATATTTGATGAACAAGAGAATCATGAAGTGCAGGTTGAAGTGGAAGAGACACCAAGATTTGATCCTGAATGTGAAGAACCAGAAACCTCAAGAAGTGGAGAACTCAGGAGGTCTACAAGGCACAAATGGCAACCTACAAGGTATAGCTATGATACTTCATTCTTGACTACTAAGGATTATGCTTACATGGTTAAAGCAGATGAAGACCCTTCTACATATGAAGAGGCAAAAGGTAAAGAGATTTGGGAAAAAGCTATGCAGGAAGAATATGATGCATTGATGGAGAATCAAACATGGGATTTGGTTCCAAAACCAAATAGTCAGAAGATCATTGGATGCAAGTGGGTCTATAAGACAAAGAGATTTATAGATGGAAGTGTGTCTAGGTACAAAGCTAGACTTGTTGTTAAAGGGTTTGCTCAGACATATGGTATTGACTATGATGAGACTTAATAGTCCAGTGGCAAAGATGACAACCATCAGAACACTTATAGCAATTGCTGCATGTAAAGGTTGGAAATTGTGTCAATTAGATGTGAAGAATGCTTTTTTGAATGGTTATATTTCACATGATGTTTCCATGGAGCAACCTCAAGGATTCAGAGATGGAAGGTATCCAGATCATGTGTGTAAGCTCAAGAGAGATTTATATGGCTTGAAGCAGGCCCCAAGGGCATGGAACTATAGACTTGTAAAGTTCTTGAAAGAACTTGGGTTTCAAGTATCAAAAGCAGATAGTAGCTTGCTTGTCAAAGCAAGTGATGATGGGTTTATTTACATGTGCATATATGTTGATGATATCATTCTTACAGGTATAGATGAGAAAGGCATTCAAAGTCTAAAGAAGCAAATGGAGAAAGAATTCAAAATCAGTGATTTGGGAGATTTGTCATACTTCTTGGGAATGGAGATTTCATACACTCAACATGGAGTGTATGTGACTCAAGAAAGGTATTTGAAAAACTTGTTAATCAAGTTTAAAATGAATGATTGCAGGGTAGCACCTACTCCAATGGAGGTGGATCACAAATTAAGCAGATATGGTGGTGAAGAGTTCAAGGACATGAAACAATATCAGAGTTTGGTTGGTAGTCTTATCTATGCTACATTAACTAGGCCTGATTTATCATATGGAGTTGGGGTGTTGTCTCAATTTATGCATTGTCCTAGGAAAGAGCATTGGATAGCAGGTCAAAGAGTGTTGATGTACATTAAGGGAACACTTAAAGAGGGTTTGTATTATGGTTTTACATCAGATACAAATATCAAAATATATAGTGATGCAGATTGGGCAGGTAATCCAGATGATAGAAGGTCAACCTACGGATACATGTGTTATGTGGGAGATAAGTTAATCTCTTGGTGCTCAAAGAAGCAACATACAATTGCTTTATCATCTACAGAAGCAGAGTACAAAGGCATGGTTGAAGCTGCAAAAGAAGTGATATGGCTTAAGACTCTCATGAAGAGTTTTGACACTATACAGAGCATACCTATCATTTATGGTGATAACATGAGTTCATTATATCTAGCTGCTAATCCTATTTTTCATGCCAGGACCAAACACATTGAGATACAGTATCACTTTCTAAGAGAGAAGGTGATGGATAAGGAGATTGAAGTTATACATACTTCAACAAAAGATCAGATAGCTGATATGCTTACAAAGAGTTTGGATGGACCAAAGTTACAGAAGTTCAAAGACATGGCACGTATAAAGAAGATAAGAGAAACCTCAATTGATGATTGAGGGGGAGCTCTTGGTGCAGACCAATCACCAATTGAAGATTTGAAGGACAAAGGATGGAGATAAGAACAATTCTTGGAGCATAGAAGATGGATACATTCACAGATTGAAAGACATGTACACATATGTACATTAGTGAAGACATAGATCACTTATACTTTTGTTTAGTTATAAGCTTGTACATATTTGCCTATAAATACTTTTGAAAAATGTCAGGGCAAAAGAGGAGACAATAGGAGAGTATGAGAATAGTGCATTTGTAAGTTGTAAGACTCATTAGAGTTCATAGGAATGAGAAGAAGTCTCTCTCATAACTCAGTTGTAATTTTTCTGAGGAATAGAAGAAAATTTGCGCCCGAAGTTTTCGTGTCTTCTCCTTCTGTGATAGATCTTCTGTGGAATGCTTTTGTACAAGTCTAAGTCTAGAGTTGATCCATCTATGTACAAAGTTTTAGCTTCCAATTGTGATCAGGCTAAGAGAACTGTGTGTAGGAACAATTACATGTGAGAAAGTATTCACTGGTTCCTGAAACAGGCGCAAATTTTGATCTTAATGATTTGATCATTTCTCACTCCACAGTTTAAAGTTTTGTGCAAGTAAGCACTTAATCTTTAAGTTGGAAGGTAAGCTACTCGTGGCTAGAAGCATTTGCTTAAACGGGTTCTATACTGAGAGAACTGTGTGTTAAAAGTTAGGGGTGTCCAAATCGACTTCTCAGAAGTGCAGATTTAGACATAGGTAACTTGCTAAGTAGATTTCTCAAGATCTACTGAATCTTTTGGAGTGATTTGACTTGGAGGAGGTGCGCAATCTTTAGGCAACACCTTGTGCAAAGTTTCATGAAAAACTTTACACATTTACTCAGTCAATGAGAAAGATATATGCAGCAGACTTTCTGAGTAATCTCCTTCTTCACAGTTTGTTCAAGAATTTGATATTTGGTCATTGATCTTTTAAATTGGTGAAGGTTTTGACTTACTCTTGATATAGAGGTGCTCTAAGTTCAAGAGTAGGTTGTTCTTTTGGAGATTAACACTCTCCATCATTGAAGACTTTTAGAAATGTACGTCACATCCAGCCGCCAATTCCGGGCTTCATAAATGGTAACTATGACTTACTTTATGACATGAGCATGACCCCGAGTATCCGAGTGGCTTATGCTTGGCATGCACAAATAAGATAGCTCCCTGCTTGCTACAAGCAAACATTTGATGACATGTTGTAGCTCAGTGATGAGTAGCACCTCCTTTAATGTCAATCCGGGAAGACGTGAGGATGGTATGAAGACCTCGAGCAAGTGAGGACACAAGTGCGTGAGTGAGAAGCACACTAACATGCACACACATACACACACACGCGCACACACAGTAAGACAAAGAGGGAGAAGCAATGGAGTTCTTAGATTACTTTCAAAAAGCTCTTACAAGTTCATTTCAATTACAATCTAACCTAAAAAATGAGCCCTCTAGCTCTTTTTATAGTTTTTGACTAGGTTTTGGCCCTGTCCAGACCTAGTGTCCGGCCTAGTTAAAAATTAGGTTCTAGGGCTTATTTGAAGGCTCAAACGGAATCTAAAAATTACGAAATTTAATATGTAGGTACTCCTAAAGCTCCCCAAGCTCAAGGACTCCTTGGCTTGTACAAAATGGAGCTACAAAAATGTGAAATGATATTTACAATGATTATTAGTGATAAAAATCACTGTTGTTGTAGGGATTTCTTCTAATGATCTGCCATACATATCTTCGAGCTCCCTACTTGCTCTTCCTCCCTGCGTGTCCATCTCTTTGATATGCATTAGTGTCTTGAAAAAATATTGGCCTACTTGCCGGATCGTCGTTGACTGCCTTGTCTGCTTGTGCCTTCTCTTCTCTCTGAGTCCCTTCTTGAGCTTCCTTGCCTAGTGATTCCTTCAGTTCCAACACCCCCCCCTCTCTCGCGTCTGTCGTCCCTGACAGACCCTTGTGGTGTGGGTTTTTGGATGTAGTACTCAACAACATCTTGTGCTAAGTGATGTTCTGCAATCCGCAACCCCTTTGCCAAGTCAGTGAGTAAAGCGTCCCAATCTACCGGCCCGGGAACCTCTGGATGTGGTATACGTAGCTTTTCGGAATGGAGAGCTTGTTCCACTGCAAACAACTGCAAGAGATGGGATGGTCTGGGAATGAATATCTCGGAGTGATATTCCCAGAATCCCGTGACAAACATCTCTTCAAACGTTTGTTTGAAGCAGGCCGGTAGATATTTGATGCAAGCGTGCTATGCATACACAACATTAATCGATGGGGTTGTGCTCATATCGTATACAAGGTCCTGATTACCTTCACTAAATCCGAGTGCAGAGAGATGCGGTTCCTTGACATTTTTGAAGGTCCTGAAGGTGACCAACATGAGTTCGAAAATCTTTAGGCACATCTGAGTCATGACATCAGGTACATTCTTGAACCGGGTCCCCCAGTGTCGAATTGTCGAAATCATATATCCAATAGTAGGTGGGCCCTTAGGGGGTGCGAAGTACACATAATTGAGCCACTTCTCACATCCTTTAATCGTCAACACTGTTTGTGTGTACTCCGGCCATGATCTCCGTCGAAACACAGGGCAATAACATGGGTTATATTTGATGTACAATGGCATGTTATTCCATGTTCTTACCATTTCAGGGTAGGTCTCCAGCAGACGAGTCCTCCATGTAGGTTGATAGATATGTCCTTGTTTCGCACTTGCTGGGAGGTCCTCTGGTGCAAACTGGGTAGCCGAGGTTGGTTCCTTTGAGGTATGGTGCTTGATTTCTGCGTTGTAATCCGCCATCAGGACACAGAAGGGCACATACAGGTCGTCCGATGGGCCGATCCACCTATGATGTGAGAGATTCTTAAAATAATCGGATTTTATTACAACCTCCTCCAATTGTGACATCAATGCGATTTGGACTGCCACCCGGTCATCATGAGTCGTGGCTACTTTCTCTAATTTCTGCATCCATTCAGGTGCCTCAATTTCAATTGTGTCCATGCCCTGTTCTGTTCGTTTGCCCCCGGGTGTTGGCATCGGGACATAGGGATCCTCGAATGTTTCTTCTACTTCAATTGGCACAAGATCGTCAGGCTCGGGCTCTACCAGAGGGGAGGGCTGACGCTCGTATTGCATGACCTTGCTACGTAATTCCTCAAGTTCTGCCCGGAGTTTAGTGACCTCTTCAGATGTATCTTCTACGGTGGTGATCTTGCTCGGGGATGCCTGTTGGGTGGCCAACTGCCTTAGTAAATCATCTCTCTCTTTTTCTAAAGCGGCATGGGCTTCCATTAGATCTGCATGAGTTTCTAACACCACTTTCATATTCTCAGAGGGAATTGCCTTGAATCGCTCTGGGTCAATCTCCTGTGGGGAACCCTCCATGGCCGCCTCCAGATTTTCTTCGTTCTGTTTCTGTAATCGTTTATTCTCCTCTAGCGCTGTAGACATATGCTTGCGTAGGAGGCCCAAGTTCCGTCGAAGCTTAAGGTTTTCTGTGATCTGAGAATGTAGCAGCTCGTCCATGTGTCGTCGTTCTTCATCATCTGCTTGGGGTGGGTTGGCTACTAATTGTGCATATTGTTCCTGTAATGTCACATGCTCTGTTGTAGTAGCTGCTTCTGCTCTTCAAGATCCATACATCGTGCTTGGAGATCTGCGTGGCTTTGGAAGAGCCTTGTATGTTGGTTGTCAAGGTGTTGGTAGTGTTGCTGAAGTTGGGACATGCATTGATACATATTATTAAATACATTATTAAGAGGAATGGTGGGAGAAATGGTGTTGAATGCAGAGGGAAAGGGAAAGGGAATTGTGGATGCAGTACTGGAGAAGGGTAAGGGGGGAGGTGGGGGAATGGGAGATGGTGGGTAAATGGGGGGTGGGAGAGGTGCAGAGGTGGGTGATATCTCCATGAATTCAGAAGTGGAGGCCGTGATGGGAGTGACTGTGAACATGGGGATTGTGGTTGCGGTGAGAGTCGTGAACGTGTATAGAGGTGTGTGTAATTGTGAACTCCCAGGAAGTGTGATCGGAGTAGTGGGGTTTACCGTGGCTGTGATTAGACTTGTGGTTTCAGCGGCAATAGAGTATGTGGGTTGACTGATGGTTTGTGCATCAGTGTGTGTAGTGGGCTCGGAGACGGTGACAGTAGTGGTTACAGTGGTAGAGGGAGGTGAATGGGGCGGATGTGGGGGAGAAGGTGGCAAGGGAGGTGATGGAGGTGCACTCGATGTGTGGGCTTCCTCAGTGTCGTGAACTGTGTGTGCCGTGCCAGTGGTTGTGGGGGTGCCTTGTGGTCCTGATCCTAATACATTCATTTGTTTCCCCGTTCGTTGGGGGCGTCTGCCATATCTTTTCTCTGTCCTTCGTGATTGCACTAGTGCCGTATGCACCGTTTCAGGTACTCCCAAAGCGTCCGATATCATTTCCAAGGTGGCACGGTATTGCTCGTCCACACCTTCCTCCTCCAGAATCTGGTTCATGAGGGCTTTACCTGCAGCTAAGGATAATCTGTGTTGCTCTTGAACTCGGTTCATCGTATCGTAGAGCTTCTTTAATGCGTTAGTATAGGCTGGGGCACCTTCCAGTACTTGTAGGGCTTCCTGGTCATACTCTTGTTCTTCTGCTTCTGATTGTCCCCCCTGTGCCTCCTCATGTGCTTCATCTTCATCGTCCACATTGACTACGTCCGGTTGGCTGGGCTGGGCTTGGTCTGGGGCAGTTTGCTGTCCACCAGCTTGCTCTTCCGCGACTTCTGCGTTAACTGCTTCTATGATTCTGGCCACCTCTTCATCGGTCAGGTCTTCTAGTGTGAATCCGTGAGGAAACTCGAGATCCGTTGGTATTAGTGGGAACACCAGATTGGGCCCGTCGGTGCTGTGTCGTGGCAGTCTGATAGTGAAGGGTTGCACCCTCCTAGGGAGTCGTGGCGTTGTTTCAGGTGTCAACTCAGCGCGGCCTTGTGCACAGGGCATTTGCATAGCTCCTCTCATTTTCTTGGATGGTGGTCCTGCAGCTGATAACCTTCGTTGAAACTCCTGTACGCGGTTCCAGATGAGTGCCCTTTGCACTGGCACGTCATACGCCAAACATCTATAGACAATCCTTGTGAGGGCACAGCAACCATACAATACAGACCTTTGCTTCTTGTACCATCTTTGATGAGCCAGGTGAATTTGGTCAATAATCCAATGAGGCATATTGACTGTCAAATCAAAAGCATCCGCCAAATAGAGACTAAACCATATTTTCTTAGGAGGCATTGTGAACCTTTCTTGTGCTGGAAACGCGAAATGCTGCATGACCATTCGCAAGTGAATGGCAATCGTAGGCGTCATTGCCACCATGTCTTTCAACTTTGTTAGATTCCTGTTCTTCATGTTATCGGGGACCATAGTCTCTTTTTCCGTAGGGATGTGCATACCTTTCATGTCGAGGGCTTCTCTTACTAGGTTGATGGTCAAGCGGAATCGCTTTAGCTCATTGCCCCTTGTCAGCGATGGAAGTACAAAGGAGCTATATCCCTTTTTATCTTTGCTTGGAGTGAGAGTGCTAATCAAGTATGGACACCTTAGGAAGTCTGGCTTTGGTAGTTGGAACTTGAAGTAATCATAAAGCCCAACCTTTTTCCATATTGGCTTCAGTCCTTCGTTATTTTGCAGCTTTTCAAACTCCCTTGTAAAGAAGTGGTACCTGCCCCAACGTCCGTTGAATTCTATCTCGGACTCCCACATGTATGTGCCTTCACCCAGGGGGCCTGCAACATCACTGAACCAGTGTGAGGTTTTGCCCACAGGCATTGTGTGACCCTGTGGAGGATTCTGAATTGGTATGGCATGTAATGCTCTTAGTGCCGCGGGCCGCTCCTTCAATTCCTCCTCCACGGGAAGACTTTCTATGTCCACGATGTGGGGACTTGTGCCTGTCTGGGAGCTTGGTCCTGCCGTATCTGCCATGTTACTTCTTGCCTTTTGATTCTGAGAGAATATAGAAACAGGTGTTAACATTGTACAGGACAAGAGAGAACCGTTGTTGTCCCCATTACAACATTAACATGAGGGTCGGGAGAGATTAATGGGTTAGTAAGTGCTCGGTGCTAGTGTGTGTGTGGTTAGGGGTTCGGTAGACCTAAGAGCTAAGTGAAATGACGTCGTGTGATAGTGACGTGGTTAGTTGGTGGATATGGATGTACAACTGGGGTCAGGGGGTTTATTACAGGTCTTAGGCTTCCAAACATAGTGAATGGGTTTTGCTCGTGATGTTGTGGAGACTCTAGAGAGTGGGATAGGAGTATCTGCCTGAAAACAAAACTGTTTTGGTATCCATTTACAAGTGAGTCTTTGTGTACTCGTGGAAGAATGTGTGTCCTTGTGTGTTGTTCGAGTGGGTGAACTAGGTAGCACTGGGCGTGGCCTTGGTGTCGTTATTTGAGCCCGCAAGCAAGCCTTAGGCACCCAGATTTTGCGTGATTGTGGGCAGGCCTTCATCGACTTCTTGGGTACCCAAATAATCTTAACTTGTGCCGAGGATTTGACTACAGACTTCTTATTAGTGTCGTGTTGTTGATTACTAATAAGAGATCCCGGTCGCAGATTTGGTATGGTTGTGACAGGGAGTTCGCCTTTCCGCACCCACACTTGTTTTGACGGCTGAGACCTTCCACTTTGCATGTGTTTTCGGCCTCCGAGATCAGTAGTCTACTGCTTCTTCTGTCTTTGATCTGTCCTTGGTTGGTGTATCCTTTTGGGCTTTGGGAGAGAAAAGAGTTCCGTTGCAACCTTGATTCCTCGATTGAGATCCACATTCTTCTGCATCACACAATTTTTGACAAGAACAGCATGGTCATCTTCAAGTGTGCACCTGGAAGGACCAGGAGTTCGTGCCTGTCCTAGTTCCTTGAGTGCTTCATTTTCCAATTCAACTGTAATTCGACTATGATTTACCCATACCTGAAGAAGTCCCCTTCTTAGGTTTAGGTCAACGGCATGATCGTAGATCCAGTCTTGACCCAAGATAAGAGGCTCAGTGAGGTCCTCATCTTGACACACTAGTGCTTTGACTGTCATTGCCTCGTCATGAATATAGAGGGGAAGTTCCACCTCTCCCATGCAAGGGGTTTCCACACCTCCCAATCCTATGAGATATGCTTCTATAGGATTGACAGTTAATTTCAACTCTTGACAGTAAGACAATTTAACAGCACTCGTGGCTGCACCTGAGTCAATCAAGGCTTGAACGGATTGTGCACTAGTCCCTTGTCCTACCTCTATGGTCACAAAAGGTCGTCGATCAATTATTCTAAGGGAACTTGTTCCTGCGACTTCACACATTGCCATATGATATTCTTGATCTGCATAATCATTTGTTCTAGGCTGACCTCTACCTTGTCTTCGCAACTTCCTCCTTCTGATGCGTTCTAAGGCTTCTGCTTGAGCTTCTTCTCGAATCCGCTTTTCTTCTTCCTTGCGTTTCTTGGCGATATTGAGTCGACTTAGCATTTCCTCTGTGAGAGGTTCCTGATATAACTTGACTCTGCATCCACTTATGTAACTTGGGAGAACGTCACCCTCTAATGTGGCTAGCTGCACTGCTCCACTCGTGGAGATCCTATTTATTATCATAGGTCCATAGCCACGCTTCTCTAATTTCCTTGCATGTTGCTTCAGGGTGTAGACTAGTACTAGGTCTCCTGTCTTCAAGCCTTTATCCTTAACGTGGGCATCAAAATATGCTTTCTGTCTCTTCTTAGCTGCGTAAATTCCTGCAGCAACCCTTAGTCTTGTTTCTCCTAATCGTTCAAGGTCAAAAAGTCTAGAAGAGAGTTCGTGACCCGTCCATTCATGCTCTTGTGCTACTTTCAATGTAGGTATTAAGAAATCCAACGGTAGCACTGCATTTTGGCCAAACACCATTTGAAAGGGAGTAGCTTGGAGTACCGTTTTATAGGCGACTCGGTATGCCCAAACAGCATGATGTAGCTGTTTGTCCCAATCAGAGCGTTTATTGTTCACTAGCTTAGTCAGCACATTGCACAAAATCTTGTTTGTGCTTTCGGCTTGCCCATTAGCTTGTGGGTGGTAGGGGGCAGACTTCTTATGAACTACCAAGAATTCTTGAAGCAGATTTTCAATCACTTCATTCAAGAAGTGCGTGCCTCTATCACTTACCAGCTCTATAGGTAGCCCGTATCTTGTGAATACATTCTCAAACAAGAATTTAGCAGTTGTTTGAGCATCATTCTTCGTTGTGGCTTTTACCTCTACCCACTTTGTTAGATAGTCTGTCGCAACAATGATATATTCTGCATGGGAACCCTTAACTGGGGGATTAATAGGACCTACGAAGTCTATTCCCCACTTAGAGAACGCACGTCCACCCATCATAGGTTTCAGTGGCATCTCATCTTTACGGATAGGATACTGAGTTCTCTGACAGACATCACATCGTTTCACATAGGTATGTGCATCCATGTGAAGGGTCGGCCACCAAAAGCCTGCAAATAGGATCCCTTTGATCACCCGATCAGGTCCGAAGTGTCCTCCTGCTACACCTTGGTGAGCAGTTTCCAAGATCTTAAGATATTCACTTTCATGGACACATAGCCTCAGGTAACCATCTTTACCACGCTTATATAGATTATTACCAATGAGTGAGTAATCCTGGGCTTCTTGTTCTAAACTCCTCTTTCTAACTAGGGTCATGTCTGGAGGGAATGTTTTCGTCCTCAGGAAGGATACTAGTGGCTCACTCCAATCTGGCACTATGGACACTTGATAAAGTGTGGCATGTTCCACGGGGGGTTTAGTGCAGCAGATTGGGCATTCCTTGCATAACTTCTGAACATCAACTTCCATCGTTGGCCAATGCACTCCGAGTCTCCTTAGTGTCTGTAAGGTTCGTTGCTTTGAATAGTGTTGCTCTACTGCACCCACATGTGCTAATTGCAACCATTTAGCGTACTCATCCTCTTCTACACAACACGCCAAGATCCCTTGATCTGTGTGCTTATACATGCTTCCTGCCATGATGTGATACTTTTGGGCTTTTACTACCTCTCTACCCCGTGTGTTTATTACTGGGTGGTTAGGTCCGTATGTCAATACTGGAACTAATGGTTTAGCCCACTGTGGCACCACTTCCAAATTAAACAAGTAAGCATCAGGAAGGTCATCTGATACTCCTTGTGGGGCTTCCCCAGACGTGAGTCTAGAGAGATGGTCTGCTCGTAAGTGAGTCCTACCTTTCCTTACCACAACCTCGAAGTCGTATTCCATTAGCAAGAGAAACCATCTTACTAATCTACCTGTATTGCATGGCTTGTTCACGAGATATAGCAGTGCCTGATGGTCAGTAAAAAATTTAAACTTATTGGCAAGCAAATAATGTCTAAACTTTTTAACTGCATATACCATGCCTAGTCCTTCTCTCTCAGTGGTGGTGTAATTTCGTTCAGCAGCATTCAATTGTCTACTAGCATAGGCAATTGGAAGATCCATATTACCTTCACCAGTAGGTTGTGCGAGTACACATCCAATAGCATAATTGGATGCATCCACATGAACATGAAATGGCTTATTCCAATCTGGTGTAGTTAAGATTGGTGCTGAACATAATCTTCGTTTAAGCTCTTGGAAGGAATTCTCGCATTCGTCAGTCCACTCAAAGTTAGTCAAAAGTCCATACAGAGGCTTCGCTATGATGGCATACATGTGTATAAACCGTCGATAATAACCACAATGCCCCATGAAAGCTTGTACTTCCTTGACATTCTTAGGCCTAGGTAGCTCTGCTATGGCTCTTACTTTCTCTTCATCAGTGGATATGCCATTTTTTGACACTATGTGTCCTAGAATCTTGCCTTGCCTGACCATGAAAATGCACTTTTCTGGGTTCAAGCAGACTTGATATTCTCTACATTTGTCAAAGATTTGTCTGAGTTCAGGTATATGGGTCTGTCTGATGTTGGAATGAGCACAAAGATCATCAACATAGACTTCTAAGTTCTTCCTCAGGAACTCTTTAAATACATGACACATCAATCTTTGAAAGGTGGCTGGAGCATTAGTAAGCCCAAATGGCATGACCCTAAAGGCAAATATGCCCCACTCCGTGGCAAAGGCCGTTTTATGCTGATCCTCTGGAGCAATGGCGACTTGATTGTAGCCCGAAAATCCATCAAGGAAGCTGTACACCTCCTTGCCTGCTACTCTTTCTAAGAGATGCTCTGTGATAGGAAGCGGATAGTTATCTCGAATTGTGGCTGCATTAACCTTTTTTAAGTTAATGCACACACGCAGCTTGCCATTTTTCTTGGGCACCACAACAATGGGGGATACCCACTCAGTGTGCTCAATTTCATAGATGAATCCAGCTTCTACCAGTCTATCTATCTCCTCTTTGATCTTAGCCGCATAATTATCATTGTATGTGTATGGCTTCTGCTTAGAGGGTTTGGCATCTGAAGTCATGGGGATGGTGTGTGAGCATATGTCTGGGTCAACACCCTTTAAATCCTTGTAACTCCAAGCGAATACATCTCTGTATTCTCTTAGCAAGGCTATTAGTGCATGCTCTTCTTCCTCTGTTAGGTCATGGCCTATGTACGTGCATCTCTCTTCTCCTTCTTCTAAGGCCACTACTATTTTCTTGGTGGTTTCTTTGTTATCATAGGCCTCCCCTGATTGCGCCTCTCATTTAGGCATTCTTATCATGACTCTTCTGTCAATTATCTCATATTTCTTAAAATTTTCCGGGACCTCAAACAAAGATTCTTCCTCTTCTGGTGTGACTTCTCTCTTCTTTCTTTTCTTTCCTTCTTCCTTCGGGGTCATATGTGTGGCTAGTCTTACATCACTTGTAAGCTCTCCATGCCTCTGAGGTTGAAATTCTACTTCATGGAAGTATTCTTCATCCGATGCGAAAGGTGGGTCCATAATGATCGACTCTAGATCGGAGTCACTTGCATCCTCAAATGCATCTGGGCTAGGTTCACATTCTTCCAACACTGCCTCTCCCATGATAGGCTCTATGGAGAAAACTGAAATGTCATAGCCATCCTCATCACAGTGAGGTGTCCATTGCTCTTCATTGATGGCTACATCCATTGTTGCTAGGATCTCTGCCCAACCGTGGGGTTCAAATTCTTCATCAGGAAATACTACAGGTGCATAGGCTGGGTCTTGAAATGATCTATGGGTTTCTTTTGCACCTAACTCTCTGGCTTCTTCTCTCTTCTCTTCTTCTACCGCTACTTTGCACATCCATAAGTGGGTGTCTTCATGCATCCATGAGGATCCTGATCCTATGGAATGCACAGATTCTGTATCATCTTTGGCTCTATGGATGGGATTCCATTGGATAGGAGGGACATCTCTATGAGAGTAATCCTTAAGGTTTACCTTGGTTGTGACACCTAGGTGTTGCAAATACAAGGAGTTGGTTCCCCAATCCTGTACCACTTGCAACTGTCGCATAAATGGTCTACCCAAAATCATCTCATAGGCATGATTTTTGCTAAAATCACATATGGCAAATGTGTGCTCGAACTCAACACCACAGGTGGTGAGAGTTATTCCTTCTAATAACCCTAGGGGTCTCTCTATGTGACCATCGGCCATCTGCAATTTCATTCTCGTGGGCCTGAGTGCTGGCTTGCCCCAACGCTTCCATAGGGAAGTGGTGGCAATTGCAACTCCTGCACCTGAGTCCAAAATTGCCTTGGTGGTGTGCCCCTGATAGGTGATGGGAAGATAGGTGTTCCCTTCTTCGCCTTCACACATGTCTCCTATCTTATCCAGGGGTATTTCTGGCACTGTTCTCTGGGATCCTACTCGGGAACGTGATTTTGCTATCGCTGGTACTTGTTTGGCTACATGTTTCCGCGCTTCTGGTTTATCCTTAGGCAGTTCTTCCAAAGTGAAATCGCGCTGCACCTTGGTGTTCTTTACTACCTCCGTGTTCCTAGGTATGACTGAGTCGTCGTTCCTTACCATGACTGTGGGTGCTCTCATACACGTGGACTTTGCTTCCCATGGGCCTGTGAAGTGGGGTAGCTCCTGTATGGAATTAGACTCAAATTCCAATCTCTCGTGAGACTGAGTACCCTCATGTTCCCCGTAAATAGATGGGATGTCTTGTGGGAATTGTTCGTGTGCATCATCCACAAGTTCAAAGGGAGGGGCGACTTCACTTTCGTTATCCCATTTGTCTTCTTGAATCTCTCGTAGGAAGTCTGGTGCAAACCGATTCATAGAAGAAGAAGTGTCTGACTCCGTAGAATTAGGTACATAAGCAACCTGGGAGGGAGGGCTTATTCTATCGTTGGCTCTCTCCTCGTTCTCATAGATGGCTGGAGCACAAGCTTTCTGGGGAGGATTACTTATTCTATTACTTTTCCGAACAGGCTCATACGCTCCCTGAGAAGGAATGTAGGCAACCTGTGGAGGTACCTAAGCTTTCGAGGGAGGCTCATTTGCCTTTTGGGGGGAAAGATAAGCTTCTTGAGGAGGCACATGGGCTTCTTGAAGAGGCTGGCTTATCCGTTCTCTTGCCCTTTCCTTTCCTTGAGGGGCAGGTTCCTTTTCTGATTGTGCAATTAGCTTCTCTATTCTTTCTAACAGTCCGTCAAAGTGCAACTGTGTTTTCGCAGAACTAGAGATGTTAAATAGGCGACTGGCTTCAAACATGGTCTGAGCCAATTCCACCATTTTAGCGCAAATTTTGGTTCGTTCTAGCTCTAGTTCTGCTCTAGGGTAGCATTTTTCATGATCAGTTACATTTGGCCCTTCTTGGATTCTGGCCTGATATGCTTTAAGCATCATATTTAGGTCCTCGGGAGTGGGATCTGCTAGGACTGATCCTACTCTAGGGGGTGGTGGTATTAGTTGAAGCGGGTTGGAAGGTGGCGGGTCGGATGGAGTTGGGAATGGGGGTGGTGATGGAGGTGGGGTAGTGTGAGAGGGAGTTTGAGATGTGATTTCAGTTATCCTGGCTTTGGTTTCTCTTATGCTTTCCTCAAGTTCACTCATCTTTTTAGCCCATTGTCTTTTCATCCTTTCCCGACTATCTTTCCAAGCTCTAGTCCTTTTCTTGGTTATGCTCTCGGTTTCACTAGCCTCTGGGATCTTTTCCTGACCTATGCCCTGGTTTTGCTGCAGTGCTTGGGCTCTTGTGACCACTTGTACTGGTGCAGTGGAAGTCACACTCCCTGTGGAGTCTACTACTAGCCCAATAACGTTAATTGGGGTGATTTTTGGCATATTATTGGGATTCTTAGGGCAGTCTCGTAAGAGATGCTCTTTTCCACATTCCTGGCAAAAGCCCTGGATCGTTACTGACTGGGGTTGTGTAGGCGGAGGCAAGGGACAATCCCGAATGAGATGATCTCCTTGACATCTGTAGCATGGTCCTCTAGGGAATGGAGGTCTTACTTGCCTAGGTTGAGGTCTAGGGTTGGGGTTCGCGTACATGACATGTGTGTAATCTGACTCCCAACTGGGTTCATTTGGCTCTTCACTATAGTAGGACTCACCATGTTCAGGAGATTGCATGTAGTAAGCCTGGGGGCTATCTATGTGTGTGGAATCAAAACTTTGATCACTCGGGTCATTCTCTGAAATTAATGGAGTCACTGGGACTATGGCTCTATTCAAATTCTCTTCTGCAGCTGCATATTTTACAGGAATTGCATTTGTTGGAGCAGGAGGTTGTTGTGCTAACACGGGTTGAGGCCTTTGTTGGTTTTGGTATTGTGGTGGGTAGGTTTGTTGAGGCCTAGCATATTGCTGTGAAGGGTACTGGTTCTGGTATCTTCCCTGTTGAGGGTATGGTTGTGGGTATGTCTGCCTAACCGCCTGCTTGTTGTATGGGCAGTCTTGTGCGGTGTGATTGGTGTACCTCCGTTCTATGGTGCAGTACTGGCTGCTAGGATTTACTTGGGGTTGCGCCATGATGGGACACACATTTGCCATATGGTCACCACCACAATTGTAGCACCTTTTCACAGGGGCGAACCTTGGGATTTGCTTACTAGAGACACCTAGTTTTTGAGCTACTTTCTCTGCGAGTTCCTCAATAGATGTGGATTGCGTAGAAGAGAGGCTAGAGGCACTATCTGAGTCCTTGTAGATTTTGGAAAGCTCTAGTTCTTCTCCTAGGTTATCCTCGATGTCAATGCACATGCGTACACACTCTTCTATGGTCCTAGGATCCTTCAAGTACACATATGATCTTAATTTGGTACTTAGCAATCCATCCAAGAATAATGCCACTTGCTTGGCTGGAGTGGGTAGCTCCGGGATAGGACATCTTTCTAAGTATTGCCTAAATCTTCTTCCTGCAAGTCTCACGGTTTCTTGAGGGGTTTGCTTGAAGCTGTGAATCAACGAGGAGGTATTATGCCTTATGCCACTCTTAGAGAATTCGGTGATGAAGGCCTCTAAGAGTTGGTCTATGCTCCTGAACTGTCTCTCATTCAATGGTTGAAACCACGTAAGGGCTGTGTTCCTAAGGGTTAGGCCAAAGGCATTATACTGCGTGAATAGATCCTCCACTTGTTCCGCTCTCAAGACTTGCCTAAACTCTGCCACATGATCGTATGGATCTCCAGTGCCATCGAAGTAGTTCTTCATGGACTTAACTAGCTGAGTAGGTCTCAAAGTCCTTGTGTGCTCTCTAGGTCGTGGTAGAGGGAACTCATCCGCATTTCTTTGATTCCTATGAGTTCTAAGTACCTCAGGCTCCACCCTATTTGTTTCCGTCCTCGTTCTTTCTCTGCCCACTGGGTTGGCAAAGCTTACTTCAGGTCTATCTCTATGTCTGTCTCTTTGAGATCCATGGGCATGGGACGTTCCAGCACCTGGGTGACCATAGGAAACATTCGATCTTGGTTGAGGGAAAATAAATTCACCCTTCCAAGTGTAAGCATGCCTATCATTTTCTGTAACCACAAAGATCCTTTCCGAAGAATGATCTAAGTAGGTCACTCTACCTGGACTATCTGGATCTTTAAACTCATAGATCATGATTGTTCCTATATCAATAGGCTTGTCTGGTTTATATCTCCAAAAGGCTTCATCGGTTTCTCGGTTTAGCAGCAGATCTATACTCTTATTGTCCTGTGGGATCCACTCGGGAGTGATGATCCTTGTTAGCACTGACTTTCCACGAGGGGTCCTAGGCTCTGCTCCCATGTTTCCTTGCTCTAGGTCACCTAATTCCGATTCTGGGACTACATTCCCAAATTCGTCTGTCCTATCTGGGTGACTGGTGACTACATATATTGTTCCTTCTTTGTCTAGGTACGCTCCGTTTTCAAACTTTACAGCGGGGTGCTCTAGTCCAATGGACTGGTCAGGGTTTTTAATTTGGACCACGGATCTTCCTAGACCGTCCTCATAGATGCTAGCACCTAATCGGTTGGTCCTAAGGTATTCCAACTGTGTTTTGTAAGGGCCTTCTACTCTGTGCAAGTATGGCACTCCTAAACTTCCCGTAGGTCTGTCCATGCCTTGAGACATCCCTGATTCACTGGTCTCAGAGCTAGGGTAGTAGGAGTGGTGGCTCAACTGCTGGGCCCAAGACCTAGCAGTGTGGTTGACACTAGCCTCTGAAGACCTCAGGCTTTGTCTATCCCTTACTAGATGTCGTCCTGATCTAAGGTTCATATGCCTATTTCAGTAGCCCAATTTTGCCCAGAGTACAACCTTGTTGCTGATCAATTAGTATCAGTCACTTGATTCCTTTTTAGTGTGTTATCGTGTTTATGATCTTGTCTGATATTGCGTCGACAGGTATACTTGAGTGTATTTCCGCACTGTAAATTGATCGTTCCAGGTTAGGTTCTTTCCCTTAAGGTTATCGACAGTACAGAGATTATGTTTTTATCTTGAACTTGGGTTTTTAGGTAGTCCTCAACTTGATAACTGCCTACCGTCGCCCTGGCTGACTCCTATCACTAGTCGTTCTTAGCCTAAGCTAGGAATTGACAAAGGGAGTTGAGAATTTCCAACCTTTTGTTTCCTGCTTGGTTGCCCTTGAATGCCCAGGAAGTGTCTTCCCAAGCTTGCACTTACGCTTGCTCAGAACGCCTTGCGATGCTCTCAAGAGATCTGTAAGAGTTCCAAAGTTAGCTCAAGACTTAAACTCCAAAGACAGAACCAATGATTTTCAATCAGGTAGCACAAACACCAATTTTCACTATGATTTTTTTGGAAAATAATTCTAGAGATCCCTGACTTTGATCCCCCTGGGTATGGTCCACTTCAAAATACCCTATCTGAAAATCAACGCATTATCTTTATAAAAAACAGTTGAGGGCGTGTAGTATATGCCACGAGCTTTCCGACAAGCCCAAGAGCTCAAAAAATTGGATTTCGTATGAAAAAGTTATGACTGTTCAGGGTTTAGGGGGTTAAGACAGGATTCACAACAGGCCGACAGTTCACGAGATTTTTCTCCAAACACATGCGTAGGAACCTCACAAAATGCTAATGGATTGACTATTGTGCCCCAAAATTGCCCAAACTTTAAGAAAAATTAAACCCTAATTTTTGGCCAAAAAGCCTGTCAATCGCGATTGACAGAGGTGTCCGTCGGGCCTGTCAGTCGCGATCGACAGTGTCAATCGCGATCGACAGAGTCGATCGTGGCTGTCAATCGCGATCGACGGTGTCAATCGCGATCGACGGTGTCAATCGCGATCGACACGTTTTCCGGGTTTTTCATCGAAATTTCAGTCAATCGGGGGCCTATCAGTCGCGATGGACACGTGGCTACGCGCAAAAGTCAATCAATCGTGGAATTTCAATCAATCGCGATCGACGGTGTCAATCGCGATCGACAGGGGTGTCGGTCGTGGCTGTCAGTCGTGATCGACGGTGTCAATCGCGATTGACAGAGTCCTACGTGGCAGTCAGTCGGTCGCGGGGGTCTGTCGGTCGCGATCGACAGGGGCTGTCGGTCGTGATTGACAGAGGCTGTCGGTCGCGATTGACAGAGGCTGTCCGTCGCGATTGACAGAGGCTGTCGATCGTGGCTGTCGATCGCGATCGACAGTGTCGGTCGCGATTGACAGAGAACCTCGGAATTTTTCTACTGTTTTTAGTGTTTTAGGATGTGCTCATCATGCTTGTGCTAGTGGTGTACTTTGTTTTGTCAAAAGTTAAAATTTTCTGTCAATCGCGATCGACAGAGACCTGCGACCGCGAGATAGTTTCTGAGATTTTCGTACCTGCGCGCAGCGTGCTGGGGATGATGATGATGGCAGTACCTGCAAGAATCACAACAACACGCAAAAACAGTGCAAGCAATATCGCTCTCTCGCTCTCTCTCACAAATGGAATGAGGAAAATGAGGTGGAGATGGTGATATGGTCAAAACTGAAAATTTTCACGATGATGGAGATGGAGGTAGGAGATGGTGATGATGATGGTGGTGATGAAGATGGTGAAGAAAGTAAAAGAAAATAGATGAAGGCGAAGAAAATACCTACAACTCCAACGCATCAACTCTACGTCTTACCATCACACGCTCGTCCTCAAAGCTTGATCCCCGACAACGGCGCCAAAATTTGGTGTAGCTCAGTGATGAGTAGCACCTCCTTTAATGTCAATCCGGGAAGACGTGAGGATGGTATGAAGACCTCGAGCAAGTGAGGACACAAGTGCGTGAGTGAGAAGCACACTAACATGCACACACATACACACACACGCGCACACACAGTAAGACAAAGAGGGAGAAGCAATGGAGTTCTTAGATTACTTTCAAAAAGCTCTTACAAGTTCATTTCAATTACAATCTAACCTCAAAAATGAGCCCTCTAGCTCTTTTTATAGTTTTTGACTAGGTTTTGGCCCTGTCCAGACCTAGTGTCCGGCCTAGTTAAAAATTAGGTTCCAGGGCTTATTTGAAGGCTCAAACGGAATCTAAAAATTACGAAATTTAATATGTAGGTACTCCTAAAGCTCCCCAAGCTCAAGGACTCCTTGGCTTGTACAAAATGGAGCTACAAAAATGTGAAATGATATTTACAATGATTATTAGTGATAAAAATCACTGTTGTTGTAGGGATTTCTTCTAATGATCTGCCATACATATCTTCGAGCTCCCTACTTGCTCTTCCTCCCTGCGTGTCCATCTCTTTGATATGCATTAGTGTCTTGAAAAAATATTGGCCTACTTGCCGGATCGTCGTTGACTGCCTTGTCTGCTTGTGCCTTCTCTTCTCTCTGAGTCCCTTCTTGAGCTTCCTTGCCTAGTGATTCCTTCAGTTCCAACACATGTTCACCAAGGGGTTCTGGGAAGCACACTCGAAAGTGTTCGCGCCACGCCCAACTCATCTGCTACAATTATTCGCATGCGAACAAACAATGCATTTTGAGCTCTACACCACACCGACATATTACAACAGTACATTGATCAAACCGTGGAGCAGAGGTCTGTCAGAGACGACAGACGCTAGGGGGGGAGAGTGTTGGCATCATACGAGAAGAAGCAGGTACGAGCATGCATGCAGATCTAGCACTAAGGCAACCCATTAATTTTTTCCAATCCTTACATTAGTATAAAAGTGATTCTCATCACTGACAACCATTGTAAATACCATTTCATCTTCTTGTAGCTCCATTTTGTGCAAGTCGAGGAGTCCTCGAGCTTGGGGAGCCTTAGAAGTAATTGCCTACCAATTTTTATATTTTTTAGACCTCGTTTGAGCCCTCAAATAAGCCCTGGAACCTAATTTTTAACTAGGCCGGGCACTAGGTCTGGACAAGGCCGAAGCTAGTAAAAAACTATAAATAGAGCTAGAGAGCTCATTTTTGGGGGTAGCTTCTTGTAGTTTTGATCTTGTATGAGAACTTGGTTGCAATAGAAGTGTTTCCATTGTCTTACTCTCTTTGTTCTTGTCGTGTGTGCGCGTGTGTGTGTATGTGTGTGCATGTTTGTGTGCTTCTCACTCACACACTTGTGCCTTCACTTGCTCGAGGTCTTCATACCATCCTCATGTCTTCCCGGATTGACATTAAAGGAGGTGCTACTCATCACTGAGCTACAGAAAATTGTGGAAAAAGGATATGAGGTAAGGTTCACTAATGATGGAGTTTATGTTGAAGACCCTAGTCAAGGGTATAAACAAATTGTTACAGGAAAGAAGGAAGGAAGGCTCTTCACATTAAAGATACAAGGTAATATTGGACATGCTATGTTTACATATGGAGAGCAAAAGGTGTCTGAATTGGATCTTTGGCATAAAAGACTTGGACACTTTAATGAAAGAGGTATCAAAGAAATGGTTAACAATGGTTCAGTGCTTGGATTGCCTAATGTTGCAGGTCAACACATGACATACAGATGTGAAGCATGTCAGTTAGGTAAGGCTCATAAGCAATCATATAATAAGCATGGTTTTATGTATTCAGAAAGACTTGAACTGTTACATACAGATGTGTGGGGTCCTTCAAAGGACTTCAGTATAAATGGTTCAAGATATTATGTCATATATGTTGATGATGCTACCAGGTGGATCACAATCTATGTGATCAAAGACAAGTCAGAAGTGTTTAATACATTTAAACACTATCATGCATATGCAGAAAGAACTACAGGTCAAGAACTGAAGAGGTTAAGGTCAGATGGAGGGGAGCGTATTTCTCTAATGAGTTTAGTGATTATTTGTGGAATGCAGGTATAAAGAGAGAGGTTACTTGCACGTACTCTCCTCAACAAAATGGGGTAGCACAGAGAAGAAATAGAACTCTTGTTGAGTTTGCAAGATCAATGATGAAAGAGAAAAATTGTCCTAATTATTTGTGGGCTGAGGTTGTAAACACAGCCACATATTTGGTCAATAGGTTACCATGTAAAGCTTTGCAGGGTATGACACCATATGAAGCTTGGTGGGGTAAGAGCCCTACCTTGGATCATTCTAAAATATTTGGATGCTTGGCATATGCATATGTGCCATCTCAATTGAGGCATAAATTGGATCCTAAAGCAGAGAAGTATGTATTCATTTGTTATGATGACAAGCAGATGGGTTATAGGTTGTGGAGTCCATCCACAAAGCAATTCCTTGTGTCTAAGGATGTTACGTTTGATGAGCAAGGTACTTGGTATGCAGGTACACTTAATGTTCATGCAGATGTTGAAGAAGTTGTGAATCAGAAGAAAGGTAAATCAAAGGTTCAGATATTTGATGAAGAGGAGAACAATGAAGTACAGGTTGAAGTTGAAGAAGTACCAAGGTTTGATCCAAAATGTGATGAGCCAGAAACTTCAAGAAATGGAGAACTTAGAAGGTCATCTAGGCACAAATGGAAACCTACAAGGTATAGCTATGATACTTCATTGTTGACTACTAAAGATTATGCTTACATGTTAAAAGAAGATGAAGATCCATCCACATATGATGAAGCCAAAGGGAAGAAGAATTGGGAAAAAGCTATGCAGGAGGAATATGATGCATTGATGGAAAATGAGACTTGGGATTTGGTTCCTAAACCAAATAGTCAGAAGATCATTGGATGTAAATGGGTCTACAAAACAAAAAGGTTTGCAGATGGAAGTGTATCTAGGTACAAAGCCACGCTTGTTGTAAAGGGATATGCAGAGACATATGGTGTGGACTATGATGAAACTTATAGTCCTGTTGCAAAGATGACAACCATAAGGACTCTCATAGCAATTGCTGCTTGCAAAGGTTGGAAATTATCTCAATTAGATGTCAAGAATACATTTTTGAATGGTTATATTTCAGATGAAGTCTACATGGAACAACCAGATGGTTTCAAAGATCAAGTGTATCCAAATTATGTGTGTAAGATCAAGAGAGCATTGTATGGGTTGAAGCAGGCCCCAAGGGCATGGAATTATAGGCTTGTAAAGTTCTTAAAGGAACTTGGATTTCAAGTATCAAAGGCAGATAGTAGCTTGCTAGTCAAAGCAAGTGAGGATGGATTTATTTATGTTTGTATTTATGTTGATGACATAATACTTACAGGAACATATGACAAAGGTATACACATGATTAAGAAGCAGATGGAGAAAGAATTCAAAATCAGTGATTTGGGAAATTTGTCATTCTTTTTGGGAATGGAGATTTCATATACTCAACATGGAGTATATGTAACTCAAGAAAGGTATCTGAAAAATTTGCTAACCAAATTTAAAATGGAAGATTGCATGATAGTAGCAACTCCAATGGAAGTAAATCATAGATTGAGTAGATATGGAGGAGAATAATTCAAAGATATGAAGCTTTATCAAAGTTTGGTGGGTAGCCTGATTTATGCTACATTAACAAGACCTAGCTTATCATATGCAGTTGGAATTCTATCTCAATTCATGCATTATCCTAGAAAGGAACATTGGATTGCAGGACAAAGAGTGCTTAGGTACATCAAAGGCACACTTAAAGAAGGTTTGTATTATGGATTTACTTCAGATACAAGAGTCAAAATATATAGTGATGCAGATTGGGTAGGTAATTCTTATGATAGAAGATCAACACATGGATATTTGTGTTATGTGGGAGATAAGCTAATTTCATGGTGCTCTAAGAAGCAACATACAGTTGCTTTATCATCTACAGAAGCAGAATACAAAGGCATGGTAGAAGCTGCAAAGGAAGTAATATGGTTAAAGACTCTTATGAAGAGTTTTGATATTGTTCAGAGTGCTCCTATCATTTGTGGAGACAATATGATTTCTTTATATTTGGCAGCAAATCCTGTATTCCATGCTAGAACTAAACATATTGAGGTTCAGTATCATTTTTTGAGAGAGAAGGTTGTTGATAAAGAAATAGAAGTTATGCATACTCCTACAAAAGATCAACTTGCAGATATCATGACAAAAAGCTTGGATGGAACAAAGTTGCAGAGGTTTAAAGATATGGAAGGAATAAAGAAGATGTAGGTAATCACAATTGATGATTGAGGGGGAGCTGTTGGAGTAGGACAATCAACAATTGGTGATTATATGAAGTCTAGAAGTGAAGGTATGAAGAAAAGATTGAAGTCCAACTTCATGAAGTGAAGTGAAGGTTCATGAAGAAAATTTCTTTAAACATATGTACATTAGTTTTGTAAATACTTCAATATACTTGAAGTAATGATGGATCAATACTCATATATATATATATATATATATATATATATATATATATATATATATATATATATATATATATATATATATATATATATATATATATATATATATATATATATATATATATATATATATATATATATGATCGTATCAGAAGTCAGAGATGAAGTATAGATGAAATAGAGATGAATAGATGATGAGTATTGTGTGTATAATCCATTAGATGAATGAAGAGTTGAATAGGAAGAATGTTCAGAGAATTGCGTGTCAATCTTTTCTCTAGTTCTCCTTCTGTGTTTGATTTTATTAGAAATCCTTTTGTACACATCTAGTTCCATAGTTAATCTATCTATGGTTAAAGTTTAAGAGTCGAATTGCAAAGAGGATGAGAGAATTTTATGTAGGAACATCTATATGTGAGAAAGTATTGAGTGGCTTCTGAAACAGGCGCAATCCCGATGGTCAAAGAAATGGTCAGTAGCATAGTGTAAAGTTTTACACAAATAAGGAGTCAAAATCTAAGTTGAAAGGTAAGCCATCTATGGCTAAAAGCATTCGCTTAAACGGGTTCTACTTTGGGAGAACCATGTGTTAGAAGTTGCAGATGTCAAAATCAACTCTACAAGAAGGCAGTTTCAAACATAGGTAGATTGTTTGGATCATTTCTCATAATCTACTTAAGATTTTGAAGTATTTTAACTTGGAGGAGGTGCGCAAACTCTAGGCAACACATTCTACAAAGTTTCATTAGAAAATTTACACAAATGATTAATCAATGAGTGAGTAATGTGCAGCAGACTTTTCTGTGAAATGACTTTCTTCATAGTTAGCTAAAATCTTGATAGTTTGGTGCTTGTCTTCCAAAATTGGTTGGAGTTTAAAGTTATTCTTGATATAGAGGTGGTCTAACATCAAGGATAGCTTGTTCTTTTGGAGATTAAGACTCTCCATCAGTTATACACATGGTTGTAGTTGCCATTGGTTAAGCCCTATAGAGTGACTTGTGGTGCTTCTGTATTTAGAAAAGTTTTGAGCACAATTTGCATCATATCCAAAGTTTTTAGCATCATTTGCACCACGACATTTGGCATTTTCTTCAGGCGAGGGATCGAGTGGCAAATTGTGTCCATCATGTAAGCAATGGAGGGTGGTCCCTACCGTGGTGCGATGTATGGATAATTAAGCAATTCTTTTACACTGGGCATTATTTTGTATTTTAATATTGAATGCTTTCCATGATCTACGCTGTGCAACTCGACCATAGCATGGATTATAAATGAGATGTAGAGGTGGATGGTTCCATATGTGCAGCATTTTGGGGTAAATCTCTAAGAGCTTTTGCCACCACATCGATTGATAGATCTTGCCTTTCTGTGCCTCTGGCGGGAGGTTCTTGGGTTGAAAATTGGTTGCAAATGTGGGGATCTTCCTCGTGACTCTCTATATTTCCGCATTATAATTTGGAAGAATGACATAGTAGGGACGATACTGAAGTTCTGATGATGTAATGAGACATCTGGGTGCCAAGTTTTTGAAATAATTGGACTATAACACTATTTCTTCTATGATTTGCATTGCGTGATTTTGCACTACCATGCGATCTTCATATGTACGCCCGATTTCTTCCACTTGTTTTAACCATGGGGGTTGTGGTTCCTCAAATGTATCCTATTCCTCTTCGGTTATCCATCCACCTGGAATGGGTTGAGGATTGTAGTTGTCTTCAAATGTCTTTTCTACTGGAATTGAGATGGTTTCTTCCTCAGCGGGTGCTTCAGGTTGGGATGGTGGCCTTTCGTATTGTAGGAGTCATGTTTGTATTTCTTTGACCTATTGTTTTAGTTCCTGTAGTGCTTTTGAGTCAGTAATGGTTGAAGAGGTTAATACAGTGGTTGGGGTCATATTGTAGTATCTGACATTCATTGTTGTTTCAATTGATCCAATTCTTCAGATAATTTTTCATGGGCTTCTAGTAGGTTAGCATAGTCTTCGAGTATGATGTTGATGTTCTCCGGGGGTATGGCTTGATATTTTGACAGATTGATGGGTGCCTCGGGTGTATTCTCTATGGCCCTAGCTATATTTTCTTGATTTTGTGTCTGTAGCCATTGATTTTGTTCTAAGGCTGTGGCGAGGCCGATTCGTATAGTGCCATGTTGCACTATAGTTTTGAGTTTCATTCCATCTGTGTGCGTAGGTGACCTTCAACTATTTGCAAGGACTCTTTGTCGATGTTCTGCAACTTTTCTTCCAATGTGCTATGTGCCTCTTGTACTGTATGAAACTACATTTGGAGACTTTCATTTTTTTTCTCCAATGTAGCAATGCGTTGCCATAATTCTTCTGAATGAGCTTGTAATTTGTTGTTATGCTCTTCTAGCTAAATGTACACTGTTCTTAGCTGCAACATACATTGAAGCATAGTATCAAATGCATTAGGTATAGATGAAGATGCAATGCGTACAATTGTTGATGCAAGGGAATGGGAAGTGTGGATGTTGTGTCAAAGGGATAGGTGTGTGCCGGTGAAGTTGGTGGTCGGGGAATGGGGGATGGTGGAAGTGAGGGGGGTGGGAGAGGTGTTGTGGGTGGTGAAATGTCCAGGCTTTCGGCCATGGAGGTGAGAGTGGTGCCTACCATATACATCAAAACGGTAGGTGGTGTGTGTGTGATCATGGTGAATAAGTGTGAAGGGGGTGTTGAGATTGAAAATGGTGGAAATGGTTGAGACGTGGGCTGGAAAATTCTTGAGAAAGTGGCCTAGATGGGTTGAAGGATTGGTGGGACGGAGGTGGGAATGTAAAAGCTTGGGGGTGGGATTGCCATGGATGAAGCTTTGGACATAGGGAAGCCGAGAAATGTGGCTCTAGTGTCTAGGTGGCCTATGACTGAGGTCATGGAGACTGGATGTCCTAAGGGATTCAATTGTAATGGTGGTGGTATGATATATAGGGTTGTCAAAGGAGGAAAAAAAGGTTGAACTAGAAGTGGGGCTACAAAAGATGAAGGTTTGCTCTGTGGGGTTTGTAGTCGAGATTATATTTACAACTTCCATTTGAGGAGGTGAGGGTTTCTTATCATTCTTTAATACACCCACCCAGTGGTCGAAGAACCAGTTAGGACTATTAGAGAATTTGTTACCTTATCTGAGCCTTAGTCCTATGCTTCCATTTTCCCCTTGGTATTCCTTATATTCATACATCCAGGTTGCGGTGATAGTTCGAGCTGCCATGCACACATATAGCGGATAAGAATATGATATTCTTGGTCACCCTCTTCAACTTCTCAGCCTCTACCTCCTTCTAACTTTTGGCCTTCAAATAAATCTTTGTTCTCACACATGTGGCCATGTTGTATTGCTCGATTCTGTTTACTTCTTTTTATCGCACGCATCATTTGGTCAGCATTGCATCGGTTTTTGTCTTTTGGTTGATGCTTCAAAGGTTTTGCCTTTAAATCTTCTTTCACATCCTTCAAGATCTGATGCTTTTATTTAGCCTGATCATTTGTTTCCACCTCATGCACCTAGTGGCCAAGTAGATAGTTAGGACCTTTAAACAATTTATTATCTTATCTGATCCTAAGTCCTTTGTGTACAACCTCCCCATGGTAAATGTTGTATCTCCTTTTGTGAGGGTGGTGCTTGAAAGGTCCTATTGTAATTCTTTGTTTTCACTCCTCGGGACCTCCTTTTGCATAGTGGCCTAATGCATGTGAAGGCTGATATGTGCCCATATGGGGCTTTGGGCAGAAGGTGGTCCTTTTTAATGAGTAGTTTTATTTTTTGATTTTCTTCCTCTTCTTTTTCTTCTTCTTTTACTCGATTCTCCCTCCACACGTCCCTCCTCTAGAACTATGTCATCCCCGAGAGGCTTTTTCTCACCACGTGAGTATGTTTGAATGACTTTTTGCTCTCTTTGATTTAGCAAATTAGCTTCATGTACCATTAGCTCCTTCCATTGTGCTGACTTTACTCCATCATTTGGTGCTTGTCTGTGATCTGCAAAGAAACTCAGCTCGTAGGCCACCAATCTATCATTTAAATTCAAAGTCATTTTTACAAAAAAAATTGAATCCATCTCAAAGAATCATGTAAAGAATGCTTCCTTGAAGGTCTTCATGTATGCACTTGGTAGGAACATTAACCACGAATATATAGCCATTATTCTAAGTCTGCTTGGCATGATAGATAGATAAAAAATGAGTGTGTTGACTCCTTGATTGATTCAAAAATGTATATTAAGCATGTTTAAATACTTGCAAAACTATAAGGTGCATGCTCAACACTTTATTTGTCATTTTGATGGCTAGGTCCGGTACGATGGCATATCTCAATAGCAAAAATTCAATTGTGTGCACCATATATACTTCTGTAGGTAGGTAATTATGTGTTGGGCTCGATAGTAGTGGGTAGTTCAACCACAGATTATTTATTGTGCCCTCGTGCTATGCTTCCTAAAATTGCATCCAGATTTGTCTTCTAGGGACTGGGCAAAAAGTGTTAGTATATTATCAATGTCTACCCCTCATGATTGTATGCACATTTTGTAAGGCCCCCATTATGAGGAGAAGCCATGCCTGCATTACCCAATTGATGGGAATCCCAACTTGCATGTTGGATGGTCATATTGGGCCATGTAAGGTATAGTTACCAGGGTCCCCAATTGTGGGGTCCAAGGTAGTGGTGAGCAGCCCCGACTATGGGGTCCAAGGGGGCTAGTGGGCCCTCTGGCTGGGGGGTTCCAGGGGGCCAGCGGACCCCCTGGATGGGGGGTCCTAGGGGGCTAGTGGGACCCCTGGTGGGGGTCTGTAGACATTGCCTCCATGCGACGGTAAAGGGAATATTCCATTCCCTATAGGAGTCAAAAATCATTTACATTTGTTAGGTCGGTTCAACCAGCCTAAGCCAAGTATGGCAATTATGCGGGCGATGGCCGCCCACGCTCTACCACCCATGTGTAGCCGTCTAGGGAAGGCCACCCATGATCCTATATATACATGCCTTCTGCACTACCTGAGATATCGAATTGAGCCAGCATACCTCTACCTTGTATCTCCCTATCTAGAGTTGTATAGATCACCATTTAAGCTCTACCTTGAGAGCACACGGGTGGACAATGCCATCATCTTTGTACTTGCTATTAGTAGAAAATTGTTGAGATTCTCCTATATCTGTTATCTTCTCTGCTACTGCTCCTGTGTTTTATTGCGTAACTATTGTCTTACATGGTATCACAGCCATAAGGTTTGAATAGCTTGAGAAGTATCACTATTTTAACCTACTAGCAGATTAGAATATCAGTAGATTAATTGAGTGATTACGTGATGGCTTCATCATCAAACACTGGTCTTGGTGCTTCAGCAAATGTTAATGTTGCACCTATTCGAATTTGCCCACGTGCATTCACTGAAGGGAAGCTTGATGGAACCAACTATACACTCTGGAAGTTCAAAATTTCTGCAATTTTGGACTCCTATGAATTACTTGACACTGTCATGGGACCAATGGGATTGGATCCAGAGCCTATACTAGTTGAAGATCCATCTAATTCAAGATTGATGATTCAGCCAGATCTAGATCTTCTACAAGCTTGGAAGAGGCAGAATGTTGATGCATTATGTGCAATTGTCACTAGTGTAAGTGATTCTGTGCTTACTTTAGTTCAACATACTACTAAAGCACATGAGGCTTGGGGCATATTGGCTCGACAATATGAGACCAAGAACCACACTAAGATACAAATTTCAGAAAATCAATTGGCAAATGAAAAGCATTCTGATTCTGAAAAGGGTGAAGATTTTATCAAATGGATAAAACATCCTCAAGACCAATTGGCTGCAGTTGGTGTTGTTATAACACAGAAGAGTTGGCTCGAAGATGTGTATGTGTTCTTTCAACAAAGTATGATGGATTAAGAACAACCCTTAACACTCAGGTAAGAACAAATCCCCTTTCATTTGAAGAGTTTTGTGCTATGCTTTTAGAAGAAGAAATGCGGTTGAAGAATCGGCAAAGTACAAGTGATGTTGCATTCTGAGCAAATGCAAAAGGTAAAGGCTCTTCTGATGGATCAAAGAAGAAGCCCAAGAAGAAAAAGTTCACAGGAAGTTGCTTCTATTGTGAAAAGAAAGGCCATGCCATCAAGGATTCCAGAAAGAAGCAAGCTGATGAACGGAATAGGACTTTAAAATCATCGTGGAAGAGCAAAGAGTCTGCAAACAACATAGAGCTAGAACTTTGGGTAGCTATTGAAGAGGTATGCTCATCTGATCAAGCTTGTGTTGATGAACCATGGATTTTAGATAGTGGAGCTTCTTGCCATATGACCAGTAAAAAGGATTGGTGTAGTTCCCTAGTGCCTCTATGGGAATCCATCAATGTACTGGTGGGAAATGACTCCAAGTGTCCAATGGAAGGAACTGGAACCATCTCTTTTATCACTTCACCAAGTGTTGAGAAAAAGTTATCCGATGTTCTCTATGTACCTACACTTAAAAGAAATTTGTTGTCAGTTTTTGCAATAACAGATCATGGACTCGAAGTTCACTTCAATAAGAGTGATGCAGAAATCATGGATTCATCAGGTACTGTAGTAGGTAAAGGCATAAGACGTGATAACTTGTATGAGTTAAGTGCCTTAACTGCCACAGAAGATAAAGATGTAAGTAGGTTATGACACCAACTTTGGGCATCTTGGATTTACAGTTTTGAAGGAGATGCACAGAACAGTGATGGTTGCTCATTTGCCTGCATTTTTAGAGTTGTAGGAACCTTGTGAAGCTTGTATGATGGGCAAGCAACAACGAAAGCCATTTTCGAGAGAGACCAACAATCGATCTCAAGCTCCTCTAGAGTTGGTACATGCTGATCTTTGTGGTAAAATGTTTACACCTGCATTAGGAGGATCTTTCTACTTTTTGCTGTTAGTCGACGATTATAGTAGAAAGATGTGGGTTTATTTCACTCGAGAGAAGGCTGATGCTTTTGAAAAACTTAAAACGTGGCATAAGTATGTGGAAAATGAATCAGGAAGGAAACTAAAGAAATTCAGAACAGATAGAGGAGGTGAATTCTTGTCAATAGAATTCAATAATTACTGTAAGGAGCATGGTAGGCAACTTACCACAGCTCATACACCTCAACAAAATGGCATCGTTGAGCACAGGAATGGGATAGTGGTTGAAATGGCTCGTTATATGTTAAAGACTCAAGACATGCCTGATTCATTCTGGGCAGAAGCAGTCAATACAACAATCTACATCCTCAATCGAAGCTACACAAAAGCACTGAAGGGGATGAATCCTCAAGAAGCATATTTTGGTAAAAAGCCTTCAGTTTTGCATTTCAGAATTTTTGGTTGTTTCTCTTATGCACATATCCTTTATTCAACAAGATCAAAGTTGGATTCAAAAAGCAAAAAGTGTGTCTTCCTAGGATATAGTGAAGAGTCTAAAGCATACAGGTTGTGGGATCCTAAGGCAAGGAAGATTTTTGTCAGCCGAGATGTGGCGTTTGATGAACGTCCACACTTAGTAGAAGATAAAGGTAAATCTACTATCTCATCGAATGGAGAAATATCTCACCTTGTGCCTATCAAAAAACAGGTTAAAGTTGAGGAGGAGGAAACATCTGATGGAGAAACTTCCTCAATAAAAAGCAAACCAGTTGTAGCTGCACATCATAAGCCACTACCGACGTGGGCACAACAGCTCTTCGATGATCACAATCCACATGTGGATGTACTAGAATCATCCTCAGATGGATTACGAAGATCAAAGAGAATAGAGGAGCAAAGAAGAGCCTTAGAACACATTGTTAACATGGCTCTAATGGTAGATATCATGGGCTCGATAAAGGAACCTAACACCATTGAAGAAGCCCTTGATGATCCAGGTTGGAGAGCAGCAATGCAGTTTGAATATGATAGTATACTAAAAAATGATACATGGGATCTAGTCGACTTGCCACCAAAGAAGAAGTTAATAGGTACTAAATGGATTTGGAAAGCTAAGTATAAAGAAAATGGAACATTAGAAAAGTATAAGGCAAGATTAGTTCACAAATCGAAGGCTTTGATGTTCAAGAAACTTTTGCACCAACAACACGCATGACAACTATTCGGACGATACTTGCAGTAGCTGCACAAAAGGCCTGGCCTATTTTCTAGATGGATGTCAAATCTGCATTTTTGAATGGTCACGTGAAGGAGGAGGTATATGAAGTAATTCGATGGCGATGCACCACAGTGCGCTCTCCTTCTCGCGAGCTCCATGACGATATCCTCGAAGTAGGAAATCGAGCTCTTGAGGCTGCACACGGTACTCCGCACAGAGAATACAAAACACAATACACAGGGAGCACGAAGACAGACTTCTTAGGTCTTACAAATGCGGTTGAACTTACAATCTGTGACTGACCAGGCCACTATATGTTTTATTAAAGAACATATACAAAGAAGTGTCTGGTGGTCATTTGGCCTTTCACATGGACACTAACGGTAACAATTTCCCACTAAAGGCCAATATGGCTAGAGTAACTATGGGAGACAAATAAAGAATGATAAAGAATACCTGAGTGTAAGTATACAAACTATACCTCCCACCTGATGGGCATGTTATAGAGTATACAATTGACTATGTAAGATCAAGAATCAAGTAACCCCCATCAAGTGACAACAGTGTCGAAAGCTATCCTGTGGTAGAGCTTTAGTCAAAGTGTCTGCAACATTACCACGAGTGTGAACCTTCTCAAGAATAATGCGCTCAGTGGCTAAGCAATCTCTAATGAAGTGATACCTCACCTCAATGTGCTTGGTCTTTGGATGATAGACCGGATTCTTAGCCAAAGCAATGACACTCTGACCATCACGGAGCAAGCGAGGCACATGCTGATGTAAACCCATATCACAAGCAAGACGAGAAAGCCACAATGCTTCCTTACATGCCTCACTTGCTGCAACATACTCTGCTTCTATGGTGGAAACAACTGTACATTCTTGAAGACGAGATCTTCGAGAGATAGCACCTCCAGCAAAATGAAAAATGTACCCTAATGTAGACTTACGATTGTCGACACAACCAACATAGTCAGAATCTGTGTAACCAATAATGGATGTTTTCCCTCTACCTAAGCATAGACACTTGTCCTTAGTGCCACTCAGATATCGCAAAATCATCTTGACTGCTTCCCAATGTTTCTTGCTAGGATTAGACATATATCTGCTCACAAATCCCACTGCAAATGCAATGTCTGGTCTCGTAGCTACCATAGCATACATGAGACTACCAACAGCAGATTGATAGGGAATTTTGGTCATGAACTCCTTTTCCTCATCTAATTTGGGGTAGTCATCCTTGCTCAATTTCACATATGTGGGTAAAGGTGTACTCAATGCCTTTCCACCCTGCATATTGAATCGATGAAGTAATTTGGATATGTACTCACTTTGAGACAAGTATATGCATATTTTAATCCTATCACGAGGAATCCGCATGCCAAGAATATGTTTGGCATCCCCCAAATCCTTCATATCAAATGTATGACTCAACTTCTTTTTGAGAATGGACAAATCATAAGAGGAATTCCCAGAAATCAACATATCATCGCCATAAAGTATCAAACATATCAAGCCGCCATCAGAGCATCTCTTTGTGTAGAGACAATGATCCTCATTGCTTTGAGAATAGCCTTGGGACTTCATAAAAGCATCAAACTTTTGGTACCATTGTCTAGGAGACTCTTTAAATCCATACAAGCTCTTCTTGAGCTTACAAACTAGACTTTCCTTGCCAGGAACTACACAACCCTCTGGCTGTTCCATATAGATCTCATCTGTAAGATCTCCATGCAAGAAAGCTATTTTCACATCCATTTGGACTAGCTCTAAGTCCTCCATTGCAACAAATCCAAGCAACATGCACAAAGTAGTCATCTTGACCACTGGAGAGAAGATTTCCTCAAAATCAACACCATGTTGTTGCTTAAAACCCTTTGCAACAAGTCGTGCTTTATATTTTGGAGAAGCACTATCTGATGTGAATTTTAGCTTATATACCCATTAACATGGTAAAGCTTTCTTGCCCTTTGGCAAAGGTACTAAGTCCCAAGTACCATTCTTGTGAATAGAATCTAGCTCACTCTTCATGGCACGGTCCCACTTGACATGATCCTCTATCTGCATAACCTGTTTGTAGCAAGAAGGCTCACCGACATCTGTTAGCATAACAAAATCTAAACCTTGAACATATCTATCAGGTGGATGTGGGACACATGTAGAACATTTCAATGGTTGCTGAACAAGAACATGTGCAAACTGATATGAATGGACATTCTCTTGAACATCCCTATGTGTCGCATTTTTATGCATGCTAACCGGAGGATTAGTATCCTCAAACACCACTCTTCTCACTTCAACCTCCTTAATGGGCTGTTTATGCATCTTAGACTCATTAAAAATGACATCACTTCTTCAGATCACTGACCGTGTTTTAGGATCCCATAAGCGATATCCAAATTTTCCTTCTCGACCATATCCAAGAAAAATGCATTTCTTTGACTTATGGTCCAACTGTTGTCTAAGATTCTTGGGTATATGAATATATGCTTCACACCCAAAAACTCGAAGATGATCATAAATGGTGGTTTCCCTATCCATAACTCTTGTGCCACTTTCAGACCTTTGGCAGTACTAGGTGAAAGGTTAATCACATGAACTACAGTCAATACTGCTTCTGCCCAAAAACCTTGTCAGAGGTTTTCATGATGCAACATAGAGACTACTCTATCTTGAATAGTTCTATTCATCCTCTCAGCTACACCATTCTGTACTGGGGTATAAGGAGCTTTAAACTCTCTACGAATCCCTCTAGACTGACAGAAAAGGCTGAATTCATGTGAGGTATATTCACCCCCATTATCTGAACGTAAAGCCTTAAGCTTAGTTCCTTTTTTAGTGTCAAATGAAGCAAGCCATTTTCTGAAAGTAGGGAATACATCATCCTTCGATTTGATAGGATATACCCAGACTTTTCTAGTAGCATCATCTATGAAAGTGACAAAGTAAAGAGAACCACGTAAGGACCTAGTGGGCTTAGGACCGTACACATCTGTATGAATGAGATCTAAAGGCTGAATTGAAGAGTCAATGTGCATTCTATGCACATTTCTGGTTTTCTTTCCATATTGACAATGCTCACAAAATGAAAAATCAGAGAAAGATAACACAGGTAAGTAGCCAGAACGAGAAAGATTTTCCATTCCACTACAAGATATATGGCCCAAATGACCATGCCAAATACAAGCCATAGGCTGTTCAGTAACAGCTAACAAGTGTTCTTTCTGTGATACAAATAAAGGATAAAGTGAGCCAACTTTACTTCCTTTTGCAATAATCATATTGCCCTTTGATATACGAAAGGACTGAGCATAGAAGACCACCTTGTAACCAAGGTCATCAAGTTGACCAACTGACATCAAATTGTGTGATAAGTGAGGTACATGGCGTACATTATGCATAGTAAATTTTGAACCATCAATGAATTGCACAACCACATCTCCAATCCCCACAACATCACACTTGTAAGAGTCACAAAGTCTCACAATACCAAGAGACCTCGCTGCATAATTAGAGAACCATTCTCTATGTGGTGTCACATGGAAAGAAGCGCCAGAATCTAGCAGCCAGGTGTGGGAAAGAGAATCAGCCAAAAGTGCCTCAGATGGCACAGTACTATCAATGTCAACACATTAACATCATAAAAAATAGCATTAATTTCTTCAATCTTCACAATCGAAGTAGATGGTGCAAGTAACTGTTTAACATGCCCATCAACATTCTGTCCTTTACCTTTAGCATTCTTTAACGCATAAGAGTCTTTCTTCATGTGTCCTTCTTATGACAATAATGGCATTCGATATCCCTCTTCCTTGATTTACTTCTACTCTTATTCCATTGACCATTCTTTTCCTTGTTCTTGCTCCTGCCAACATTGCTTATTCTTTCCTTGGTAAGAATCACGAACATTATATGCATCTCCACTCTGAGTGCCAACCATAGATTTTCTACGAATCTCCTCACTCAAGAGTGCTCCACATATGTCATCATAGACGAGTTTACCACCAGGTGCACTGTTGCTAATAGCTGTGCAAAACGTATCCCATGATGATGGCAGGGTGCATATCAACAATACTACTTTCATTTCATTATCCATATCCATTTTCTGAGCCTGTAACTGGGAGAATATAGCATCAAACTCATTTAGATGAGCAACAACACTATCTGTGTCCTCCATATGAAGGTCATATAATTTTCTCATCAGATACACTTTATTTGATGCCGTCTCTTTTTCATATGTATTGCATAACATCTTCCAAAGCTCCTCTGCACTTTGATAGTCTAATACTATAAAGTAAACATTATCTGCCAGGTGCAAGTGAATGGTAGACCTGGCCATTTCATCTAACTCATCCCAATCATCTTCATCCATGTCAACATGCTTCTTTGAAATCCCATTTACTAGCTTTCATTGCCTCCTTTGAATCAACACATCTTTAATCTGATTCTTCCATAGAGCAAAGTTTGTGCCATCAAATTTTCGGATCTCAAAATGGACTTTGCCCTAAAAGGTATAGCTCCCCCTCGGAACACTAGCACTAGACCCTGATCCACTGGATGTGCTTGAGACCTCTGATGCCATTATGGTAGAGAACTGAATAGAATGATAATGGAGCTAGAAGATTCCAAACACCAACAAATAAGTGTATCAAGGAGTAAATCAACCACTATATAGTTGACTAAACCAGAAATCTAGAAAAAATCATAGGTTTCAGTGGCATCTCATCTTTGGATGTAGGATATTGAGTTCACTGACAAACATCACACCTCTTCACATAGGTATGTGCATCCATGTGGAGGGTTGGCCACCACAAGCCTGCAAATAGTATCGCCTTGATCACCCGATATGGTCAAAAATGTCCTCTTGCTACACCCTGGTGAGCAGTTTCCAAGATCCTAAGGTATTCACTCTCATGGACACATAGTCTTAGGTAACCATCTTTGCCGAGTTTGTATAGATTATCTCCAATGAGCGAGTAGTCCAGGGCTTCTTGTTCTAAACTCCTTCACCTAGCCAAAGTCATCTCTTGAGGGAATGTTTTCCTCCTCAGAAAGGCTACTAATGGTTCACTCCAATCTAGTATTAGAGTCACTTGGTACAGTGTAGCATGCTCCATAGGTGGTTTAATACAACAGATTGGGCATTCCTTACACAACTTATGTACATCTACCTCCATAGTAGGCCAATTCACTCCCAATCTCCCGAGTGTCTATAAAGTTTGTTTCTTAGAGTAGTGTTGCTCTAATGCACCCACATGTGCTAATTGCAACCATTTAGCATACTCATCCTCTTCCATAGAACAAGCTGATATCCCTTGATCTGCATGCTTGTACATACTTCCTGCCATGATATGGTACTTTTGGGCTTTTACTATCTCCCTATCTTGAGTGTTTAGTGGTTAGGCCCATATGTCAATACTGGCACTAATGTCTTAGCCCACTGAGGCACGAATTCCAAATTAAACAAGTAAGCATCAAGAAGGTCATCTGATACTCCTTGTGGGTCCTCTCCGGATGTGAGCCTCGAGAGATGATCTGCTCTTAAGTGAGTCTTGCCCTTCCTCACAACTACCTCGAAGTCGTATTCCATTAGTAAGAGAAACCATCTTACTAATCTACCTGTATTGCATGGCTTGTTTACCAAGTACAACAATGCTTGATGGTTAGTGAAAAATTTAAACTTATTTGCAAGCAAATAGTGTCTAAACTTTTTAACCGCATATACCATGCCTAATCCTTCTCGTTCGGTGGTCGTATAGTTTCATTGAGCTGCATTTAACTACCTACTAGCATAGGCAATTGGAAGATCCATATTACCTTCACCCATAGGTTGTGCTAACACACATCCAATAGCATAATTGGATGCATCTACATGCACATGGAAGGGTTTGTTCCAATTTGGTGTGGTCAAGATTGGTGCTGAACATAATCACCATTTAAGATCATTGAAGGATTTCTCACACTCATCAGTCCACTCAAAATTTGTCAAAAGGCTGTACAGAGGCTTTGCAATGATGGCATACATGTGAATGAATCGGTGATAATAGCCACAATGCCCCATGAAAACTTGTACTTCCTTGAAATTCTTTGGCCTAGGTAGTTTTGTTATAGCTTTCACTTTCTCCTCATCCGTGGATATGCCATTCTTTGATACTACGTGTCATAGAATCTTGCCTTGCCTGACCATGAAAACACACTTTTTTGGGTTTAAGGAGAGTTGATATTCTCTACATTTGTCAAAGATTTGCCTGAGTTCAAGTATATGGGTCTGTCTAATGTTGGAATGAGCATAGAGATCATCAACATAGACTTCTAAATTCTTCCTCAGGAATTCCTTAAACACATGGCACATCAGCCTCTGAAAGGTAGCAGTCACATTGGTAAGACCAAATGGCATTACTCGAAAGGCACATATGCCCCACTCTGTGGCAAAAGCTATCTTATGCTGATCTTTTGGTGCAATGGCTACCTAATTGTAGCCAGAGAAGCCATCAAGAAAGCTATAGACTTCCTTGCCTGTTACTCTTTCTAGGAGATGTTCGATAATCGGAAGTGGATAGTTATCTCGAATAGTGGCTGCATTAACCTTCTTCAAATTAATGCATACACATAACTTTCCATTCTTCTTGGGCACCACTACAATGGGGGATACCCATTCAGTGTGCTCAATTTCATAGATGAATCCAACTTCAAGCAATCTATCTATCTCTTCCTTTATCTTAGCGGCATACTTATCATTATATGTGTATGGCTTCTGCTTAGAGGGTTTTGCGTCTGAGGTCATGGGAATCATGTGTGAGCATATGTCAGGGTCTACACCTTTCAAGTCCTTATAGCTCCAAGTGAATACATCTTTGTATTCTCTTAGCAAAGCTACCAAATCTTGCTCTTCTTCTTCCGTTAGATCATGTCCTATGTAGGTGCATCTTTCTTCTCCTTCCTATATGGCTACAACTATTTTCTTGGTGGTTTCTTTGTTATCATAGGCCTCTCCATCTTGGGCATCTTGTTTAGGCATTCTTATCATGAATCTTCTGTCTTCTATCTCATATTTCTTAAAATTTTTAGGGACCTCAAACAAACATTCTTCCTCTTTTGGTGTGACTTCTCTCTTCTTCCTTTTCTTGCCTTCACTCTTGGTGGCCACTTGTGTAATTAACCTCACATTGGTAATCTCTTCATGTCTCTAAGGGTGAACTTCTACCTCATAGAAGTATTCTTCATCTGATGCAAAAGGTGGGTCCATAATGATTGACTCTACATTGGAGTCACTTGCATCTTCGAATGCATCAGTGCTAGGTTCACATTCTTCAAGAACCGAATCACAGGTGATTGGCTCTATTGTGAAGATTGAAATGTCATATCCATCCTCATCATAGTGGGGTGTACATTGTTCTTCATTGATGGCTATATCTATCGTTGCTAGAATTTCTGCCCAACCATGAGGTTCAAACTCTTCGTCAGGAAATACCACAGTGCATAGGCTGGGTCTTGAATTGATCTATGGATTTCTTTCGCACCTACCTCTCTAGCTTTGTTTCTTTTCTCTTCTTCTACTCCTACCTTACACATCCATAAGTGGGTGTCTTCATGCATCCATGAGGATCCTGATCCTATGGAATGCACTAACGTCTATGAGATTAATCCTTGAGATTAACTTTGGTCGTAACACCTAAATGTTGCAAATACAAGGAATTGGTTCCCCAATCTTGTACCACTTGCAACTGCTGCATAAATGATCTTCCCAAAATCATCTCATAGGCCTGGTTTTTGCTAAAGTCACATATAGCAAAAGTATGCTCGAACTCAACACCACATGTAGTGAGAGTTATTCCTTCTAGAAATCCTAAAGGTCTTTCTATGTGAACGTCAGCCATCTGCAATTTCATTCTTGTTGGCCTAAGTGCTAGCTTGCCCCAACACTTCCATAGGGAAGTGGTGGCAATTGCAACTCCTGCACCTGAGTCCAAAATTGCCTTGGTTGTGTAACCCTGGTGAGTGATAGGGAGATAGGTGTTTCCTTCTTCTCCTTCACTCATGTCCCCTATCTTGTCCAGAGGTATTTCCGACACTGTTCTATGAGATCCTACCTGGGAACAAGGTTTCGCTATGTCTGGCACTTGATTGGCTACATGTTTCCACAATTCTGGCCTAACCTTGAGTAGTTCTTCTAAAGTGAGATTGCACTACACTTTAGTGTTCTTGACGACCTCCATGTTCCTAGGTATGATTGAGTTTTCTAACCATGACCATGGGTGCTCTCATGCATGTAGACTTAGCTTCCCATGGGCCTATGAAATGGGGTAGTTCTTGTAAGGAATTAGTGTCAAATTCTAATCTCGGGGGGGATTGGGTGCTCTCCTTCTCTTCATAAATAGAAGGAATGTCCTGTGGGAATTGATCATGCGCGTCATCCACAAGTTCAATGGGAGGAGGAACTTCACTCTCTTTAGCCCATTTCTCTTCTTGAATCTCTCGTAGGAACTCTGGTGAATATCTATTCATAGAAGAAGAGGTGTCTGGTTCAGTGGAATTAGGCATATAAGCTTCTTGGGGGGGAATGCTTATTCTTTCACTTGTCTTGTCTCTTCCTTGGGGGGTGACTTCCTTGTCAGATCTTGCAATTATGCTCTCCAGCCTTTCCAACAGCCCATCAAAATGCAAATGTGCCTTAGCTGAGCAAGAGTAGTTGAAGAGGTGACTGGCTTCGAACATAGTCCGAGCCAATGCTACCATTTTAGCACAAAGCTTGGTTCTCTCTATCTCTAGATCAGCTCTAGGGTAACATTTGTCATGATCTGCCACATTTGGCCCTTCTTGGATTTTGGCCTGATATGCTTTAAGCATCATGTCTATGTCCTCTGCGGTGGGGTCAACTAATAATGATCCTACTCTAGGGGGTGGTGGGATTGTATGTTGTGAATTGGAAGGTGGGGGATTAGGTGGTGGGAGGGATGAAGGTGGTGGTGGTGGTGGTGGTATGTGAGAGTGTGTTTGCAAGGTGAGTTCAACAATTTTGGCCTTTGTTTCTCTTATGCTTTCTTCCAATTTGCTCATCTTCTTAGACCATTGCCTTTTCATCCTTTTGCGACTATCTTTCTAGGCTCTCGTCTGTTTCTTGGTTATGCTCTCAGTCTCACTAACCTCGGCATGCTTTTCTTGGACTAAACCTTGGTTCTGGTGCAAAGCCTGAGCTCTAGTAACCACTTGCACTGGTGTAGTAGAAGTCAGACTACCTGTAGAGTCTACAACTACCCCGATGACATTGATAGGAGTGATTTTTGGCATGTTATTGGGGTTCTTTGGGCAGTCTCGTAAGAGATGTTCCTTCCCGGAATCTTGACAAAAGCCTTGAATTGTCACAGATTGGGGTTGCATAGGGGCAGGCATAGGGCAATCAGGAATGAGATGATCTCCCTGACACCTGAAGCATGGAACTCTACGAAGAGGGGGTCTTACCTGCCTAGGTTGAGGTCTAGAGTTGGGGTTGGCGTACATGATATTTGCATACTCTAGATCCCAACTAGGTTCACATGGTTCTTCACAATAGTAGGACTCATTATGTTCAGGTGACTCCATGTAGTAAGCCTGTGAGCTATCAATATGTGTAGAATCAAAACTATGGTCACTGGGGTCACTTTCTGAAAGTAATGGTGTCACTAGCACCAAGGCTCTATTCAAGTTCTCTTCTACAGCTACATACTTCACTGGAATCACGTTGGCAGGGGTTGGAGGTTGTTGAGCTAACACATGTTGAGGCCTTTGCTGATTTTGGTAGGGTTGTTGATATGGTTGTTGTGGTCTGCCATATGGTTGTGGTGGGTACTGGTTCTGGTATCTTCCATGCTGAGGGTATGGCTATGGGTACGCTTGCCTAACTGCTTGCTTATTATATGGGCAATCTTGCACGGTGTGATTAGGGTATTTCCGTTCTATGGTGCAATACTGGCTACTAGGATTTACTTAGGGTTGGGCCATAATGGGGCATACGTTCGCCATATGGTCACCTCCACAATTATAGCACCGCTTAACTGGGGCAAATCTTGGAGTTTGTTTGCTAGAGACACTTAGCTTCTGAGCTACTTTCTCAGCGAGTTCCTCAATAGATGTGGATTGCCTAGAAGAGAGGTTGGTAGAGCTATCTGAATCTTTGTAGATTTTTGAAAGCTCTAATTCCTCCCCTAGGTTACCTTCAATGTCAATGCACATGCGTATGCACTCTTCTATGGTTCTGGGGTCCTTCAGGTACACATATGATCTCAACTTGGTGCTCAACAATCCATCTAAGAATAACGCCAGCTGTTTGGTTGGAGTGGGCAACTCTGGAACATGGCATCTCTCGAGGTATTGCCTAAACCTTCTTCATGCAAGTCTCATGGTTTCTTGAGGTGTCTGCTTGAAGCTGTGAATCAGTGAGGAAGTATTATGCCTTATGCCACTCTTAGAGAATTCGGTAATAAAAGCCTCTAGAAGTTGGTCTATGTTCCTGAACTGTCTCTCATTTAGTGGTTAAAACCATGTAAGGGTTGTGTTCCTCAGGATTAGACCAAAGGCATTGTATTGCGTGAATAGGTCCTCAACTTGTTCAGCTCTCAAGACTTGCCTAAACTTTGGCCACATGGTCATATGGGTCCCCAGTGCCATCAAAGTAATTCTTCATAGACTTAACCAACTGGGTTGGCCTCAAGGTCCTAGTGTGTTCTCTAGGCCTTGGAAAAGGAAAATCATCAGCATTTCTTTGGTTTCTTGGGGCTCTAGGTCTCTCAATTTCTTCTCTATCCGTCTCTGTTCTTGTTCTTTCCCTTCCTAGTGGGTTAGCAAAACTTACCTCTGGCCTGTCTCTACTTCTGTCCCTTTGAGCTCCATGAGCTTGGGATGTTCCAGATCCTTGGTGGCCATAAGAGACATTAGATCTTGGTTGGGGAAAAATAAATTCCTTCCAAGTGTAGGCGTGCCTACCATGCTCTGTGACCACAAAGATCCTCTCTAAAGTATTGTTGAGATATGTTACTTTGCCTAGACTATCAGGATCTTTAAACTCATAGATTGTCAGTGTTCCTACCTCATTAGGTTGGTCAGGCTTATACCTCTAAAAGGCTTCATCGGTTTCTCAGTTTAAGAGTAGGTCTATACTCTTATTGTCCTGGGGAATCCACTCGGGATTGATGATTCTCGTTAGAACTGATTTAGCTCGAGGGGTTCTGGGCTCTCTTCCTATGTTCCCTTGTTCTAGGTCACCTATATCCATTTTTGGGATCACATTACCAAATTTGTCTATCCTATCTAGGTGGGTGGTGACCACATACATGGTTCCTTCTTTGTCTAGGTATGCACCATTTTCGAACTTGACTGATGGATGTTCCAGTCCAATGGGTTGATCAGGGTTTTTAATCTGGACCATGGATCTTCTTAGGCCGTCCTCATAGATGCTAGCATCTAATCGGTTGGTCCTAAGGTATTCTAGTTGAGTCTTGTAAGGACCTTCGACCTTTTGCAAGTAAGCCATGCCCGAACTTCCAGTGGGTCCCTCCATACCATGAGACATCTATGATTTGCTAGATTCAGAGCTGGGGTAGTGTGAATAATTGCTCAACTACTGGGCCCAAGACCTAGCAGTGTGATTGACACTAGCCTCTGAAGACCTAAGGCTTTGTCTATCTCTCCCTAGGTGTCGTCCTGATCTAAGGTTTATATGCCTTGGTGGTTATCCCAATTTTTACCCACAATACAACCTCATTGCTGATTCCTTCTTATCAACCACTGGATTCTTTTTTATTTTGTTATCATGTTTATGATCTTGTCTGATTTTGCATCGTCAAGAATACTTGAGTGAATTTTCGGACTTGAAGTTGATCACAATAGAATGAGTTCTTTCCCTTAAGGTTATCTTCACATGCACATGTTATCTTCTAACTTGAACTTGATTTCTTAGATAATCTTCAACTTGTCTCGTGCCTATCGTCGACCTAACTTACTTTCAATGCTATGCGTTCTTAGCCTAAGCTAGGAATTGACTTAGTGAGTTGAGAGAATTTCCAACCTCAAGCTCCTTGCCTTCGAGTGCTAGTTGAGCCCAGGACACACTTGCCCAAGCTTAATGATCACCTTGATACAAATGCTTGAACTCCTTGCCTGCACACCTTAGACCTGTGAAATTTTACCAGTTAGCAATGGACTTGACCTCAATATATTGACTAACACTCTTCAACATGCACTGAATAGTATAGCCCTTGCTTTCCTTTTTTCCCTAAAAAGTATTCTCACTCCCTAGTACCGACTGATGGTAACCAAAAAATTAACTATAATAGAAGCTTTCCAAGGGAACAAAATTGTAGCAATCGGAGTTCGTATGAAGAAGTTATGTCCAGTCAGGCACTTGGGAGTCAAAACAGGTGAAACAGGCACTCAATAATAGCTCACAGTGTTTCCTATGGCCTCTTTATGCTCTAGACTTGCCCCAATTTTGGCGAAGGATGGGTCTAATTTGTTTAACCCTAAAAAAAAATGCCGAATTTTCTCGTCAATCGCGATCGAGTGGTCTGTCAATCGTGATTGATATGTTGTCTAATCACATATGCGATACGGTGGTCTAATTTTCCTTCATCTGCAAGTTGAGCTAGAATGCATCCTATTGCATAATTAGATGCATCTACATGGATATGGAAAGGTTTACTCCAATTCGGTATCTTCAATATAGGAGTTTTACTTAATCATTGTTTCAATTCATTAAATGTTTTTTTGCACTCATCTGCCCAAGTGAATTGAGTTAATAATCCATATAGTGGCTTGGCAATTATGGCATACATGTGGATAAATCTACGATAATATCCACAATGACCCATAAAGGCTTGTACTTCCTTTGCATTTTTTGGTCTAGGTAACTCTAGGATCACCTTAATCTTATCTGTGTCCGTGGAAATTCCATTCTTAGATACAATGTGTCCTAGGATCTTTCCTTATCTCACCATAAAGACACATTTTTTAGGATTCATGCACACTCGATATTGTGGAAATTTCTCAAATATCCTTCATAATTCTGTAATATGTTCACTTCTTTGACTTGAGTAGGTGCATAAGTCATGAACATATACTTCCATACTCTTCTTTAGGAATTCCTTGAAAAGATCTAGGGATTGTTCCACTTTCTCTATTGTTTCCTCGTTGTTCGGTCTTGTTTGAGCTGCTTCTATTGCTAATACCTTGGGTTTTTCTTCTTCGATCTCAGCCTGGATTGCTTCTAAATATCGTTCCTCCAAATCAAACTCTGGCTCCATCTCTATGCTTTCATATTCCTCCATCCATTCCTTTTCTAGCAATTCCCCTACCTCCACTTCCTGAAGGATTACCATGTAAAAACTTACATCATAACCTTCTTCAATCACACATCCATTCATGGATAATACTTCCTCATTTACACACACATCTAACTTGGCTAAAACCTCCATCCATCCATGTGGTTCGAATGCTTCCTCTGGGAAAATTTGAGGCATATACATAGGATTATCTATGGGTCAGTAATTTTGATGTTCGATAGACCACAATTGAGTTTTATTCTCCTCCCATTTTGCTTCTTTGCACATCCACAATTGAGCATCTTTGTGCATCCATTGTTGGTACATTTGGCAAGCCTTGATGCTTGACCAAATATCAAAGGTTTACTTCACAACTTGGGAGTGACTATCCATAAGTCACATATGAACACCTCTTGTAAAATCTCATGAGTTTAACTCAAGGTAAATGTAAAAGAAAAAGTTTGAGAGAATCTCGTAGCTTTATGAGTTGTAAGTCACACCAACTAAGTGGTTGGAATAAAATCAATTAGAATCCTAAAAGGTAGGATCACTTTTAGGTGGTAGATTCAAAATTCAAAATTGAGCAAGAATAAGGACACATTGAGCTTCAAGCTTGTGGGTAGACTAAGCCCACATATGTATGAGTAATCCTACATCATCTCCCTTGTATCATACATTCATAATACTACACATTTCATTCATTTTATGCAAGCTATTTCATGTCCATTGTTGTCAGCTGCTAAGCACTCATTTTAGTGAATTTGTTTTGAGGTGTTCTCTATGAATACTTATCCAATAAATGTGATTCAAATTGTTATATGCAGCTTAGACCTTCTAGTTCTCATCTATCAATTTCTGTTTCATTTGATTTAGTACTTTGTGAGATAAGTTCTCTGCAAGTCACCTATGCCTGCTCACTGTCATCCTCCTAAAAATTCGGGATTTTATCCCTAACTTGTTAATGTGATTTCTCAGCATATACTCATCCTAAATTAGTGAAATAACTTCCTATAGCAAGATTAGGACCGGACTCTAATTAGCTATTTCTAAAAGATCTTGGGTAAATTGTAATCAATGAGTGAGCACTTAGTGAAATACTGAGCAGGATCAAGTCCCAAAATAGCAAGTTTTTGAAAATCTTCATTCTTGGAAGAAGTTTAATTTGACATAACTATTTGAAGGTGATGATCGAAGGTACATTATGGTTCCATGCATATTTGGGAAGCTAAAGGTGTCTACTAAGGTACTCTAAAGCTACATTGGTAGGTGTAGAGCAAGATTTGTGTAGCATCACCTTATTTCTAGAGTGTATCCAACATCTCCTCACATCCATGATTGGTCACTTGAACTTGCACTATGAATTGATAAATCATCTTCCTCCTTATGTATGGGATTCCATTTTAGTGGGGGCACATCCCTATATGAAAATGTATGTAAATTTATATTGGTAGTGGTACCCTAATGTTTTAGGTATAATGCATCTCTTCCCTAGTCTTGTACTACCCTGAGTTGTCTCATAAAAGGTCGTCCTAATATCATTTTTTAATTATTGGCCTTTCCAAATTGACATACAACTAGAGTGTGTTTGAATTCTACTCCACAGGTAGTCAACTTGATCTTCTCCAATATTCCTAGGGGACTTTCCATGTGTGTTGGTGCATTCAAAAGATGAAGGAAAGATCAACAAATGAGGTTTGAAGATAGTGCATATTCAGGAAATGAATACTTGTATACATATGTACATTAAACTTGTAACTAGCTCACTTATACTTTTGTTATGGTCATGAGCTTGTACATATATGCCTATATATACACAAGTAGAAAGTTGGGGCAAGTATGAGAGAAAGCATGATATGAGAAGAATTCAAAGTTGTAAAAGTCATTAGTCACTTTAGAAGTGTAGAAGATCTCTCTCATCATTTAGATGTAAAACTTTTGAGAGAAGAAGAAAAATTGCACCCGATCTTTTGTTGAGTGCTCCTTCTATGTTTAATCTTTTGTGAAATGCTTTTGTACAAATCTAAGTCTATAGTTGACTGACCTCTGTACAAGTTTTCAGATCCTAATTGAGATCACATTGAGAGAATTGAGAGTAGGAACATTTACATGTGTAAATGTGAAGAAGTGAAGTTTGGAACAGGTGCAAATTTGATGCTAATGTTTTGGTCATTTCTCCTTCCACAGTGTAAAGTTTTGAGCAACCAAGCACTCATTCTTTAAGTTGGAAGGTAAGCTACCTATGGCTAAAAGCATTTGAATAAATGGGTTGTAAGTTGAGAGAACTATGCATTAAAAGTTACAGGTGTCAAAGTCAGTTGTAGAAAAGTAAAGTTTTAGACATAGGTGGATTGTTTAGATCATTTCTCACGGTCTACTGAATCTTTTGAGATGGTTTAAGTTGGAGAAGGTGTAGGAACATTAATCAACACCTCATACAAACCTTCATAAAAAACTATACACGTTTGGTTAGTCAATGAGTGAGTTATGTGAAGTAGACTTTTCTGAGTAGTGACTCTTTTCACATTTAGTGCAAATTTTGATACTTTGACATTGGTCTTCCAAAATTGATCAAGTTTTTAATTTATTCTTGATATAGAAGTGTTCTAACATCAAGGATAACTTGTTCTTTTAGAGATTAAAACTCTCCATCAGTGGTATCAGAGCAGGAATCATCAAAATAGAAAAAAGGAGGACCCCGACTGCTACAGTCATACAGAAATCAACAGTTGAAGGTTCAAAAGGTGAAATCTTGAAGGCAAAACTTGAGAAGGAGGCATGAAGCTATCAAGAAGATCAGAAGGACCTTCATTTGAAGTAAAGGTACACTTATTCCTCATAAAGTTTGAAGAATTTAATACACAGGTGAAGAAAGGATGGGAGATTATCTTCAGATAGAGAAATTGGATAGAGAAAACTATCAAGCTTGGTCAGTGAGGATGGAAGCTCATCTCATGAGCAAAGACCTGATAGGTTACATCATAGGAGAAGAAGAAAAACCAGAATTTAGAGATCCGCGTGTTCCAACTAGGGATGAACTCTCAAATTTTAAGACTTGGATGAAGAAGGATGCTCAAGCAAGCAGCATTATCTACATGGGAGTCAATGACTACTTGCTACCTCATATTAGAGGACTTGAAAGTGCAAGTGACATATGGAATGCTTTGGAGGAGCATTTCCAAAATACTACAAAGTCAAGGAAGGCATCCTTATGGGCAAAATTCACTACATCAATCCATTTCTGATTATGTAACAAGGATGAAGGACATTGCAGATGCATTAGGAGCAATTGATGAAGATATTGGGGAGGATAAATTGCTAAGGCAAATCCTCATAGGTTTGAGAGGAGATGAGAAATGGAAGCCATTCATTTTGTCTACTGAATTGTTACTAGATCATTTCACTCGTAATTTAAATCAGTTGCTAGGACACATGCTAACTTTTGAGTAGGATGTCAAAGGTGATGGTGATAAGAGTGCAGGGCAAGCAATGTATTCAAAGGATAAGAAGAAGAATAGCAAAGGCAAGCAACAATTAAATGAAGAAGAAGGTACAACTAGTCAAGCCAACTTCCTAAGAGGAAGAGGAGGTGGCAAAAGTAGAGGAAGAGGCAGAAGCAATAACGATGGAGTCAAAGCTTTTTGAATTTGTGGAAGAAAAATCATTTAGCTCATGATTGTTGGCATAATAATCAAAATAATGGAGGATATAGTCAGAACTTTAATTCAAGCGGAAGAGGTGGTAGAAATCGAAGAGGTAATTTCAGAGGTAGAGGTAGTAGAGGTTACTTTAGAAGAATTGCAAGTGGAGGTTTCCAAAGTCAATCCTACAACAATACCTACTACAATTATGCTTCAGAGACCACAAATGTAACTAGAGTCCACAAGTGCATGTGCAATCTCCTCCACTCCTTTCATATCTTCCACTAGAGTCTACTAGTAGCTGGATTGATATCAACCACTGGTTTAGTACCTTCCACTAGAGTCTACTAGTGGTTGGTGTACTCGCCTCTCGAATTAATTCCAGTGGACTCAAGTTAACTCACCTTAACTTGAGTTAGAAGGCTTAGAGTTCCTTGGGCAAAACTCTCTCCCCATGCTCCTCATGGGGATTGAACCCAAAACCTCCTCCTTCACAACCTTGAGACTTAACCACTAGGCTAAGTGGTTCACTTGTTTAAGAGAGCACATGGACTTATGCTTAAGTATATTTTCAAGATCTTTGGCCATACACATGAGTGACCAAACGGTGTCTGATTTCAGATATGTCTGAACCAGACGGACCCTTAGATCATAGACTTACTTTATTACATCAAAGGATTTCAGTATAAATGGTTCAAGATATTATGTGATTTATGTTGATGATGCTACCAGGTGGATCACTATATATGTGATCAAAGATAAATCAGAGGTACCCAATACATTTAAACATTATCATGTGTATGCAAAAAGAATCACAGGTCAAAAGTTGAAGAGAGTAAGGTCAGATGGAGGGGGAGAGTATTTCTCTAATGAGTTCAGTGATTACTTATGAAATCCAGATATAAAAAGGGAAGTTACTTCCAAGTAATCTCCTCAACAAAATGGTGTAGCAGAAAGGAGAAATAGAACAGATAAATGATGAAGGAGAAAAATTGTCCAAATTATTTGTGGGCTGAGGTTGTAAATGTTGGTGCAAAGTCCAAGCCCACACATTTGGCTTGAAGTTCACAGACACATGAAGCTCCATGGAAACCATTGCTCGTAGAAATTTATCCTTTTACATTTGTAAAAGTCATTTATTTGACCTGAGAGAATATTTGTAATCACCTCGCAAAAAAAAAACTCGTGGACATGCTAGTTAGAAAAGCATCTACTTCATTGAGGGAATACTTGCTAGATTGAAGGACTACTTTAATAGAGAGCCAAAAGTTGAATTCAAATTAAAAATTTGAATGAAGCACTTATAAAAAGTGACTTGAAAAAGTCACGAGAGGGAGAGAGACCAATTCCCGAGTTCTTCATTGTCATTGTGTAATAGTATGAGGCATACATTGTAGCCTACACTACTCTTCATCATCAGGCTATGATTATCAAGCCTATGATCTTGTACAACATTGTTCATTAATACATTATATCTACATTGTTCATCTATGACATCTCTATTATAGTCACTTCTAATTGTCAACTTCTGATGCTCATATCTCACTCAATTCTCCACCATTTCCAATAATATATAGCTTGTTGGAATCAGCTCCAAGTTATCTACATGGTAACAAATTTTGAAGAGAATCCAATTATAGAATTTAGAGAGAAGTGCATCGAGACTCACTGGTCAAACTCTGTAGAGGTCCTAAAAAATCGGGGGTAATGATTCATTTGTTAAATTGATTGCTCTGTGTATAGTGCATCATTTCAAGTGATTCTACTTGGAACCATTAGCTTACTAAGCTAATTAGATACCTCTAAAAGGATTTTTTCCAATTCCTACTGTACTAGTAGCATTGAGCATAACAAGCAGCAAGTGTATGATAAAAAATAGAAGGTTTTCATTGATCCTTCTATTTGAAAGTAGTCTGTTTTGATTCAATCTTTTCATACATCAATTCCAAATTACATAGGCACTTGTATAGTGTCTTTGGAAAGCTAAGAAGGCCCACATATCATCGCTGAACCTTCAAGTGGCTGGTACTAAGTAGGATTTGGCAGTACCTACTCATTTCTTGGAGTGTCCATCCATCTATCCCAACAGTGGTATCAGAGCAAAGTTATGGTAAAATGGGAGATGGTTTTCCTTCTTTCATTGATAAATTGGACAAGAACAACTATCAAGCATGGTCTTTAAGGATGAAGATATACTTACAAGGAAGGAGCCTCTATGGATACATCTCAAAAGATGAGGAGTTATCCATATTCAGAAGCAAATGACAACCTACAAGAGAGGAGCATGAAAGACTCAACACATGGTGTGCCAAGGATGCATTAGCAAGGTCTTACTTACTTAACTCAATCTCTGATTTTCTTCTTCCACATATTAGGAACTATAAGACATCCCATGAGACTTGGGAAACATTGTCTTCTTATTTCTCTTCTAACACAAGGGCTAGGAAGAACCAATTGTGGATTGAGTTTACCACTCAAAGAAAGCAACCTAAGCAAGCTATCTCAGAGTATGTGACCAAAGTCAAGGATGTAGCATATAAATTGGCAAGCATAGGAGAAGAAATTAAAGAGGAGCAGATTGTAAGACAAGTAATCAATGGTATTAAAGTTGATGACAAATGGGAGATCTTCACAACTGCAATGGACTTGTACATGGACATGCAGATTCCAGACCTTACCACACTCATGGGGCAACTATTTACCCATGAAACCAAGCTCAACAAGAATGGAGATTCATCAAGAGGTAATAGCTCTTCTGCCCTATACACGGATAAAAGTAAGTCCAAAAAGAAAGGCAATAACAAAAAGGTTGAAGATGAAGGAACTACCTCCGAAGCCAACTATCTAGGGAGAGGTAGAACCTCAAGAGGAAGGGGCAGAGGAGGTAAGCAAGGTAGGGGGAGACCTTATAACTCCTCACCATGCAATATTTGTGGATTACAAATCATACTACAGATGAGTGTTTCAGGAAGTTCAAGAATCAGAGAGGTAGAAGATATCCAAGAGGTGGGATATACACAATCAAGAGGAAGATTCAATCACCATCAAGGATACAACAACAACTGCAATAGCAACTACCAAGGAGGATACAAATCCAGAAAAGATTACAACAACTACACAGAGGAGCAAGAAGATTCTCTTAAGATTATGAACATGACTTCAAAACCAAGTATAAATGATGACCATCTCTTCTACATTGATTTAGGATGCTCAAACCATGTGGCAGGCAATGTAGCTCTTCTTTATGACCTTGAGGAACCAAAGGGTAAGCATCAGGTACAAACAAGTGATGACACCAAGCACTCAGTGATTAAAGTAGGGAATGTTAAGACCTCTAATAGAAACAAGAATCTGTTGCGTAGGGTTCTATATGTACCAACAATTACCAAGAATCTGATGAGTGTCGGATAGATTGTGGAAAAGGGTTTGCAAGTTAGAGTCAACCAATATGGAGCATTTGTGGAGGATCCCAAGCATGGGTTCAGTGATGGATAGTGTTAATCTCCAAAAGAACAAGCTACTCTGGAAGTTAGAGCACCTCTATATCAAGAGTAACTCAAAAACTTCCACCAATTTAGAGAATCAATGAACAATTATCAAAACTTTGGATAAACTGTGAAGAAGATGAATACAGAGCACATAATTCACTCATTCACTTATCAAACATGTAACGTTTTTGACAAAACTTTGTGCAAGGTATTGGCTATAGATTGCACACCTCCTCCAAGTTAAATCATTGCAAATGATCCAATAGATCTTGAGAAATGATCTTAACAAGTCACCTATGTCTAAAACTATTCTTCTAAGAAGTCGATTCAGACACCTGTAACTTCTAACACTTGGTTCTCTCAATCTATAACCCGTTTACACAAAATCTTTTAGTCATAGGTAGCTTACCTTCCAACTTAAAGAATGAGTGCTTGCTTGCTCAAAACGTTACACTGTGGAAGGAGAACTGACCAAAACATTAGCATTGAATTTTGCGCCTCCTGCAACTTCTCTTCTATTCATTTACACGTGTAAATGTTCCTACACTCAATTCTCTCAACCTGATCACAATTAGAAACTGAAAATTTGTACAGAGGTCAATCAACTAAAGACTTAGACTTGTACAAAAGCATTTCACAAAAGATTCAACACAGAAGGAGAATACTCAGAAAGATCGGATGCAACATTTTTCATTTCTAACAAACTTACATCTGAGTGATGAGAGAGATCGAACTCACTTCTAAAATGTCTAATGACATCTAATTTTTCCCAAATCTTGTTCTTACACAATCTCTCATATTTGCCCCGAAATTTTCCCTTGTATATATAGTCAAATATTTACAAGCTCATAACTAATCAAAAGTATAAGTGAGCTAACTCTAAAGTAATGTACATATGTGTACACATGTTCATCCTCTGAATATGCACTTCCTTCATGCTTCATAATTTAATCTTTTCTTCAGTCCTTGACTTCAATCCTTCATCAAAACTTCAATTGTCGATTGCCCTGCACCAACAGCTCCCCCTCAATCATCAATTGAGGTTTTCTCTATCTTCTTTATGCTTGCCATGTCTTTAAATCTCTGTAGCTTTGGTCCATCCAAACTTTTGGTTAGCATATCAGCTATCTGATCTTTTGTTGAAGTATGTATGATTTCAATCTCCTTATCCATTGCCTTCTCTCTTAGAAAGTGATACTGAATCTCAATATGTTTAGTCCTGGCATGAGAAACAGGATTAGCACCTAAATACAAAGAACTCATGTTATCTCCATGAATAGTGGGTGTACTCTGAATGATGTCAAAACTCTTCATAAGAGTCTTAAGCCATATCACTTCCTTTGCAGCTTCAACCATACCTTTGTACTGAGCCTTTGTAGATGATAAAGCAACTGTGTGTTGCTTCTTTGAACACCAAGAAATTAACTTATCTCCCACATAACACAAGTATCCATATGTTGATCTCCTATCATCTGGATTACCTACCCAATCTGCATCACTATATATCTTGATGTTTGTATCTGATGTAAAACCATAAGAAAAACCCTCTTTGAGTGTACCCTTAATGTACCTCAACACTCTTTGTCCTACAATCCAATGTTCTTTCCTAGAAAAATTCATGAATTGAGATAATACTCCAACTGCATATGACAAATCAGGCCTAGTTAATGTAGCATAGATCAGACTACCAATGAAACTTTGATATAACTTCATATCCTTGAACTCTTCTCCTCCATATCTGCTCAATTTGTGATTCACCTCCATTGGAGTAGGTGCTACCCTGCAATCATCCATTTTAAATTTGATCAACAAGTTCTTAGTACCTTTCTTGAGTTACATACACTCCATGTTGAGTGTAAGAGATCTCCATGCCCAAGAAATATGACAAGTCTCCCAAGTCACTAATCTTGAACTCTTTCTCCATTTGCTTCTTTAGGCTTTGAATGCCTTTCTCATCTGTACCTGTAAGAATTATATCATCAACATATATGCACATGTAAATGAACCCATCATCACTTGCTTTAACAAGCAAGCTACTATCTACTTTAGATACTTGAAAACCAAGTTCCTTCAAGAACTTCACAAGTCTATAATTCCATGCCCTTGGGGCCTGCTTCAAACCATACAAAGCTCTCTTGAGCTTACATACATACTCTAGATACCTTTAATCTCTGAATCCTTATGGTTGCTCCATGAAAACATCATCTGAAATGTAACCATTTAAAAAAGCATTCTTCACATTTAATTGACATAATTTCCAACCTTTACATGCAGCAATGGCTATGAGTGTCCTGATTGTTGTCATCTTTGCCACAGGACTATAGGTCTCATCATAATCAATACCATATGTCTGAGCAAATCCTTTGACAATAAGTCTAGCTTTATACCTAGACACACTTCCATCTGCAAACCTCTTTGTCTTGTAGACCCATTTGTAACCAATGATCTTCTAACTATTTGGTTTAGGAACCAAATCCCAAGTCTGATTCTCCATCAATGCATCATACTCTTCCTGCATAGCTTTCTCCCAATTTTCCTAACCTTTTGCCTCTTCATATGTAGAAGGGTCTTCATCTGCTTTTATCATATAAGCATAATCTTTGGTAGCCAAAAAAGATGTGTCATAGCTATACCTTGTAGGTTGCCATTTATGTCTTGTTGACCTTCTGAGTTCTCCACTCCTTGAGGTTTCTGGTTCATCACATTCTGGATCAAACCTTGGCAATTCTTCAACTTCAACTTGTACTTCATTGTTCTCCTCTTCATCAAATAGAACCTTTGATTTACCTTTCTTTTGACTCACAATTTCTTCATCACCTGCATAAATATTGATTGTACCTGCATACCAAGTACCTTGCTCATCAAATGTAACATTCTTAAACATAAGGAATTATTTTGTGGATGGACTCCACAACCTATATCCCATCTGCTTATCATCATATCCAATAAACACATACTTTTCAGCTTTAGGTTCCAATTTATGCCTCAATTGAGATGGCACATATGCATATGCCAAACATCCAAATACTTTGCAATGATCTAGAGTAGGTCTCTTACCCCACCATGCCTCATATGGTGTCATACCCTGCAAAGCTTTACATGGTAATCTATTGACCAAATATGTTGTTGTATTTACAACCTCAGTCCACAAATAATTTGGGCAATTTTTCTCCTTCATCATGGATCTTGCAAACTCAACAAGAGTTCTATTCCTCATTTCTGCTACACCATTTTGTTGAGGAGAGTACCTGCAAGTAATTTCTCTTTTTATACCTGCATTCGACAAGTAATCATTGAACTCATTAGAGAAATACTCTCCCCCTCCATCTGACCTTAGTCTCTTCAACTTATGACCTGTAATTCTTTCTGCACACATGATAATGCTTAAATGTATTGAATACCTCTATCTTATCTTTGATCACATAGATAGTGATCCATCTGGGAGCATCATCAACATAAATCACATAATACCTCGAGCCATTGATACTGAAATCCTTTGTCCACCATTGTTATGAGTATTATGCCAACAGTCATTAGCTAAGTGATTTGTCTTACCACAAATCCAGTAAGCTTTGACTCCATCTTTATTACTCTTGCCTCTTCCTCTACCTTTGCCACCTCCTCTTCCTCTTAGGAAGTTGGCTTGGCTAGTTGTGCCTTCATCTTCATTTGCTTATTGCTTCCCTTTGCTATTCTTCTTCTTATCCTTGGAATACATTGCTTGACCTGCACTCTTATCACTTTCACCTTTGACATCCTGCTCAAAGGTTAGCATATGTCCTAGCAACTGATTTAAATCAGGAGTGAAATGATCAAGTGATAATTCAATAGACAAAATGAATGGCTTCCGTTTGTCATCACCTCTCAAAACTATAAGGATTTGCCTTACCAATTTATCCTCCTAAATGTCTTCATCAACTACTCCTAATGCATTTGCAATGTCCTTCATCCTTGTTACATAATCTGAGATGGATTGAGAGGCCTTCTTCTTGAATGTAGTAAATTCTGCCCATAAGGATGCCTTCCTTGACTTTGTGGTGTTTTGGAAATGCCCTTCCAAATCATTCCATATATCACTCACACTTTCAAGACCTCAAATGTGAGGTAGCAAGTAGTCATTAACTGCCATATAGATAATCTTCCTGGCTTGAGCATCTCTCTTCATCCAAGTCTTCAAATCTGATAATTCCTCCCTAGTTGGAACACTAGGATCTCTGAATTGAGGCTTTTCTTCTTCACCTGTAATATAAACTATCAAGTCTTTGCTCATAAGATGAGCTTCCATCCTCATTGACCATGCTGGATAGTTCTCTCTATCCAACTTCTCTATTTGAAGAGAATCTCCCATCCTTTCTTCACATGTGTATTAAATCCTTCTAGCTTTATGAGGAATAAGGTTACCTTTACTTTAAATGACACTCCTTTTGTCTTCCTTGATGTCGTATGACCTCCTTCTCAAGCTTTGCTCTCAATCTTTCACCTTTTGAATCTTTCATTGTTGAATTCTTTATGACTACAACAGTCGGGGTCCTTCTTCCTTCAATTTTGATACTTCCTGCTCTGATACCACTGATGGAGAGTGCTAATCTCCAAAAGAACAAGCTACTCTTGAAGTTAGAGCACCTCTATATCAAGAGTAACTCAAAAACTTCCACCAATTTAGAGAATCAATGATCAATTATCAAAACTTTGGCTAAACTATGAAGAAGATGACTACACAGAAAGTCTGCTGCACATAATTCACTCATTGACTTATCAAACGTGTAAAGTTTTTGACAAAACTTTGCACAACATATTGCCTATAGATTGCGCACCTCCTCCAAGCTAAATCATTGCAAATGATCCAGTAGATCTTGAGAAATGATCTTAACAAGCAACCTATGTCTAAAATTGTTCTTCTGAGAAGTCGATTCAGACACCTGTAACTTCTAACACTTGGTTCTCTCAATCTAGAACCCGTTTATGCAAAAGCTTTTAGTCATAGGTAGCTTATCTTCCAAGTTAAAGAATGAGTTCTTGCTTGCTCTAAACTTTACACTCTGGAAGGAGAACTGACCAAAACATTAGCATCGAATTTTGCGCCTCCTGCAACTTCTCTTCTATTCATTTACACATGTAAATGTTCCTACACTCAATTCTCTCAGCCTGATCACAATTAGAAACTGAAAATTTGTACAGAGGTCAATCAACTATAGACTTAGACTTGTACAAAAGCATTTCACAAAAGATTCAACACAGAAGGAGAATACTCAAAAAGATCGGGCGCAACATTTTTCATTTCTGAGAAAATTACATCTGAGTGATGAGAGAGATCGAACTCACTTCTAAAATGTCTAATGACATCTAATTTTTCTCAAATCTTTTTCTTACACAATCTCTCATATTTGCCCCGACATTTTCCCTTGTATATATAGTCAAATATTTACAAGCTCATAACTAATCAAAAGTATAAGTGAGCTAACTCTAAACTAATGTACATATGTGTACACATGTTCGTCCTCTGAATATGCACTTCCTTCATGCTTCATAATTTGATCTTTTCTTCAGTCCTTGACTTCAATCCTTCATCAAAACTTCAATTGTTGATTGCCCTGCACCAACATTCACGAGACTCGCCAAAGGAGAAAAGACAGGTAGATTATTCACTTTTGAACTTGAAGATACAAGGAACATTGCGCTTTATAGTTATAAAGATCAAACATTATCAGAGCTTGAAATTTGGCATAAGAGATTAGGGCATGTTGATGAGTGAACTTTAAAACAAATTTGTAGAGACCAATGTGTGCTTGGGACACCTAATGTATCCAAGCAACACATGATTTATAAGTGTGGTGTTTGTCCGTTTGGAAAATCTCACAGATTACCCTTCTCAAGGAAAGGCTACATGCATGAGGACTACCTAGAGCTTGTCCATACAGACGTATGGGGACCAAGTAAGGATCCCTCAATCTCTGGATCAAGGTATTATGTATCTTTCATTGATGATTATAGTAGGTGGACTATATTGTACTTTATGAAGCACAAAGATGAAGTATTCAGTTGCTTTAAAAAGTATCTTGCACTTGTTGAAAACCAAACAGGGAGAAACCTAAAGAGATTAAGGTCAGTTGGAGGAGGTGAGTACTTCTCAAATGATTTTGATGCATTCTTACAGGACAGAGGAATCAAAAGAGAAATAACCACAAGGTATACCCCTGAGCAAAATGGGGTGGAAGAGAGGAGAAATAGATTAATTGTTGAAGCTAGGTCAATGTTAAATGAGAAAAAAATTACCTAACTACTTGTGGGCAGAGTGTGTCTCTCCTGCCACTTATCTTGTAAACAGGTTGCCATCCAAATCTCTTGATGGGATGACCCCATATGAAGCATGGCATGGTAGAAGACCTTCACTTGATCATTGTAGGATCTTTGGATGTGTAGCTTATGTGCATATTCCTTCTCAGATAAGAGGTAAACTAGCTAGTTCTTACTTCATCAATCACCTTCACTCCTTTCTTCTTTCTTGGAATGGTGGCCGACTTCGCATACTTTGCCATTTCCACTAATTATGACATTTCTTAAAGGTATTCCCTAATACCTAATGCATGGTGTATCAATATTGTTAAAGCCACACTTCCATTCAAGAACTTTTTTTGACCCCATTGCTTCTTGGCTTTGAATAAGTGTTCTTGGACATAGGGCTTTAGAGATAATAGTTGCACTATTATTTTTGTGGTGCGATGTGTCTGTGGATGTTGGGAAAACAAAAATGATGATGCACAAATATGACCTCCTCTTCAATATCCACATGATTGATGTCCACGAATGTTCGGGTTTTCATTCCATGGCTTTCGTCCCTTAGGTCAATGTTTCCATCTTTGACCCATCTGAATGCTTCTTTAATCAACTCACACGTGAACTGAATAATCACCCATTCTCCTTTCGCATCGAGAACTTTCGCTTCTAGTATGGATGGATTGTGTAGGACTAGCTGAAGGGTGTTCATAACTTGAGTACATCTTTGGGAATTTGGATTATATATTGGTAACTAAAAGTACTTATGGATTCCAACTTTTGTTATTATGTCAATTGTTGATGGGAGCTCGTGTAATACCTTGAAGTCCTGGGACATCATTGGGAACTGATGATCTGTGTTCATGATCTTTACGATTACCAAGAATAAATGCTCCCCTGTTGGTTGGTCTTCTTTGAACCAATGTCCTTTAACTTTTGTTACGCTTTGCAATGGAAATTCAAGTACTTCCTCTTGAATTGTTGCTTCACAATCTTTGGAAGCCATCTGTACTAGTAATAAAATAGAGAATCAGTTCACAGAAGAAACCAATTCTGCATGTTTATGTGTGGTTCATTAATGTGTCATTTTTCATCGCTCCGTACCCCCTTTCATAAGTAAGTAAGGCATCTTACCATGCTTTCTTAATTTGAATCATGGAAGAAAACAAGATTTTAGTGATAGTTGAAGCATTTATTTATTTACAATGTATGGTCATTCTTATGATAGTAGAAGCTAAATTCTATTCCAATGATGGAAATGTGCACTAGCACTTTTGTTGAAGAGACTATGCGCCGAATGCATGGCTTTGTAATGTGGCCCTATCATGAACACTCTGGATGCAATTGATTCTTCATGAGTGCAAGTAGAATCCTCTTGAATTTGTTTTTCAGTTTCTTGTCGCTTTTTGGGTCTCCATATCCACTTGGTAGTTTGTGCTCGTGGCATTTGCTTCTGTCGAGTTCCTTGTTCTGTGGTCTCTGGCTCCTTCTTGTTTTTGGTGTGAGTTTTATATGTTGCGGTCCTTTGGTATCCTTGGTGAGTCTTTATAGATTTCTTATTTGACAAATGTCAAGAATAACAAGTTTATTTGAACCCAGACAAGTGCATTTTCATGGTCAGACAAGGCAAAATTCTAGGACACATTGTGTCAAAGAATGGAATTTTGACAGATGAAGAAAAAGTGAAAGTAATTGCAGACCTACCCAGACGAAGGAAAATAAAAGAAGTATAGAACTTCATGGGTCATTGTGGTTATTATAGGCAATTCATAAACATGTATGCTATCATAGTCAAGCCCCTGTACTCTCTTTTGACCAAGTTTGAATGGACAGATGAATGTGAAAATTCATTCAATGAACTTAAACAACGCTTGTGCTCAGCACCAATATTAACAACCCCAGATTGGAGCAAGCCATTCCATGTACATGTGGATGCATCCAACTATGCTATAGGATGTGTGTTGGCACAACCTACGAATCAAGGTAATGTAGATCTCCCTATAGCTTACGCGAATAGGCAGTTGAATGTAGCAGAAAGAAACTACACCACTATAGAACGAGAAGGATTAGGAATGATCTATGCAGTGAGAAAATTCAGGCATTACTTGCTGGCAAATAAGTTCAAGTTCTTCACAGATCATTAAGCATTACTGTACTTAGTCAATAAGCCTTGTAATACTAGATGATTGATACGATGGTTTCTATTGCTCATGGAGTATGACTTTGAAGTCGTAGTCAAGATGGGAAAGACACACCTTAGAGCTGACCACCTCTCAAGATTAATTTCGGGAGAACCTCCTCAAGGAATAGCGGATGAAGTACCCGATGCATACCTGTTTAACGTTGAGATAGTACTAGAATGGGCTAAGCCTATTGTCCCTATTCTCACATATGGACCCAAGAATCCTAGGATAAGGATCAAAGAAGGAGAAATTACCAAGTCACAAAGATATCAAATAATAGCAGGAAGTATATATAAATAGGATAATCAGAATATTCTTGCTTGTTGTGTAGACGAATCATAACACGAATTGGTTGCAACTAGCACATATAGGTGCATTAAAGCAACACCATTCAAAACACCTTCCATTGCAAACTCTGCATAGACTAGAAGTATATTGGCCTTCTATGGAAGCAGATGTCTACAAGTTGTGTGGACAATGTCATGTCTGTTGTGAAAGACCGCCAGTCGAACATGCCACATTATATCATATGTCTCTCACACCAAAATGGAGTGAACCTTTAGTGATGTACTTGAGGACAAAAACATTCCCTCAAGGAATGACCTTAGCACAACAATGCACTCTAGAGCACGAAGCTCAAAACTACTCACTTATTGGTGAAAATCTATACAAACAAAGAGGAGATGGATACCTAAGATAATGTGTTCATGAGAGTGATTATTTGAGTGTACTAAAGACTGCACACCAAGGTGTTGCAGGAGGTCATTTTGGCCCTGATAGGATAATCAAAGCCATACTCTTTGCAGGATTATGGTGGCCCACTCTTCACATGGATGCACATACCTATGTTGAGAGATGTGATGTGTGCCAAAGAACTCAGTTTCCACTCGCAGAGTGCCACTGAAACCCATGTTGGGAGGACATGCATTTTCCAAGTGGGGCATAGACTTTGTAGGACCCATTAATCCCCATGCAAAAGGAGCACATGCGGAATACATCATAGTTGCAACATATTATCTTACCAAATGGGTAGACGCTAAGGCCACAAAAAAGAATGATGCACACACGACTGTAAAATTCTTATTTGAAAATGTCTTTACAAGATATGGATAGCCTATAGAGCTAGTGAGCGACCAAGGAAATCACTTTCTAAACCAAGTCATTGAATATTTGTTACAAGGTTTTATGGTGATTCACAAGAAATCTGCACCATATCATCCTCAGGCCAATGGTCAAGCTGAAAGCACTAACAAGATCCTTTGTACTGTATTGAAGAAACTTGTGAACAACAAACGTTCATATTGGGACAAACAGTTACACCATGCTGTTTGGGCATATCGAGTGGCCTACAAGATCGTACTCAATGCAACTCCCTTTCAGATGGTTTTTGGTCAGAACGTTGTGCTTCCTTTGGACTTCTTGATACCCACCCTTAAGGTTGCACAAGAACATCAGTGGACCGGCCATGAATTATCGTCAAGAATAATGGACTTGGAACGATTAGGAGAAACCAGACTAAAAGCAGTAGTGGGGATGTATGCAACAAAGGAGCGATAGAAAGCATATTTCAATGCACATGTGAAAGACAAATGCTTAAAAGAAGGCAAATTAGTCCTAGTGTATATGCCGAAACAACATGCATAGAAATTAGAAAAGCGAGGTTATGGACCTATGACCATTAATAGGATCTCGACAAGTGGAGCAGTACAATTAGCCACTAGAAGGAGAGATAATGCCTATTACATTAGTGGTTGTAGAGTCAAGCTTTATCATGAACCTCTTACAGAGGATATGCTTAGACAACTCACGTTGGCAAAGAAGCATCAGGAAGAAGAAAAGAGAATATGCGCGGAAGCTCAGGTAGAAGCTATAGAACACATTAAGCACATGAAGCTAAGAAGACAAGGACTAGGGAGAGAACATTATAACCGTATGGAAACAACACCCAGATACCCCATGGCCATGTGTCAAGCAAAGTCAATCACTCATCCTAACATAGTGGATGGGAGACTATTCACTACAGTCAGACTAGAGCACGGCAAACCTTGCCACGAGCTTAGGGCTTTAATTGATTCATGTGTTGCGACTAGTGCGATTAAATGGTCCCACTATAAGGACTCAAGAATAGAAATGCGGCCAATCGAGGCATACCTCATAGGGCTAGGTGGCATGGAAACCCCTTGCATGGGTGAGGTGGACCTTCCTATCCTCATACACGAAGTGACCATGATAGTGAAGCTCCTAGTGTGCCATGACGATGACCTGATAGAACCCCTAATCCTTGGCTAAGATTGGCTATAGGATCACTCGGTGAACCTAAATCTTAGACAAGGCTCCTTGCAGATTGGAACCTTAGACCAGTAGCGAGTGATAGCGCTCAACTTCCCTAACAACACTCAACCTGAGGTATGTAACGCTAGACCATATGAACTGCATGCGAAGGAGGACCGGAAGATCTTTAGCGAGCTAAGTCACATCATGTCTACACTAACCCACACGGGCTTGGTGATGGATAGTTGCCATTCAAAAGATCGTCAACAGATTTTCCCCTCGTCTTCCTGCAAATTAGAAGGGGTCACCACCCAAAAAATGCGACAAATGGGGACCATCAGTGGTCAGGTGGGTTACATCAGCAGTTTGGTGGACTGTATCAACAGACAAGTGGGCACAATAGCCTGTAGTGCCCATCCTTCCACACTTACTGTGGACTGGGATAGATTTGTGGTACAGAATGCTTCACTTCCTAATGAGCAAGTTTCACAAGTGTTGGACCTCCCTTCTTTTCCAATGTAGAGTGTCAACCAGACCTCTCGCCAACAACCACGAAGGAGTCTCACCCACGATTGAGGAACCCAAACTGACGACCATACCAGGCAACACAAAGAAAGCAATAGTATCAGCATCACAAAGCAAGCGGCATGAGACAAGTATGGGTGCCAAAAGGAGAGAAAGCACCGATAGTTTTCAATAATGTATACAATGATAAGAGGGAGTTTCGGCAAAATCAGAGGCCATATTCAACATCTCTTTGACCTTCTTCTACAAGTACGAACATTTGACAGATTTGGATTGCCAAGCAGTATTTAACCAACCGACCCACACCATGCAGATATGGGTACCTAAGCAGTGTATTATAGCCCAACACTCAAGCCATGTAACATATACCCCTCAGAAATCTCTTTGCCACTCCACACCACAACATCCAATATCACCTTTTGTCCCTAAGCAGAACCATATCACCCACTCAGCAACCCTTAGGAAATGGATACCAAAATGTATCCGAAAGCCTTCTCATGATCCATTGTATAACATTGACCCCATCCCGAATAACCAACCCCATTGTAATAATTCTTTCACAACTAAACTTTGTATAAACTCAACTGCACTAACCCAACATCACTTGTAATAACATCTTATCAAGCAATGCATGCATTATAGAAAGCATGTAGGTGTCTACAGACCTGCATTATTTTTGCAAAAATCATTCCATAAACCACCTCACAACACTCGGCTACATGGGTTACACATCGATTATGGAAAGGGATTGCAGTCTCACTTTAATGGGATCATGATTAATTTCCATAATAATGTGCTAATATTTTGTAGCAGATCTCCTCCACATTCGCCTCACTCATCATGTAGACAGAAGGACCCCCTGCAGCTGGCCCGAGCACCTGTGGTCAATTTTGGCAACTTATTAGCTGAGCCAGATCCTATGTTACAACCACCGGAGTTTCAATGCTCCCTAGGACCAATGCCGATTGATGATCCTCCTATGGGATACACCAAAAAAGTTCACCGTAATTCTCATTGGTTCCAAGGTCTAGAAGGACCTTTAGCAGATGCAAACTTTATTTTTGATGCCATGCTAACTTTTGACAATATTAAGTGGGGCAAGTATCAATTTTTCTCCAGAGAATTCGAAGCACTTCAAAATTCAGAAGAGTCAAAGCACATTTGGGCTAGAGCAGGTTTTACAGAATACTTCAGTGATCCATTGCCCAAACTTGATTTTAATATATGCTACTACCTGGTAACTACACTTCAGGCCTCCGAAAATAAGGACCTACCCGGAACTTTCATTCTTCCATCCTTGGTAAATGAACCCCCATACAAGAAGTTTTATCTTTCAAAAGATCTCATTCGGGCAGCAATTAAGATCCATGGGACTCACATGCCGACAGAGCATGAAAGACTTATTCTAGAGCTGATGAAGTGTGGTGATGTTTTGAAATGGGAAAACATTTCAGCCATTACACCGAAACTCTCTAAGTTGTTACGCATATGTATGCAACATTTTAGATTCCCAACATAGGATTGTTTTACTATTAATCACAAGCGTATCTGGTTCAGATTATATCTAACATGCATTGGGCCCCAAACCATAGATCTTGTGAGTTGGATTATCGAGCAATTATATTTGACTCAGTAGAGATGGGAAAGAAAACATGTCATCCACGAATGTTGCACCCTTACTAGAATCATTTACATGTGTCTGGCATATGATTTGCCCATAGAGCGCGCAATGACTAGTGAAGAATTAAAACCATTCAAAGGAACTACCAAGAAGGCCAAGAAAGATAGCAAGGGATGGGCAGGCAAACGTATGCACGGTTCTATCCCCTGTTTGTAAGTTCCAGAGTCCTCATCACCTCAGTCGTCCCCATAAGAGTCACCAACGAAACCCCCCGTACCTATACGACCCATGCATATACGCATTTCACGACCTATTATCATAGAAGGCACTACCAGTGCGGTGACCTCTCAAGCAACCCCTAGTCAAGAACCTACCACTACAGCACGAGAACTTCCCACCACCATCGGTGTGGAAGCCTTTACCTATCCTATACCTAACTTGGATGCAGAACCAATGAACACCACCTTTGGCTTTGAAATGCATGATGCTTTCTCAAGTGAATTCCAATTTTTAGAAGGGCAACTTTTCTCATAGGAGTATGAATGTCCTAGTTACCCTACCACACCCTCTGATCAACCACAAGAGCAAGTAGTCTCCAACTCAGAAGAAGAGAGGAAAAAAACTCACAATGAAGATGGTGACGATGAAGCTAGTCAAGACAACCACGACTCTCAAGAGGATGTGGAGAATGATGAACACGAGCAGCAAACCGAAGCTCAAGGTGACACAAGCACACATGAAGATGACAGGTTTGAAGTGGCTGCCTACACTTTGGCAATCAAGAAACTATATCACACTATGCAGGCAGTCTAGGCACACAGACAACTCTCAGAAGAAGAAAGTCAAGCAATTCTAGAACAGGAACTTGCAGGAGGGTTCGAAGAAGCTTTCATTCAAGGCTTCAGAGAATTAGTTAAAGTAGTTGGAACCAATGAAGCACTACGATATCTGCAAAGAAAGCGACTACCAAAGTTTTACCCATGACGAATCCATCTACTATCCAAGCCGGGCCAGTATATTCATGTACCAACGGATGCCCAACCTTCACACCATGCCACGGAATCTCGACTTATTCTAGAAGACCCTCTTGAAGAAGCGACCATAGTCATCGACTCCCCGCATCATCCTTCTATTATAAATACCACTACCATCGTCGAAGTACCCACCACTCCACCTCCCCCTCTTTCACATCCTGCCCCTTCAGTCTCTCCTCTACACCCCACCTCTACTACATCATCCATATTTATAGCAAGTACTATAGCAGAAGCCCTCATTGCCTCAACCCCGCAAAATCTTCCCCCAACCCCCCAACCTATCCTTCCCCCTCTAGCTCCCACCATTCCTCCCAATCCATTTCCCAATCCATCCTTTCCCTCTTTTCCCATCCCTCCAAGACCTATATTCCCATTGCCCCCTCCAATGACCTTCTCACCTGTTTCACCTCCCCGCCTCACTATATTCCCTCTCTCCTCCCCTCTCCACCAAGCAATATGAGAAACCCAATCTGTAATTTATTCGTCAACTTTTGTAAATCTGGTACTCACACCCACACACACCCACTATCACACCACTATTCACAATCACTGCACTCGACACCACGTCTAGTGACATGGATATCTCACCACCCACTGCACCACCACTCACCTCACCTATTTAACCACCCCATTTAGACATGTCCCACTTCTCCACGGTCACTACTGCATCCACCTTCCCATCCCTCTTTCCCCTTCCCCTTGAATCGACAACCACACCCACAACATCTTCACTTACCACACCATTAATATTGTCACCCACGATCGACACCGCCTTCTACCAGATGTTTTCTTGCATGAGATAAGTTCAAGATGAACTTGCATCTCTCCTAACCAGCTACTAGACACTCCAGCAAACAACTACCAATTTACATGCACAATTAAACTCTTTATCCATCGAGAATGCCTCCCTTAATGCACACTATCAAGAGCTACGTGAGGCCTACCATACCCTCAAACTAGAAAGTGAACAGAAGACGAAGGAAGCCATTACTAATATTGACAACTATTACAAGCTCAAACAGTTAGAAATGCGACCCTCACTCGGAATATGGGACTGTTACGATGCCACCTCATAGCGGCCAAGGAAGAGAATCAAAGATTGCAGGAATAGAATAGAGAAAACCTTGAAGCAACTTTGGATCAACCGAATGAACCTCTGAGTCCCAGCCACTTTAAAGCAGTACCATATGAATCCATGCACATATTATAAGAAGATCATGCACGACTCTTAAAGGATTATGACAATATGAATGAAGCATATCAAAAACTCCAGGACAACCATAAAATGCTACTGTTGCGCACACCTATGCAACAACCACCATCAGCCCCTGAGGTCACACCTCCAGAGATCATAGAGGAACTCAATAACTTACGTGCTTGGTTACTTACTCTTCAAGTGCAGATTGCTGCTTTCTCTGAGCGCCCCAGGGCTCATTCCCCTCCTGAACTCCCAAATGATGAAGAAACTCTATCTATCTCGATAGGCATAGCCACCAAAGAGATTTGGGAGAAATGGGGAAAATCATCCCTACAACTAGTAGATGGCCACATTGATGGAGAGTGTTAATCTCCAAAATAACAAGGTATCCTTGATGTTAGAACATTTCTATATCAAGAATAACTTAAAACCTTGATCAATTTTGGAAGACCAGTGTCAAACTATCAAAATTTGCACTAACTCTGAAGAGAGTCACTATTCAGAAAATTATACTTCACATAACTCACTCATTGACTAACCAAATGTGTAAAGTTTTCAATGAGACTTTGTGTGATGTGTTGCCTAATGTTTTTGCACCTTCTCCAAGTTAAATCATCTCAAAAGATTCAGTAGATCTTGAGAAATGATCTAAATAATCCACCTATGTCTAAAACTTTACTTTTCTATAGTCGACTTTGATACCTGTAACTTTTAATGCATAGTTCTCTCAAATTACGAGCCTTTTAAGAAAATTCTTTTAGCCATAGGTATCTTACCTTCCAACTTAAAGAATGAGTTCTTGCTTGCTAAAAAATTTACACTGTGGAAGGAGAACTGACCAAAACATTAGCATCAAATTTGCACCTGTTGCAAACTTCACTTCTTCACATTTACACATGTAAATGTTCCTAATCTCAATTCTCTTAGTCTGATCACAATTAGGATCTAAAAACTTGTAAAAAGTTCAATCAAATATAGACTTAGACTTGTACAAAAAAATTTCACAAAAGATTAAACACAAAAGGAGCACTCAATAAAAGATCGGACACAATTTTTCTTCTTCTCTTAAAAGTTTTACATCTGAATGATGAGAGAGATCTTCTACACTTCTAAAGTGTCTAATGACTCTTACAACTTCTAATTCTTCTCATCTCATGCTTTCTCTCATACTTGCCCCAACTTTCTACTTGTATATATATAGGCATATATGTACAAGCTCATGACCATAACAAAATTATACATGAGCTAGTTACAAGTTTAATGTACATATGTATACAAGTCTTCATTGCCTGAATATGCACTATCTTCAAACCTCATTTGTTGATCTTTCCTTCATCTTTTGACATCATCTCTTTATCTAAGAAATCAATTGATGATTGTCTTGCACCAACAACTACCCCTCAATCATCAATTGAGGTTTTCTCTATCTTCTTTATACCTGCCATGTCTTTAAAGATCTAAAGCTTTGGTCCATCCAAGCTTTTGGTAGCATATCTGCAATCTGATCTTTTGTTGAAGTATGTGTGACTTCAATCTCCTTGTCAATCACCTTCTCTCTTAAGAAGTGATATTGAATCTCAATAGGTTTAGTCATGGCATGAAAAACAGGATTAGCAACTAGATACAATGAACTCATATTATCTCCATGAATAGTGGGTGTACTCTGAATGATGTCAAAACTCTTCATGAGAGTTTTCAACCATATGACCTCCTTTGCAGCTTCAACCATTTCTTTGTACTCTACTTCTGTAGATGATAAAGCAATTGTATGTTGCTTCTTAGAACACCAAGAGATTAGCTTATCTCCCACATAACACAAGTATCCATATGTTGATCTCCTATCATCAGGATTACTTGCCCAATCTGTATCACTATATGTCTTGATGTTCGTATCTGATGTAAAACCATAATACAAACCTTCCTTGAGTGTACCCTTTATGTATCTCAAAACTCTTTGTCAAGCAACCCAATGTTCTTTCCTAGGACAATGCATGAATTGAGACAACACACCAAGTGCATATGACAAATCAGGCGCAGTTAATGTAGCATAGATTAGACTACCAACCAGACTCTGGTATAGCTTCATATCCTTGAATTCTTCTCCTCCATATCTGCTCAGTTTGTGATTCACTTCCATTGCACTAGGTGCTACCCTGCTGTTGGAAGCAGTCAGAGGCACAGACGCCACGGAAGCATGTGAAGACGAAGCAGGGAGCCAGGCGGATCAATCTTTTAAACAAATACATGTCTTATTAATTTTCCCAAAACATTCAACAGTGATTATTATCACTAATTGTAACATATGTATCATAGAAAACCCCATTTTGTAATCCATAGCTCCATTTTGTGCAAGCCGAGGAGTCCTCGAGCTTGAGGAGCTTAGGTAGAATGCTCGTACCAAATTTCGTTATTTTTAGACATCGTTTACCCTTCCAAATAGCCTCTAGGACCTATTTTTTAACTAGGCCGGTCATTAGATGTGAAACCGGTCAAAACTAGTCTAGAAACTATAAAAAGAGCTAGAGAGCTCATTTTTGAGGTTAGCTTGTTGGAGCAAAGAAGAGAGTAGAGCTAGTTTGAGCTTGTAAGAGTATTCTTGAGTAATAGAGCTAATTTCCCACCTTCCATTGTGTCTTGCTTGTCTCTTCATTGTGTGTATGTACGTGTGTGTGCACCTTTGTGCTTCTCACCTTCACTCGCACTTCATCTCACATTCACGATCTTCATATCACTCCTACCTCTCCCTCGGATTGACATTAAGGAGGTGAAGCTTCTTAACGTGGTTCTCACCATTGTGCTAGAGCAACACCAAATTTGGCGCCGTTGCCGGGGATCGAGTCTAGGACGAATGTGTGATGGTAAGAGTATAGCAAGAAGAGGCGTTGGAAGGTAAAAATTTCAGTTTTTGTTGTTGTTTTTACTTAGTTTTTAGTGTTTTTCACCTCCCCCATACTCCATCTTCATCATCGCATCATCATCTCCATTTCCAAAAAAATCAGAAAATTCACCATATCCACCCATTCACCTCATTTCCCCTCATTTGTGCGTGCGAGAGAGCGAGAGAGAGTTTTTGCGCTTGTATGCACTTGTGTTTTCTTGAGTTTTCTTGCAGGTACAGAGCTTCAGAGCATCAGGAAAGCTTCCAAAAGGTAAAAAAATGTGCTTTCTGTCAGAGATTTCCGAGTGTGGCGGACCATCGCGATGGTCTGCAAATTTCGGTTTTTGAGGTAGGCGACCACACCACTAGATAGGCGACCCTTGCGCATACACGGAACCAAAGTTGCATTTTGAAAATTCATTGTTTGGTGGACCATCGCGATTGGCTCGGACCATCGCGATTGTGTCGCACCATCGCGATAGGCTCACGCCATCGCGACGGCTCGGCCGGACCATCGCGACGGTTCGCTTTTTCGGACCATCGCGACGGTTCACTTGAGCCATCGCGACGGTCCACTTGGACCATCGCGACGGTTCATTTGACCCCGGACCATCGCGATTGGCCTATGCCATCGCCACGACAGTGCCACGTGTCACGATAGACCATCGCGACGGTTCAACTTTTGGACCATCGCGACAGCCCAAAATCGGACCATCGCGATTGGCTCAAGCCATCGCATCGCGGACCATCGCGACGGTTCACTTCGGACCATCGCGATTGTCCACCGTTGACCGTTGACCGCGCCATCGCGATTGTCCACCATTGACCGTTGACCGCGCCATCGCGATTGTCCGCCCGATCACGCCATCGCGACGGTTCATTTTTTGGACCATCACGACGGTTCGACCTCACGCCATCGCGATCGTTCACTTCGAGCCATCGCGACGGTTCACCTTTTCGGACCATCGCGATTGTCCAAATCCCGCGCCATCGCGACGGTTCGCTTGGACCATCGCGACGGTCCCAGACCATCGCGATTGCCCACCCCCATCGCAAATTTTGGACTTCAATTTTTGACCAAATTTGAGGGTATTTTTGGAAAATTTTTGGACCATTAGACTCATAGGAGACCCCTTAGCTCATATTTGAGGGAAAATTGGATTGTCAATTTTTACCCCCCCAGGGCCTGAACGCGTGTAACTTTCTCATCCGAAGTCCGTTTTTTGAGCTTAATAGCTCGTTAGAAAGCTCGTGACGAGTACTACGTGACCTCAACTGTTTTTTTTCATAAAGGATACGTCTATTTTTGGACAAGCTATTTTGAGGTTCACCCAGTTTGGAACTAGGAAGCCAGGGGGCACACATTAAAATTTGGGCAAAAAGGGAAGGGATTTAAAAGATGTATGTGCTCAAGTGTTTAATCATCTTGTGAATTGGTCTAACATTGGAATTTTCCAGGTCTAGCAAGGGCAATCCAAGGCTAGCAAGCAAGGCAGTGAAGACAGCAGAGCTTGGGAAGCACGGCTTCTTAGGCAACAGGGCATCAGAGCAACCAGAAAAGCCGACTCGAGGTTGGAAGATTACTCAACCCCCTCAGTCAATTCTTAGCTTAGGCTAAACGGTAGTTGTGGATTAACGACGATAGGAACGCCTCAAGTTCAAGATACCTAATTCTATCAAGTTTAAGACTTAAAGTAAAGGTGTGTGTGACGCGAAAACCTAAAGAAACGAACCTAAGTCTGACGGAACGAGAACTCAAAATCATCACGAAAGTCGAATTCCTGACGCATAAATTAAGACAAGAATCCAGAGAAAATTAAAAAGAATCAAGAGAATAATAACAAAGGACCATTGACGATCTAAGTGTGTAATTGAGTGAGCAAGGAAGGAAATTAATGAACCTTAGATCGGGCAAACATATAGGTAAGTCGGACAGAAGAAGCCTTAGATCATCAGAGGCTAGTGTGAGAACTACCGCTCGATCTTGGGCTCAGCAGTTGAATAGTAGTTATCCTTACGAGTTGAGCTCAGAATCAAGTGAATCAGAAATGGCGTTTAGCACAGACAGACCAGACGGAGGGTCGAATGTAGCATATCTAGAAAAACCTGAAGGACCCTATCGAACGCAACTAGAGTTTCTCCGAACCAACCGACTAGGTGCTCGCATCTATGAGGATGGTTTGAGAAGGCAAGTGGTGCAACTGCACAACCCTGATCAACCCATTGGATTGGAAAGACCAGTGGTGAAATTTGAGAGAGACGCTTACATAGACAAAGAAGGAACCATGTATGTCCTAAGTACGCAACCAAACGATACTAATGAGTTTGGCACAATCCAATTAGAGACAGAAGGGAAATTTCAAGGAAAAGAACCGTTAGAAGAACCTAGGACACCTAGAGGGAAATCCGTATTAACAAGAGTACTCATCCCAGAGTGGATCCCTCAAGATAACAGGAGTACCGAGTTGTTCATAAATAAAGAGACAGACGAAGCCTTTTGGAGGTACAGAAAGGAAAACCCCAGTGAGGTAGGCATCATTACAATCTATGAATTCAAGGACCCAGATACACCTGGAAAGGTTGTATACCTGGACGAGACTTCAGAAAGAGTCTTTGTGGTGCCTGAACGCGCTAAAGACACATACACATGGAGAGGTGAATTGATATTCCCTCCATCCCGAACAAACATGAATGCAAATCAACAAGGGGCAGGAACATCCTCAGCCCATGGAAATCAAAGAGAAGGAAATCACGAGAGACCGGAAGTAAGCTTCATTCACCCCATAGGGAGAGATAGAACAACCACGAACACTAATAGGACGGATGGACAAAGAGATCATGGAATACCAGGTGGTAGAGATGATTTTCCTCTACCTAGACCACGTGAACACGCAAGAGTATTGAGACCCACGCAATTAGTGAAATCAATGAAAAATTATTTTGATGGGACAGGAGATCCCTATGACCATGTCGCAGAATTCAAGCAAGTACTAAGAGCAGAACAAGTCGAGGACATGTTCACGCAGTACAATGCATTTGGACTAACGTTAAAGAATACCGCTTTAACTTGGTTCCAACCACTGCAACAAAGGCAATTTAGAGACATCCATCACTTTTTAGAGTCATTCATCACTGAATTCTCTAAAAGTGGGGTCAGACATGACACGTCTTCGCTGATTCATAGTTTTAAACAAACCCCTCAGGAAACAGTAAGACTGGCAGGTCGTAGATTCAGACAATATGTTGAGCAATGTCCAATGCAAGAGCTACCCTCACAAGCCAAACAAGTATCACTGTTCCTAGATGGCTTGTTGAGCGCTAAACTACGCTCTTATGTGTACCTAAAAGAACCCAGAACGCTAGAGGAGTGTGTAAGAATATGTATAGACATTGAGGACAACTTAGGAGATGAATTAGAACTCTCAAAGGTCTACAAGGACTCAGATTGTTCTTCTCTAGCATCCACAAAATTGTCTAATTCGATAGAGGACCTAGCAGAAAAAGTGGCCCAAAAACTAGGAGTTTCTAGTAAACAGGTGCCCAAGCTACCGATGAATGTACGTTGTTACACTTGTGGTGGAAATCATTTGGCAAACATGTGCCCCAATGCACCTCAACCTCACGCCAACCCTAGTGGCCAATATTGCACAATTGAGAGAAGATACACAAATCATACAGCTCAGGACTGCCCATACAACAAACAAACCGTGAGACAGAACTACCCGCAAACATACCAGCAGCCAGGTAGGTATCAAGGCCAATACAATGCTCAGCCTTATTACTATAGGCCTCCTCAGAACCCCCCATACCAGGCTCAACAGAGACCTCAACCTGTCTTAGCTCAACAGCCACCCCCACCAGCGAATGTCATCTCAGTCAAATATGCGGCTGCAGAAGAGAACCTAAGTAGGGCCTTAGTGCCTTCTTCACCCCTGATCAGCGAAAGTGACCCGAACTCCAACAGTTTTGACTCTACTCATGTGACTAGTCCACCCGCTTATTACACGGAGTCACCAGAGCATGTGGAGACATATCATTATGATAGTCCACCAATGGAACCTAGTTGGGAGCCAGATTATACTAATGTGATGTACGCAAACCCAAACCCACGGCCCCAATTGAGACAGCAGAGACCACAGGGCCCTAGAGGACCATGCTTTAGGTGCCAAGGAGATCATTTCATAAAGGACTGCCCACATCCCCCAATAGCAAGGCAATCACAGTACTATAGCATCCAAGGCTTTTGTGCCGACTGTGGCAAAGAGCACGTAATCAAATATTGTCCTAAGAACCCAGTTAACACTACAAATGTGACACCAATCAACGTGATAGGTATTGTAAACAATGCAGATGGATCCAACCCTACATACGTGCCTATCCAAGCTATAACCAGAGCCCAGGCGCTCTTACAAAACCAGCAGCTTAATCATGAGAAAATAGCCGAAATTAGTGAAGTTGCGGAATCGAGTAGTAAAAAGACGAAATCTTGGAAAGATTCCAGAGAAAGAATAAAGAGAAAATGGAGTAAAAAGATAAGTGAGTTGGAAGGAAGTCTAAGAGAATCTAGAGCCAAAATACAAGAATTGGCTTCACAAGAATCAAACCAAGAAATCCCAGCTCAGAAATCAGGATCAGTCTTAGCGGAACCCATACCGGAAGATCTAGACATGATGTTTCGTGCATATCAGGCTAGAATAAAAGAGGGACCTCAAGTCACGGAAATGAGTAAAAACTACCCTCGAGCTGATCTAGAAATTGAGAGAACTAAACTTTGCATGAAGATGGTAGAACTAGCCCAAGCGTTGTTCGAAGCCTCTAGATATCTTAATTGGAATAACATGGCAAAACCGGAACTACACTTTCAAGGACTAATGGAGAGGCTAGAACACTTGATTGAAAGCAAAGAGAAAAAGGATCAGTCTAGGAACCCTACTGTCCCAGAGACACAGGAAAGGAATGCACCATCCCTGTCTCAAGTACCCAATACAGAAAGTCAAGACAATTTGTCTTCCATACATAGGTACTCACATGAATTTTTGAGGGAAATCCAAGAAGAGAAATGGAGAAAGGAACAAGGAACCCATCCTCCTATTCAAGAAATAGACGATTTGCAGGAACAATTTCCCCAAGATATCCCCTCTATATATGATGATGTAGAGGTGGAACAACTGAGTGAACCCACAGGATTTGAATCTAATTCTTTACAAGAATTACCTCAGTTCACAGGGCCTTGGGAAGCTAAGTCTATTAGTATGAGAGCACCCACGATAATAGTGAGGAATGAAGAATCAGTGATCCCTAGAAATACGGAAGTGATCAAGAATACTAAAGTACAGTGTAATCTCACTCTGGAGGAGTTGTTAAAGGTAAAACCAGAATTGTGGAAGCACGTAGCAAAACAATTCCCTGAGCTAGCTACCACACCCTCTCAGATACGATCACAGAAGAAGGTACCAGAGATACCCGTGGAAAAGATTGGAGACGTAAGCGAAGGAGAGGAAGGTAACACATATCTTCCAATAACCCATCAGGGCTACACCACGAAAGCCATCTTAGATTCAGGAGCCGGAGTAGCTATCGCTACTACCGCCTTATGGAAACGTTGGGGTAAGCCAGCACTCAGACCCACCAGGATGAAGCTACAAATGGCCGATGGACACATAGAAAAACCGTTAGGCTTACTAGAAGGCATATCTCTCACCACTTGTGGTGTAGAATTTGAGCATACCTTTGCCATTTGCGACTTTGCGAAAAATCATGCATATGAGATGATATTGGGACGACCATTCATGCGTCAGTTGCAAATTGTACAAGATTGGGGAACTAATTCTTTGTACTTGCAACATTTAGGAGTGACTACTAAAGTCAATCTTAAGGACTATTCACACAGAGATGTACCCCCAATACAATGGAATACCATCCATAAGACACCAGCAGAGACGGAATCCGTGCACTCATTAGAATCAGATCCTTCTTGGTTGCATGAGGATACCCACTTATGGATGTGTAAAGTAGCCAAACAAGAGGAAGAGCGGTTAGAAGCCAGGACCTTAGGTGCGGAACAACGTCCACGAAACCTTCAAGATCCAGCCTATGCACCTGTAGTATTCCCAGACGAGGAATTTGAACCCCATGGTTGGGCGGAAATCCTAGCAACCATGGATGTAGCCATCAATGAAGAACAATGGACACCCCACTGTGACGAGGATGGCTATGACATTTCAGTTTTCACGATAGAGCCAATCATGTGCGATGCAATTTTAGAAGAGTGTGAACCAGACACTGATGCATTTGAGGATGCGAGCGATTTTGATTTAGAATCAATTATTATGGACCCACCCTTTGCATCAGAGGAAGAATATTTCTACGAAGTAGAGACTCATACTCAGAGACACGAGGAAATTACGAACGAAGTGAGATTAGCCACGGAAGTGACTACCAGGAGTGAAAGCAAGAAAAGGAAGAAGAAAGAAACCATGTCAGAAAAAGAAGAATCTTTGTTTGAAGTACCCGAGAACTTCAAGAAATATGAAATCGAAGATAGAAGAATCATGGTTCGAATGCCTAATAGAAAGGTGAATGATGGACAAGTATACGATAACCGAGAGAAAACCAAGAAAATAATAGTTGCCATAGAAGGAGAAGAAGAAAAATATACATACATAGGGCATGATTTGACGATTGAAGAAGAAGAAGAACTAGTGGCCCTATTGCGCGAATATAGAGATGTTTTTGCTTGGAGTTACAAAGATTTGAAAGGAGTAGATCCAGATATATGTTCTCATAGAATCCCTATGACTCCAGATGCAAAACCGACAAAACAAAAACCTTACACGTATAATGATAATTACGCTGCGAAGATTAAAGAGGAGATAGATCGCTTGATAGAAGCAGGATTCATTTACGAAATTGAGCATACCGAATGGGTATCCCCCATTGTGGTTGTGCCCAAGAAGAATGGAAAATTGCGTGTGTGTATTAACCTTAAAAAAGTTAATGCCGCCACGATTAGAGACAGTTATCCTCTTCCTATCACGGAACACCTATTGGAAAGAGTTGCGGGCAAGGAAGTTTACAGCTTTCTTGATGGATTCTCAGGCTATAACCAAGTAGCCATTGCTCCAGAAGACCAACACAAGACGGCTTTTGCCACAGAATGGGGCATATTTGCATTTCGTGTGATGCCATTTGGCTTGACAAATGCACCCGCTACTTTCCAGCGACTCATGTGTCATGTTTTTAAGGAATTTTTACGCAAGAGCTTGGAAGTTTATGTCGATGACCTATGTGCACACTCAAATGTAAGACAGACACATATCCCAGAGTTGAGACAAATATTTGACAAATGTCGAGAATATCAGGTTTGTTTGAACCCAGAAAAATGCGTTTTCATGGTCAGACAAGGCAAAATTCTAGGACACATTGTGTCAAAAAATGGAATCTCTACGGACGAGGAAAAGGTGAAGGTAATTGCAGAATTACCAAGACCAACTAATGTGAAAGAGGTACAGGCATTCATGGGCCATTGTGGTTATTATAGGAGATTCATACACATGTATGCAATCATAGCCAAGCCTCTGTACTCTCTTTTAACCAATTTTGAATGGACAGAAGAATGTGAAAATTCATTCAATGAACTTAAACGACGCTTGTGTTCAGCACCTATATTGACCACTCCAGATTGGAGTAAGCCATTCCATGTACATGTGGATGCATCCAATTACGCCATAGGATGTGTATTAGCACAACCCACGAATGAAGGTAACATAGATCTCCCCATAGCTTACGCTAGCAGACAATTAAACGCAGCAGAGAGAAATTACACCACGACGGAACGAGAAGGATTAGGGATGATCTACGCAGTAAAGAAGTTTAGGCACTACTTGTTGGCCAACAAATTCAAGTTCTTTACAGATCATCAAGCCCTATTATATTTAGTCAACAAACCATGTAACATCGGACGATTAATACGTTGGTTTCTACTGCTCCTGGAGTATGACTTTGAAGTGGTAGTTAGGAAAGGAAAGACGCATCTTAGAGCTGACCACCTCTCAAGATTAACCTCGGGAGAAGCCCCTCAAGGAGTAGCTGATGATCTACCAGATGCATACTTATTCAACCTTGAGATAGCACCAGAATGGGCTAAGCCGTTAGTCCCTATTCTGACATACGGACCCAAGAGTCCTAGGATAAAGATCAAAGAAGGAGAGATTACCAAATCTCAGAGGTACCAAATAATAGCAGGAAGCATATATAAACAAGATAATCAAAAGATTCTTGCTTGTTGTGTAGATGAATCAGAACATGCGAATTGGTTGCAATTAGCACACTTAGGTGCACTAAAGCAACATCATTCAAAACATAGAACACTACAGACTCTGCATAGATTAGGAGTATATTGGCCTTCTATGGAAGCAGATGTCCACAAGTTGTGTAAAGAATGTCAGGTGTGTTGTGAAAGACCAACAGTAGAGCATGCGAAATTATATCATGTGTCTCTCACACCAGACTGGAGTGAACTATTAGTGACCTACTTGAGGACGAACACATTCCCTCAAGGAATGACCTTAGCTCGACAACGTAGTCTAGAGCAGGAAGCTCACGACTATTCACTTATTGGCGATAATCTATACAAAAGAGGACGAGATGGATATCTAAGACAATGTGTTCATGAGAGCGATTATCTTAGCATACTAGAGACTGCACACCAAGGTGTTGCAGGAGGTCATTTTGGACCAGATAGGATAATCAAAGCCATCCTCTTTGCAGGATTATGGTGGCCCACTCTTCACATGGATGCACATACCTATGTAAAGAGATGTGACGTGTGCCAAAGAACTCAGTTTCCTACTCGCAGAGATGAAATGCCATTGAAACCCATGATGGGCGGACGTGCATTTTCTAAGTGGGGTATAGACTTTGTAGGACCCATTAACCCCCCTGCAAAAGGTACACATGCAGAATACATTATTGTTGCCACAGATTATCTTACGAAATGGGTAGAGGCAAAAGCCACAAAAAAGAATGATGCTCACACGACTGCAAAATTCTTATTTGAAAATGTCTTTACAAGATATGGATTGCCTATAGAGTTAGTGAGCGATCGAGGCACTCACTTTCTAAACCAAGTCATTGAATATTTGTTACAGGATTTTATGGTGATTCACAAGAAATCTGCACCATATCATCCTCAGGCCAATGGTCAGGCTGAAAGCACTAACAAGATACTTTGTACCGTACTGACGAAACTCGTGAACAATAAACGTTCAGATTGGGACAAACAGCTACACCACGCTGTTTGGGCATATCGAGTGGCCTACAAGACCGTACTCAATGCAACTCCCTTTCAGATGGTTTTTGGTCAGAATGCAGTGCTTCCTCTCGACTTCTTGATACCGACCCTTAAGGTTGCACAAGAACATGAGTGGACCGGCCATGAATTATCAGCGAGAATAATGGACTTGGAACGATTAGGAGAAACCAGGCTGAAAGCAGCAGCAGGAATATACGCAGCGAAGAAGCGACAGAAAGCATATTTTGATGCGCATGTGAAAGATAAAGGCCTAAAAGAAGGAGATTTAGTTCTAGTATATACGCTGAAACAGCACGCACGCAAGTTAGAAAAGCGAGGTTATGGGCCTATGATCATTAACAGACTCTCGACTAGTGGAGCAGTACAGTTAGCCACCTTAGAAGGAGATATAATGCCTAATTACATTAGTGGCTGTAGAGTCAGGTTGTATCAAGAACCTCTTACTGAGGATATGCTTAGACGACTCACGTTGGCAAAGAAGCGTAAGGAGGAAGAAAATAGAATACGAGCAGAAGCTCAGGCAGAAGCCATAGAACGCATTAAGCGCATGAAGCTAAGAAGACAAGGACTAGGGAGAGAACATTATAACCATCTGGAAACATCACCCAGATACCCCATGGCCATGTGTCAAGTAAAGTCAACCACTCATCCTAGCATAGTGGACAGGAGACCATTCCTTACAGTTAGGCTAGAGCACGGTAACCATAGCCAAGAACTCAGGGCTTTGATTGACTCAGGTGCTGCGACTAGTGCGATTAGATGGTCCCACTATAAGGATTCAGGAATAGAAATGCGGCCAATTGAGGCATACCTCATAGGCCTAGGAGGCATGGAAACCCCTTGCATGGGTGAGGTGGACCTTCCTATCCTCGTTAAGGAGGTGACCATGACAGCGAAGCTATTAGTGTGCCATGATGACGACCTGATAGAACCCCTAATCCTTGGCCAAGATTGGCTATACGATCACTCAGTGGACCTAAATCTTAGACAAGGCTCCTTACAGATTGGAACCTTAGAGCAGAAGCGAGTGATACCGCTTGACTTCCCTAACCGCACTCCGCTTGACGGTTGTGACCCTAGACCCTATGAAACGCATGCGACGGAAGACCGGAAGATCTTTAATCCGACCAGTCACGTTACATCTACACCAACTCACTCGGGCTTGGCTATAGACAGTTGTCAGTCAGAAGGACGACAGGAGATCTTCCCTGGGACTTCCTGCAAACTAGAAGAGACAGTTACCCAACAGCAAGGGCAGAAGGGCACAATCAGAGGTCAGGTGGGTTGCATCAGCGGCCAAATGAGCACGACACCCTACGGTGCTCATCCTTCCAAGCTTGTTGCGGACTGGCCTAGATTAAGGTTACAAAAGGCATCACTTCCTAATGGGCAGGTCACGCAAGTGTTGGAACTCCCTTCTTTTCCAAAGCAGAGTGTCCATCTGACCTCTCAACCTCAACAACAACAGAGTCAACCGCGACAAAGGAACCCAGACCGACGACAGTATCAAAGGAAACAACATGGAAAGCAGTTTAGGCCTCCCAAAGGAAGCGGTACCAGACAAATATGGGTGCCAAAAGGACAAAAAGCACCAAAGATCTCCAACCAAGCAGAGATCAACAAGAAAAAGGCAGAACAGAAACAGAATCGATCTCCACCATCCCCTCGACCTCCTTCTATAGGTCAGACCATTCGACAAATGTGGATCGCCAAGAAGTACCTTACCCATAGACCCACGCCCACGCAGATTTGGGTACCCAAACCATGTATCATAGCTCAACCCATATGCCATGTAATATATAATCCTCACAAACCTTTTCATCCCTCGACACCACCACACCCGATACCACCTTTTACCCCTCAGCAGAAACCCACCACCCATTCAAGGACTCTTAGGAAATGGATACCGAAACGTGTCCAACCGTCTTCCCCTAACCCATGGTCTAACTACCCCCCGACTAACATACAACCTTATGCTAAATCACTAACCTTTAAACCTTGTATAAATTCACACACCATCATCACACACCATTCGTAATCTCATCTCATCAAGAAATGTATGCATGATCTGAAACGTATAGGTGTCTAGAGACCTGCACTAGTGCTGCAAGAAACATTGCATCCATCACATCACAGCACTTGGCTACACGGGTTACGCATCAGTTATGGAAAGGGATTGCGGTCTCACTTTAATGGGATCATGATTAATTTCCATGCTAATGTGTTAATCTTTTGTAGCAGATCTTTCTCACTAGCACACTAGCCACCATGCAAACTGACGAAGGAACATCAGGAGTAGGCCCCAGTGTAGCAGCAGTACCACTCAACGTGCTACGAGCAGAGTCCCACCCTACTGCTCCACCGCCGGAATTTCAGGGATTTCCAGGGCCCATGCCTATCGATAACCCCCCTATGGGCTACACCGAAAAGATACACAGGAACTCTCATTGGTTTCAGGGCCTGGCAGGACCCCTCGCGGACGCAGACTTTATATTTGAATCCTCTCTGACTTTTGACGACCGCACGTGGGGAAAGTACCAGTTTTTCTCCAGAGAATTCGAAGCCCTACAAAGCACCCAGGATTTAACTCATGTTTGGGCCAGAGCCGGTTTCACAGAATATTTCAGTGATCCTCTACCCAAACCGGATTTTTATAGGTGCTATTATTTAATCACTACATTGATGGCATCGGAGAATAAGGATATCCCAGGAACCTTCATATTGCCTACTCTAGTGGATGATCCACCTTACAAGAGATTTTATCTCTCTAAGGACCTAATCAGAGCAGCCATCAAGATTCATGGAACCCACACTCCCACAGACCGAGAGAGATTGATTCCAGAACCGATGAAACGTGGGGATGTCACGAAGTGGGAAGAGATTTCGGCCATTACACCTGAGTTGTCAAAGCCACTAAGAATATGCATGCAACATTTTGCATTTCCAGCTCAGGACAGATTTACCATGCCACACAAAAGAATATGGTTCGGATTATATTTGGCATGTACGGGACCTCAAACAGTTGATCTGGCAAGCTGGATCATAGATCAGATGTACCTGGCACAGCACAGATGGGAGCGCAAGAAGGTGCTTAACGGATGTTGTGCGCTCACTAGAATTGTGTATATGTGTTTGGCTTATGACTTGCCCATCGAGCGTGCATTAACAGGAGAGGAATTGAAGGCATTCAAGAGCACAACGAAGAAAGCTAGGAAGCCCAGTAGGACACGGGCAGGTAAGCGCATGCGAGGCACCATCCCTTGCCTCCAAGTGCCAGAGTCGCCGTCACCACAACCCTCTCCCGAGCGCCCACAGACAGAAGCTGCTCCCACTGTACAACCTATTCGCATACGGTTGTCCAGACCAGTAATTACGGAGGCCACCACGAGTACCGCTGCACCTCAGGCAGCTACCACCACAGAACCCCTCACCACAACTGCAGAAGCTCCCACCACTATTGGTGCGGAAGCGTTTTCTTTCCCGATACCACATATGGAGGCCGACCCCATAAACACGACATTTGATTTTGAGATGCGTGATGCATTCTCAAACGAGTTCCAGTATTCAGAAGCACAACTGTTCTCCCAGGAATATGAACGTCCCAGCTACCCTACTACGCCGCGAGATTTGCCACAAGGACAAGCTGTGTCGGGCTCTGAAGAAGAAAGAACCGAAACAGACGACGATCAAGGCGACGATGAAGCCAGCCAGGGCTCACCTGACGAACAGACAGAGGGGCAAGGCCAACAAACCGACACGCACGGCGACACCAGCACATATGAAGATGAAACTTTCGAAGCCGCAGCGTACACATTGGCCATAAAGAAATTATATCGTACCATGGAGAAAGTCTGGGCACGAAAGAAGTTAACTGAAGAGGAGAGCCAGGCATTAATTGAACAGGAACTCATCTCCGGAGGATTCGAAGACGCATATATTAGAGGGTTCAGAGAGTTAGTCAAATCAGTAGGCTCCCATGAAGCACTCAGGTTTTTACAAAGAAAGCAACTACCACAGTTTGATCCCCGCCGAGTGCGACTACTCTCAAAACCTGGGGAGTATATTCGTGTACCAACAGGAGCCCAATCTTCAGCACAAGCCAGGGAGGCACGCCTCGCCCCCGAACGTTCATTAACCGCAGAAACCATCCTTGTAGATTCGCCACCCCGTACCACCTCTGTACAGACCACTACTATCCTCGAAATAACATCCACCCCTTCGACTCCTCTCTCACCTCATCTTTCACCAACCCATCCCGTATCACCCGCACACCCACCTGCTTTCCCCACATCCACACCTGTACAAAGCAACGTAGCCACAACCTCTTCCTTACCCATTCATACCACCAGGCCCACACCCAACCCTCTGCATCCGTATGTTAACCCCTTCACCCCTTCATCCTTCCCAGCGTTTCCCCCACCTCTAAGACCCCCATTCCCCTTCCTAACCCCACTAACCTTCTCACCAGTCTCACCTCCCCAGCCCACCATAACCCCTATTTCCCCGTTTCACCAAGCTGCTCCAACCATCCCCCCTGTAAACTACTCTACATTTGTAAATCCCGTATTCACACCTACACAACCACCCACAATCACACCACTTTTCACAGTCACAACACTAAACACGTCCAATGGCATGGACATATCACCATCCACCTCACCACCACCCACTCCACTCACAGCACCCTCATATTTAGGCACTTCACAATTTTCCACAATCACCAATGCATCCACGGTCCCAACCCCACTTCCCATTCCCACTGCATCTACTCCCACTACATCCTCATTTAGCACTTCACTCATACTATCGCCCACCATAGACACCGCATTTCAACACATGTTCGCATGCATGACGCAAGTCCGCGAAGAGTTTGCATCACTCGGCACCAACTATCAACAGCTGCAGGCGACAACGAATGAACTACAAACGCAGCTTAACTCACTATCAATTGAGAACGCCTCACTGAACAGCCGGTACCAAGAGTTACGAGAGGCTTATCACAAGTTAGAAATAGAAAGTGAGGAAAAAAGCAAAGAGGCCACCGCGGATTTAGATAACCTACTTAGAGCCCAGACTGTCCGCAATGCCACGCTCACTAGAAATATGGGCTTACTAAGAAGACACTTAGCCGCAGCAAAAGAGGAGAACCAGAGACTCCAAGAGCAAAATAGAGAGAACTTAGAAGCGGCTTTAGATCATCCAGAACAGCCACTAAGTCCGAGCAGATTCAAGGCAATCCCATCCGAGTCGATGCGGATACTGCTAGACGACCATGTCAGATTGCTCGAGGACTATGATCGTATGAACGAAGAACATCAAAAGTTAAAGGAAGATCACAAACTGCTACAACTCAGAGAACCAGCAACACAACAGGTACCAGTAGCAGCGGAATTACCAGCGCCTGTGGACCCTGCCCCTGAAGTTTTAGAGGAACTCAACGCACTCCGGGCCCAGGTAACAAATCTTGAATCTAGGATTGCCATCTATGAAGCACCACCAAGGCCAGACTCCCCACCTGAGCTACCAGCTGAGGAAGAAACCGTCACTATCCCGGTGGAGGAGACCTTCGAAGAGGCTTATGAACCGATACCCATCCCAGGCGGACGTGTCACGGCCGAAGGCCAGATGACCTACGAATTACCTACCCCCGCGTGGATGAAGACAGTAGAAGAACTCGGAACGACACACTCAGCCAGAGTAGAGGCACAGCTACATGCCATGGCCATAATTGAAGAGAAAATTTTACAATCACCATTCTTTGCTCAAATGGCCCCGCGACGATACATATCCGGGCATGAGCTTCAGTATAAACCATACTTCATGTTAATGGCAGAATATCAGTTAACCATCGAGAAAGAAACCGGCATGAAACCAACGCATGCCACTCAATTCGAGCCAGAGGACTTGCCACCAAGGGCGCAGAGAGGTGAAATCCTTCAACCAGACTGGCGCAAAGATTTACTGCAAAATTATCCAGAGATGATGAGCACGTGGGTAAAAGCGCCGCTTCACTTAAAATTTAATCCGTGCTGGGGACCAGTACCACGACGCCGCTCTTGGACTGCCTTCGCTATAAAGCTACAAAACAATAAGCAGTGCCAAGACTGGTTGAACTACCCCTACTTCAAGCCACCAGTCGCGTTACCCACAGTAGGCTACATGATGGCGACGATCCGCCACTGGCTCCCTCGATTAAAACCTATGGATGATATTGCCGCGCACATGACTGTCAAAATCTTTGACATGATGCAGATGGTCTTTAAAGTCTTCCGGCGCATCAAGGCTCCCCATGTCAACACCCCGGGCTTTGAGCATGGCAACTTGGATTTAGTCTATGATATGAGCACAACGCCATCGCTACGGGTGTGTTACGCCTGGCACTGCAGGATCAAATATCTACCGGCATGTTACAAGCAAACATTCGAAGAAATGTTCACCACCGGTTTTTGGGAGTACCATTCAGAAGTATTCATAAGCAGGCCCACACACTTATTGCAATTATTCGCCTGTGAACGAATGGTGTACTCCACACACTATCAGCTCCCACCACCAGACGAGCCGCAACCTATCGACTGGGAGAAACTCGAGGCTGATCTAGCCCGAGGTATTCGTGTATCAGAGCACACCCTCGCTCAAGACCTCCTACAGAATTACATCCGGCAGACCTCACAACAAGGTTCTGTCAGGGACGACAGAAGCGAGAGGGAGGGGGGTGTTGGAAGCAGTCAGAGGCACAGACGCCACGGAAGCATGTGAAGACGAAGCAGGGAGCCAGGCGGATCAATCTTTTAAACAAATACATGTCTTATTAATTTTCCCAAAACATTCAACAGTGATTATTATCACTAATTGTAACATATGTATCATAGAAAACCCCATTTTGTAATCCATAGCTCCATTTTGTGCAAGCCGAGGAGTCCTCGAGCTTGAGGAGCTTAGGTAGAATGCTCGTACCAAATTTCGTTATTTTTAGACATCGTTTACCCTTCCAAATAGCCTCTAGGACCTATTTTTTAACTAGGCCGGTCATTAGATGTGAAACCGGTCAAAACTAGTCTAGAAACTATAAAAAGAGCTAGAGAGCTCATTTTTGAGGTTAGCTTGTTGGAGCAAAGAAGAGAGTAGAGCTAGTTTGAGCTTGTAAGAGTATTCTTGAGTAATAGAGCTAATTTCCCACCTTCCATTGTGTCTTGCTTGTCTCTTCATTGTGTGTATGTACGTGTGTGTGCACCTTTGTGCTTCTCACCTTCACTCGCACTTCATCTCACATTCACGATCTTCATATCACTCCTACCTCTCCCTCGGATTGACATTAAGGAGGTGAAGCTTCTTAACGTGGTTCTCACCATTGTGCTAGAGCAACACCTGCAATCTTCCATTTTAAATTTGATCAACAAGTTCTTCAAATACCTTTCTTGAGTCACATATACTCCATGTTGAGTATATGAGATCTCCATGCCCAAGAAATATGACAAGTCTCCCAAGTCACTAATCTTGCACTCTTTCTCCATTTGTTTCTTGAGACTTTGTATGCCCTTCTCATCTGTACTTGTAAGGATTTCGTCATCAACATATATGCACATATAAATGAACCCATCATCACCTGCTTTGACAAGCAAGCTACTATCAGCTTTAGATACTTGGAAACCAAGTTCCTTCAAGAACTTTACAAGTCTATAATTCCATGCCCTTGGGGCCTACTTCAAACCATACAAAGCTCTCTTAAGCTTACATACATATTCTAAACACCTTTTATCTCTAAACCCTTGTGGTTGGTCCATGAAAACATCATTTGAAATATAAACATTAAGAAAATCATTCTTCATATCTAATTGACATAATCTCCACCTTTACATGTAGCAATGGTGTTGGCAGTAGCCTTGGTACATCAGGAACTACAAGACGTGAAAGTCAAAGAAGGGAGTCAGAGCGAAGGGACAGCACAAGCAAACAGGGCAGTCAAAGAAGATCTGGCAAGTAGGCCAATAATTTTTCAAGACATTAACGCAAATCAGAGAGATGGACATGCAGGGAAGAAGAGCAAGTAGGGAGCTTGAAGATATGTATGGCAGATCACTAGAAGAAATCCCTACAATAACAGTGATTTTTATCACTAAAATTCATTGTAAATCTCATTTCACATTTTTGTAGCTCCATTTTGTGCAAGCCAAGGAGTCCTTGAGCTTGAGGAGCCTTAGAAGTAGTTGCGTACCAATTTTCATAATTTTTAGATCTCGTTTGAGCCCCAAATAAGCCCTGGAACCTAATTTTTAACTAGGCCGGACACTAGGTCTGGACAGGGCCAAAAGCTAGTCAAAAACTATAAAAGGAGCTAGAGAGCTCATTTTTGGGGGTAGATCGTAATTGAAACGAACTTGTAAGAGCATTTTGAAAGTAATCTAAAAAAGCTCCATTGATTCTCACTCTTTGTCTTGCCTTGTGTGCGCGTGTGTGTGTATGTGTGTGCATGCTTGTGTGCTTCTCACTCACGCACTTGTGCCGCCACTTGCTCGAGGTCTTCATACCATCCTCACGTCTTCCCGGATTGACATTAAAGGAGGTGCTACTCATCACTGAGCTACACCAAATTTTGGCGCCGTTGCCGGGGATCGAGCTTTGAGGACGAGCGTGTGATGGTAAGACGTAGAGTTGACGCGTTGGAGTTGTAGGTATTTTCTTCACTCTCATCGAATTTCTTTTACTTTCTTCACCATCTTCATCACCATCATCATCATCACCATCTCCCACATCCATCTCCATCATCGCGAAAATTTCAGTTTTTTGACTATATCCCCATCTCCACCTCATTTCCCTCATTTCACTTGTGAGAGAGAGCGAGAGAGCGAATTTGCATGTGCTGTTTTTTGCATGTTTTGTGAGCTTTCTGCAGGTACAGGCCGCATCATCATCCCCAGCACCCTGCGCAGGTACGGAAATCTGAGTAACTGTCTGTGTGTCGCCGAGCTCTGTCAATCGCGACCGACTGAAAACTTGCTCTAATTGCTAAACAAAGTGCATATCCATGACCTACAGGCCTAGAGCTTCCCAAAAATGTGTTTAGTTTTTTGAAATTCCACAGATTTCTGTCAATCGCGATCGCTCTGTCAATCGCGATCGACAAACCACGACGGACAGATCTGTCAGTCGCGATCGACACGTCAATCGCGACCGACAGCCCACGACGGCTCTGTCAATCGCGACCGACAGAGTCAACGACCGATTGACCACGACCGACTGACCATACGCGTGACACGTGTCAATCGCGATCGAGTCATCAATCGCGATCGACTCATCAATCGCGACCGACACAGTCAACGACTGTTTGACCACGATCGACAGACCCTCGCGACCGACCTGTCAATCGCGATCGACTCATCAATCGCGACCGACAGAGTCAACGACTGTTTGACCACGATCGACAGACCCTCACGACCGACCTGTCAATCGCGATCGACTCATCAATCGCGACCGACAGAGTCAACGACGCTTTGACCACGATTGATTGACTTTTCGGCCACGTGTCAATCGCGACTGACCAGTCAATCGCGACTGACAGCCACGACGGACCTGTCAATCGCGATCGACACGTCGATCGCGACTGACCTGTCAATCGCGACCGACAGACTTTGCGAACACGTTAGAAGGGCAAATTAGGTCAAATTTTTAAGGCAAAGTGATTGGTCTAAATTGTGTTTAAGTGTGGGGCAAGCTTTAAGGTGTAGTATTGCATTGTCAGGCCGTGCCACAAGCTATGCGAGTATTCCTGTTCGACTGTTAGCTTGTATTGAACCCTGATTTAACTCCCTAAACCCTGAACAGTCCTAACTTTTTCATACGAAATCCAATTTTTGAGCTCTTGGGCTTGTTGGAAAGCTCGTAGCATATACTACACGCCCTCAACTGTTTTTTATAAAGATAATGCATTGATTTTCAGAGAGGGTAAATTGAAGGTGAACATACCCAGGGGGATCAAGGCCAGGGGTCTTTAGAATTATTTTCCTAAAAGTCACAATGCAAATGTGTGTTTGTGTCACATGAATGAAAGTGGTTGGTTTTGTTCTTTGAATCTAAGCAGCGAGCTAACCGTGGGACTTTTATAGGTCCATCGAGAGCAACAGAGAGCGTACAAAGCAAGGTTTCTTTGCAAGCTTGAGAACCGGATTCTTGAGCACCATAAAGCAAGGAATCAACAAGTAAGGTTGGATTATTCTCAACTCCCTCTGTCATTTCCTAGCTCAAGCTAAGAACGAGTAGAGATAGGAGTAAGTCAGGGCAACGATAGGCAGCTATCGAGTTGAAGACTACCTAAAAACTCAAGTTCAAGTTAAAAACATAATCTCTGTACTGTCGATAACCTAAAGAAAAAGAACCTAACGTGGAACGATCAACCTGAAAGTACGAAGAACATTCAAGTGTTCCTGATGACGTGATATCAGACAAGATCATAAAACGCAATAATTAACTAAACAGAATCAAGTGACTGGTACCAATTGATTGGCAACGAGGTTGTACTCGGGAAAAAATTGGGATAATCGGTTAGGCATATGAACCTTCGATCAGGACGACACCTAGCCAGGGAGAGACAAAGCCTTAGGTCTTCAGAGGCTAGTGTCAATCATACTGCAAGGTCTTGGGCCCAGCAGTTGAGCCACCACTCATACTACCCTAGCTCTGAGACCAGTGAGTCAGAAATGTCTCAAGGCATGGACAGACCTACGGGAAGTTCAGGAGTGCCTTATTTGTACAAGGTAGAAGGCCCTTACAAAACGCAGCTGGAGTACCTTAGGACCAACCGACTAGGTGCGAGCATCTATGAGGACGGCTTAGGAAGATCTGTGGTCCAGATTAAAAACCCTGATCAATCCATTGGACTAGAACACCCAGCTGTCAAGTTTGAAAATGGTGCATACTTGGACAAAGAAGGAACTATATATGTTGTCACTAGCCACCCTGATAGGACAAATGACTTCGGGAATGTGATCTCAGAAGCGGACTTAGGTGACCTGGAACAAGGGAACATGGGTGCGGAACCTAGAACCCCTCGAGGTAAATCAGTTCTCACTAGGATTATCACGCCTGAATGGGTTCCCCAAGACAACAAGAGCATAGAGTTGCTCCTCAATCGAGAAACTGATGAAGCCTTTTGGAGGTATAAGTCTAATCAGCCAGCAGACATAGGAAATATCATGATCTATGAGTTTAAGGATCCGGATAGCCCAGGCAGAGTGACCTATTTAGATCATGCTTCAGAACGGATCTTTGTGGTGACAGAAAACGATAGGCATGCCTACACTTGGAAGGGTGAATTTATTTTCCCTCAACCAAGATCAAATGTATCCTATGGTCACCCTGGGGCTGGAACTTCCCAAGCTCATGGTACGCAAAGAGACAGGAGTAGAGATAGACCAGAAGTAAGTTTTGCCAACCCAGTGGGTAGAGAAAGAACGAGAACAGAGACGAATAGGGTAGACCCTGAGATGCATAGAGCCCACAGGACCCAAAGAAATGTAGATGGATTCCCTCTGCCAAGGCCCAGAGAGCACACAAGAACTTTGAGACCCACCCAGCTAGTTAAGTCCATGAAGAATTACTTTGACGGCACAGGAGATCCCTATGATCATGTGGCAGAGTTCAAGCAAGTTTTGAGAGCTGAACAAGTGGAAGATCTGTTCACGCAATACAATGCCTTCGGTCTAACCCTTAGGAACACAGCACTTACATGGTTTCAGCCATTAGATGAGCGTCAGTTCAGGAGCATAGACCAACTCCTAGAGGCATTCATTGTAGAGTTCTCTAAGAGCGGCATAAGGCACAATACTTCCTCATTGATTCACAGCTTCAAGCAAACCCCTCAAGAGACTGTGAGACTTGCAGGAAGAAGATTTAGACAATATCTTGAAAGGTGCCCAATTTCGGAGCTACCCACATCTGCTAAACAGGTAGCCTTGTTCCTCGATGGATTGCTGAGTACGAAATTGAGATCCTATGTATATCTGAAGGACCCTAGGACTATAGAAGAATGTGTACGCATGTGCATTGACATTGAAGATAACCTAGGGGAAGAGCTAGAGCTTTCCAAAATCTACAAAGATTCAGATAGTGCATCTAGTCACTCTTCCATGCAATCTACATCAATCGAGGAACTTGCTGAGAAGGTAGCTCAGAAATTAGGTGTGACTAGCAAACAAATTCCAAGGTTTGCCCCTGTGAAAAGGTGCTATACATGCGGTGGTGACCATATGGCGAACGTCTGTCCCATTATGGCTCAACCCCAAGTAAACCCTAGTAGCCAGTACTGCACCATAGAACGGAGATACACCAATCACACCGCACAAGACTGCCCATACAACAAGCAGGCAGTTAGGCAACCCTACCCGCAACCCTACCAACAAGGCAGATACCAAAACCAAAATCCACCACCACAATATGCTAGACCCCAACAAACCTATCAGCAACCATATCAGGCCCAACAGAGACCCCAACCGGTGCTAGCTCAACAGCCCCCAAACCCCGCTAACGTGATTCCAGTAAAGTATGCTGTTGCAGAAGAAAACCTGAATAGGGCCATAGTACCTGTAACCCCATTGATCTCAGAAAATGACCCAAGTGACCATAGCTTTGATTCTACACATGTCGATAGTCCCCAGGCTTACTACATGCAGTCCCCAGAACATGGTGAGTCTTACTATAGTGAGGAACCAAGTGAACCTAGTTGGGAGTCAGATTACACGAACGTCATGTATGCAAACCCCAACCCCAGACCTCAACCTAGGCAAGTAAGACCTCCATTCCCAAGAGGACCGTGCTACAGATGCCAAGGAGATCATCTCATTCGTGATTGTCCCTTGCCCCCACCTACACAACCCCAGTCAGTGACTATCCAAGGTTTTTGCCAAGATTGTGGAAAGGAGCATCTTTTACGAGAGTGCCCAAAGAACCCCAATAATATGCCAAAAATCACTCCGATCAATGTGATTGGTTTGGTTGTAGATTCCTCAGGAAGCGTCACTTCCATTGCACCAGTGCAGGTAGTCACTAGAGCTCAGGCTTTGCAGCAAAACCAAGAGACAAACCAGAGTAAGAACTCAGAGGCTAGTGAAACCGAGAGCATAACAAAGAAAAGGACTAGAGCATGGAAAGATAGTCGGGAAAGAATGAAAAGACAATGGGCTAAAAAGATGAGTGAACTTGAGGAAAGCATAAGAGAAACCAAAGCTAGGATAACTGAAATCACCTCTCAAATCCCCTCTCACAATACCCCGCCTCCACCCCTTCCATCTCCATCCGACTCACCACCTTCCCCACCGCCTCATCAAATCCCACCACCCCCTAGAGTAGGATCAGTTCTAGCAGATCCCACTCCTGAAGACCTGAACATGATGCTTAAAGCATATCAGGCCAGAATCCAAGAAGGGCCAAACGTCACGGATCATGACAAGTGCTATCCTAGAGCTGACCTAGAGATAGAAAGAACAAAACTATGCGCGAAAATGGTCGCATTGGCTCAGACTATGTTTGAAGCCAGTCGCCTTTTCAATTACTCAGGCTCAGCCAAAACGCAATTACACTTGGATGGATTCCTAGAGAAGTTAGAGAGGATAATTGCAAGATCTGACAAGGAAGAAAAAAATCAAGACCAAGAAAAAGCAAGCAAAAACAGGAATCATTCCCAATCAGAAGTGTATGTGGCCAATGCCCCTAAACCGGACAACTTCCCCTCCTTAGAAAGAATAGAGAGGCCAATAGCACAGCCAGAAAAGGAACCTACCCCTCAAAGAAAGGGAAGGGCAAGAGAACGGGTGAGCCAGCCTCTTCAGGAAGCCCGTGGGCCTCCTCAAGAAGCTTATCTTCCCCCCCAAAAGGCAGATGAGCCTCCCTCGAAAGCTCAAGTACCTCCACAGGTTGCCTCCATTCCTTCTCAGGGGATGTGTGAGCCTGTTCGGAAAAGTAATAGAATAAGTAATCCTCCCCAAGAAGCTTGTGCTCCAGCCATTTGCGAGAACGAGGAGAGAATCAACAATAGAATCAGCCCTCCTTCACAGGTTGCTTATGCGCCCAATTCTACGGAGCCAGACACTTCTTCTTCTATGAATCGGTTTGCACCAGACTTCCTACGAGAGATTCAAGAAGACAAATGGGATAACGAAAGCGAGGTCGCCCCTCCTTTTGAACTTGTGGACGATGCACACGACCAATTCCCACAAGACATCCCATCTATTTACGGGGAGCATGAGAGTGTTCAGTCTCACGAGAGATTAGACTTTGAGTCTAATTCCATACAAGAGCTACCCCACTTCACAGGCCCATGGGAAGCAAAGTCCACATGTATGAGAGCACCCACAGTCATGGTAAGGAACGACGACTCAGTCATTCCTAGGAACACAGAGGTAGTGAAGAACACTAACGTGCAGTGTAACCTCAAGTTAGAAGAGCTACTCAAAGTTAGACCTGAATTATGGAAACATGTAGCCAAACAAGTACCAGAGATAGCCAAACCTCGTTCCCGGGTAGGATCCCATAGGACAGTGCCAGAAATTCCCTTGGATAAGATAGGGGATATGTGCGAAGGTGAAGAAGGGAACACCTATCTTCCCATTACCTACCAAGACTACACCACAAAGGCAATTTTGGACTCAGGTGCAGGAGTTGCAATTGCCACCACCTCCTTGTGGAAGCGTTGGGGCAAGCCAGCACTCAGGCCGACGAGAATGAAATTGCAGATGGCCGATGGCCACATAGAGAGACCCCTAGGATTGCTAGAAGGGATAACTCTCACCACTTGTGGTGTCGAGTTTGAACATACCTTTGCCATATGTGACTTCAGTAAAAATCATGCCTATGAGATGATTTTGGGAAGACCATTCATGCGACAGTTGCAAGTGGTACAGGATTGGGGAACCAATTCCTTGTACCTGCAGCACTTAGGTGTTACAACCAAAGTCAATCTCAAGGATTATTCTCATAGAGATGTCCCTCCTATCCAATGGAATCCCATCCATAGAGCCAAAGATGATACAGAATCTGTGCATTCCATAGGGTCTGGATCCTCATGGATGCATGAAGACACCCACTTATGGATGTGCAAGGTAGCAGTAGAAGAAGAGAAGAGAGAGAAAGCCAGAGAGGTAGGTGCGAAAGAAACCCATAGATCAATCCAAGACCCAGCCTATGCACCTGTAGTTTTTCCAGATGAAGAATTTGAACCTCACGGTTGGGCCGAAATCTTAGCAACAATGGACGTAGCCATCAACGAAGAACAATGGACACCTCACTGTGATGAGGATGGCTATGATATTTCAGTCTTCTCCATAGAGCCAATCATGGGAGAGGCAGTTCTAGAAGAATGCGAACCTAGCCCTGATGCATTTGAGGATGCAAGCGACTCCGATCTAGAGTCAATCATTATGGACCCACCATTTGCATCAGATGAAGAATACTTCCATGAGGTAGAATTTCAAACCCAGAGGCATGGAGAACTGACAAATGACGTAAGATTAGCAACACATGTGACCCCTAAGGAAGAAGGAAAGAAACGAAAGAAGAGAGAAGCCTTACCAGAAGAGGAAGAATCTTTGTTTGAGGTCCCAGAAAATTTTAAGAAGTATGAGATAGATGACAGGAGAGTCATGATAAGAATGCCTAAACGAGAGGCACAATCAGGAGAGGCCTATGATAACAAAGAAACCACAAAGAAGATAGTAGTAGCCCTAGAAGAAGGAGAGGAGAGATGCACGTATATAGGCCACGACCTGACAGAAGAAGAAGAGCACGAATTGATTGCCTTGCTAAGAGAATACAGAGACGTATTCGCTTGGAGTTACAAGGATTTGAAAGGGGTTGACCCGGACATATGCTCGCACACCATCCCCATGACCTCAGATGCCAAACCCTCTAAGCAAAAGCCTTATACGTATAATGATAATTACGCTGCTAAGATCAAGGAAGAGATAGATAGATTGGTCGAAGCTGGATTTATCTATGAAATTGAGCACACTGAATGGGTATCCCCCATCGTAGTGGTGCCCAAGAAGAATGGCAAGCTGCGTGTGTGCATTAACTTGAAAAAGGTTAATGCCGCCACGATTCGAGATAACTATCCGCTTCCCATCACAGAGCATCTCTTAGAAAGAGTGGCAGGCAAGGAAGTGTACAGCTTCCTTGATGGATTTTCGGGCTACAATTAAGTAGCCATAGCTCCAGAGGATCAGCATAAGACAGCCTTTGCCACAGAATGGGGCATTTTTGCTTTTAGAGTAATGCCATTTGGGCTTACCAATGCACCAGCTACATTCCAGAGGCTGATGTGCCATGTGTTTAAGGAGTTCCTAAGGAAGAGTCTAGAAGTCTATGTTGATGATCTTTGTGCTCATTCCAACGTTAGACAAACCCATATTCCTGAACTCAGACAAATCTTTGACAAATGTAGAGAATACCAAGTCTGCCTGAACCCAGAAAAGTGTGTTTTCATGGTCAGGCAGGGTAAGATTCTAGGACACATAGTGTCAAAGAATGGCATATCTACCGACGAAGAAAAAGTGAGAGCCATAGCAGAGCTACCTAGGCCAAAGAATGTCAAGGAAGTACAAGCTTTCATGGGGCATTGTGGTTATTATCGACGATTTATACACATGTATGCTGTCATTGCAAAGCCCATGTACGGACTTCTGACAAACTTTGAGTGGACGGATGAATGTGAGGATTCCTTCCAGGAGCTTAAACGAAGATTATGTTCAGCACCAATCTTGACCACACCAGATTGGAATAAGCCATTCCATGTTCACGTGGATGCATCCAATTATGCTATTGGATGTGTGCTTGCACAACCTACTGGTGAAGGTAATATGGATCTTCCAATTGCCTATGCCAGTAGACAATTGAATGCGGCTGAACGGAATTACACCACTACAGAGCGCGAAGGATTAGGCATGGTGTATGCAATCAAGAAATTTAGACACTATTTGCTTGCAAATAAGTTTAAATTTTTTACTGATCATCAGGCATTGTTATATCTTGTAAACAAGCCATGCAATACAGGAAGATTAGTGAGATGGTTTCTCTTGCTAATGGAATACGACTTCGAGGTTGTGGTAAGAAAAGGAAGGACTCATTTGAGAGCAGATCATCTCTCTAGGCTCACATCGGGAGAAGCCCCACAAGGAGTGCCAGATGACCTTCCTGACGCTTACTTGTTTAATTTGGAAGTGGTGCCGCAGTGGGCCAAGCCAATAGTACCAGTCTTGACGTACGGGCCTAATCATCCAGTGGTGAACACACGAAGTAGAGAGATCGTAAAAGCCCAAAAGTACCATATCATGGCAGGAAGCATGTACAAGCATACAGATCAAGGGATATTGGCGTGCTGCGTAGAAGAGGATGAGTACGCTAAATGGTTGCAATTAGCACATGTAGGTGCGTTAGAGCAACACCATTCTAAACAACGAACGTTGCAGACTCTAAAGAGATTCGGAGTGCATTGGCCTACTATGGAAGCGGATGTCCAAAAGTTGTGCAAGGAATGCCCAATCTGTGGCACTAAACCACCTGTGGAACATGCCACTCTCTATCAAGTATCCATTGTGCCAGATTGGAGTGAACCTCTAGTATCATTCTTGCGGACAAACACATTCCCCCCAGACATGACTCTAGCTAGGAAAAGGAGTTTAGAACAAGAAGCCCTGGATTATTCACTCATAGGTGATAATCTATATAAGCGCGGTAAAGATGGTTACCTGAGACTGTGTGTCCATGAAAGTGAGTATTTTAAGATCTTAGAAACTGCTCACCAAGGTGTAGCAGGAGGACACTTTGGACCAGATCGGGTAATCAAGGCAATACTATTTGCGGGCTTTTGGTGGCCTACACTTCACATGGATGCACATACCTATGTGAAACGGTGTGATATCTGTCAAAGGACTCAGTATCCTATACGCAAAGATGAGATGCCACTGAAACCTATGATGGGTGGGCGTGCATTCTCTAAGTGGGGAATAGACTTCGTAGGTCCTATTAATCCCCCAGCGAAAGGTTCTCATGCGGAATACATCATTGTGGCAACAGATTATCTCACCAAGTGGGTAGAGGTAAAAGCTACAACCAAGAACGATGCTCAAACAACGGCCAAATTCTTGTTTGAGAATGTATTCACGAGATATGGACTACCCATAGAGCTTGTAAGTGATAGAGGCACTCATTTCTTGAATGAAGTTATTGAAAATCTACTCCAAGAATTCTTGGTAATACACAAGAAGTCTGCCCCTTATCACCCTCAAGCTAATGGTCAAGCTGAGAGCACTAATAAGATTTTGTGCAATGTGCTCACAAAATTAGTGAACACTAAACGCTCTGACTGGGACAAACAGCTACACCATGCTGTTTGGGCATACCGAGTTGCCTACAAAACGGTACTCCAAGCCACCCCCTTTCAGATGGTATTTGGCCAAAACGCTGTGTTACCCTTGGACTTCCTGATCCCTACATTGAGAGTAGCACAAGAGCACGAATGGACAGGTCATGAGCTCTCCTCTAGGATCTTTGACCTTGAACGATTAGGAGAGACAAGACTGAGAGCCGCTGCAGGGATATATGCAGCCAAGAAAAGACAGAAGGCCTACTTCGATGCCCATGTGAAGGATAAAGGCTTGAAAGCGGGAGATCTAGTCTTAGTTTATACACTGAAACAACACGCAAGGAAGCTAGAAAAGCGAGGCTACGGACCTATGATCATCAATAGGATCTCCACAAGTGGCGCAGTACAATTGGCCACATTAGAGGGTGATGTTCTCCCTAACTATATTAGCGGATGCAGAGTCAAGCTGTACCAGGAACCCCTCACGGAGGAAATGCTCAGCCGACTCAACACTGCTAAGAAACGCAAAGAGGAAGAAAAGAGAATTAGAGAAGAAGCTCAAGCAGAGGCTTTAGAACGCATCAGAAGGATGAGATTACGAAGGCAAGGTAGAGATCAGCCTGGAGCTAATGACTATGTAGACCAAGGACTTCCTATGGCCATGTGTGAAGTCGCAGGAACAAGCTCGCATAGGATAATTGATAGACGTCCTTTCGTAACCCTAGATATCGGACAAGGAAAAAGTGCAAGGACTGTAAGAGCCTTGATTGACTCAGGTGCAGCCACTAGTGCGGTTAGAATGTCTTACTGTCAAGATTTACAGTTAACTGTCAATCCTGTGGAGGCATATCTTATAGGATTGGGAGGCGTGGAAACCCCTTGCATGGGCGAGGTGGAACTTCCCCTCTACATTCATGATGAAGCAATGACAGTTAAAGTACTAGTGTGTCAGGATGAGGATCTCACTGAGCCTCTTGTCCTGGGTCAAGATTGGATTTATGACCAAGCAGTCAACCTAAACCTAAGAAGTGGGCTTCTCCAGGTTTGGGTCAATCACAGTCGAGTTACAATAGAATTAGACAATCAAGCACTCAAGGAACTAGGAAAGGCACAGACTCCTGGTCCTTCCAGGGGTACACATGAAGATGACCATGCTATTCTTGTCCAAAACTATGTGTTGCAGAGGAATGATATTCGCAAAAAAGGAGTCAGGAATGCAAAGGAACTCCCTTCTTTTCCAAAGGCTAGGAAGAGGCAGCAACCCAAGGTGGATCAAAGGCAGAAGAAGCAGGGTACTACCTATGTCAGAGATCAAAAGTACCTGCGCAGCAGAATGTCCCAGAAAATAAACCAGGTATGGGTGCGGAAAGGCGAACGACCAGTTGCACCACCGTCAACTACAGGGGTAAAGCCTCTTATTAGTGACCAACAACGCAACGCTAATAAGAAGTCTTTCAGAAATTCTTCTGCTAAAATAAAATCTATTTGGGTGCCCAAGAAGTCGATGAAGGCAAGCCCACAATCAAGACAAATTTGGGTGCCTAAGGCTTGCTTGATGGCACAAATAGCTACGCTGAGGCCACAACTTAAACAGCATAACGCAGCGACGCATACTGCCAGATTTCACTCGTTCTCGACACTCATGTACACACCAAAACCCAAGAGCGTACATGTAATCAATTGTAAATGGGTCCCAAAAAGACCTCATCTGCAAACCACAACATCGAGAAGGCTCTGTAGAGACTCTCCGAAACCGAAGGCAAAGCCCATTCACTGCATTTGGCAGCCTAGGGCCTGTAATAAGCCCCCCGACCCCAATTTGTAAATTCATAACCCACTTACTAACTGCAATAGTTTCCTAGGACAACACAATCACTAACTACACACACTGCCGTCATGCACTTACTAACCACTAACTCACCATCCATCTCATGTTAATGTTGTAACGGGGACAACAACAGATTTATTTTGTCCAGTCCGATGTTAACACTTGGTTCTATATTCTCACAGAACCACTCAGCAAACAGGCCATGGCAGAAGTAGGTACCAGCTCTCAAGCCGGATCTGGTCCCCAGATAGTGGACATAGAAACACTTCTCCTTGAGCCACGCCTCACTGCAAGACCGCAAGAGCTTCGAGATGTGCATGTGTTCCCCATCCAGGATCCTCCTCAAGGACACACTTCTCAAGTAGGTAAGCATGCGCATTGGTTCAGTGATGTTGCTGGACCACTGGGCGATGGAACCTACTTCTGGGAAGCAGAATTGGAGTTCAATGGCAAATGGGGTCGATACCACTTTTTCACACGCGAATTTGAAAGCTACCAAAATGCTGAAGTCATGAGATCAGTTTGGGTCAAAGCAGGTGTGGAAAGTTATTTCAGGACTCACTTACCAAAGCCGGATTTTTTACGATGCTCTTATCTGATCAGTACCATCACGCCAAGCAGAGCCAAGGGCGGTGACAGCACCTTTGTGTTGCCATCACGGCTGCCGGGTAATGAGCTCAAAAGATTCAAGTTGAGCCTCAATCTGGTAAGAGAAGCGTTGGGTATGTACGGCATGCACATCCCAACAGAAAAGGAAACCATGGTCCCAGGTCGAATGAAGCACAAGGATCTGAATAAGTTGAAGGATATGGTAGCCATGACACCTACCATTGCGCTTCACCTGCGAACCATCATGCAGCATTTTGCGTTTCCCGCCCAAGAACGATTCACAATGCCCCCGAAAAAAATATGGTTCAGTTTATATCTAGCAGAAACCGAAAGCCTACCCATCAATGTGCCACACTGGATAATAGACCAGATCCACCTAGCACATCAAAGGTGGAACAAGAAACAGAAGAATGTACTCCACGGGTGTTGTGCTTTGACCAGAATAATCTACAGATGCTTGGCTTATGACGTGCCTGTTCAGCGGGCACTCGTATGGTCCCGAGTCCAAGAATTCCAAAGAAGACTATCAACAGCAGGCCCCCCATCCAAGAAGATGAGGGGGGGAGTCCAACTTCCCTGTGCTCAACCAAGAGGAGCTACCGCTACACCAGAAATCACTCCTCCCCAGACACGACGAGTTAGACCATTCACAATCCGGTTACCAAGACCAAGCACGGAGGGGCCTAATCTGGTGTTTCCACCCATTCCATCCGATTTGGAATTTCCGCAGGGATTTACTCTTGAGGACCTCACGGATGAAGAAATTGCCAGATTAATCTATGACTCTAACCTCGAAGCGGAAGCAGCGCGAGCTCAGGAACCACGACCCAAAACAACATCAGCCCCCACCCAACCACAAACTGTAGAAGTCGATGCCGATGAACAAGAGGCAGGAGGAGATGAAGAAGAGGTCGACGAAGAACAACACCAAGAATATGACGAACTCTCCGAGTTAGCAAGTGCCCCAGCATATTCGGCACAAGTCAAGAGACTATATCGAACCATGCGACTGGTTCAGGAACAGCATAAGATGTCTCTAGAACAGGGCAAAAGACTCATGAACGACTTGCTAGCGGAGGAAGGTGTGGACGAGTTGTTCATTGAGTCCATGAACCTTCATGCCGACGCTGTAGGACTGGACGAGGCCATCCATGAGGCTATGGCCTACATCCACAGGTTTGAAAAAAGAGTTCCCGTTCGTCCCAGGAGGTCCGGGAAGCAAATTCACATCAATACATCAGCACCAGGCGAGTCAGCGCAAGCAGAAGAATATCACAAAGCACCGTTGTCACCACCATCCCCACCTCACACTACACAATTCACTCCACCACAGGGCACTAGCACTACCACATCCACTACCACTACCATTGTCATGGGCATCCCACTCTCCCCGGGAATCCAAGTCGGGGGAGTCACCATGCCGACCTTCACCACCCTGTTCACCGATGTCACATCCACTCCACCCACGATTCCCATCTACACCGTCACTCAAACAGTTGACACGATGGAAACATCACCAGCCACAGCACCGCTCCCTCCCCCCATGCCACCATCACCCATACCTCCTCCACCCACATCTCCACTTACATCCACAGCATTCACCTCTCCCATTCCCGCCCCCATTCCCCCTGCATCTTCACCTTTCCCAGCATTATTTAATGTAAATAACATATTTTTTGCATTAAACCAATGTGTATATCAGCTCCAACATGAGTACAAAGCTCTGGACAACCGGTATCAGCAACTGGAAACGCACCACCAGAACTTACAAACACAATTTCACATTCTACACACAGAAAATGCAGAACTGAATCAACGCTACGCGGCGCTTGAGCAGGCTCACCAAACCTTATCGGCAGCACCCCAACCATCGACAGAATCAGGTGCCAAACAACTAGAGGCTTTGCTCGAAATATACCAAGCCGATAATCTCAAAGTTCGGCGTAACCTGGCACTTCTCAGAAAACACATGGCGGCCGCCCTTGAGGAAAACAAGAGACTGCAGCAGCAAAATGAAGCAAATCTAGAAGCTGCAATGGAAGGCTCTCCACACGAAATTGATCCAGAGCAATTTAAAGCTGTGCCCTCAGAGACAATGAAGACCATCCTGGACGGCTATGCAGATCTATTAGAAGCGCATGATGACTTGGAAAGGGAACGTGATGCGCTGCGCAATCAACTCCAAGAGCAACAGACAGTACCCAAAGTCACAGAAACGACCACGACTTCAGAAGAAGTCATGGCATTGAAAGAGCAGGTGGCCGAATTACAGGCACGATTACTCACACATGAAAGGCAACCCTCTCCAGTGGTCGAACCTGAACCCGAGGATTTGGTACCCATCGAGGTAGATGAGACGTATGAGGAACCTTACGTTCCTATGCCAATGCCAGGTGGTGAACAAACCGCAGAAGGAATGGATACGCTAGAAATCGAAGTACCTGAGTGGCTCCAAACACTAGAGAAAACGGCATCAACTCATGAAGATCGAGTCGCAGTTCAAATCCAATCTATGGCAAAGATAGAGGACACTATTATTAAATCAGAATACTTCCGCAGCATGTCCCACCATAGATGGATCGGAACCAATGATGATCAATACGTGCCCTATTGTATACTCCTGGCGGACTACAATGCAGAAATCCAACATAAATGTGGCAAACCTCCAACGTTTGCTACACAATTTGGGCCAGATGACATCCCAGAGAGCGCTAAAAAAGGATCCATTCATCAACCCACTTGGAGGATCCGACTCCTCGAAACCTATCCGGAGATGGTTCGCACCTGGACGAATATGCCTCTTTTTATTAAATATAACCCTTGTATTGTTCCTGTACTCCGCAGACGCACATGGCCAGAGTTTACCATTGCAGTCAAGAATATCAAGGGATGCGCCAAATGGTTAAACTACGTCTATCTAGCACCCCCTCAAGGGCCTCCCACCGTCAATTACATGATCTCCACTATACGGCACTGGAGCCTCCGATTAAAGAATACCCCTGATGTAATGGCCCAGATGTGCATGAAAATTTTTGAGTTAATGCTTATTACATTCAGGACATTCAAGAATATCAAGGACCCACACTTCTCAGGCGTCGGATTCCTTACAGGAAACCAAGATTTAGTGTATGACATGAGCACCACTCCTTCCATAGAGGTGATATACGCTTGGCACGCCAGAATAAAATACCTCCCGGCCTGCTTTAAACAAACATTCGAAGAGATGTTCATAACAGGGTTCTGGGAATACCACTCAGAAATATTTGTACCCAGACCCTCACATCTCCTCCATTTATTTGCGGTGGAGCGAACCATTCACTCAGAGCAGTTACGGGTGCCACATCCAGAGGTCCCAGGGCCAGTCAATTGGGATGCATTGCTGACAGATCTAGCAAGGGGACTCAGGTTAGAAGAACACCACCTCGCCGCCGATGTTGTACAATACTACGTACAAAAAGCAGCTAGACAAGGGTCTGTCAGGGGCGACAGACGCGAGAGTGGGGGGGGTGTTGGCAGTAGCCTTGGTACATCAGGAACTACAAGACGTGAAAGTCAAAGAAGGGAGTCAGAGCGAAGGGACAGCACAAGCAAACAGGGCAGTCAAAGAAGATCTGGCAAGTAGGCCAATAATTTTTCAAGACATTAACGCAAATCAGAGAGATGGACATGCAGGGAAGAAGAGCAAGTAGGGAGCTTGAAGATATGTATGGCAGATCACTAGAAGAAATCCCTACAATAACAGTGATTTTTATCACTAAAATTCATTGTAAATCTCATTTCACATTTTTGTAGCTCCATTTTGTGCAAGCCAAGGAGTCCTTGAGCTTGAGGAGCCTTAGAAGTAGTTGCGTACCAATTTTCATAATTTTTAGATCTCGTTTGAGCCCCAAATAAGCCCTGGAACCTAATTTTTAACTAGGCCGGACACTAGGTCTGGACAGGGCCAAAAGCTAGTCAAAAACTATAAAAGGAGCTAGAGAGCTCATTTTTGGGGGTAGATCGTAATTGAAACGAACTTGTAAGAGCATTTTGAAAGTAATCTAAAAAAGCTCCATTGATTCTCACTCTTTGTCTTGCCTTGTGTGCGCGTGTGTGTGTATGTGTGTGCATGCTTGTGTGCTTCTCACTCACGCACTTGTGCCGCCACTTGCTCGAGGTCTTCATACCATCCTCACGTCTTCCCGGATTGACATTAAAGGAGGTGCTACTCATCACTGAGCTACAAATGGCTATGAGTGTCTTGATGGTTTCCATCTTTGCCACAGGACTATAGGTCTCATCATAATCTATACCATATGTCTGAGCATACCCTTTCATCACAAGTCTAGCGTTATATCTAGACACACTTCCATGTGCATACCTCTTTGTCTTGTTGACCCATTTGCATCCAATGATCTTTTGACTATTTGGTTTAGGAACCAAATCCCATGTCACATTCTCCATCAATGCATCATACTCTTCCTCCATAGCTTTCTCCCAACTTTCCTTACCTTTTGCCTCTTCATTTGTAGAAGGGTCTTCATCTGCTTTCACCATGTAAGGATAATCTTTAGTAGTAAAAAAAGAAGTGTCATAGCTATACCTTGTAGGTTGCCTTTTGGATCAAACCTTGGCACTTCTTCAACTTCAATTTGTACTTCATTGTTCTCTTCTTCATCAAATATCTGAACCTTTGATTTACCTTTCTTCTGATTAAAAACTTCTTCATCACCTGCATGATTATTGATTGTACCTACATACCAAGTACCTTGCTCATCAAATGTAACATCCTTTGATACAAGGAATTGCTTTGTGGATGGACTCCACAACCTATATCCCATCTGCTTATCATCATATCCAATGAACACATACTTTTGAGCTTTAGGTTCCAATTTATGCCTCAATTGAGATTGCACATATGCATAAGCCAAACATCCAAATACTTTGCAATGATCTAAGGTAGGTCTCTTACCCCACCAAGCTTCATATGGTGTCATACCCTGCAAAGCTTTACATGGTAGCCTATTAACCAAGTATGTAGCTGTATTTACTGTTGGGATAGATGGATGGACACTCCAAGAAATGAGTAGGTACTCCCAAATCTTGCTTAGTAGAGGTCCTTGAAGGTTTAGAGATGATATGTGGGCCTTCTTAGCTTTCCAAAGACACTATACAAGCGCCTATGTAATTTGGAATTGATGTATGAAAAGATTGAATCAAAACAGACTACTTCCAAATAGAAGGATCAATGAAAACCTTCTATTTTTTATCATACACCTGCTGCTTGTTATGCTCGGTGCTACCAGTACAATATAAATTGGAAAAAATCCTTTTAGAGGTATCTAATGAGCTTAGTAAGCTAATGATTCCAAGTAGAATCACTTGAAATTATGCACTATACACAGAGAAATCAATTTAACAAATGAATCATTACCCCCAATTTTTAAGGACCTCTATAGAGTTTGACCAATGAGTGCTTCGATGCACTTTTCTTTGAATTCTCTGATTGAATTCCCTTCAAATTTTTTAAGCATGTAGATAACTTGAAGCTGATTCCAACAAGCTATAGATTATTGAAAATGGTGGAGAATTGAGTGAGATATGAGCATCACAAGTTGACAGTTAGAAGTGACTATAAGAGAGATATCATAGATGAACAATGTAGATGTAATGTATTAATGAACAATGTTGTACAAGATCATAGGCTTGATAATCATAGCCTGATGATGAAGAGTAGTGTAGGCTACAATGTATGCCTCATACTCTTACACAGTGACAATGAAGAACTTGGGAATTGGTCTCTCTCTCTCAGGACTTTTTCAAGTCAGTTTTTATAAGTGCTTCATTCAAATTTTGAATTTGAATGCAACTTTTGACTCTCTATAAAAGTAGTCCTTCAATCTAGGAAATATTCCCTCAATGAAGTAGATGATTTTCTAACTAACAAGTCCACGAGGGTTTTTTGGTAGGTCATTACAAATATTCTCTCAAGTCAAATAAGTGACTTTTACAAATGTAAAAGGCTAAATTTCTACTAGCAATGGTTCCCATGGAGCTTCATGTGTTTGTGAACTTCAAGCCAAATGTGTGGGCTTGGACGTTGCACCAACAGCTCCCCCTCAAGCCAAACATTTTGTCTTGGTATTCATCTTCAATCTTCATGAATGTCTTGCAATCCAATCATTGACTTAAACCTGCAAAGTTTTGTACCATCTAATGCTTTAGTCAACAAGTATGCACATTGCATATTAATTGATTCATATGCCAATTGAATATCCTTGCTCAATAGTTTCTCTCTCACATAATGATAATGGACCTGAGTAGTTTCTCTCTCACATAATGATAATGGACCTCAATGTGCTTGGTCCTAGCATGATAATTAGGATTTGTTGCAAGGTGTAATGAACTTGTATTATCTCCAAAAATCCTTGGAGATGTAGTATGCAAACCTAATTTTGTATATGACAACCTGATCCATATGGCCTTTTGAGTAGCATTGGTCAATCCTCTATACTCTGCCTCTGTAGAAGATAAATCAACAGTAGGTTGCTTCTTTGAAGACCATGATATTGGCTTATCACCTACAAAGGATAGGTATCTTGAGGTACTCCTCCTATCATCTTTGCATCCTGCCCAATCTGCATATGAATATATCTTGATGTCCAAGTCTGATGTATAACGGGAATACAGACCATGATGTTGAGTACCCTTAAGGTACTTCAAGATCCTTTTGGCAGCCTCCAAGTGAGGTGCCCTAGGCTTGTGCATAAACTAACTTAGAACACTTACTCCATAAGCAATATCAATTCTTGTCAAAGTAGCATGGTTCAAGCTTCCCACTATGCTTTGGTAACCTGCAATGTTCTCAAGTACATGACCTTCATGAGCACTTAATTTTAGGTTTACCTTTATTGGAGTACTTGTAACTTTGGCATCGTGCAAGTGAAACTTCTTTAGCATATCCTATATATACTTTCTCTGAGTAATGTAAATTCCAGAGTTGGTATAGACTAACTCAAGCCCGCGGAAATATTTTAGTGATCCAAGGTCACTTATTTTAAACTCCTTCATGATCTGGTTCTTGATCTGTTTGATGCCATTAGCATCATTACCTGTGAGTATGATATCATCAACATATACACATAGGAATAATACCTCTGAATTACTTCTCTTGATGAACAGAGAAGTATCTGCTTTACTCATGATAAAGCCTTGGTCTTGAATGTATGTAGTCAACCTATGGTTCCATGCCCTAGGTGCTTGCTTCAATCCATAAAGAGCTTTGTTCAATTTGCATAGATGTGTTACCTTGTTTGGGTCTTCATAGCTAGGAGGTTGCGACATGTACACCTGCTCTGAAATCCAGCCATTTAGAAATGCTTTTTTTACATCCAACTGATACATGTTCCAATTCTTTGATGCAACCAAACTTACCAGTATCCTAATGGTTGGCATTTTGGCCACAGGTGAGAAGGTTTCCTTATAATCCATTCCTTGGGTTTGTGCAAAACCTTAGCCACAAGTCTAGCTTTGTACTTGCTTATTGATCCATCAGAATTCCTTTTTATTTTATAGATCCATGTAGAACCAATTACCTTCATAGACTCCTTCTTTGGTACTAATTCCTAGGTATCACTCTCCTTGCGTGCTTCAATTTCCGCATCCATAGCTTCTTTCCATTCTGCCTTGGTCTTTGCCTCTTCATATGATGCTGGTTCTTCAATTGAAAAATCTTTTGCAACATAAATAGAGTGCTTAGTAACTAGGGAAGTTTCATACCCATATTTGATTAGCTTCTTGCTTTCCCTTTGTGATCTTCTGATTGCTTGGTTGGATGATTTAGGTATATCCTCCAATTTCTTCATCTTGACTTTGCCTTTGGACTTCCATGCTTTGAACTCTTCTAGGTTGATGATGTCCTCATCATCTGAGTTGATGTCTCCATTTTGAGTAGACTCCTCCTTAGTGAGGCTTGGAAACTCCTCTTCCAAGTCATAAGGTAGTTTTACTTTCCTGCATTTATTATCAAACCATGAGTCATTCTCATCAAAGACAATGTCTCTACTGACCGTGAATCCCTTGTTTGAAGGATTGTAGAACCTCTAACCTTTCTGATTTAGATCATACCCTATGAAGATGCACTTGATTGGTTGAGAGGTGTGGAGATTAAGAGAAGTGTTGAAAACAGAAGAGGAAACTCCTTCATCAAAAAGGGTACATATGCTTCCAAGATCCAAAATCAAACAATACACACCTATCAAAAAGAAAGAATTAAAGGAGGCTATGGTAGATACTCACAAATTCATGGAAGGACAAGTAAATTTGCCAATCCAAGGGCACCATTATCAACATACTCATAAAATTGCTTTACAAGGAAGGAGACTAACGAAGTTCCATAGGTACAGAGAATTGGGATTTGTCAACTCCAGCTCTTCAAGAACAACATGAACCATCCCCTATGAATGTGGACATTAGGAGTGAATCAAACGACAATGGTAAGTGGGACGAGATAAGTCATGTAAAGGATTCCTTTAAAGTAGAAGACACAAAATTGGATCAAATGCACGACAATACAATCACAAAGACACCAAAGAAAGGATCATCACAAGAAGAAGTACATACATTGAAGATAAAAGATGAGACAAAGCTCCAAATCTCAGAGATCCATTTGGACAATACGGATGCCTTGACAATCCCCAAAGAAGAAAAAGATCATGAAGCAGTGCAAGAACTTGAACCATTCATGCCAATAAGGATTGTAGCGGAACCTTCCCCATTGGATGTAACATTTCAAGGAAGTGCTACAAAGCCTACCACACATGAAGAAAAAGAAACTCACATCCAACTGCAAATTAGATGGTCACATAACAAGATGATCCATGTGGAAAAGGGGAAAGATGTGAATACAGGTGAAGCACTGAATATATCAAAAACATGGCTCAATGTAGATTTGAAAAGGTTAAAGCCAGTGGTGAAGCAAATGATACAAATAGCCCTGAATATGCAACAACAATTCATGGAAGGAGATAACAACTATGACAAAGCTTTGATAGAGAGGAGTCAATGCAAAACACCAAGTGAAGACCTATCTACATAGGTATTACAAGCGCAACAAGCACTTGCAACTCAAGAAAAATATACAAAGGAAGCTACGAAAAAATGCATCATACTCACTGAAGCAAGTCAAAATATGCAAGATCAACTTACAAAAGTTCAGAGAAGCTATGAAACGAGTGAGGCAAAAAAGGCATGTGTGATCAATAGAAGCAAAATCTTAGAAAATCAAATCAAGGTATACATGGATGAGGACAATAATCTGAGGAACAAAAATAAAGAAGTAATGGATGCAATTTTGTGCAATCAACCGGTGGAAGTACAAGAAAGTCAACCAAATGATCCACATGCATTATAAGCTCAAATAGCTAAGTATGCAGATCATCTAAAACAAGAGCAAATGTTACAAGAGGAATGGGAAAGAAAGTATATGTATGATACCAATGAGCTCAGAAAAAGGTGGAAGGGTGCAAAAGCCAAAATTGTAGAACAATGTAAAGAAGATGCAGATCAAGTAGCGGTTATAGGAGAAGAACTCTTGAAGAGCAAGGAAGCACTCACAACAATGACAAATGAAATCATGAAGAAAGATGCCATTGTCTCTCTCTCTTTGTTCTTGCCTGGCGTGCGTGTGTGTGTGTATGCATGTCAGTGTGCTTCTCACTCACACATTTGTGCCATCACTTGTTCAAGGTCTTCATACCATCCTCATGTCTTCCCGAATTGACATTAAAGGAGGTGCTACTCATTACTGAGCTACACCAAATTTTGGCATCGTTGCCAGGGATCGAGCTTTGAGGACGAGCATGTGATGGTAAGATGTAGAGTTGAGACATTGGATTCATAGGTATTTTCTTCACTTTTATCTATTTCCTTTATTTTTCTACACCATCTTCATCACCATCCTCATCATCTCCATTTCCATCTCCCACCTCCACATCCATCATCGCAAAATTTTCAGTTTTTTTGTCATATCACCATTCCCATACCATTTCCCCTCGTTTCACTTGTGAGAGAGAGCGAGAGAGCATTTGCATGCTTGTGTTTTTGTGTGTTTTCTGAGATTTTCTGCAGGAACCGGCATCTCCAGCAGCTGTACTAGCTCCAGTATATAAAATTTTTTACTCTACAGGTCCCGAGGCGTTGACCTCTGTCAATCGCGACCGACAAAAAAATCGACCAAATTGCTAAACTAAGTGCATAAACATGATGTGTAGGCCTAGGGCATCCTAAATCTGTGTTTAAAAATGTTAAATTCCTCAGTTTTCTATCAATCACGATTGACACGTCAATCACGACTGACAAATGACGATGGACACTTGCCAACGGACCTGCCAATCGTGACCAACACATCGATCGCGATCGACAGAGCTGATGGACCTGTCCATCATGAACAACCCAATCAACGATTGTTTGACCACGATTGGCAGAAGTTTCGAGCCACGTGTCAATCACGACTGACCCATCAATCGTGACTGATAGCCACAACGGACCTGTCAACCGTGACCGATACATAAGACCTGTAATACGGGAAGGCTAGTGAGATGGTTTCTATTAATGATGGAGTTTGATTTCAAAGTAGTGGTAAAAAAAGGAAAAACTCACATGAGAGCTAATCATCTGTCTAGGTTAACACATGGAGAATCACCCAATGGAGTGGTGGATGACCTACCAGATACATATTTATTCAACCTAGAGGTATGTCCAATCTGGGCAGAAAAGTTGATTCTCATACTCACACATGGACCACATCATAGAATCAACAAGGATACCAGGAAGAAATTTTTGCACTCATGAAATTTGCACATTGTGGCAGGAAGTGTGTACTATAAAGAACCAAACGGTCTATTGGTGAGGTGTGTAGAAGAGGCTGAATAGAAGAACTTAATCGAGCAACCTCATGTGAATTGATGGAGAATGCACAAAGGAGCCCATGGAACACTAAGGTAATTAAAAAGATTGGGAGTGTACTGGCCAGATATGCCAAAAGATGTACATGAGTACATTGGCAGTTGCCCAGAATGCCAAGAAAATACTCCGGAGGACCATACATCATTACAATTCTCTATAATAGCACCAGACTAGAGTAGTACATTGGTTAAGTTCTTGAAAATACACGAGCATGAGGAAGGAGGGAGTCTAGCAAGAAAGCGGTCCCTAGAAGAAATGAGCAAGGACTATACTATAATGGGAAGGAAATTATTCAAAAGAGGAAAGGACAATCAGCTATGACTATGCATCCACAAGGGTGAATACTTATCTATATTAGACATGGCACATGCAAGCACCACAGGAGGACATTTTGGCCAAAAGAATTGTAAAAATGATTCTCTTTGCAGGAATGTGGTGGCCAACTCTACATATGGATGCAGACACTTATGTATAAAGTTGTGAGGTGTGCCAAAGAGCCAAGTATCATATTAGGAGAGATGATATGCCTCTAAGACCCATGATTTGTGTGAGGGCCTTTTCAAAATGGGGCATTTATTTCATAGGACCTATTAACCCTCCATCCAAAGGATCACATGCGAAGTATATAATAATGGCAATGAACTATCTTACAAAATGGGTAGAAGCAAAAGAAACAAGAAAGAATGATGCATAGACTATAGTGAAGTTTCTCTTTGAGAACATCTTTACTCATTTTGGATTACCTATAGAGATAGTGAGTGATAGGGGAACGCACTTCATCAACAAAGTAATAGAATCTTCGATGAACGAATTCCTAGTAATTCATAAAAAATCAGCCCTTATCAGCCTCAAGCTAATGGTCAGGCATAGAGTCACAATAAAGTGTTATGTACCATGTTGAAAAAGATAGTCAACAATGGAAGGTCAGATTTGGACAAACAATTGTATAATGCAATTTGGGCCTTCCAAGTGGCTTACAAGATATCCATTTGAACTACTCCTTTTAACTTAGTATATGGACAAAATGCGATCTTACCGATTGATTTTTTAGTACCTACTCTACGTGTAGCACAAGAGTATGAGTGGACAGGCCATGAACTATCCAAACAATTAGACCAAAATTGAGAAACTACACGAAACTAGATTGCAAGCAGTTGCGGGAATTTATGCAGCAAAACAGAGGCAGAAAGCATACTATGATGCACACATCAAGGAAAAAGGCTTAAAGGAAGGAGATTTGGTCCTGGTATATACATTGAAGCAAGATGCCAAGAAACTACAACAATGCCGATATAGACCATTATTGATAAATCGAATCTCAACAAGCAGAGCAGTAAATCTAGCCACATTAGACAGAGATGTACTTCCCAACTACGTAAGTGGATGTAGAGTGAAATGATATATGGAGCCATTAACAGATCAAATGTTAGCACGAATCGTAGTAGCATATAATCGAAAGAAGGAAGAAGAGAGGATTAGAGAAGAAGCATGTTAGGAGGCCTTCGAGCATATCAAGAGATGGAAAGAGTGGATACGACAAAGGGATGAACGATATCTATAGGGAGAGGAACCTATATCCATGGCCAATTACCAGTTCAATAATACAAGTAATACAAGCTATATAATCTCCCAACCATACTTAAACCTAGGAATAAAAAACACGGAGTATCAACTAGTGGATGCTTTGATTGACTCAGGAGTGGCCCTAAGCTGTATACGAGTGTCATTAACCACTCATCTCCAAATGACCATAGTCGCACTAAAGCATGTACTATATGAATTGGAGGTCAAGTTATAGAACGTGTCGGAGAAGCCCTAATATCCCTTCACTTAGGAAATTCCACTATGGAGCAAAAAGTTTTGGTATGCAAAGATGAAGACCTGATCCAAAATCTAATCCTAGGGCAAGACTGTATTATTGAGAATGAAGTGAGCATACATCTTGCACAAGGATACATATTAGCCAAAATAGGGCATAAAGAAATCTTCAATTTGCTGGAAGAAAGGCTGTCTCAAATCCATGATGTCATGAAACCTAATGAAGAGAACTTAAAGGAGGAGAAAGAAAATGACTCAATAAAGAGTATATCCCAAGAATGCCCAAATCTAGAATTGCTTGCAAATAGGGAAGATTTGCATGATGGTTTGATCACCTTGCCCATGAGAAATGAGCCTAAAAGAGAGAGTGAGGAAATTAGTTCTCAACCTATCTACACTATAAAAAGAAAACCCACATGGATGTCTACTGTCCGAACATCACATCCATGTAATACTCGTCTACAATGGGTACGAAAGGATCGAATGACTGAACTAGTCAACTTAACACAGAAGCAAATTAGCCATTTAGTGAAAAGACGCAGGGACAACCACTATTCAATCGCAATCAGATAAACAAAGACTTCTTTGTGTATGGCTTCCAAAGTCATTAGTAGAAGCCTAGACGACATAGCAACACATATGGATCCCGAGAACAAATCCGACAAACTACAAATCAAAAAATAGGAAAACTCAATGAGATATCATACCTATAGCATGAAGTGAAGAAGTCTATAAAGACTCACCAAGGGTACCAAAATAACACGACATCCAAAACTCAGACCACAAGTAGGAAGGAGACAAGGACCACAGAATGAGGAGCTAAACAAACACAAATGCCTCAAGCACAAACTGCAAAGTGGATATGGAGACCTAAAAGGTAGCAAGGATGGGAACAACAGATTCAAAGATATTCTACTTGCACTCATGAAGAGTCCATTGCATCCAGAGTATGCACGATAGGGCCACATTACAAGGCCATGCATTAGGCACATTGGCTCTTCAATAAAAGTAGTGGTGCACATTTCCACAATTGGAATAGGAATTAGCTTCTCCTATCATAGGAATGACCATATATTGTAAATAAATAAATGCTTCGACTAGCATTAATATTTTGTTTTCTTTCAGGAGTGTTAAAGAAAAATTAAGAGAAGTGTAGTAAGAGACATTACTTATTTATGAAGAGGGGAACGGACCGACAAAAGAAGAGACAACATATCACTGAACCACACTTAAACACACAAATTGGTTTCTCTTGTAAGCTGATTCTTTCCTTTATTACAAGTGCAGATGGCTTCCAAAGATTCTGAGGCAACCATTCAAGAAGAAGTACTTGAATTTCCATTGCAGTGTAACAAAAGCCAAGTGCCATTGGTTTCGAGAAGAACAACATGCAGGCAAGCATCTATTCTTGGTGACCATAAAAATCATGGACATTGATCATCAGTTCCCTGTGATGTCCCAAGAATTTAAAGTCTTACATGAACTCCCATCAACCGTGGATGTGTTGACAAGAGCAAGAATTCATAAGTACTTCGAGCTACCCATTTCTAAGCCAGATTTTCAATGATGCACTTAGGTTATGACTTCTACATAATCCTTTAGTGCCTGAAGCAAAATTTCTCGATGCGGAAGGAGAATGGGTGATTATACAGTTCATGCACGACTTGATTAAAGAAGCATTTGGATGGAAGAAAGATTGGAAAACTGACCTAAAGGAAGAAAGTCGTGGAACAAAGACCCGCACATTTATGGACATTAATCGTGTGGATATTGAAGAGGAGGTCAGGCTCATACATCAACATTTCTACTTTCCCAACATGCACTGATATACAACACCACAAAAGATTGTAGTACAACTATTATTTCATGCCACCAAACAAATTGGCAATCAGGTGAATCTGATACCCTATGTCTAAGAACGCTTATTCGAAGCCAAGAAGCAATAGGGTCAGAAAAAGTTCCTGAATGGAAGTGTGGCATTGACAATTTTGATCTATCATGTGTTAGGTATTTGAGAGTACCTTAAGGAAATGTCTTCATCAATGGAAATGGCAAAGTATGCAAAGCCAACCACTGTTCCAAGGAAGAAGAAGGGAGTAAAGGTGACCAACGAGGCCGGAACAGGCTCTCAGCCCAGAATGAGGGGTGCAAAGAGATTGAGAGAAGTATTAAAGGCAAAAGAAGTGCTTCCTTCATAAAAAAGAGTACATGTACTTCCCAAAACCAAATTCAAATAGACCAAACCTATTACCAAAGAAGATTTCAAGGATGCAATGGAAGATACTCATAGATTGCCAAGTCAACCTGCCAATACAGGGGCATCATTATCATTAAGAATATGCAGAGACCGTGCAAGGAAACAGACTAACAAAATTCTATAGATATAGAGAACTGGGATTGGTGAACTCTAGTTCATCCTCCGAAGTCCAGGAAGACCATGTACATCCCCCATACACGTGGATATCAAAAGTGAATCGAACGATGATGGTAAATGGGACGAGCTAAATCAAGTAATGGAATCCTTTGAAGTGGATGACACAAAAATGTATAAGATGCCGGAAAACATAATCACAGAGCCACCAAAGAAAGGATCATCACAAGGAGAGGTCCATACACTAAGGATGAATGAACAAAGAAAGAATCAAATTACAGAGACCCACTTGGATGGTGAGGCTATGATGAAGATGCCAAAGGAAGAAAACGATCAGGAAGACGTGGGGAATCAAGAACTGTTTACACCCATAAGGATTGTAGCAGAGCCTTCCCCACTAGATGTAACATTTCAAGGAAGTGCTACAACGCCTACGACACATGAAGAAAAAGAAAGTCAGATCCATCTTCAAATTATACAACCCCATAATAAAACGATACACGTGGATAGGGGAAAAGATGTACTCACGAGTGAGGCACCAAGCATCCCAAAGACATGGCTGAATGTGGATGTGGCTCAACTCAAACCTATAGTAAAGCAAATGATGCAAACAACCATGGATACTCAACAACAACTGATAGAGGTAGATAGCGATTATGAAAAGGCCTTAGTGGAATGCAATCAATTCAAAGTAATGAGTTAGAAGCTATCTGCACAGGTATTACAAGTTCAACAGGCACTTACAACCAAGGAAAAAGAGGCAAATGAAACTATGGAAAAGTGCAATGTGCTCACTGTCCAAGATAAAAAAATGTAAGATCAGCTCAAGGAGCTTCAAAGTAAGTATGAAGCAGGTGAAGCAGAGAAGGCATGATTGATTACTAGATGCAAATTGCTAGAGACACAAATCAAGGTATACATGGATGAAGCAGATAACCTAATAAATAGAAATAAAGAACTGATGACTACCATTCTATGCAATCAATCAGTAGAGACACAAGAAATTGTGCCTAATAATGCACATACATTGGAAGCTCAAATCGCACAGTACGAAGATCAGCTAAAACAAGAGCAAGCCTTAAGAGAAGAATGGGAAAAGAAGTATATGCATGACACAAATGAGCTCAGGAAAAGGTGGAGGACTGCAGAAGCACAACTGATTGCACAACGTAATGAAGATGCAGATCAAGTCACAGCCATGGGAGAAGAACTCTTGAAGAACAAGGAAGCACTCACAAAAGCGGCTAGGGAAATCAAGAAAAAGGATGAAATCATTAAAAATTTAAAGGCTCAGATAGAACAACAGGTTCCAATGGGGACATCAATAGTTCCAAGCTCCCAAGCGGCTACTGTGGAGATTGAGGTATGTCCTGTTTCTCCCCCCATGCATCATTCACCTATCAAGGAAGAAGCATTGCCGAGCACTGACCGACATAAGCAGGCTATTGTAGAACTAAGCTACAATGAGAGGGCACTACTAGTGTCCAAGCTTACAGAGCAGTTTGAAGACCAACTAGTAAAGGTCACGAAAGAAGCAAAGATTTAAAGTAAGAACTTCAAACAAATTCTGAAGCCATTCAATGTACCCTACGGACTATTAAAAGAGGAAACTAGACTGTACATCAAGAAAACTACAAACAAGGAATAGAATCATGATTTGCAATTCAACATGAACACATTTTCTTATACTTAAGAATGATTGGACAAAGCAGATCCGGTGTGGAGAAGAAAGTTCTTGGAAAAGAATCTGACATTACGGGTGCAGTGGGAGTCGACACCATATGTGCTATAGGTCAATCCATCTTTTTGCCCATTTTGGGAAGCACAGCGCCAGGGTACAATAAATAATCAATGGCTAAACTATCCACTACTACCGAGCCTGCCATATAATTATTTACCGATGGAAGAATACATGGTACAAACAATAGAATTTTGGTTATCAAGATATGCAGCAGTACCACACTTAGCCATCAAGATGACAAATAAAATATTAAGCATGCTCCTTATAGTTTTGAAAGTATTCAAGCACGCACAATATACATTTTTGAACTTTATCGGCATCAATCAAGGAGTAGATGCAATCATTTTTTTACTTATTTATGACACCCATTAGACTTACAATTATGGCTATGTATTCTAGATTAATGTTCCTCCCGAGTCCATACATGCAGAAATTCAAGTAAGCTTTCTTTACAGGCTTTTTTGAGATGGATTTGGAATTTTTTGTGAAAATGACTTCAAACCTAAATGCAAGGCTCATGGCCTACGAGCTTAGCTTCTTTGCAGATCATAGGCAGGCACCAGACGATGGACTGAAGTCAGTGCAGTGGAAGGAGCTAATGATATGTGAAGCCAATTTGCTAAATCACAAAGAGTAGAAAGTCATACAAACATACTCACATCACCACAAAAAGCCTGTCGAGGACGCCAGAGTTTAGGAGGAGGGACATGTGGAGGGAGAATTAAGTAAAAAGAGGAGAAGAAGAAGATCAAAGAACAAAACTGCTCAATAAGAAGAACCACCCTCTGCCCAAAGCCCCGCAAGGGCATGCATCAGGCTACAACACCAAAGAAGCACGTCCCGAAGAGTGGAAACAAAGAATCACAATAGGACCTTTCAAGGGGAGGCTATACACAAAGGATTTAGGATCGGATAAAGTAATAAATTGCCTGAGAATCCTAAGTGCTTGCTTGTCCACCAGGTGCATGCAGTAAAAGGAAATGAGTAGGTTAAACAAAAGCATCAAGTCCCAGAGGATGTGAAGAAAGATTTAAAGATAAAACCTTTGAAGCATCAACCAAAAGACCAAAACCGATGCAAGGTTGACCAAATTATGCGTGCGACAAAAAGAAGAAAACAAGCTTAAGAAATACAATAGGGTCAGATGTGTGAGAACAAAGAAATATTGAAAGACCAAAAGTTAGAAAGAGGGAGAGGCTGAAACATTGAAGAGGGTGACTAAGAGTATCACATTCTTAGCTGTTGGATGCATGCGTGGCAGCCTGAATTATCATCGCAACCCAGATTTATGAAAGTAAGGAATATCAAGGAGATTACAGAAGCAAAGAGCTTATATCAGATAAGGTAAAAAATTCTCTGATAGTCCTAGTCGCTTCTTCGACCATTGGGTGCATGTACTAAAGAGCTATAAGGAAGCCGCTGTTGGAGATAGACGTCTGCAGAAGCACGCGAACAGCACAAGGAAGAAGAAGAAGCTTGGAGCACAATACACAATACTGAATGTATTACTAGAGAATGTACAAAGATAAGTAGCCCAGTAGGGCAATAGGCGTATATACAAGCCGAGGGAAAAAAACCTCCTAAAGAGGGAAAAAAGTGCCCCGGCAGTCCTAGAGTGTTCACACACATCACTACCTAAATATATCAACAAATCCCCCCTGGGAGTGATGCGGTGAACAAGGAGCTGGCACTCATGTATAAGGAAGTGCCAAGCTATGTGGAGATCACTCCACAAAAGGAAGTAAGCCCAAAGCTTTGCGGAAAGCTTCAAACTTCTCCCTAGGCAGAGCCTTCGTGAAAAGGTCTGCAATGTTCTCCTGCGTGGGCACATATGCCAAGCTGATCTCCCCAGCAGAGAACCTCTCCCTGACGTAGTGATAATGCACCTCAATGTGCTTAGTGCAAGCATGGAACACAGGGTTCCTCGCAACTGCCAATGCGCTCTGACTGTCAGTGAAGATGGTGGTGGCAGAAGACTGACCAACACCCAAATCAGCCATAAGGCGTCTGAGCCACACACACTCAACGGTAGCTGTGAAAGCTGCCCTATACTCAGCCTCACAACTGGAAGTGGCCACAGTAGGCTGCTTCTTGCTCAACCAAGATATACATGAGCTACCAAGCATGAAGCAAAAACCACTGGTGGACACACGAGTGTCATAGCAACCAGCCCAATCTGAGTCAGAAAAAGCATGCAAATCTGGTGGTAGTGATCCCCCCTTGGGATAAAACAACCCAAGTAGCCGAGTACCACTCAAGTAGCGAAAGATGCGCTTAACCGCCTTCCAATGCGTGACTCCTGGGCAATGCATAAACCTGCTCATCTGTGAGACAGCAAACTGAATATCTGGCCGAGTAATGCATAAGTAAATCAAGCATCCAACAGCCTGCTGATAGAGAACAGCATCAAATGCATCTCCAGCATCATGAAGACTCAATCGTAAACCTGTCTCCATAGGAGTGGCAATAGGCTTACAGTCTTCAAGGCCAAAACGCTGCAATAATGTGTCAATATATTTCGTTTGACACAAAGCCATTCCACCATCAACTTGCATAAACTGAATGCCCAAATAGTGATGCAAATGCCCCAAATCAGACATCTCAAATGAGGCATGCAAATCAGCCTTGAAATCAGCAATATGCTTCTCAATAGGACCAGTGAGCAGCATGTCGTCAACATAGACAACAATGATCAGAAGTACATCATTAGCACGCTTAACATATAAGGTGCTTTCAGTTGGACTGTTCTCAAAACCATGTGCAATCAGATAGGCATGTATCTTCTCATACCAAGCACGTGGTGCTTGCTTTAAACCATATAATGCCTTCTTTAACCTGCAAACCTGGTTTTCATGCCCTTTCTGCACAAAGCCACGGGGCTGAAAAACATACACTTCTTCATGCAAGTCACCATTCAGAAATGTTGTTTTAATGTCCAACTGATGTACATTCCAACCATGATGGGCTGCAAGTGCACAAATGCTCCGAACAGTAGTCATACGACATGTAGGTGCAAAGGTCTCATCAAAATCAATGCCTCTTTCCTGCGCATAACCCTTTGCAACAAGCCTAGCTTTATACCTATCAACTGTACCATCAGGTTTACGCTTCAGCTTGTATACCCACTTAGTGCCAATGGCCTTCTTGCCAGGAGGCAAGTCACATAAAGACCATGTACCATTCTTCATAATAGCATCATATTCAGATTGCATAGCAGCCATCCAATTTTCTGAATTCTGTGCTTCATCAAAAGAAACAGGCTCATTCTCATCACAGAGACTAGACGCAGCCATAGCATAGCAATCTGATGCAAAGGAGGCACTATGAGAGCCTGAACGAGTACGATATGACAAAGGTGCATCTAATTTGCTGTCACGCAAAGTCTGCACCAGCCATTTTGGCATAGTTTTTGCCTGCTCAATATCAGCTCTCTCATCAACAAGTGCATCATGTAAATCTGCATCAGAAATGGAATGATCTGCATCATCATATGAAACCTGCAAAGGCTGAGAATTTGCCTCATTAGGACCAGCACTAGACTGTCCACTTGTAAAAAGAGGCATCAAAGTATCATACATGTCTTTGGAGCTAACAGATGTCTCCTTAGTACATGAAAGCAATGGCTGAATAGCATCTTCCACAAAGACAACATCACGGCTAACCAGAATGCGTTTAGTCTGTGGATGATACAGACGATAGCCTTTACTTTCAGAACTGTACCCAACAAAAATACATTTTACTGCCTTATCATCCAATTTTCTGCGATGTTGTTCAGGCACTAATGCATATGCCAAACAACCAAAAACACGCAGATGAGCAACAGATGGCTTACGGTCATGCCAAGCCTCATATGGAGTGATAGACTGCAGCGCTTTAGTGGGACACCTGCTCAGTACATATGCTGCACACATGACAGCCTCAAGCCAGAAACTATGTGGTAAAGCCTGACTCTTGACCATGCACCTCGCCATCTCCATGAGTGACCTGTTCTTTCGTTCAGCAACTCCATTCTGTTGAGGTGTATACGGCACTGTACACTGGTGTTTTATCCCACGTTCAGCCAGAAATGCATTAAAATCTGAAGACATATATTCCCCCCCTCGATCAGAACGGAGGGTGCCCATTTTGCATGCTGACAGATTTTCAGCCAAAACCAAAAACTGTTTAAAGCACATGAACACTTCGGACTTTGCTTTGAGTGGATATACCCATGCATGCCTGGAAAAATCATCAATGAAAGTCACGAAGTAAAGGTAATTACCAAAAGAGGGTGTCTGCATAGGACCACAGACATCACTATGTACAAGCTGCAATTTCTGCGTAGCCCGAACTGAACCATCTTTTGGAAAGGATGAACGCTGCATTTTGCCCAAAATACAGCCTTCACAAACATGTTTTCCAGGTGCCTCAAGTTTGGGCAAAGAGGACACCATTTCAGATTTCTGCAGGCGTAGCAAACTAGCAAAATTCAGATGACCAAAGCGTGCATGCCAAAGCTTTGCATCTGACATAGCCTGAGAATCATGAACTGCACATGCTGAATCATTCACAGATCTTTCATAATCTATGAGCTTATACAGCCCACGACATAAAATGCCAGAAGCAATAATCACATCGCCATTTGACAGATCATGAACTGTACACCTGTCATCAACAAATTTCACAACCAAGCCGATCTTGGCTAATGCAGAAACTGATAACAGATTCTTCTTGATCCCTGGCACAAATAAAGCATCTGACAAAGTGAAAGAACTACCATCAGCAGTAGTCAGAATGATCTTACCAACTCCCATAACAGGATAAGAGGAGTTGTTGGCGCATGTTACAGTATTCCCTGTAGGGGCAGGCTCAAGTGAAGAGAAGAAACTGCGCTGCGAGGTAATATGTTTGGTCGCCCCACTGTCAAAGTACCAAACATCTGAGTCTACTGCAGACATGCACTGATCATGAGAAGATGGATCAAAACTGCAGACAGTAGTAAATGCCCATTCTTCTTCCTGCACAAGATTTGCAGACTCTGTTTTTGGTGTAGAGGCCTCTGCAACAACCATTCCAGCCTCTTTCTTCTTTGCCTCTTTAGCAGCCAGTTTTGGACAGTTCTTTATAATATGATCATTCCCTTTACAGTACTTACAAAACAATTTCTGCTTTTCTGATTTCTTCTCATCTTTATCCTGGTTCTTCGATTGTGCAGCATTTGCAGATTTCTGCTTACTAGTAGAAGAGCTCCATTTTCCTTTTCACTTCTGACTAGCCAGGAAAGCTTGATCTGCAACACGCATAATGGACCTGTTCTGCCTTGACTGATCTTCCTGCAACAGAACAGAGACTAACTCTTCAAATGCCAAGGCATTTGGATTGCCTTTCATCATTAACCGAAGAGTAGAAGCAAAACTCTGATACGAATCAGGAAGACCATTCAGAACCGTCTGTACAAGTGAGCTATCTGGTATAACCTCATCAGCAGAAATCAATTGTTCCTTCAGGTCTTTGATCTTTGTGAGAAAACTGTCCATAGAATCACCTTCATTCATGTGCTCACTCTCCAGCTGTTTTCGGAGGTAAGCAACACGAGCCTCATTCCTAGCTTGGTACAAAGTGGTAAGTGTATCCCAAGCATCCCTAGCTGTTCTGCAAGAGCGTATGTGAGGAATAATGGCACGTTTGACAGACAAAGCTATCAATGCATGTGCCTGGGCATCTCTGCCATCCCAACAAATCTGCTCTGCAGTAGGTGCAATAGAAACAGCAGCACGAACAGGAATCTGCACAATATCATCTTCGACACCATCTTCATCAGCTCCAGCACCTCCAGCACCTGTATTTGCAGTACCTGTAGTTGCAGGTGTAACAGGACGTCTTTCAACACCCTGCACAATGTTCCACAATCCTTTTGCAACCAAGACATGTCGCATCATATAAGCCCATAATGGGTAGTTGGTACCATCCAACTTATCCTCAACAGCCAACATATGGAATACATCATTGCTTTCAGCCATGGCCGGTGACTAAAATACCTTGATGCAGAAAATTGACTGTATCTCAAAAAGTTGAACGGAACTGCCCAAACGAGTTCTGCTAGACCTGTAGCAGACTTTGAGACGCTTAAACTGGCGAACAGAAACTGGTATATACCTTTGGCACAAAAGGACGAAATAGCCTGCACAAGCGCTGCGATAGTGCGTTCGGAGGCCGAAACGAGCTCAGATCGCGATTTCGGCACCACAGAGCGAAACTGTTTTGATCTCGGAAACAGCCTGAGTATGCTCACCAAATTTTGTGCGAATCTGAGACTGCAAACGGAGGAGTGTCGACGGCGCCCTAGAAGAAGCGACGACCTGCTTTGATACCAATTGTTGGAGATAGACGTCTGCAGAAGCACGCGAACAGCACAAGGAAGAAGAAGAAGCTTGGAGCACAATACACAATACTGAATGTATTACTAGAGAATGTACAAAGATAAGTAACCCAAAAGGGCAATAGGCGTATATACAAGCCGAGGGAAAAAAACCTCCTAAAGAGGGAAAAAAGTGCCCCGGCGGTCCTAGAGTGTTCACACACATCACTACCTAAATATATCAACAGCCGCACACAAAGAAGTAAAGCCTATCAAGGGACAACAAAGACAAAGAGGGGGAGAGTGTTGCAGAGTAAAGAAGCACAAAAGAGGAGTCCCAAAAATTTTCAAATTTTGGGCATACTTTTTCTTCTTCGAGTTCCTATGAATATGAAAATCCCTTGAAGCTATGTAAATGCACTAGAGGAGTCCTCTAGATGCATAAGCCCCAATCATTGTAATATAACTCTTGTAAAATATTAGGAAATTAGAATTATTCAATAAAGTTTCCGGTCTCTTGTGTGAAAGGACCATTTTTAGGGCACATGTATATAAGTCACTTTCTTACTTTTGTAAATAACTTTTTGCCATTGTGAGAATTCAAGAAGAATTTTGAATTTGCCTCTTTCTTGCTGATTTCCTTCTTCTCCAAGAGCTTGTGTGTGTGTGTAATGCTTGAAATGTGTGTGTAGGACTATTGTCTACCATAACGAGTTGTGTGTGAACCATAACAAGTTGTGGAGCGGGTGTTTGTGTTTCCTGCCATTCACTATACTATAGTGTGTGTGAACCATAACGAGTTGTGGAGCAGGTGTTTGTGTTTCCTGCCATTCACTATTTTTCTCATAACTTGAAGCACATTTGTCAGATTTGACTAAAATTATGAGCATTAAATGCATCTCGTCGAGAGCTTCAAAAGAACCTACTATTGACCACATTCAGAGTTTGAAGCTGAGAGAAAAGTTTGAATTTGTGCTTACTTCTGTAAATGGTATCACAATGTGCATTTTCAAAGAATTAGTGAGTTGGAGAGGTAGTTGAGACAAGACACATGCATTGTAGCTTAGATACCTCACTTACCATCATGTGTGCACATGTCTTCATACACTTGGTACATCTAATTCCATGGATTGATAATTAAACATGTATTAATCCACCACTTTATGCACTTGTGGGGCGATTAAGGGACAGTCTCATCGACACAAGTCCCTAAGACTTCACGACTTAGGTACACAGTCTCTTCCCCAATCTTGTACTACTCGGATTTGTCTCATAAAAGGTCATCCTATATCATTTCATGGTTATTGGATTTTTTGAATTGACATATAGCCAAAGTATGTTTGAACTCTACTCCGCAGGTAGCCAGTTTTATTTTTTCAAGTATTCCTAGTGGTCTTTCCACATGACCATCGGCTAATTGAAGCTTCATGCATGTTGGTCGTAGGGCTGGTTTTCCCCATTTCTCCCAAATTTCTTTCATAGCTATGCCTACACCAAATCCTGTGTCTAAGATGGATTTGGTCATATATCGGTTAAAAGTGATGGATAAACAGGTATTTCCCTCATCTCCTTCACTGAATTCTCCAACTTTATCAACTAGGATTTGAATGGTTGATGGAACTTTAACTTCTCTCTTTTCCTTCATAGGCTCTCTGGTTTCTATTCTCAATTGTCCAGCTAATTGCTTCCACAATTGGGGTTTGGCTCGTATTAGTTCTTCTACTCTCAAGAGGCATTGTACCTTAGTCTTCTTGAGCTCTACTAAGTTGTGTGATGTCTCATCTTGAGACCTATCTTCCTTGCCTCTGATCGTGGGAGCATGAAAAACCATAGGCCCTCTCTTGTGTTCTCCCATATAATTTGGTAATGTGGAAATTTTGTTTGATTCATCCCTATTTCTGTCTAACATAGAAATTTCTTCGTACACTTCTTCTAAATTTATTATCGGTTGGGTTTCCCCTGTGTCTAGTTCTTCAAAGGTAGTGTTAAACTTTCTCTCTTTTTCCATCGTTCTTCCTAGATCTTGCCCCACAAGTCTTGTGGCCAATTGGCTTCTAGCTCCGGAATTACAAAAATCTATTTGGCTTGGTTACTCTATTGTTCCTCTTTACTATGTTACTCTTTTTGGTATTCTTACTTGTTTTCAATTGTTATCTTCGAGACATTCATTGAACTAGTGGTATCCTAGTCTCTGGAAGGACTAAGGTGGTTCGTTCTAGTGTGGTTTGAGCTATCTCTATGAGCTTCCTCCATATCGCTAATCTCTCTTTTTCTAGATCTCCTTGTGGATAGATTTTTTCATGTTGCTCTATGCTTGGTCCTATCATGATTCTGGATTGATAAGCTTTTAACCACATATCCAAGTCTTCTGGTGCTGGATCAGCTAGAATGGATTCCGGTTTTTCTAGCTTCTGTATTTTGGTCTTCTAATAAGTGTTTCCTTGCCCTTCTTGTTCCTGAGGTTTCCTACTTTCTCACACATCTTTCTCGTTCTCTTTATTTTTCTTCTTCAAGCATTTATTCTTGAGTTTTTCTCTTCTAGTGTTCCAACTTTGTGTGTTCCTTTTTTTGGTTAGTTTCTCGTAAGTCTTCTGAATCCTCGACTATCTGTATCTTGGGCTCTATACTTTTATCCATTTTGGGTTCAAACTCTCCTTCTTTTACTACCTGTCCTTTGGCTTGAGCTCGAGTAATGGCTCTTAATGGTACTGTGTATTCTTTATCGCTTCCAGATGATTAAATAACTTCTATCACATTAATGTGGGAAGTGTTATGAACCTTTTTGGGGTTTTTCAGGCAGTCTCTAAACAAATGATCCTTGCCACAATTGTTACAATACCCTTCCCACATTCTCGGAGGTGGTGGATTATATGGAAATGTGCATTCTCGTATGAAGTGATCTCCACCACATCTATAGCATGGTCCCCTTGGTGCAGGTGGCCTAATAGGTGCTCTCAGTGGGATTGGTGCTTTAGGTGTAGTGTACATCAGGTTCCCATATTTTGCTCCATAAGAGTTGTCATATCCTTCATAACCGTAATATTGTTGTTCATATGTTTGGTCATATTCTACTAGGTTGGCATCATAAAGATAATATTCTCCCTAGGTCTATTCATATCCTTGATTTGTAGGCTTTGCATTAGTTAAAGGTGTAGCGGGCACTATGGCTCTTTCCATGTTTTCCTCTGGTTGAGTGTATTTGATTAGCACTACATTGTGTGGATGGGTTGGTTGTTGTTCTAGCACGAATCGTGGTTGTTCACAACCTCCTTGGTCATATGGCATGGATAATCCTTGTGGGCCCCAATGGGAGTTGTATCTAGGAATCTCTCTACCTTGCTCTCTAGGAGGGTATCCATAAGGTTTGTATTGGGGTTGAGTCATTGGTCTTGGTTGTCTATTCATAGGGCAATTTTTAGTAGTGTGGTTGGTATATTTTTTCTCAATGTAACATTATAGGTTGGGTCCTTGGGGTGGTTGTCTATTGTAAGGGTAAGGTTGTTGTATACCCAAACCTCCTCTTGTGCATGCGTGGGATGGGTGATCTCTGTTGGTGCAGGACAATCACCAATTGATGTTTTGACATGCAAATGAAGTCAAGGATTTGAGAAGAGAACAAGTTGTGAAGCATGAAGGAAGGACACATTCAGAATTTGGAAAATGTGTACACACATGTACATTATGTCAGAGATAGTTCACTTATATCTTTGAGTAGTCATAAGTTTGTAAATTTTTGTCTATATATACTTTGGAAAATGTCGGGGCAAGTATGAGAGAGATTGTAGAGCATGAGAATTGAGTAGAATTAGAAGTCATTAGACACTTATGAAGAGATTAGAATTGCTCTCTCATCCAGATGTAATTTTTGTCAGAAATGAAGAGAAGTTGTGCCCGATGTTTCTGTGCATTCTCCTTCTGTGCTTGATTATTTCAAGAATCTTTTTGTAGATGTCTAAGTCCATATTTAATAAGTCTTTGGTTAAAGTTTGAGAGCCTAATTGTAAACAGGCTGTGAGAATTGTGAGTAGGAACATTCATATGTAAAAGAGTGTTCACAATTTTCTGAAACAGGTGCATTTTTTATGGTCAATGATTTGATCATTTCTCACTGCACATATTAAAGTTTAGCACGAGTGAGGACTCAAAATCTAAGTTGAGAGGTAAGCCATCTATGGCTAAAAGAATTTGCTTAAACGGGTTGTAAGTTTAGAGAACCATGTCTTAGAAGTTGTAGGTGTCAAAGTCGACTATACAGAGAGACAGTTTCAGACATAGGTAGATTGTTTGAATCATTTCTCATAATCTACTCAAGCTTTTGAAGTGTTTTAACTTGGAGAAGATGCGCAATCTCTAGCCAAAACATTCTACAAAGTTTTATCGAAAACTTTACACGAATGATTAGTCAATGAGTGATTAAGATGCAGTAGACTTTTCTGAGAAATGACTTTCTTCACAGTTAGTTAATTTCTTGATAATTTGGTGCTTGTCTTCCAAAATTGGTTAGAGTTTAAAGTTATTCTTGATATAGAGGTGGTCTAACATCAAGGATAGCTTGTTCTTTTGGAGATTAACACTCTCCATCAGTGGTATCAGAGCAAGAAGTACCAAAATTGAGGAAAGGAAGACTCCGACTGCTGCAGATATACAAAATTCAACATCTGAAGGTTCAAAAGGTGAAAGCTTGAGGGTGAAGGTTGAGAAGGAGGTCATATGACACCAAGGAAGACAAAAGGAGTATTATTTGAAGTAAAGGTACATCTATTACTCATAAAGTTTGAAGAATTCAATATACAGGTAAAGTAAAGATGGGAGATTCTCTTCAGATAGAGAAATTGGATAGAGAGAACTATCCAGCATGGTCAATGAGGATGGAAGCTCATCTAATGAGCAAAGACTTGATAGGTTATATTACAGGTGAAGAAGAAAAGCCTCAATTCAGAGATCCTAGTGTTCCAACTAGGGAGGAATTATCAGATTTGAAGAATTGGATGAAGAGAGATGCTCAAGCTAGGAGCATTATCTATATGGCAGTCAATGATTACTTGCTACCTCACATTAGAGGTCTTGAAAGTGCAAGTGATATATGGAATGATTTGGAGGAGCATTTCCAAAATACCACAAAGTCTAGGAAGGCATCCTTGTGGGCAGAATTTACTACATTCAAGAAGAAGGCCTCTCAATCCATTTCAGATTATGTAACCAGAATGAAGGACATTGCAGATGCATTAGGAGCTGTTGATGAAGACATTGAGGAGGATAAATTGGTAAGGCAAATCCTCACATGTTTGAGAGGTGATGACAAATGGAAGCCATTCATTCTATCTACTGAATTATCACTTGATCATTTTACTCCTGACTTAAATCAGTTGCTAGGGCATATGTTAACCTTTGAGCAGGATGTCAAAGGTGAAGGTGATAAGAGTACAGGTCATGCAATGTACTCAAAGGATAAGAAGAAAAATAGCAAAGGAAAACAACAAGAAAATGAAGATGAAGGCACAACTAGTCAAGCCAACTTCCTAAGAGGAAGAGGAGGTGGCAAAGGTAGAGGAAGAGGCAGGAAGAGTCAAAGCTTGCTAGATTTGTGGTAAGACAAATCACTTAGCTAATGATTGTTGGTATAATACTCAGAGTAATGGTGGATATAATCAGAACTTTAATTCAAGAGGAAGAGGTGGCAGAAATCAAAGAGGTAATTTCAGAGGAAGAGGTAGTAGGGGTTACTTTGGAAGAAATGCAGGTAGAGGATTCCAAAGCCAACAATACAATAATACCTACTACAATTATGCTTTAGATCAGAAGGAGGATTCAACATTGATAATGAATGAAACTTGTGAAAGGCAAAGTGAAGACCAAAGAGTCTTCTACATTGACTCAGGGTGTAGCAATCACCTAAGTGGTAACATAGCATTGATGACTGATTTGGAAAATAAGGTATCTAATCATGTTGTTCAAGCAGGTGACAATACAAAGCATAATGTGAAGTCAATTGGATCAGTGAAGGCCAAGGATGGAAGTACTCTCTTGAGTAAGGTCTTATATGTTCCTACAATTCCTAAGAATCTCATAAGTGTAGGACAAATTGCTGAAAAAGGGTATGAAGTTAGATTCACTAATGAAGGAGTGTTTGTGGAAGACCCTAGCAATGGGTATAAATAAATTGTTTCAGGGAAGAAAGAAGGAAGGTTGTTCACATTGAAGATTCAAGGTAATGTTGGTCATGCCTTGTTCACTTATGGAGGACATAAGATCTCTGAGTTAGATCTTTGGCACAAGAGGCTTGGACACTTCAATGAAAGAGGTATCAAAGATATGATTAACAATGGTTCAGTGCTTGGATTGCCTAATGTTGCAGGTCAACATATGACATACAAATGTGAGGCATGTCAATTAGGTAAGGCTCATAAGCAATCTTACTCGAAGCATGGTTTCATGTATTCAGAGAAGCTTGAGTTGGTACACACAGATGTGTGGGGACCATCAAAGGATTTCAGTATTAATGGCTTAAGGTATTATGTGATTTATGTTGATGATGCTACCAGATGGATCACTATATATGTGATCAAAGATAAGTCAGAAGTGTTTAATACATTTAAACACTATCATGCATATGCAGAAAGAATTACAGGTCATAAATTGAAGAGACTAAGGTCAGATGGAGGGGGAGAGTATTTCTCTAATGAGTTCAGTGATTACTTAGGGAATGCAGGTATAAAAAGGGAAATCACTTGCAGGTACTCTCCTCAACAAAATGGTGTTGCAGAGAGAAGAAATAGAACTCTTGTTGAGTTTGCAAGGTCAATGATGAAGGAGAAAAATTGCCCAAATTATTTGTGGGCTGAGGCTGTAAATACAGCTACTTATTTGGTCAATAGGCTACCATGTAAAGATTTGCAGGGTATGACACCATATGAGGCATGGTGGGGTAAGAGACCTACCTTGGATCATTGCAAAGTATTTGGATGTTTGGCATATGCATATGTGCCATCACAATTAAGACACAAGTTAGAACCTAAAGCCAAAAAGTATATATTCATTGGTTATGATGACAAGCAGATTGGTTATAGATTGTGGAGTCCATCCACAAAGCAATTCATTGTGTCTAAGGATGTTACATTTGATGAGCAAGGTACTTGGTATGCAGGTACAATCAATATTAATACAGGTGATGAAGAAGTTGTGAGTCAAAAGAAGGGTAAAACAAAGGTTCAGATATTTGATGAAGAGGAGAATAATGAAGTGCAGGTTGAAGTTGAAGAAATACCAAGATTTGATCCTGATTGTGAAGAACCAGAAACTTCAAGGAGTGGAGAACTTAGAAGGTCATCAAGACACAAGTGGCAACCTACAAGGTATAGCTATGATACTTCTTTTTTGGCTACCAAAGATTATGCTTACATGATAAAGGCAGATGAAGATCCTTCCACATATGAAGAGGCAAAAGGTAAGGAAAATTGGGAGAAAGCTATGCAGGAAGAATATGATGCATTAATGGAAAATCAGACATGGGATTTGGTTCCTAAACCAAATAGTCAGAAGATCATTGGATGCAAATGGGTCTACAAGACTAAGAGGTTTGCAGATGGAAGTGTGTCTAGGTATAAAGCTAGACTTGTTGTGAAAGGGTTTGCTCAAACATATGGTATTGATTATGATGAGACCTATAGTCCTGTGGCAAAGATGACAACCATCAGGACACTCATAGCTATTGCTGCATGTAAAGGTTGGAAATTATGTCAATTAGATGCAAAGAATGCTTTTCTAAATGGTTACATTTCAGATGATGTTTTCATGGAGCAACCTCAAGGATTCAGAGATAGAAGGTATCCAGATCATGTATGTATGCTCAAGAGAGCTTTGTATGGGTTGACGCAGGCCCCAAGGGCATGGAATTATAGACTTGTGAAGTTCTTGAAAGAACTTGGATTTCAAGTATCTAAAGCAGATAGTAGCTTGCTTGTTAAAGCAAGTGATGATGGGTTCATTTACATGTGCATATATGTTGATGATATAATTCTTACAGGTACATATGAGAAAGGCATTCAAAGCCTAAAGAAGCAAATGGAGAAAGAGTTCAAAATCAGTGATTTGGGAGACTTGTCATATTTCTTGGGCATGGAGATTTCATACACTCAACATGGAGTGTATGTGACTCAAGAAAGGTATTTGAGAAACTTGTTAATAAAGTTTAAAATGAATGATTGCAGGGTAGCACCTACTCCAATGGAGGTGAATCACAAATTGAGCAGATATGGTGGAGAAGAATTCAAGGATATGAAGCTATATCAGAGTTTGGTTGGTAGTCTTATCTATGCTACATTAACTAGGCCTGATTTATCATATGCAATTGGAGTTTTGTCTCAATTCATGCATTGTCCTAGGAAAGAACATTGGATTGCAGGACAAAGAGTGTTGAGGTACATTAAGGGTACACTCAAAGAGGGTTTGTATTATGGTTTTACATCAGATACAAACATCAAAATATATAGTGATGCAGATTGGGCAGGTAATCCTAATGATAGGAGATCAACATATGGATACTTGTGTTATGTGGGAGATAAGTTAGTCTCTTGGTGTTCAAAGAAGCAACACACAGTTGCTTTATCATCTACAGAAGCTGAGTACAAAGGTATGGTTGAAGCTGCAAAGGAAGTGATATGGCTTAAGACTCTCATGAAGAGTTTTGACACTATACAGAATACACCTATCATTTATGGAGATAACATGAGTTCATTGTATTTAGCTGCTAATCCTGTGTTTCATGCAAGGACTAAACACATTGAGATTCAGTATCACTTTCTGAGAGAGAAGGTGATGGATAAAGAGATTGAAGTCATACATACTTCAACAAAAGTTCAGATAGCTGATATGCTTACTAAAAGCTTGGATGGACCAAAGCTACAGAAATTCAAAGACATGGCATGCATAAAGAAGATAGAGAAAACCTCAATTGATGATTGAGGGGGAGCTGTTGGTGCAAGACAATCACCAATTGATGTTTTGACATGCAAATGAAGTCAAGGATTTGAGAAGAGAACAAGTTGTGAAGCATGAAGGAAGGACACATTTAGAATTTGGAAAATGTGTACACACATGTACATTATGTCAGAGATAGTTCACTTATATCTTTGAGTAGTCATAAGTTTGTAACTTTTTGTCTATATATACTTTGGAAAATGTCGGGGAAAGTATGAGAGAGATTGTAGAGCATGAGAATTGAGTAGAATTAGAAGTCATTAGACACTTATGAAGAGATTAGAATAGCTCTCTCATCCAGATGTAATTTTTGTCAAAAATGAAGAGAAGTTGCACCCGATGTTTCTGTGCATTCTCCTTTTGTGCTTGATTATTTCAAGAATATTTTTGTAGATGTCTAAGTCCATATTTAATAAGTCTATGGTTAGAGTTTGAGAGCCTAATTGTAAACAGACTGTGAGAATTGTGAGTAGGAACATTCATATGTAAAAGAGTGTTCACAGTTTTATGAAACAGGTGCATTTTCGATGGTCAATGATTTGATCATTTCTCACTGCACAGATTAAAGTTTTGCATGAGTAAGGACTCAAAATCTAAGTTGAGAGGTAAGCCATCTATGGCTAAAAGCATTTTCTTAAACGGGTTCTAAGTTTAGAGAACCATGTCTTAGAAGTTGTAGGTGTCAAAGTCGACAATACAGAGAGACAGTTTCAGACATAGGTAGATTGTTTGAATCATTTCTCATAATATACTCAAGCTTTTGAAGTGTTTTAACTTGGAGAAGATGCAAAATCTCTAGGTGAAACATTATACAAAGTTTTATCAAAAACTTTACACAAATGATTAGTCAATGAGTGATTAAGATGCAGCAGACTTTTCTGAGAAATGACTTTCTTCACAGTTAGTTAATTTCTTGATAATTTGGTGCTTGTCTTCCAAAATTGGTTAGAGTTTAAAGTTATTCTTGATATAGAGATGGTCTAACATCAAGGATAGCTTGTTCTTTTGGAGATTAACACTCTCCATCAATCTCCACCACACAGGTTACATTTTCACAACATGGGCATTCTCGTTAGGGGGTTCTGATAGTTTCTCTTGTTGATGTATGAAACACCACAAGAAATGAATTAATGTGACACTAGAACACCTCTATGGTCACCATTAACTCATTGCCACTCCAAACTTTGAGAAATGATAGCTTAAAGTGAGAACTTTGCTTCTACAGAAATTCCTAGTCACCGAAATGACATACCTTCAGTATTTTGCTAATTTCTCCTAGCTCAAGTATTATTTCTTGATGAAACTTTATAGGCTGAAACTAGAAGAGTAGAGCTTTCCAACAAGCTATCATATGCATCAAACGGAGCTCTAGAACTCAAGTTATGGCCCTCACAAGATGACCCTGTATGACCTTCCAAGACTGGAAATCTTGCCTATTTTAGTATTCCTGATGTCCAAAAATAAAAAATTCGATGCCTGGCATCGAATTTCAGTCCAAGTCGATGCCGGGCATCGACTTTGAGCTTTTTTAGGCCCTTTTTCTGCACCAGAAATACTCTCTTTTACACACACATGAAGAAGACCACTTGTATGCTAGAAGTCGATGCCAGGCATCGACTTTATGCTCAAACTCGATGCCAGGCATCGAGTTGCTCCACAAACTTCATATTTTTAAAAGATTCAACAATAGTTAACACACAGAGAATGAAAAAATGACTTATCAGCCAAGATTCGATGCCAGGCATCGAATTGCTCAGAAAACTTGAACTTTTGAATTCATCACACAGTAGGCAATCATGGAGATGATGGAGAGAGGCTCATACACAGAACTTTACTCAGTTCTTTCTCACAGCTATGAAAACTCAGAAGTTTTACAGATGCTTTCTCACTCAGAGAAGCACGACTATACACAATCGTATATAATGAACTTCTTCTTCTACTTATTCTCTCTATTCTCTCTCTCTCTCTCATTCCGCGTCAGGTGATACAAACTAACTTATATAGATTTTCGTATTCTCGTGATTTTTAAAAAACTTCTAGAACTAAAGTGAACTAACTTTACAAGTATAATACAGTTGTGAATTTGTCCCTTCACATAGGCATGGGGTTTTCTTCCTAAGATTTGACCTTCAAATATATGTCTAATTAGTGAGTGTTTCTCCAACAGCTCCCCCTCAATCACTAATTGACATTCCCTGTTTCTTCATATCATCTTCTTTTCTTTTACTCCTGCCATGCTTTTGAATCTATTGGTCTTCACACCATCCAAGCTCTTTGTCATTATGTCTGCTAACTGATCTTTAGTAGAAATGTACTCCACTTCAATCTCCTTCTCCATTACCTTTTCTCTGAGAAAATGATATTGTATCTCTATGTGCTTTGTCCTTGCATGAAATACTGGATTTGCTGCAAGATAAAGTGAACTCATATTATCTCCATGTATTGTAGGTGTACCTTGATCAATGCCTAAGCTCTTGAACAATGTCTGCATCCATATGACTTCCTTAGCTGCTTCCACAAGTCCTTTGTACTCTGCTTCAGTTGATGATAATGCTACTGTATGTTGTTTCTTGGAACACCAACTTACAAGCTTATCACCAATGTATATCATGTAACCATGAGTTGATCTCCTGTCATCTTGATTACCTGCCCAGTCTGAGTCACTGTAGGCTCTCAACTTCAAATCTGATGTAAAAGGATAATATAATCCTTCCTTTATAGTTCCTTTGATATATCTGAGAACTCTTTGACCTGCAATCCAATGTGGGTCCTTTGGACAATGCATGAATTGTGACAAAACTCCCACTGCATAACTAAGATCAGGTCTTGTTAGTGTAGCATAAATCAAACTACCCACAAGAGATTGATACTTCCTCATATCTTTGTAGTCTGCACCATCATATTTACTGAGCTTGTGATTAACTTCAAGTGGAGTTGAAGCTTCTCTGCAATTTTCCATATCAAACTTCTTCAACAAGTTCAGAAGATACCTTTCTTGTGACACATATATGCCATGATCTGTATAAGTAACTTCCATTCCAAGAAAGTATGATAACTTTCCTAGGTCACTGATCTTAAACTCTTTCTCAAGTAATCTCTTTACCTCCTTGATTCCTTCATCTGAAGTACCTGTGATTATAATGTCATCTACATAAATACAAATGTAGATTGTACCTTCCTCTGTTCTTTTGATAAGTAGACTTGGGTCTGCTTTTGAACTTTGATATCCAAGATCATTGAGATACTTCACCAATCTATAGTTCCAAGCTCTTGGAGCTTGCTTCAATCCATACAATGCTCTTCTCAACCTGCAAACAAAATTTGGATACCTGGAATCTATAAACCCTTGAGGTTGTTCCATGTATACCTCATCTAATATGTATCCATTCAAGAACGCATTCTTTATATCCAATTGACTTAGAGTCCATCCTTTTGAAGCTGCAATAGCAATGATTGTCCTTATAGTTGACATCTTAGCTACAGGACTGAATGTCTCATCATAATCTATGCCATAGGTCTGGGCATAGCCTTTCACCACCAATCTAGCTTTGTATCTGGCTATACTTCCATCTGCAAGCTTCTTCACTTTATAAACCCATTTATTTCCAATTACTTTCTTACCATTTGGTTTAGGAACAAGTTCCCATGTCTTGTTCTCCTCCAGTGCATTGAACTCTTCCTTCATTGCTTCTTCCCATTGCTTTTTACCTTTAGCTTCATCATAGTTCTGAGGTTCTTCATCATCTTTGACCATATATGCATAGTTCTTCTGAGTTATGTAAGAAGTATCATAAGAATACCTTTCTGGTTGTCTTCTAGTCCTGCTTGACCTTCTTGGTTCACATTCTTCATAAGTTTCTGGATACACCTCTTCATCAAATATAGGAGCTTCTTCATTCATTCTTGTTAATCCACTTTTGGATGTACTTGCTTGCATATAGTCTTCATCTCTATTCACCTGCACAATTGATTTTCCTTTCTCACATCTTCTTACCTCTTCTTCAAATTCTTCAGCTGTATGACTTTGATCTGCATACCAACTTTTCTGTTCATCAAATGTAACATCTCTAGAAACAATAAATTGTTTGGTTAGAGGATTCCACAATCTGTAACCCATCTGCTTTTCATCATAACCAATGAACACATATTTTTCTGCCTTTGGTTCAAGTTTATGCCTAAGTTGTGATGGCACATAAGCATATGCAATTGATCCAAACACTCTACAATGATCTAGTGTTGGTTTCTTACCCCACCAAGCTTCATATGGAGTCATTCCATTCAGAGCTGCACATGGTAATCTATTCACAAGATATGTAGCTGTATTTACAGCCTCAGCCCAAAGATAATTTGGACAGTTCTTCTCCTTTAGCATAGCTCTAGCAAACTCAACCAAAGTCGTGTTCCTTCTTTCTGCTACACCATTTTGTTGTGGTGTATACCTGCAAGTTATTTCTCTCTTAATACCTGCATTCCAAAGATAATCATTGAACTCTTGGGAGAAGTATTCTCCCCCTCCATCAGACCTCAGTCTTTTAAGCTTTTGACCTGTGACTCTCTCTGCATATGCATGAAAATGCTTGAAAGCTCCAAACACTTCTGATCTTTCCTTCAAAACATATAATGTTATCCATCTTGTAGCATCATCAATGAAAAGAACATAATACCTTGAGCCATTGATAGATCCTTCTTTTGTTGGTCCCCATACATCTGTATGAATGAGCTCAAGTACTCCATCATGTTTGAATCCTTTCTTTTGAAATGGTAACCTGTGTGCTTTACCCATTTGACATGCTTCACATTTATAAACCATATGTTGACTTTGCACATTTGGTAATCCTAGTACAGACTGATTAGCAACCATAGCTTTAATTCCTCTTTCATTGAAATGACCTAATCTCTTATGCCAGAGATCAAGTTCTGTAATCACTGCTTCACCATGTGTGAGCAAAGCTTGACCAATGTTCCCTTGCACTCTTAAAGTAAAGAGTCTACCTTCTTTCTTACCAGAGACAATCTGTTTATATCCATTCTCTGGATCTTCCACAAATACTCCTTCATTTGTAAACCTGACTTGAAAATCTTTTTCAACTATCTGTCCCACACTAATCAAGTTTTTAGGTATTGTTGGAACATACAAAACATTGGTTAGCAAATCTGCTCCACTCTTGCATTTCACTTTTCCAATTGAATGTACACTATGTCTTGTATTATCACCAGTTTGAACTGTGTGACTAGAAATACCTTTTTCCAAATCTGACATCAATTCTATGTTTCCTGACAAATGATTAGAACATCCAGAGTCAATGTAAAATACCTTTAGATCTTCTTTATCTGATGTGCTGATTGAATTCATCATCAATGATGTATGACTTTCATTCTGTGTGTCATTTGCATAGTTGTAGTAGGTGGTGTTGTAGGATTGATTCTGTCCCCAACTTCTTCCTCCACCTCTACCATAGCCTCCTCTTTGACTTTGTCTACCTCTTTGGAAATTACTTTGATATCTTCCACCTCGACCTCTGCTATTGTTGTTTTGATTCTGGTTTGATCCTTGTTGGTTGTGCCAACAATCATGAGCCACATGATTACTCAATCCACAGATCCAGCAAGCCTTTTTGTTGTTATTTTGATTACCTCTTCCTCTTCCAAAGCCTCTTGCTCTTCCTCTGCCAGTGCCTTTACCTCTTGCATAATAAGCTTGAGAACTAGACTCCTCTTCATCCTTTGCTTTACCTTTATCTCCCTTCTTCTTATTCTTCATGTACATTGCAGAACTTTGACCTTTATCTCCATCTCCCTTCAAGTCTTGCTCATATGTGAGCATCAAACCAAGCAACTGGTTCAAATCTGGAACATAATGATTTAATGAAAGTTCTGTTGATAAGACAAAAGGTTTCCACCTTTCATCCCCTCTCAAGCCTGCAAGTAGTTGAGCAATCAATCTGTGATCTTCAACATCTTCATCTATGGATCCAAGACTTTCTGCTAGATCCTTCATCTTAGTGACATAATCACTAATGGTTTGACTTGGCTTCTTCTTGAATGTTGTAAACTCTGACCATAGACTTGCTTTCCGTGCTTTAGTAGTGCTTTGGAAATGATATTCCAATGCATTCCATATATCTTTTGATGATTCCAATCCTCTGATGTGTGGTAGCAAATGATCTGAGATTGTATTGTAGATGTAGGCTTTTGCACTTGCATCCTTCTTCTGCCAATGCTTTAAAGCATCAAGTTCCTCTTTCTTTGGTCCGCTTTCATCTTCAAATACTGGCTTCTCTTCTTCACCTGTAACATATATCATGAGATCCTTACTCATAAGTAAGGCTTCCATTCTCATTACCCATGCGGGGTAATTATCTCTGTCCAGTTTGTCAATGGAGATATGATCTGCCATAGTTCTTTCCTTCTGCTGCAACCTGTGAGCTTAAAGGATAAAGGATAATACCTTTTGAAGTTCTTTGTGTATGAGGATACTTTGAAAGTAATCTTTTGATGCCTTGTGTCTTCAAATGCTTCACCTTTCAAACTTTAATGGAAAACTTTACAAAACTTCTCGTACCTTTGTCGTCTTCTGCTCTCGAGAATATTTCTCCTCTGATACCACTTGTTGATGTATGAAACACCACAAGAAATGAATTAATGTGACACTAGAACACCTCTATGGTCACCATTAACTCATTGCCACTCCAAACTTTGAGAAATGATAGCTTAAAGTGAGAACTTTGCTTCTACAGAAATTCCTAGTCACCGAAATGACATACCTTCAGTATTTTGCTAATTTCTCCTAGCTCAAGTATTATTTCTTGATGAAACTTTATAGGCTGAAACTAGAAGAGTAGAGCTTTCCAACAAGCTATCATATGCATCAAACGGAGCTCTAGAACTCAAGTTATGGCCCTCACAAGATGACCCTGTATGACCTTCCAAGACTGGAAATCTTGCCTGTTTTAGTATTCCTGATGTCCAAAAATAAAAAATTCGATGCCTGGCATCGAATTTCAGTCCAAGTCGATGCCGGGCATCGACTTTGAGCTTTTTTAGGCCCTTTTTCTGCACCAGAAATACTCTCTTTTACACACACATGAAGAAGACCACTTGTATGCTAGAAGTCGATGCCAGGCATCGACTTTATGCTCAAACTCGATGTCAGGCATCGAGTTGCTCCACAAACTTCATATTTTTAAAAGATTCAACAATAGTTAACACACAGAGAATGAAAAAATGACTTATCAGCCAAGATTCGATGCCAGGCATCGAATTGCTCAGAAAACTTGAACTTTTGAATTCATCACACAGTAGGCAATCATGGAGATGATGGAGAGAGGCTCATACACAGAACTTTACTCAGTTCTTTCTCACAGCTATGAAAACTCAGAAGTTTTACAGATGCTTTCTCACTCAGAGAAGCACGACTATACACAATCGTATATAATGAACTTCTTCTTCTACTTCTTCTCTCTATTCTCTCTCTCTCTCTCATTCCGCGTCAGTTGATACAAACTAACTTATATAGATTTTCGTATTCTCGTGATTTTTAAAAAACTTCTAGAACTAAAGTGAACTAACTTTACAAGTATAATACAGTTGTGAATTTGTCCCTTCACATAGGCATGGGGTTTTCTTCCTAAGATTTGACCTTCAAATATATGTCTAATTAGTGAGTGTTTCTCCAACATCTCTGTCCATGCACTCCTGATTTTTTTGCCACCAATTTCGCTACTTCCTTAATGTTACTTGAATTAGATGTTATAGTACTCTTAGTGTCTTCTGATTTAGTGGAGCTTTATGTATTTTTGAGGTCATCCGCTAGATTGTCCTCTAAGTCAATGCATTCTTGCAAGCACTCACTCAATGTGTGCAACCATTTCACATAGACTAAGGTTCTTAATGTCCCATTGGTCAATCCATCTAAGAACAGGGATACCATTTTTTGTTGTAAGGGCCTCTCTGCTACTGGGCATCTGTCAACATATTTGTTAAATCTTTGAGCTATTGTTTTCAGTGTTTCATTTGGGGCTTGTTTGAAACTATGAATCAAAGATGAGGAGTTGCGCTTAATTCATCGCTTGGTAAATTCCCCAGTAAACTCTTGGAAGAATTGTTCAATATTTCCAAAGTGATTTGGATCCAAAGGTTGGAACCAAGTTAAGGCTATTTGCATGAGGGTTAGCCTAAAGGATTTGTATCACATGAAGAATTCATCAACTTGCTCCACATGGAACACTTACTTGAATTTAGCTATTTCATAAGGCTCTCCCATGCCATCATAATGATTTCTCATGCATTTAGCGACTTGGATTGGTCTCAATATTCTTACTGGCTCTGGGGGTCTGATCATTATAGGAATTGCTGGTCTAACTGGATGCATTCCTGGTTGTACACCTAACTATGGTCTCGGTCTAATGGGTGGTCTATTCATATTTTCTATCCCCGGATGGGTTGGGCTGCGTGAATGTAATCTTGGCATAGTGAATCGAACATGTGTTCGGGTAAGGATGCTTCATTGACTTGTTTGCCTTGACATGGTATTCTCCATTCCTTGATGGGATCCAAAAGGGTTTTGTCAGGTAATTTCCTACTTTTGAGGAGGGAATACAGGCAATCCCATGTATTTCAATTGACACCTATCAACTTCATCTACTCGCTAATACGTCCTTTGATTTCGGTCTAGGTATATGACTCTAGACTCGTCCTCTGGATCCTTCAACTCATAGATGGTTACTGAACTTACTTCTCCTCGTGTGGCTGAATCTATTTGTAAAAGTAGTTCTGACCCATGGATCAAATATACCTCCAAAAGATAGTCATCTTGAGGTATTAGGTCTCCTCTCAAGACTTGAGTCCCATGGACTTGCCCCTTGGGGTGGTCACAGTGCCCCCATCATTCGATCTTCCTAAAGTTTCTAGTTCTTCTAGTTCCCCTCTTTCGTTGATCTGGTCAGGATAAGCAGTCACTACATAGATCTAACCTAAATTGTCCATGTAAACTCCTCCTTTGTACTTGACTGCGGGTCTTGGAACTATTGTTGATTCTGTAGAGTTTACCATTCTTGCTACCGACTTATTTATGCCATCAAGGTAAATTGGGACTCCCTATCGATTGGAGGATACATATTGTAGAGAGGTCCAATATTCTCCCTCTTTGGTGGACATAACGTTCTCTCTCAGAATTGAACCATGCATGTCCTCTGACGCCATGGGTAGTTCCTCCTCTGAGTCACTCAATGTTTTCGAGTAGACCGAGTGTCACTCTAGCACAGTGGAAAGTACCAACATAAGGAGCTTCACCTCATTATTGTCAATCTACGGAGAGGTTAGGACGATATGAAGATCGAGAGTGAATGATGTGTATGAATTAGAAGGTGGTGGATTTGAGGGTGATGGGAATGGTGGTGGTGGAGTTGTGTGAGAGTGCATTTGAGATGTGAGTTCAATTATCTTGGCTTTTGTTTCTCTTAGGATTTCCTCAAGTTCACCCATCTTCTTTGCCCATTGCCTTTTCATTTGGTCACAACTTTATCTCCAAGCTATTGTCCTCTTCTTGGTTAGACTCTTGGTCTCACTAACCTTAGAACTCTTTTCTTGGCCTAAGTCTTGGTTTTGCTTAAATGCTTGAGCTCTTGTGACTAGTTGCACTGGGGTAGAGGAAGTCACACTTCCTGTGGAGTCTACCACTAACCCAATGACATTGATAGGAGTGATCTTTGGCATATTGATGGGTTTCTTAGGAAAATCTCATAACAAGTGCTCCTTCCCACAATCTGGGCAAAAACCTTGAATTGTCATAGATTGGGGTTGTGTAGGTGCAGGCATAGGGCAATCATGAATGAGGTGATCACCCTCACATCAGTAGCATGGAAGTCTAGGAAAAGGGGGTATTATTTGCCTAGGTTGGGGCCTAGAGTTAGGATCTGTGTACATGACATTTTTATATTCTGGCTCCCAACTAGGTTCACTGAGGTCTTCATAATCGTATGACTTGTTGTGCTCAAGTGACTACATATAGTAACCCTGTGGACTATCGATATGCATCGAGTCAAAACGTTGATCATTTGGGTCACTTTCTAAAAGCAAGGGTGATATCGACACTAAGGCTCTATTCAAATTTTCTTCTGCAGCAACATACTTTATAGGGATCACATTGGCTCAAGGTGGAGGTTGTTGTGCTAAAACTAGTTGAGGTCTTTGCCCTTGATAGGGTGGTTGGTAGGGTTGTTGGGGCCTACCATACTATTGTGGTGGGTATTGGTTTTGGTATCTTCCCTGTTGTGGGTATGGCTGAGGATAATTTTGTCTAACAACTTGTTTATTATCTAAGCAATCTTGTGCAATGTGGTTGGTATATATCCTTTATATGGTGCAATATTGGATGTTAGGGTTTACTTGGGGTTGAGACATGATTGGACACACATTATCCATATGGTCTCCTCCACAGGTATAACACCATTTCACTAGGGCAAAACTTGGTATTTGTTTGCTAGAGACTCCTAACTTCTGAGCTACCTTCTCTACAGGTTCCTCAATAGATGTGGATGGCTTTGAATTGAGACTAGTAGATCTATCTGAATCTTTGTAGATTTTTGAAAGCTCTAATTCCTCCCTTAGATTATCCTCAATATCTATGCACATGTCTACACAATCTTCTATGGATCTAGGGTCCTTCAAATACACATAGGATCTCAATTTGGTACTTAACAAATCATCTAAGGATAAATCCTTTTGTTTGGCAGGTGTGGGTAACTCGGGCACAGGGCATCTCTCTAGGTATTGTCAAAATCTTCTTCCTGCTAGTCTCACTCTCTCTTGAGGTTTTGTTTAAAACTATGGATCAATGAGGAAGTGTTGTGCCTTATGCCACTCTTTGAAAATTCGGTGATGAAGGCCTCTAGCAGTTGGTCTATGTTTCTAAGTTGCCTCTATTGGAGTGGTGGAAACCATGTAAGGGCCATTTTCTTCAGGGTTAGACCAAAAGCATTGTATTGCATGAACATGTCATCAAATTGCTAAGCTCTCAAGGCTTGCCTAACTTCTGCCACATGATCATACGGGTCTCCAGTGCCATCAAAGCAGTTCTTCATGGACTTAACCAATTGTGTAGGGCTCAAGGTCCTAGTGTGTTCTCTAGGCCTTGACAGAGGGAATTCATTTGCATTTATTTGATTACTTGGGTCCCTATGTCTTTCATTTTCTATTCTATTCGTTTTTGCTCTCGTTCTTTCTCATCCCTATGGGTTAGCAAAGCTCACCTCGGGTCTATCTCTACTCTTGTCTCTCTGAGCTCCATGAGCCTAGGATGTTCCAGCTCCGTGGTAACCATAAGAGCCATTAGATCTTGGTTGGGGAAAAACAAATTCACCTTTCCAAGTGTAGGCATGCCTACCATGCTCAGACACCACAAAGACCCTCTCTAAGATATTGTCTAAGTAGTTCACTTTTCTTGGAGTATTTGGATCTTTGAACTCATATATAGTAAGCATTCCCACTTCATTAGGTTGGTTAGGTTTATACCTCCAGAAGGCCTCATCTGTCACTCAGTTTAATAGCAAGACTATGCTCTTATTTTCCTAGGATACCCACTCTAGAGTGATTATTCTAGTCAGGACTAAATTTGCCTCGAGGGGTTCTTGGCTCCCTTCCTAAGTTCCCTTTCTCAATGTCACCTATTTCCGGCTTTGAGATTATGTTGCCAAACTCATCTGTTCTATCTGGTTGGTTGGTGATCACGTACATCATTCCTTCTTTATCTATGTATGAATCATTTTCAAATTGTACTACTAGATGTTCTAGTCCAATGGGTTGATCTGGGTTTTTGATTTGGACAACGGATCTCCTAAGATTGTCCTCATAGATGCAAGCACCTAATCGGTTGGTCTTTACTATCTGATACACTTATTGGTGTGAGCACATTCATTCTCACATAATCATTCTGGTTGGTCGTTACTGTTCATTAATTCATTTTTCTGGGAATATTGCTGAATTCTCTCCTCGAATTTGATACTTGGCCACCCTTCTTTGAGCCTTAGTGGTGTTTTGACTCTTCTAGCTCCATTATCATTCTATTCAGTTGTCTACCATCATGGCATCAGAGGTCTCAGGCATGTCTGGTGGATCAGGGTCTAGTGCCAGTGTTTCGAGGAGGAGCTATAACTTGCAGGGCAAAGACCATTTTGAGATCCAAAAATTTGATGGCACAAACTTCACTCTATGGAAGAATTAGAGTGAAGATGTGCTGATTAACATGAGGCAATGGAAGCTAGTAAATGGAATCTCAAAGAAGCCTACTAACATGGATGAAGATGATTGGGATGAGTTAGATGAAATGGCCAGGTATACCATTCGATTGCACCTGGAAAATAATGTTTAGTTTATAGTATTAGACTGTGAAAGTGCAGAGGAGCTTTGGAAGAAGTTATGCAATACATACAAAAAAGAGACGACATCAATTAAAGTGTATCTAATCAGAAAGTTATATGACCTTTGCATGAAGGACACAGATAGTGTTGCTGCTCATGTAAATGAGTTTGATGCTATATACTCCTAGTTACAGGCTCCGAGAATGGATATGGATAATGAAATGAAAGCAGTCTTGTTGTTATGCACCTTTCCATCATCATGGGATACATTTTTCACAGTTATTAACAATAGTGCACCTCGTGGTAAATTGGTCTATGATGACATATATGGAGCACTCTTGAGTGAGGTGATTCATAGAAAATATATGGTTGGGATTGTTGCTCTAGCACAATGGTAAGTACCAAGTTAAGAAGCTCCACCTCCTTAGTGTCAATCCGCGGAAGAGATAGGAGTGATATGAAGATCGTGAATGTGAGATGTAGTGAGAGTGAAGGTGACAAGCATAGAGATGCACACACACATACACACACATGTAAGAGACAAGAAAGACACAATGGAAGGTAGGAAAATAGACTCTATTACTCAAGATCTCAATTACAAGCTCAAGCTCACACTAGCTCATACAAGTCTACACTAGCTAACCTCAAAAATGAGCTCTCTACCTCTCTTTATAGCTTTTCGACTAGCTTTGACCGATTTCACATATAGTGACCATAATAGTTAAAAAATAGGTTCTAGGTAGTCTAAAAATAGCCAAAATTGGTAGGCTCTTTCTACCTAAGCTCCTTGTTGGAACCTTGAAGTTATGAAGGACCCATGAAGCTATGAAGGCTAAGGTGTACTTGGAGGACTCCCTCGAAGCTAAGGATACTTGGAGGATTCAAAGCCTTGTGTGGCAGTCTCTCAAATTTCCCATTTTTTCCTTTAGTATACATGTTCTTCATAGGAACTCCCTCTTAGTTCCTTTTTTGAGAAAACCCATAAAAACACAACTTTACCTTTCTTTTTTGGTAGAAAGCTTCTTTTTGAATTCTTGCCTTATTTTAGAAATGAGAGCTCTCTTTTGGATACGTGCAAGAGCTCTCTCTCTCTTTAAGAAGATTCCCTTTTTGATTTTCCCACCTACCTATCATTTTTAGAATATCTTAGTTAATGAGGCCTTTGGCCACTTGTACTCAACGGATCCCTCCTCCTCTCTTATATAAGGAGGGGCTCATTTTGTAAAAAGGGGGTCTCTTGGCCATGGCCTTGGGCCCTATGAAGAATAGAGAAGGTTTCATTTGCTATTCTCCTTTGTCCTTATGTGCAAGGCGATGATCTATGTGTGTGGACATGGCACATGGAGTTGGCTTGTGTGTGAGCATTGCCCTCCCTTGCTTCTTTTTGACGTTGGCCATGGTGCCATTGTTCATGAGCATGGGTGAGGATGCGTTGCTTGCACTTCTTGCAACCTCACTTGGAGAAGCTTCTCGCTTCCATGCGAGGCGGTTAGGGTCCGTTGCTCCCCTTTCTCAACAAATTTGGCGCCGTTGCCGGGGACGTCGGCCTTTAGCCGTTGGTTTTTCCAAGTTTGTGTGTCCATACTTCGTGAGATGCACCTTGACACTTGGAGGAGGATGAATACGTGTGGCCTTCGGTTGGCCTAGAGTACCTCTTTCTTTTAATTTTTGAGTAAGTTTTAGTTCATTTTTTATGTTGCACAAAAAAAAAAAAACACCCCCTAACCCCCTCTCTCTCTCTCCCTCTCTCAAACACACACTCCCACACATTCATTGTGGCATCACTCTCACCACTATCACCTCCTTTTAAGTGATTGCCTTGGGTAGAAGGAAGGGGGGTACTTCCTCTTTGGCTCCTTCCTTCTTTTCAATTTGAAAACCTACAAAAAGAAATTAGTGTTGAAACTAGAGACTTCAAAATCTGACGAATTGAGTACCTCCATTCGAAGAAACTAGGATGTTTGCCTTGGGGTTTCCCTCCCAACTTTTATGATTAACATGGGGTGTCTGACAAACACATGCGGGGGTTGTTGGGTTGCATGTACGCATTCATTATGGAGAAGAAATGCCCGCCGGAGAACTTTGAAGTGATTAGTGGAGGATACCCTTCCTCTCCTGCCCGGCCACTCCTCTTTCTTGCGGTGAGCTCTGTTCTCCCTGTGCGTAGAGCTTGATGCTCCGCATGGGGTTGAGCTATGGCTCCCCCGCCTGTGTTCACCCACCCTTATGATCAAGGGTTGTGTCTTTCCTCCCTTACTCTGCTCTACTATGTGCATCAAAACTTGGAGTTCCCCCTCCTTGGGGGTCGAGCTCAGCTTCTTCCCTCCATCTCTGTTGAAGGCCTACGACAGAAGCGCTTTACACTCGGTTGGGCACACACTGCAGATGCTTCATAGTGTTATTATGGGATGGCCCTCGAGCTTCTCATGCTTGAAGTCATGCCGTTTTTTTTTTTTTTTTTTGCTACCCTCTTTCGGGCTCCATGGATTTTTGTGTGCTCCCTTCCCGTATTCTCTGTTGTGCGCAGGGGGCGGAGCTCGTCCTCTCCCACTTGTGAAGTTGAAGATTGCATTAAGCTCCCTCCTTGGAATCGCTTCTGCTATGCGGGTTATGCTCCAGACTCGACGGTCCTGTACATGGCATTGGTGTTTTCATCTTTGGTGGACTCACTCCGCACTAGTTATCAAACGTGGTGTTGTGCTCTCTCAGTCCATTCCAGTGGCGTGTTGATATGTCTACACTCTTATCTGAGTCGAGGTTTTATTTTGGGGCTTCCCTGTTGTACCCCGACACTTTGACTCACAGTCATGGGGAACCTTGCGTTGTTGCTGCTTGTGCCTCGTCACGTGGCTCCGGGTCTCCTGGAGCACTCTTCTTTTTCATGCTTCCATCCATCTCTGTCAAGCATGTGATGGTTGCGGATGAACTGGATTTGCAGATGCAGACATCTACAGGTAGGTGAAGTAATGCCCTTGCATCCTATGGTGGTATTTCAATTCAAACTACGTGCCTCTCCACTCCATCGGGCTGCTTTAAGGATGAAAAGATCTATTCTATCAAGTGGAGTCCCTTGCTCCCCGTGCTCATCTGCTGCGGAGTTGGAGCTTGGCTCGTTCTACACACCGAGCTCTTCTAAATATGTGGAGTTTGTGCATTACAACCCGTTCCCCTTGCTCTGCTGACATGATTGTGCACCTCGACCTCTCCCTCTCTCGAAGTTACCTGCTGTTGAAGTCATACTACTCTCTATAACAAGACTTCACCTTGAAATGACTTCTTTGTACTAGCCCACAATCTTTGAGCAGCCATCTATTGTTGAAATCGAAGTAATTCTATGTTGACAATCAACATGGTGCTCCCTACCCACCTGTGCATACCACCACATCCAAGATAAGTGTGGTCTCAAAAGCTTGACTGCTGCTCTGAATGGAAGGACAGTCAAAAATAGGTACTGGCTGCGCTATGAGGTTCTTGGAGGAACGACTCTTGAAGCTCAGGCCCCTACTACTCCATCAAGCTTCCATGATGTGGTGAGCCCAACAACGCCACATACAAAACGATGGCAGCTAGGTACCATCGCCACTATGGAATTACTGCCCGAGGATTGGTGTGATACTTGCACGAGGAAAAGGAAGGTTTTGCTGCTGCTTGACGAAGATGGGTGCTATGTAGATGTATTGATCAATGATTGTTGTATACATGAAGTAATTTGTAGCAGCTTGCTTTTTATTGTATACATCCATTCATGCCGTCCTCTCTGAAGTTCGCATTTTAAACAGTTTGTGCTCTATCACGGTCTAGGCATCTGGCTCATGCATGTGTTGGTTTGATTTGGGAATGCTTGCTTGGAAAATTCACAGAAATTGTGTACTACCTTCCGTGCCTCTCCATGAACCACTCGGAGATTGGGTCGAATCATCAAGGCTGGTACACCGTCACCATGACAAGATTACTCATGATATGTAAAGTTAGTGCTCGTTTATGGTGGTTTTTTTGCATGTAAAACAGATTACTTGAATTCTTGTGACTTCCCTTCTCAAGGAAGGTGTCTACTTAAAGGAGCCTGCTACTGAATGACAACTACCTAGCTGCTTGAGATCATGGCCTCCTGTGGATTAATCGCTGCAGCTACCTCAAAATTGGTCTATCTGCCAGTCGAACTCCTGGAAGTTCTCGGTGCCTCGAATACATCATGAGCTTCTTGCTCTTGGCTCCTACCAGGCTTACTTGCAATGAAATGGTCGGAATGGTATAGTGCTTAGCATGCCTGGGGTTATGGCATGCCTCGGATTTTGTGCTGGACTCACAGAAGTTGAAGATGGCTCCGAGCGTGGGGCATGCTGTTCTTTTGGTCCATCCGAGTATATGTTGCAGGACAGTACTGTGACTACGGTGGATAAAGAAGGACGTCACATATCATTCTACTACTATTCTAGGAAAGATATATGATCTCGTTAAAGGAGAGTCCATTACCAAGGATTTTGTAAAAAATCTAGAATCAAAAGTGGTTGAAGGTTCTTTTGTAAACAAACTGTTCAAATATCCAGGATACGAAGAGTACGTCAGTGAATGGGACAAGAAGTTTACATCATTTAGATGCAAAATGGCACAATTACTCCGCTGTAAAGATTTTGATAACTGGTGGCGTTCCTGAATCGACAATAATGAGGTTTGCAGAGGAAGAGCTTGAGGAGATAGTAACCACAGTAAAGAACAGAGCTGCTGCTATCAGTGCAATGTATTCTGATATGGGGGACGTGTGTGCATTGCGCATGCTTCTTGCAAACATCCCTATGGATGAACCATTCCTGAGAAAGACGCTACTTGATATGACAAAAAGCAAGCTTCTGGATTTAAGCAGAGGACGAGTGACAATTCCAGACACATACAACTTCATGGGTTCTGTAGATCCCACAGGAAGGCTTGAGCGTAATCAAGTGGTCATCCTTCTAGAGCATGGGCCACTGTATTGCCCCAAAGTGTTGGTTTATAAATCTCCAGGATTACATGTCGGTGATGTGAAGGTTTTCGAAGCAACATGGCATGAGGATTTCAAAGATATAGTTGGGAATGGAAAGTATGTGATATTCTTCTCTGTGAAGGGAGAACGCTCTGTGGTTGATGAGATCGCAAACAGTGATCTTGATGGGGATCAATACTGGTGCTGCTGGAACAGTTTGATTGTGAAGGAATTCAAACCATCAGATGTCTGGAAGAACAATGATACAGTAAATAAATGCCCAGGGAATGACGAAGCTTGCATAAAAGACTTTAGGACGATACATTTTGAGGCTTTCTTGAGAGCCAGATTTAAGCCTAGCCAGACAATGGGAGCTGCAGCTAACAGCTGGCAGGCACATATGGATAAGTATCTGATGCTTGATGGAAATGATCCAGAGAAAGCGAGATTGTGGCATGTTATTGGACAATTAGTAGACACATACTATGAGGCTGTTGATGCGGACAAGACTGGAAAGCAGGTTTCTGTTCATGACAGCTGTAGGGCTAGAGAATGGCCTCATTACATGGAAAAAGAAAAGGAGCATGGAAACAAACAAATGACAAATGGTCTTGGTTGGATACAACTGGAAACTTCGATTGCCATAGATGTGTCTTCTTGAGATTGTCTCTAATTTTTACTATGTGTGCCTGATGTACTGAGAAGCTTGAAGCTGTTCTGTTGGTCAACAATTTTTTGGTGAATTTCCCTTTGCAATGGATTGCTTTCTATGCTAGGATTGGACCCTAGATCTACTGATCAGTTGTTTACCCATCCAGTTTCTGCATAGATTCGGTGGCCACAACAAGAATATACAGCTCCTGAGGATGATGCCCACTTTCCCTGTCATCATATGGGGACGTTTGTAAATGACTTTGTGTCTAACATCTTCTGTGCTCAACTATAGTGTGATATGTGGAACAAAGTTCATGCTTCTTTTCAGATATGATTGCTGCCAGGATTCATGAATAATGGGGATATACTCCCAACTTGTTGGAAGGCCTTCCAAAGATGGACACAAGCTCTATGCCCATTTGGCAAGCAAGGAGCACATGACGCTGCTCTTCAGGATGGCTAGGCTGACTGCCTCTTAGGAGGATGGTGTCGCCTAGCACCGAAAGACTCCACCACTTGGAAGGTTTTGCTTTTTCAGGAACTACACCAGGAATGGCTGCACATTCAGCAACAAAAGGCTTCTCTTTTGATTTGTTGGGCTGACAGCCCCTTAGGGGGATTGTGTCGCTCAGCATTACATGACTCTGAAGACCTGAAGACTGAAGACTTGTAAATTGGAAGACTTGAAGAGCTACAGATCTGAAGACTTGAAGACTCAAACATGGACAATGCTGCAATGTATGCCCCTCTGGTCTTAGCTTTGTCGAGGACGACAAAGACTAGGTGGGGGAGGGTGTTGGAACCTTGAAGTTATGAAGGACCCATGAAGCTATGAAGGCTAAGGTGTACTTGGAGGACTCCCTCGAAGCTAAGGATACTTGGAGGATTCAAAGCCTTGTGTGGCAGTCTCTCAAATTTCCCATTTTTTCCTTTAGTATACATGTTCTTCATAGGAACTCCCTCTTAGTTCCTTTTTTGAGAAAACCCATAAAAACACAACTTTACCTTTCTTTTTTGGTAGAAAGCTTCTTTTTGAATTCTTGCCTTATTTTAGAAATGAGAGCTCTCTTTTGGATACGTGCAAGAGCTCTCTCTCTCTTTAAGAAGATTCCCTTTTTGATTTTCCCACCTACCTATCATTTTTAGAATATCTTAGTTAATGAGGCCTTAGGCCACTTGTACTCAACGGATCCCTCCTCCTCTCTTATATAAGGAGGGGCTCATTTTGTAAAAAGGGGGTCTCTTGGCCATGGCCTTGGGCCCTATGAAGAATAGAGAAGGTTTCATTTGCTATTCTCCTTTGTCCTTATGTGCAAGGCGATGATCTATGTGTGTGGACATGGCACATGGAGTTGGCTTGTGTGTGAGCATTGCCCTCCCTTGCTTCTTTTTGACGTTGGCCATGGTGCCATTGTTCATGAGCATGGGTGAGGATGCGTTGCTTGCACTTCTTGCAACCTCACTTGGAGAAGCTTCTCGCTTCCATGCGAGGCGGTTAGGGTCCGTTGCTCCCCTTTCTCAACACTCCTCAAGCTCGAGGACTCCTCGACCTGCACAAAATGGAGCTACTAATTACAAAAGTGGTTGTTCTATGTTACATATGGTACAAGAGTGATGAAAATCACTATTGGGAGTTTTGAAAAGTATTATAAAACATATTTCTTTGAAAAAATAATCCACTTGACTCCCCACAACTTTGTTGTGATTCACCTTCACATAATTCCTTGTCGTCTGTGCCTCTAGCTACTGCCAACGCCCCCTCCCTCTTGCTTCTCTCGTCCTCGACATAACCTTATTGCGGGGTCAGTCAGATATAATCTTGTAGGAGGTCATGAGTGAGGGTGTGCTATGAAATGTGAATACCTCTTGCAAGATCTGCTTCAACTGTTTCCCAATCTATGGGTTGAGGTTCATCTAATGGTGGGAGTCTGTAGTGCATGGAGTAAACCAGTTGTTCACAGGCAAATAATTGGAGTAGGTGTGTGGGCCTGCTTATGAACACCTCGGAATGGTACTCCCAAAAACTGGTAGTAAACATTTCTTCAAATGTCATTTTATAGCATGCCGGTAAATATTTGATGTGATAGTGCCAGGCATAACACACCCGAAGCGATGGTGTCGTGCTCATATCATACGCTAAATCTTGATTACCATTCTTGAATCCTGGGGTGTTAACATGCGGTGCCTTGATGCAATGGAAGACCTTGAATACTATCTGCATCATGTCAAATATTTTGACCATCATATGGGCAACTACATCGTCCATGCGGCATAAGTGGGGGAGCTAGTGGCGAATAATTGCCATCATATATCCAACAATGGGTGGTCCATGGGGTGCAGTGAAATACGGGTAATTGAGCCAGTCTTGGCACTGCTTGTTGTTCTGTACTTTGATTGCAAAGGCCTTCTAAGAGCATCATCTTGGTATCAATCCCCAACATGGGTTATATTTTAAATGCACCAGTGCCTTCACCCATGTGCTCATCTTTTCTGGATATTGTTGTAGTAATTCTTGGTGCCAAGTTGGATGAAAGATTTCTCCGCTCTGTGCTTCCGGTGGCAAGTCATCAGGCTCAAACTCAGTTGCATGTGAGGGTTTCTTGCTTGTCTCCTTTTCGATCGCCAATTGGTATTCTGCCAGTAGCATGAAATATGGATTATATTGAAGCCCAGATACATACCTACTAGGCACCAAGTGAGCGAAGTAAGGAGATTGTAAAATACGTTCCTCTATCATAGCCATGGCATTTTATTGAGCCTCCACACATGCTGAGTGGGTTTGGCCAAGTTCTTCTACGATCTTCATCCATGCAGGGGTAGGGAGTTCAAAGGTGGTCTAGCCTTCAACCGTGACACGTCCGCCTGGGATGGGTTGTGGTTCGTAGGCTTCTTCATACGTTTCCTCCACGGGGATAGACACTGTTTCTTCCTCTGTTGGGAGTTCTGGTGGGGAATCTGGCCTAGGTGGTTCAGAAAAGGTAGTAATTTGTGCTTGAAGGGTAAGGACCTGAGTGCATAAAGCATTTAGTTCCTCTATGATCTATGGAGATGTTGCCTTAGGAGTTGGTGGTGCTTGCTGTATAGGTGCATGCAATTGTAGCATCTTGTGGTCTTCCTTGAGCTTTTGGTATGCCTCATTCATATTGTCATAATCTTCTAGTAGTCTAACATGGTCTTCCAATAGTATCTTCATAGATTCAGAGGGGATGGCTTTAAAACGGCTGAGACTCAAAGGTTCGTCTGGTTGATCTAAAGTAGCTTCAAGGTTCTCTCTATTCTATTCCTGCAAGCGTTGATTCTCTTCTTTGGATGCTATTAGGTGACATCTTAGAAGTCCCATGTTTCGAGTGAGAGTCGCGTTTCGAATGGTTTGAGCCCTTAACAAATTGTCGATATCTGTAATGGCCTCTTTTGGCTTGTGTTCACTTTCTAGTTCAAGTGTATGGTAGGCCTGGCGTAGCGCTTGGTAGCATGTGTTAAGGGAGGCATTCTCGATTGATGATGAGTTTAGTTGTGATTGTAACTCTGCGTTTGTTTGTTGTAGTGTCTGGTAGCTGGTGCCTAGAGATGCGAATTCATCTCTAACTTGTGTCATACATGCGAACATTTGACGGAATGCGGTGTCGATTGTGGGTGATAATATTAACGGTGGAGTGAGTGAAGATGCTGTGGGTGTGAGTGTGGATGCAAGGGGAAAGGGAAATAGGGATGGGAAAGTGGATGCAGTGATGACTGTGGAGAAATGTGATGTGCCTAAATGTGGTGGTGAAATGGATGAGGTGAGTGGTAGTGCAGTGGGTGGTGATATGTCCATGTCACTGGACGTTGTGTCAAGTGCAGTGACCATGAAGAGTGGAGTGATAGTAGGTGCTTGAGTGGGTGTGAAGAGAGGATTTACAAAGGTTGCCGAATAGTTTATAGATGGGGTTTCTTGTATGGCTTGGTGGAGGGGGGAGAGAGGAAATACAGTGGGTCGGGGACGTGAGATGGGGGAGAAGGTTAGTGGAGGGGGAAATGGGAATAGGGGTCTTGGAGGAATGGGGAAGGAAGGGACAGATGTATGGAGAAATGGACTGGATGGAAGGGTGGAGGTCCTAGGAAGGAGGCTAGGTTGTGTAGGTGCAAAAAGGGTGAGAGGAATTGAGGCAACAAAGGCTTCTGCGATCACATTGTCGAAGGACTTGGATGGTCTGGGAGAGGTAGGGTGTGTAGGAGAGACTGGAGGGGTGGGGGGTGAAAGAGGAGCAGTCAGTGTGGTGGGTACATCGACGATGTTAAGGGTATTTACAGTAGAAGTTTGAGGCGGGGAGTCGATGACGATCGTTTCTTCTGCCAAAGAACCTTCAGGAATGAGGCATGCTTCCCTGGCCTATTGTGAAGACTAGGAATCCATTGGTACACGAATATACTGTTCGGTTTTGATAACAAGCGTATTCATCGTGGGTCGAACTGTGGTAGTGGTTTCCTTTGCAAGTAGTGTAATGCTTCATTACTGCCTACTAACTTAGCCAGTTCTCTGAAACCTTGAATGTAAGCTTCTTCGAATCCTCCTGTGGTGAGTTCCTATTCTATAAGCGCTTGGCTTTCTTCTTCTGAGAGTTTCTTGTGGGCCCAAGTTGCCTGCATGGTGCGGTATAGCTTCTTGATTGCCAATGTGAAGGCAGCAGCTTCAAATGTTTCATCTTTGTAAGTGCTTGTGTCACCCTGAGTGTTAGAAGGTTGTTCCTGTTCATCAGTCTGCACATTCTCTTGAGAGTCATGGCTTTCTTGACTGGCTTCATCATCTCCATCTTCATCATCAAATTTTGTCCTCTCTTCTTCGAAGCTAGAGACTACTTACTTGTGTGGTTGATCAGGGGGTGTGGTAGGGTAACTGGGACATTCATACTCATGAGAGAAAAATTGTCCTTATGAAAATTGAAATTCACTTGAGAAAGCATCATGCATTTCAAAATCAAAAGTAGTATTTGTTGGGTTCTACCTCAAAATTCACTTGTTGTAGTGGTGGGTTCCTGGACTGTGGTGGCTTGAGAGGTAACAGTACTGGTCGTACCTTTTGTGATAACCGGTCATGACAGGCGTATGCAAATGGGTTGCATAGGTGCAGGGGGTTTTGTAGGTGACTGTTCAGGAGATGGTTGAGGTGACGTATACTCTAGAACTTGCAAACATGGGATAGATCCGCGCATGCGCTTTCTTGCTTGTCCCTTGCTAGCTTTTCTGGCTTTCTTGGCAGTTCCTTTGAAGGCCTTCAATTCTTCACTTATCATTGCACATTCTATAGGCAAGTCATATGCCAAACACATATAAACAATTCGAGTAAGAGCGCAACATCCATGGATGACTTTTTTCCTTTCCCATCTCTACTCTGCGAGATACAACTGATCAATGATCCAACTTGCAAGATCTATTGTTTGGGGCCCAATACATGCTAAATATAACTCGAACTAAATACGCTTGTGAGGCATAGTGAAACGATCCTGATCCGGAATGCAAAATGTTGCATACACATACATAATGACTTAGATAATTCAAGTGTAATGGCCGAAATGTCTTCCCATTTCATGACATTGTCATGCTTCATTGACTCTAGAATAAGCCTTTCGCGTTCTGTTGGCATATGAGTTCCGTGGATCTTAATTGCTGCTTGAATGAGGTCTTTTGAAAGATAGAACTTCTTGAATGGGGGGTCATTTACCAAAGACGGCAGAATGAACGTGCCCGGCAAGTCCTTGTTCTGAGAGGCTGTAAGTGTGGTCACCAAGTAATAGCATCTATAAAAATCTGGTTTGGGTAATGGGTCACTGAAGTATTCCGTGAAACGTGCTCTAGCCCAAACGTGCTTTAACTCTTCTGTATTTTGGAGCGCTTCAAATTCTATGGAGAAAAATTGATACTTTCCCCACTTAACACTATCAAAGGACAACGTGGCATAAAAAATGAAGTCTGCGTTCGCCAAAGGTCGTGCTAAACCTTGAAACCAATGGGAATTACGGTGAACGTTTTCGGTGTATCCCCTAGCAGGATCATCAATTAGTATTGGTCCTGGGAATCCTTGAAATTCAAGTGGTTGTGACATAGGATGTGGTTCAGCCAGTGATTTGCCAAAATTGACCATAGGTACACTGGGCCAGCTTCAGACGGTCCTTCTGTCTACATGATGATGGATGCAAATGTGGAGAAGATCTCCTACAAAAGATTAGCACATTAGTATGGAAATTAATCATGATCCCATTAAAGTGAGACCGCAATCCCTTTCCATAACCGATGTGTAACCCGTGTAGCCAAGTGTTGTGAGGTGGTTTATGCAATGATTTTTGCAAGACTAATGCAGGTCTCTAGACACCTACATGCTTTCAATAGTGTATACATTGCTTGATGAGATGTTATTACAAGTGATGTTGGGTTAGTGGAGATGAGTTTATACAAAGTTCAGTTGTGATAGAATTATTACAAGGGGGTTGGTTGTTTGGGATGGGGTTAATGTTATACAATTGGTCATGCGAAGGCTTCTGGATACATTTCGGTATCCATTTCCTAAGAGTGGTTGAGCGGGTGGTATGTTTTTGTTGAGGGACAAAAGGTGATTTCGGATGTTGTGGTGTCAATGGGTGAAGAGATTTCTGAGGGGTATATGTTACATGGCTTGAGTGTTGAGCTATAATACACCATTTGGGTACCCAAATCTGCATGGGTGTGGGTCAATTCGTTAGGTACTTCTTGGCAATCCAAATCTATCGATTGTTCATACTTGTAGAAGAAGGTCGAGGAGATGTCAGATGCTAACTCTGCTTCTGCCTTAACGTCTTCTTGTTATTGTCTGCATTGTTGAAATCTATCGGAGCTTTTTGTCCTTTTGGCACCCATATTTGTCTCGTGCCACCTTTTTTGTGATGCTGATACTGTTGCTTTCTTTGTGTAGTCGGGTAGGGTCGTCAGTTTCGGTTCCTCAGTCGTGGGTGACTCCTTTGTGGTTGGGGTTGAGGGATCGGTTGGACATTTTGCTTTGGAAAACAAGGGAGTTCCAACACTTGCGATACTTGCCCATTAGGAAGTGCAACATTTTGTACCATTAATCTAGGCTAGTCTGCAGTAAGTGTGGAAGGATGGGCACCGCAGGGTGTTATGCCCATGTGGCTGCTGATGGAGTCCACCTAACCACTGCTGGAAGACCAAGGGAAAATCTGTTGACATCCTTTTGTCTGGAAACTATCCATCACCAAGATCTCATGGGTTGACTTTGGAAAGAGCGTGCTTAGTCAAGGGATCTGGCCAAAGATCTTCTAGTCCTCCATCGCATGCATTTCATATGGTCTAGGGTTACATACCCCAAGCGAAGTGTTGTTAGGGAAGTCAAGCGGTATCACTCGCTGCTAATCTAAGGTTCCAATTTGTAAAGAGCCTTGTCTAAGATTTAGGTCCACTGAGTGATCGTATAGCCAATCTTGGCCAAGGATTAGGGGTTCTATCAGGTCATCATCATGGCACACTAGTAGCTTTGTGGTCATGGTCACGTCGTGTATGAGGATAAGAAGGTCCACCTCACCCATGCAAGGGGTTTCCATGCCTCCTAGCCCTATGAGGTATGCCTCAATTGAGTGCATTTCTATTCCTGAGTCCTTATAGTGAGACCATCTAATCGCACTAGTTGCAACACCTGAATTAATTAAAGCCCGGAGCTCATGGTAAGGGTTGCTGTGCTCTAGCCTAACTGTAATGAATGGTCTCCTATCCACTATGCTAGGATGAGTGATTGAGTTTGCTTGACACATGGCCATGGGGTATCTTGGTGTTGCTTCCAGATGGTTATAATGTTCTCTCCCTCGTCCTTGTCTTCTTAGCTTCATGCGCTTAATGCGTTCTATAGCTTTCGCCTGAGCTTTGGCATGTATTCTTTTTTCTTCCTCCTTACACTTCTTTGCCGACATGAGTCCTCTAAGCATATCCTCAGTAAGAGGTTCCTGATAAATCTTGACTCTACAACCACTAATGTAATTAGGCATTATGTCTCCTTCTAGGGTGGCTAATTGTACTGCTCCACTTGTCGAGAGTCTGTTAATGATCATAGGTCCATAACCTCACTTTTCTAATTTCCGTGCATATTGTTTCAACATATATACTAGGACCAAATCTCCTTCTTTTAAGCCTTTATCTTTCATATGTGCATCAAAATAGGCTTTCTGTCGCTTCTTTGCTGCATATATACCTGCTACTCCTTTCAGCCTGGTTTCTCATAATCGTTCCAAGTCCATTATTTTTTATGATAATTCATGGCCGTCCACTGATGTTCTTGTGCAACCTTAAGGGTCGGTATCAAGAAGTCCAAACAAAGTACAATTCTGACCAAAAACCATCTGAAAGGGAGTTGCATTGAGTACAGTCTTGTAGGCCACTCGATATGCCCAAACAACATGGTGTAATTGTTTGTCCCAATCTGAATGTTTGTTGTTCACGAGTTTCGTCAGTATGTTACTAAGGATCTTATTAGTGCTTCTTGCTTGACCATTGGCCTGAGGATGATATGGTGCTGATTTCTTGTGAATCACCATAAAATCCTGTAACAAATATTCAATGACTTGGTTTAGAAAATGAGTTCCTCAATCATTCACTAACTCTATAGGCAATCCATATCTTGTAAAGACATTTTCAAATAAGAATTTTGTAGTCGTGTGTGCATCATTCTTTTTTGTACCCTTGGCCTCTACCCATTTAGTAAGATAATCTGTAGGTATAATGTATTCAGCATGAGTACCTTTTGCAAGGGGGTTAATGGGTCCTACAAAGTCTATACCCCACTTAGAAAATGCATGTCCTCCCATCATGGGTTTCAATGGCATTTCATCTCTACAAGTAGGAAATTGAGTTCTTTGGCACACATCACATCTCTTAACATAGGTATGTGCATCCATGTGAAGAGTGGGCCACCATAATCCTGCAAACAGTATGGATTTGATTATCCTATCGGGGCCAAAATGACCTCCTACAACACCTTGGTGTGCAGTCTCTAATATGCTCAAATAATCGCTCTCATGAACACATTGTCTTAAGTATCTGTCTCGTCCTCATTTGTATAGATTCTCGCCAATAAGTGAATAGTCTTGAGCTTCCTACTCTAGACCTCGTTGTCGTGATAAGGTCATTCCTTGAGGGAATGTTTTTGTCCTCAAGTACGTCATGATATAATGTAGCATGTTCTACTGGTGGTCTTTCACAACAAACAAGGCATTCTCTACATAGCTTGTAGATATTCAACTGTCTACCTGCGTATGCTATAGGGAGATCTATATTACCTTCATTTGTGGGTTGTGCCAACACACATCCTATGGCATAATTGGATGCATCCACTTGTACGTGGAATGGCTTGCTCCAATCTAGGGTTGTTAATATTGGTGCTGAGCACAAACATCATTTAAGTTCATTGAATGAATTCTCACATTCGTCTGTCCATTCAAATTTGGTCAAAAGAGAATACAGAGACTTGGCTATGATTGCATACATATGTATGAATCGTCTGTCGTAACCACAATGACCCATAAATGCATGAACTTCTTTTATGTTATTTGGCCTAGGTAGATCTGCAATTACTTTTACTTTTTCTTCATCTGTAGAGATTCCGTTCTTTGACACAATGTGTCCTAGAATATTGCCTTGTCTGACCATGAAAATGCATTTTTCTGGGTTCATACAAACTTGATATTCTCGACATTTTTCAAACACTTGCCTTAGTTCTGGGATATGAGTCTGCCTCATATTTGAATGAGCACATATGTCATCCACATAAACTTCCAAATTTTTGCATAAGAATTCCTTGAAAACATGACACATAAGTCGCTGCAAAGTGACGGGTGCATTTGTTAGCCCAAATGACATTACACGAAATGCAAAGATGCCCCATTCTGTGGCAAAAGCCGTCGTGTTGATCTTCTCGAGCTACTTGATTATAGCCTGAGAAACCATCAAGAAAGCTATAAACTTCCTTGCCCGCAACTCTTTCCAATAAATGTTTCCTGATAGGAAGAGGATAATTGTCTCTAATCGTGGTGGCATTAACTTTTTTAAGGTTAATACACACACAAAATTTTCCATTCTTCTTGGGCACAACCACAATGGGGGATATCCATTCGGTATGCTCAATTTTGTAAATGAATCTTACTTCTATCAAACAAACTATTTCTTCTTTGATCTTAGCAACGTAGTTATCATTGTACGTGTATGGTTTCTGTTTCATAGGCTTTGCATCTGGAGTCATAGGGATTCTATGGGAGCATATATCTAGGTCTACTCCTTTCAAGTCTTTGTAACTCCAAGGGAACACATCTCTATATTCACGTAGTAGGGCAATTAATTCTTCTTCTTCTTCATTTGTCAAATCATGCCTATGCATGTACATTTTTCTTCTTCTCCTTCTATGGTGACGATGATTTTTTTGGTTTTCTCTCGATTATCATATAATTCTTTGACATCATCTTTTCTTTTAGGCATTCATACCATGATTCTTCTATCTTCTATTTCATACTTCTTGAAGTTCTCCGGTACTTCCATGAGTGGTTCTTCTTCTTCTGTCTTAGGTGATTTCTTTCTCTTCTTTTGTGTGCTCTCTGTATCTTGTAAGGATGGCTCAAGTTGTTCCATTTGACTTTCCTTTTCCTCTTTAGGGGTTTTGGCTCCCACAAAATAAAGATATTCCTCATCTGTAGAGCAGAAGGGTTGCATGTTGATGGATTCTAGGTCCTCGTCGTCACTCTCATCCAGTTCTTGGGTCAGTTTCGTGCATTCTTCTAAGACAAAGTCTTCCTCAACAAGTTCAATAAAAAAAATGGAAATGTCATACTCGTCCTCATCACAATGAGGGGTCCATTGTTCTTCATTCAACCCTATGTCCATCGTGGCTAAGATTTCTACCCAACCATGAGGCTCGAATTCCTTGTCTGGAAATACTATAGGTGCATAATGAGTGCACCAATTTTGTTTCTTCTTGTGTCTTATGGATGGTATTCCATTGTATTGGGGGTACATCTTGATGGGAATAGTCTCTAAGATTGACTTTAATAGTCACTCCTAAATGTTGCAAGTATAAAGAATTAGTTCCCCAATCTTGTACGATTTGCAACTGACGCATGAATGGTCGTCCTAAAATCATCTCGTAAGCATGATTTTTCCCAAATTCACAAATGGAGAAAGCATGTTCAAACTCTACACCACAAGTGTTGAGAAATATGCCTTCTAATAAGCCTAATGGCTTCTCTATATGTCTGTCAGCCATTTGTAGCTTCATCCTGGTAGGTCTTAATGTTGGCTTACCCCAACATTTCCATAAATCAGTCATAGCGATGGCTACTCCGACTCCTGAATCTAAGATGGCTTTGGTGGTGTTGCCCTTGTGGGTTATTGGAAGATAAGTGTTACCTTCCTCTCCCTCGCTTACATCTCTGATTCTTTCTACGGGTATCTCTGGTACCTTATTGTGTGATCCTATCAGAGAGGGAGCAATAGCAAGCTCAGGGAATTGATTTGCTACATGCTTCCACAATTCCAGTTTAATCTTTAACAACTCCTTTAGGGGTGAGATGGCACTGTACTTTGGTATTCTTGATCACTTCCGTGTTTCTAGGGATTATTGATTCTTCATTCCTCACTATTATAGTGGGTGCTCTCATGCTAATAGACTTAGCTTCCCAAGGTCCTGTGAACTGAGGTAATTCGTGCAAAGAATTAGATTCAAAATATGTGTGTTCACTCAGTTGTTCTTCCTCTACATCATTGTAAATAGAGGGGATGTCTTGGGGAAATTGTTCTTGCAAGTCGTCTATTTCTTGAATAGGATGATGGGCTCCTTGTTCTTTTCTCCACTTCTCTTCTTGGATTTCTCTTAGAAATTCGTGTGAATATTTATGTATGGAAGATAGGTTGTCTTCAACCTCTATACTTGGTACTTGAGACAGGGGTGGTACATTCTTTTCTTGGGTCTCAAAGTCATTTGGGTTCCTATACATGTCCTTTTTCTCGTTGCTATTGACCAAGTATTCTAACATCTCCAGTAGTCCTTGAAAGTGTAATTCAGGTTTTTCCATGTTGTTCCAATTAAGATAACAAGAGGCTTCGAACCTAGTTTGTGCTAATTCTGCCATCTTCATACAAAGTTTAGTCCTCTCAATTTCTAGATTTGCTCTTGGATGATTCTTACTCATTTCAACTATCTAGGGTCCTTCTTTTAATCTCACTTGATATGCACGAAACATCATGTCCAAATTTTCTGGTATGGGTTCCGCTAAAACTGATCCTGATCTCTGAGATAGGTTCTCTTGATTAGATTCTTGAGAAGTCAATTTAGGATTTTGGCTCTAGATTCCTTTAAACTACCTTCTAACTCAGTTATCTTTCTACTCCATTTCCTCTTAATTCTTTCTCTGGAATCCTTCCAAGATTTCGTCTTTTTATTACTAGACTCTCCAGCTTCACTAGTTCTAGCTATTTTCTTCGGATTAAGCTGTTGATTCCGTAATAGCGCTTGGGCTCTTGTTATAGCTTGGATAGGCACGTATGTAGGGTTGGATCCATCTGCATTATGTACAATACCTATCACGTTGATCGGTGTCACTTTTGAAGCATTAGCAGGGTTCTTGGGAAAATCTTTGATGACATGTTGTTTACCACACTCGGCACAAAAGCCTTGTATGTTATAGCATTGTGACTTTCCTGCTATCGGAGGATGTGGACAATCCTTTATGAAATGATCTCTTTGGCACCTAAAGCATGGTCCTCTAGGGCCTTGTGGTCTTTGTTGTCTTAATTGGGGCCATGGATTAGGGTTGGCATACAGCCCTATTGAGGTTCTCTTCTACAACAACATATTTGACTAAGATGACATTAGCTCATGGGGGTGGCTGTTGAGGTCCCATTGCGCCTAATAAGGATAGTTTTGAGGAGGCCTATAGTAATGAGGCTGAGGATTATATTGACCTTGATACCTCCCTGGTTGGGGGTAAGCTTGCGGGTAGTTCTATCGTACTACTTGTTTGTTGTATGGACAGTCTTGAGCCATGTGATTCGTGTATCGTCTCTCAATCGTACAATATTGGCCACTAGGGTTGGCTTGTGGTTGTGTTGCATTGGGACACACATTTGCCATATGATCACCACCACATGTCTAACAATGCTTGGTTGTTATCAACCTAGGCATCTGTTTACTAGAAACAGCTTTTGAGCCACTTTTTCTGCTAGGTCCTCTGTCAAGCTAGAAAGTTTTGAGGATGCTAGAGACAAAAAATTTGAGTCTTTACAGACTTTTGAGAGTTCCAACTTGTCTCCCAAGTTGTCCTCAATGTCTATACAAATTCTTACACATTGCTCTAATGTTCTGGGTTCCTTCAAGTATACATAGGAGCATAGTTTTGAGCTTAAGAGGCCATCTAAAAACAATGATACTTGCTTGGCCTCTGAGGGTAACTCCTGCATCGGACATCTCTCAATGTATTGTCTAAACCTATGTCATGCAAATCTGATTATTTCTTAGGGGGTGAATAATGAAGAAGTATCATGCCTGATTCCACTTTTAGAGAATTCCCTGATGAATGACTCTAACAAGTGATGGATATCTCTATGTTGTAATGGTTGGAACCAAGTTAAAGCCGTGTTCTTTAACGTTAGTCCAAATGCATTGTATTGCGTGAACATGTCTTCTACTTTCTCTGCTCGGAGCACTTGCTTAAATTCCACAACATGGTCATAAGGATATCTTGTCCCATCAAAATAGTTTTTCATTGACTAATATCCTTGGGTCTTAATATCCTTGGGCGTTCACGTGGTTTAGGTAAAGGAAAATCATCTCTACCACTTGGTATTCTGGGTTCCCTTTGTCTTTCCACTCTATCGATGTCCATGGTGGTTCTATCTCTCCCTATGGGATGAGTGGTACTTACTTCCGGTCTCTCTTTGTTCTTCTCTCTTTGAGTACCATGGGCTGAGGATGTTCCAGCACCCTGATGGCTCCTGTTTACATTTGTTCGGGATGGAGGGAATACTAACTCGCCTCTCCATGTGTAGGTGTTTGTCGCGTGGTCTTGTACTACAAATACTCGTTCTGAAGTTCTTCACTGCCTTGCCTTGATTGCCTTTGATAGCCCTTTCTAGACCTATAAAAATTCAATGTTTAGACCAATTCTTAACTTAATGATTAAGCACTTTGATATATACATTTAAGGGTCCCTTCTTGGCCCAAATTTCTCCAATGCCCCCTGGTTTTTCTAGTCCCAACATTGATGGGTCAACCTCAAATTTTCTTATCTAAAAATCAACTTGTTCTTCTTGGAAAAAACAATTGAGGTCACTTAGTACTCGTAACGATATTTTTAATGAGCTATAAAGCTCAAAAAACGGACTTTGAATGAAAAAGATATGAATGTTCAAGCTCTCGAGGTTAAAAATTGACAGACATGTTTTTCTTCAATTATGAGCTAAGGGGTCTCCAATGAGCCTAATCACCCAAAATTTTTCTCAAAATAGCCTCAGATTAGCCCAAAAAATTAAACCCTAATTTTGGCATTTTGGGTGGACAATTGCGATGGTCTAGGACCGTCACGATGGCTCAGGTGAACCGTCGCGATGGTGTGGTACAATCGCGATGGTCCGATCATGCAAGGCGTCGCGATCGTGAATGTGAGATGTAGTGAAAGTGAAGGTGAGAAGCATAGAGATGCACACTCACACACACATGTAAGAGACAAGCAAGACACAATGGAAGGTAGGAAAATAGACTCTATTACTCAAGATCTCAATTACAAGCTCAAGCTCACACTAGCTCATACAAGTCCACACTAGCTAACCTAAAAAATGAGCTCTCTAGCTCTCTTTATAGTTTTTTGACTAGCTTTGACCGGTTTCACATCTAGTGATTGGCATAGTTAAAAAATAGGTTCTAGGTACTATTTGAGGGTCTAAACAGAGTCTAAAAATAGCCAAAATTGGTAGGCTCATTCTACCTAAGCTCCTCAAGCTCGAGGACTCCTTGGCTTGCACAAAATGGAGCTATTAATTACAAAACTAGTTGTTCTATGTTACATATGGTACAAGAGTGATGAAAATCACTGTTGGGAGTTTTGAAAAGTATTATAAAACATATTTCTTTGAAAAAATAATCCACTTGGCTCCCCACTACACCATCTACTTTGACTGTGAAGATTGAAGAAATTAATGCTATTTCTCATGATGCTGATGTGTTGACACTTGATAGTACTATGCCAATTGAGGCTCTTATGGCTGATTCTCTTTCCCATACATGGCTGCTAAATTCTTGTGCTTCTTTCCATGTGACACCACAGAGATAGAATGATTCTCTAATTATGTAGCAAAGTCTCTTGGTACTTTGAGACTTGGTGACTCTTACCAGTGTGATGTTGTGGGGATTGGAGATGTGCTTGTGTAGTTCATTGATTGTTCAAAAGTTAGTATGCATAATGTATGCCATGTACCTCAATTATCATGCACTTTGATGCCAATTGGTCAAATTGATGACCTTGGTTACAAGGTGGTCTTCTATGGTCAGTCCTTTGGCATATCAAAGGGCAATATGGTTATTTCAAAAGGAAGCAAAATTGACTCACTTTATCCTTTATTTGTATCATAGAAAGAACACTTGTTAGTTGTTATTGAACAACCTATGTCTTGTATTTGGTAGAAGTAGTATTGATTGTAGTTCATGTGATTAACCTTTCACCAAGTACTGCCAAAGGTCTGAAAGTGGCACAAGAGTTGTGGACATGGAACCCATCATATTATGATCATCTTCAAGTTTTTGGGTGTGAAGCATATGTTCATATACCCAAGAATTTTAGACAAAGTTGGATCATAAGCCAAAGAAATGCATTTTCCTTGGATATGGTCAAGAAGGACAATTTGGATATTGCTTATGGGATCCTTAAACATGATCAATGATCAGAAGTAGTGATGTCATTTTCAATGAGTCTAAGATGCAGAAACAACCCATTAAGCAGTTTGAAGTGAGAACAGTGGTGTTTGAGGACTAGTCCTCCAGTAAGCATGCATGAAAATACTTACATAGGGACATTCAAAAGAATGTCCATTCATATCAGTCTGCAAATGTTCCTATTCAACAAACATTGAGACGCTCTACAGGTGTCTCACATCCACCTACTAGATATGTTTGAGGTTTAGATTTTGTTATGCTAACATATGCCAATAAGCCTTCTTGCTACAAAGAGGCTATGTAGACAAAGGATCATGCCAAGTGGGAGCATGCCATGAAGAGTGAGTTGGATTCTATTCACATGAATGGTACTTGGGATTTAGTACCTTGGCCAAAGCGTAGGAAAACTTTACCATGTAAATGGGTATATAAGCTGAAATTCATATCAAATAGTGCTTCTCCAAAGTATAAAGCATGACTTGTTGCAAAGGGTTTTAAGAAACAACATGGTGTTGATTTCAAGGAAATCGTCTTTCGGGTGGTCAAGATGACTATGCTGTGCATTTTTCTTGGATTCGTTACAATGGAGGACTTAGAACTAGTCCAAATGGATGTGAAAACTACTTTCTTGCATGGAGATCTTACAGATGAGATCCATATGGAACAACCAGAGGGTTATGTAGTTCATGGCAAGGAAAGTCTATTTTGTAAGCTCAAGAAGATCTTGTATGGACTTAAACGGTCCCGTAGACAATGGTACCAAAAGTTTGATGCTTTTATGAAGTCACAAGGCTATTCTAGAAGAAATGAGGATCATTGCCTCTACAGAAAGAGATGCTCATATGGCAGCTTGATATGCTTGATACTTTATGCCAATGATATGTTGATTGCTGTGAAGTCCTCTTATGACTTGGAAATTCTCAAAAAGAAGTTGAGCCAGACATTTGATATGAAGGATTTGGGGGATGCCAAACATATTCTTGGCATGCAGATTACTCATGATAGGAGTAAAAGATGCATATACTTGTCTCAAAGTGAGTACATATCCAAAGTACTTCATAGGTTCGATATGTAGGGCGGAAAGGAATTGAGTACACCTTTACCCACATATATGAAATTGAGTAAGGATTATTTCCCCAAATCAGATGAGGAAAAGGAATTCTTGACCAAAATTCCCTATCAGTCTACTGTTGGTAGTCTCATGTATGCTATGGTAGCTACGAGACTAGACATTGCATTTGCAAGTGGGAGTTCTGAGTAGATATATGTCTAATCTTGGCAAGAAACATCGGGAAGTGGTCAAGATTATTTTGATCTGAGTGGAACTAAGGACAAGTATCTATGCTTAGGTAGAGGGAAAGTGTTGGGCCCCTCAGATTCATCCTAGTCGAAGTCGACAAAGTCAAGGTCAAAGTCAGCATAGGCACGAGTAAAGTGGCAAAGTTCAAGGGTCAAAGTGCACCGGTAGTGCACTTTTAATTGTTCATAAAGGGGTAAATTGGAGAAAGTATATGCAGGTTGCAGGGGTATTTCTCTAATTTTTCTAAAGTTCAAAAGGAAAGAATCAAAGGCAAAAGGTCAAGGCATGCGAAGCGGCACGTAGGCCAAATGAAATATGGCCCCAAGTAAAATTTTGTGTTTTTCTTATTCTAGCCTCACTAAAGGAAAAAAGAAAGATTCATTGGCCGCCACCTAAATAAGACAATCTTGGGACATCAAGGAAATAGGAGGGTCTTGGCAGTTAGGAGCATACGTGAATCGACACACTAAAATCCAGGCAAGGACTATTCTTGGACTATTCGGGTTTAAGGAAGAGAAGCAGAGCCTAAGGGAAGCAAGATAGAGAAGTGCAAGAGTCACCAGAGTGCGACGTAGAGAAGTGGAAGTGCAAGAGTGCATGGAGAGTGACTAAGGAAGTGTGCAGAGAGTGCTAAGCTAGTCCCCAAGGATCTCAAGGTCTCATTGCAATGTGCGTGTGCCGACAGAAGGTATTCATTCCTCCCCCCTTTGTGGAAGCTTGGTGCAAGGTGTGCACAAGGGTAATCTTGAAGCAGGTGGAGGTCTGGTGTAGAAGAGGCCGGCAGCAAGAAGACTTTGGGTATTTGGTATTTTGTAATTGAGCCCTCTGTGGGAAGTATTGGCTTGTATTGTTGTTTGTTATTGACCTTTGGAGTTGTCCTCTCCAATCATTTAGCATAAAGAATCAACAATACATCTTTATTTTGTCAATCCTGGAAGTATTCTTGAGACCACAGCCCCTTCTAGATGATAGAATCCAAGAAATAAGAGAATAATGGCTGGATTTCTGAGAATGGTGAAAATGAAGAGGAATTTCTAGGGTTTGGATTATCTTGAGCAAATCTCCACCATTTTCCACAATCTTGGTGTCTAATACATGCTATTTTATCAGCAGAACACAATTATGAAATCAAAACTCAAAAATATTACCTGCACCATGCAGACGAGACAATCGCGATTCTGTGAAAACAGACGATTTTCATCTCCAGCACCATTCTTCATCAACTTATCACTCAACACATCAGTATTCAACTCTCTTCATACACATTCAACAGAATTTCACAATAGAAGCTCACAAATCTCCATAGATACACAAGAATTAAACTCACAAATCAAAGAAACCACACAAAGAGGAGAAAACACGATTTTCAGCAGAAAAGTCCTTCTTCACTTGAATTTTGGTCCTTTCCTCTATTATTCTAAAAATATGCTATCTAGGAGTTTCCAAAAATTCTAGAAAAATTACATAAGATTCTATCCTACATAAGGAAGACTCTTCCTTATTTTTACAACAGTTGCATAAATATTTTTACAAGTTTTTGTCATTTTACAATTATTTTTCTTCAAAAAGGCTTCCAAAAATACATCTTCTAACATCCTTCCCCTCCTAAACCTTGTGGCTCCTGACAAAAGACTTTCCTGCTCTTCTATACTGATAGCTTTTCTTCACTTCTTCTTTCTTTGATAGACTTGTGACAGCAAGTCATGACTTTTCCTTTCTGTAATGTTTAGATTATTGACCATTTCAAACAATGCCTTTCTCCACTGTACTGCAGCTTCTGGTTTATCAATGACGTCCTTTTTCAAGTACTCTGTATAGGCGACTTCATATGCTGTGAGTCTGGACTTAGTAACAACTGACAAATTTCCAAAAATCTCAGATTCTCTTTCAAAAAACCCGTAATCAAATGCATCTTCAAAAATTTGTAAGTAATGACTGCCCAAAAATATTTCTCTGTTGTAATATGCCATTAAACAGATTCTATCAGGTGTTTCGCTCAGATCAAACAATAATGCATCTGTGATATCTGTATCGGTATATGTTTCTATACAGGCCAAAATTAATCTCATTATTCTGATAAGTAGAATGCATGCAGGGTTGTTTACATCTTTGTATGTAGCTATAATGGACTCAGCTGTATTCACCATCTAATTTTTTGTAGGCCATTTGGACCGGCTATTTTTGGGAAATTCAACCACTTAGGTGGGATTTGACCTTCTCTCCGTCTTTCCCAAAAAATTGTCCATTCTCTTCTTCTTGCCACTGGACAGTAAGCTGGATTAATTTTTAGATGAAGAGGTGCCTCCTTGCAAATTTTCCTACATTCTTTGTTGGCATCCAACCACTTGTTCCTCCACTTTGGATTGGCTCTTTCAAATAATTCTTTAGTCACATTGATATCCTCTTCATACTCAAGATATTTGTTTGGAGGTAGCCCAACTCTGGCCAACTGATAGTTCTTGATACTCTCCATGATCATACACAATGGTATACCCAATCCATCTGCGGCCCAATGATGCTGATCTGGATTAATCCCCTTATTTAATGCAAATGTGACAATTTGTTCTTCATATTCATTATGCATTTTCCTGATAAACTCCCTTCTGGAATCTCTATTTGTCAGCAATTTTTTTACAAAATCTTCTGAATATTCTCCTTCTGATCTTTTATCTGCTGGTTCACTGTCACGTTGTATTCCATCATTATTTTCTACCCCATATTCTTCTGTATATGTGGTCTCCACATGTGTTTCAACCTGAACTTGTGGCTTATCCAATTTTTTCTGTAATTCCTCTATCGTCATCATCAGACTTCCATTCTGTTTTGCCCATAACTCTCTTTCTTTTTTCCATTCATTCTGTTCCTTTTTCCTCCTTATTGCCAATCACTTCTTTCTTTTTCCATATCCATGTGTAACTTGTTATATCCTCTCATAGATGTAGCAGCATGTATACTAGCCTGCTTTTCTAGTTCCTTGGCTTCTTTCAATTCTATTTGTAATCTCTTAATCTTTGTGTGTAATTCTTCCTTTTCTGCCTCTGTCATCTAAACTGTCTGACTTTCCTCCTTTAACTGACCTTCCTCCAATAGTAGCTTGTTGATTTCTTCATTTGCTTTAGTCAAAATCTGATAAGAGGTCTGCAAGGTTCTATATCTTCCTTCAATCTTTCTCAACTCCTTTTCCAATTTAGTATTCTGCTCTGTTAGTTTTACACTCTTTTCTTCTAGATATTGAATCTTATTTTGCTTCTGCACTTCTAACTCTTCCAAAGCAATTATTTTGTTTGTAAATTCCTCATTTTTCTCTTGTACCTTCCTCAGTTGTTCTGACATTTGCTCCTTCTCCCTTTTGTGCTCTTTAATAATCATACTGCCTTTCTCAAATTCGGACTCTGCTACTATCCCTGAAATGATCATGTTCCGGCTTGAAGGTCTGAACTGTTCAATGTTATTCATAATAATCTGACATGTTGATCTTATATTCTTTGGTATTCTTTCCAATCCCCCTTCCATTTTCATTTGTTTAGCTTCTAGTTGTTTGTCTTCTTTACATTCATCCTCCTCTTCCTCTTCTTCTTCATATTCTAAATCCTTGGCCTGGTGTTCTTCATTGCTTGGATGAATTTCCAGTATTTCTGGATCGGCCATGTCTTCTTCATGTTCCAAATTCTGAGCACCCAGATTCTTCTGTTCTAAGACATCTGAAGTCAGCTTTATTTCCTGTACCTTTTCCTTCTCCATCACCTGTTGCTTCTCTTCAGAGAGGTGTCCTTCCTTTATTTGTATCTCCTTTTCCTGGCTTAAAGTTTCCTGAAACAGAGTATATTCAATTTCCCCAACAGAGTTTCCTTGACATTTACCTGTTTGTTCTTCCTGTCCTTCCTTTTCCTGGGCTAGAACTGATTCAATCTCCTCAAAAATTTTGACCTGATCATTACTTTTTCCTTCTTTGTGTTCTTCTTCCTGCTCATCAATGTCCATGAGATCCATTGCTCCCTCTTGTTCTTGTTCCTCATTGGTTGTAAATTCTTCATTGTTCTTCAAATCATGCAGTACATCTTTTATACTCTGGATAATCTCCTTTTCCACTACTCCTGTGACTTCTTGAATATTGCCTTTCACTACTATTTCCTCTTCTTCCTGAATTTGATCTTGATCTGCACCTTTTTGATTTATAACTGAACTGCTTATCTGTGCTTTTTTGGCTATTTCTGCTATGCTCTCATCTAATTTGAAGTAAGTTTGTGAGGGTTTTGTCCATATGGATTTCATCCAAGTATGCACCAGTCCACAACTGACTTCTTCTCTTATTTCTCTTTCTTTTTCTATCATAACTGCTTTTCCCTTCATCAACCTTCTTTCATCTTCAGAACTAAGCTGTTTTCCTACCTGTTCTTGAATCTGCTTCTCCTGAGACTTCATCTTTAATTCTTCAGGTGTTTTCTGTTTCTCAGAGGCCTGTGTAATTACATTAGGAGTATTTGGTATTGACAAATTTAGACTCTTTAATAAAAAGCTCTCAATATCACTATCAGAATCAGAGGAAAAATGTGAAGGTCCTCCTCTTTCTGGTTCTTTGAGTCTTGATGCTTCTTCCACAATGGATTGCTTCTGTGTTTCTTCCACTATCACTTCCTCCATTTCTTTTGTGGTTACAGTTTCAACTACTGATTTTCCCTTTCCCTTCTTGGTCAACTTCTTCTTTTGCACTGGTTTCTTTGGAACCTTCTTTTTCACCACAACAATGGTTCTGGTCTCTGGAGGTCCTTGCAATTCCTTGAAGTAGGCTAGCAACTCAACTTCCTTTCTAACAAACACCTCTTCTGTTTCAGCTGTCATCATTTGATCATGGAGTGCTTCATAATGCTCCACCTCCTCTTGAACCCAATCTGTAGCCTTGCATGAATAATCTTCCAGCATCTTCTGATATTGTGCCTCATACATAGCTCTTTTGTTATTTCCTTGGGTTAAATAGGTGTACAATTTTTCTTTGCCTGTTTGGGGTGGATGAGGTTCACTAGAGGATTGAACTTGCTTCTGTGCCTCTTCTTGTTCTTCTTTTGTAGCTTCCTCCATCTCTAGTTCAACCTTCCTTGGGTCCAACCTCCTTTTCTTTATAGGAATCACTTCCTCAGATATCATTTTTCTTTTCATCCCGGTTCCCCTCATGCGGGTTTGTCCTTCTATTTCCCTCTCAACCATTTTCCTTGGAGGACTCTTGATTCCTGACATCAGGCTTCTAAAATACTGTGCCTCTGGAGCCAATTTCAATTGATCTTCCATCCCTAGTACATGATAAATGATCCTTGTTAAAAACTGGGCTCCATTCATGAACTTCTTCTGTTCCCAGTGTTTTGCTGCTTCTTTCAGCTGTTCATGGATGTATGGTGTGACATCCATTACTCCAAAGGGTTTGGTTCTATCCTTGTTGTTGAACATCAACAATGTCACAGACTTATGTGGCATGGTATACCTTGGTAGCTTTGGAAAGCAAAAATACTGTAAGAACATCCTTGTGGCATATTCTTCATTCTCTCTTCCTTTAAAGTCAGTGAATTTTGCATACCCTGTATAAGTTTCCTTATTCTTCTTTACAAAGCTTGGATCAAGCTTGGTTCCCATTGGGTAGAATTGCAATGCTGCTCTGATATGTTCTGCTTTGATAGTGATACCCACCTCCTAATTATCCTTGTTCTTGACTTTGCACCTGAAATAGGCATCATTCCCTCTTCCTATTTCCATCAGACTGCTCATTACTTGTGCCACTCTCTCAAAATCAATGAAAAAGATAGGCTCTTCCAATATTTTGTGCAACCCTACTACCTTCCATCTTTTCATATTGACAGCAACTCTTTGGAACCTGTAGAACTCCTGACACAACATTGTATATTTATATCCTCCTACTCCCATTGTGAATATGTGCTGACCAATTATGCTTAGGGTCTCCTTGAGTTCCTTCACCACCTTCTCCGCTTCTGGAATTTCTGGCTCTTCATCTGACTCTAGGTCCACCTGTTCTTCCACAGCTTCACTGTCTAGAAACCAATGGCCTCTTGATAGAGTGACTGATTCTGCCTTGAAGTCATGAATTGATAACTCCTTTGTATTCACCATTCTGAGGAAAATAAAATACACAAAGAAAAACTCCACCCACATGAGTCACAAGAAATCAAAGAGTAATATTTATTTTGAGATGTCAAGACATAAGAATGAAAATAAAATCCCAAATAAATTTTGTTTCTTCAGAAAGACTCAAAAAGTGATCATTACAGGTGTAGCAAGATGTCTAGTGCAGTCCCTTTTCCTAACAACTCTTTTGTAGAAAAACAAAACATTTTATCAATGATAAAGAGAAAATTAATTAATAAGGAATAAATAGAACTCTACTACTTTTCTACCTAACTCTTGCTTTGTGCTCTATAATTTTTGTAAAAAAGAAAAATAAGCAATTTTTCTCCATTTTTTTCTCTCTCTTTTTTTTTTTCAACAATGATTGCTTCTATTTTTTCTTTATAGATATTTTTTCTCTTCTTTTTTTTCTCTCTCCCTTTTTTTTAATAATAAATTTTTTTCTATTTCTTTTCTTCCCCTCCTAATTCTCTTTTTTAGAAAAGAAAATCAGGTCAAATATATATTTTTTCATAATTTTTTCAACATGTTATGATTTTCTAAATACAGATCAAATCTGGATGATCTTTTTTCCACTGGAACAACTCTGATTTTTTAACCCAGTACTTGCTGACTCCAATTGTTCTGGTTTCAGGCAAACAACCATTCCCTTTGGATAAGCATTTTGTAGGAGTTTTTGGTCTCCATATCCATTTTGTCCTTGATTTCTGTTTTGATGAGCAGACCTCCTGTAGACTTTGATTCCATGTGCTTCTTGCTCTGATGCTTTGATTCTTTGGACAATGCCATGATTGCCCTCTTCTTCGTATCTCTCCACCCTTCTTTGTTCTTCCAATCTTTTGCTGATTTTGATTACATGAAGCTTGATCATTTAACATTTGTATTGGTAATGTTTATGTATCTTCAAATGCAAAAGTGAATCCTTCCAAGTGTATATCATGAACATCTGATTGAATTTCCTGTTTTTCATTACTCAATAAAAATATAAAAAACCTTTTGTCATTTATGTTCAATTTAAGCTTCATTTTTTCAAAATCCAAGTTCACTTTACCTTGTTGGAGCCATGGTTGACCTAAAATCACTTTTTCAGCCATCAAATGATCTGGCCATTCTTCACAGTCTATTTTCATATATTCTTCATTGAACTTTACTTCAATAGCCAGTGAAGACATGCTCTGTACTATTTGACCCTTCAAAGTTTTGATTAGGGTTCTACTTTTAGTTCTTTTTATGTTGAATTTAATTACCAAAGCTAAACTAATCAGATTTACTTGTGCTCCAGAATCTATCAAAACCCTAATGCTTTCATTTTGAAAATCCATTATCATCACAGGGACATGTTTCTTTGGTTTGAGAGGAGTTTCACACAGACAGACTTCCCTAAGCTCTTTGATTTTTCTTATCCTTTCCATAGCTTCCTGTTGAGCTTCTTTTCTAATGTCTTCCTCTTCTCTTTTCCTGTTTTGAGCTTGTTGCAACCTTCTCCATTCATCAACAGTTAATGGGCAATCATACCTCTTAACTCTACATCCACTTATGAAGTTTGGCATGATTTCTCCGTCTATGTTAGCTAATTGAATGGCTCCACTGTCGCTTATCTGATGTATAATATATGGTCCATGTCCTTTTTTCTGGAATTTTTTCTGATGTTCTCTGGCTGTGTAAGCTAACACTAGATCACCTACCTGTAGATCTTTCTCTTTTATGTGAACATCATGATAAGCTTTTGCCTTTTCTTGTCCACATATAAACTCATAATAGCTTGCAGTCTAGATGCTCCCAAATTTTCCAATTCTATTACTCTCTCTGACAGTTCATGTCCAGTCCAATTGTAGTGACTTCCTACTTTTAATGTTGGAATAAGGAATTCCATAGGTAAAACTGCATTTTGTCCATATACTAGATTGAATGGTGTGTTTCCTATTGCAGTTTTATAAGCCACTCTATAAGCCCATAGGACATGATTAAGTTGTAAATCCCAATCATTCCTGTTCGTGTTTACTAGTTTTGATAGTACAGTACAAAGTACTTTATTGGTACTTTCTGCTAACCCATTGGCTTGTGGGTGATATGGGGCTGACTTTCTATGACTGATCAAGAAATATTCAGTGATGTTCGCTATGATTTGGTTTACAAAATGGGTCCCCCTATCACTTACCAATTCAATTAGAAGTCCAAATCCGGTGATAATATTTTTCATATAGGAATCTGGCAGTAGTATGAGCATCATTTCTTCTTGTGGCTTTGGCCTCATCCCACTTTGTTAGGTAGTCTGTAGCCACTATGATGTATTCAGCATGGGTTTGCTTTGCTGGTGGATGTATAGGTCCAATGAAATCAACCCCCATTTACTAAAGGCTCGAGCTGAAATTAATGGGACTAATGGCATATCATTTCTTCTATTTGGTTGACTTACCCTTTGATAGACATCACACCTTTTTACATAGGTTCTTGCATCAGGAAATAGCGTTGGCCACCAAAAGCCAGAATATAAAATGAGTTTAGTAGTTCTGTCACTTGAGAAGTGTCCTCCTGCCACTCCAGAGTGTGCCATTTCCAACATTTCCAGATATTTATTCTCAGGAACACAAATTCTTAGGTATCCATCCATTCCTCTCTTATACAACTGTTCTCCTATCAATTGATATTCTTCAGAGATTACTTGTAGTTTTTTGAATCTGTACTAGCTATCACTTGTTTTCCTTTCTTCTTCCTTTTCAAATCCTCAATGATATTTTCACTCCAATCTGGATTTTTCTGGAACCAATATAGAGTTATGAATTCTGAATCTTGCAATATTTGGCACTTCCTGCAATTAGTAATGTATTTTGTTACATCTTGAGTCTTATTAGGCCAATGTACCCCCATCATGTTGAGATTACTCAGGGTGACTACCCTAGAAGCATGAGTGCAAGGGTTCCAATGATGAGCTCTCCTCAGATATTCTTGTTGCTCTTCCTCAGGAGTGCAATATTCTAATATGCCTGTGTGGTTGAGATGGTACAAATGCCCAGCTAGTAACATAAAGTTCCTGCTTTGTAATACTAAGTGTGCATTGTTCCCAACTGTTCTGCAAGGTCCCATGGTTAATAATGGTACTAAAGTCATGGCCCACTCAGGAACACTCTCTACCTTAAACAGATAAGTGTCTGGCATATTGTCATCTAAAGGTGAACTGGGTTCTTTAGACTGAATTCAAGATAAATGATCTGCTCTCAAGTGTGTTTTCCCTTGTCTGACCACCACTTCAAACTCAAATTCCATTAGCAAAAGAAACCATCTGACTATTCTCCCAGTGTGACAAGGTTTATTTACCAAATATAACAAAGCTTGATGGTCTACAAAGAACTTAAACTTGTTGGCCAAAAGGTAATGTCTGTATTTTTTTACAGCAAATACCATGCCCAATCCCTCTCTTTCAGTGGTTGTGTAATTTTTCTCTGCTAGATTCAATTGTCTACTAGCATAGGACACTGGGAAATCTAACTTGCTTCCTTCTATTGGTTGTGCTAACACACATCCCAAAGCATATTTTGAAGCATCCACATGGACATGAAAAATTTTATCCCATTGAGGTGTTTTCAGAATTGGGGCTGTTACCAAACAAGTTTTCAGAGTTTCAAAGGCTTGGTCACACTCCTTGGTCCACTCAAACTTTGTAATTAGGGCATATAAGGGTTTAGCTATGTCAGCAAATTTGTGTACAAATTTCCTATAGTACCCACAATGTCCCATGAAAGTTTGAAGTTCCTTTACACTTGTTGGTCTTGGAAGCTCTATTATGGCCTTTATTTTCTTCTCATCAGTTGAAATTCCATTTTTAGAGACAATGTGACCAAACATTCTTCCTTGTCTTACAAAGAATACACATTTTTTTGGATTTAAACATACTCTGTAGGTTTTGCATTTCTTGAATATATTTTCTAAATCCTGCAAGTGATCTTGTCTTTTTAATGAAAAAGTACAAAGATCATCTACATAGATCTCCATTACCTTTCTCAGGAACTCTTTGAAGATGTGACACATCAACCTCTGAAAAGTTGTTGGAGCATTGGTTAACCCAAAGGGCATAACCCTAAAAGCATAAATTCCCCATTCTGTGGAGAAGGCAGTTTTATGTTGGTCTTCCAATGCTATAGGAACCTGGTTGTATCCTGAAAAACCATCTAAAAAACTATAAACCTCCTTCCCTGCAACTCTTTCTAGAAGATGATCTGTTATAGGCAGTGGATAATTATCTCTTATAGTTGCTGCATTTACCTTTTTCAAGTTAATGCATACCCTAAGTTTCCCATTCTTTTTTGGTACCACAACTATAGGAGATATCCATTCTGTATACTCAATTTCATAGATGAAATTGGCAGCTAATAGCTTGTCAATTTCTTCCTTTATTTTAGCAGAGTATTTATCATTGAATGTGTAATGTCTGTGTTTACTAGGTTTGGCCTCAGGTGTAATAGGAATCTTATGCTCACAGATTTTAGGATCAATGCCTTTCAAATCCTTATAGCTATAAGCAAATACATCCCTATAATTTCTTGCCAAGTTTCTTAGTGCCTCCTCTTCTTGAGTTGTCATGTCATCAGCCATTACAATGTGTCTTTCTTCTCCCTCCTCTTGAGTGATCATGATCTTTTTAGTTTGTTCCTCATTATCATAAGCCTCTCCTTTCTTCTTTTCCCTCTTTGGTTTCCTTTTGAGAAGTAATCTGTTTTCCACTTCATAAGTCTTGAAATTTTCTGGTACATCAAACTGTTGATCTTTGTTCATTTCCCTTGTCTTCTTCTCATCCTCCTGATTTTCTTCTATTTTCTTGTGTTTGTTTTTCTTGTACTTGCCTGAGACTTTATCTTTATTAGCATCTTCAGCTTTTACTTCCTCCAAAAATTGTGTCTTACCTTTTTCTAATATCATTTCTTCTTCTTTGTCTTCTTCTGTTCCGGATACCTTTATCATTTGAATTCCAATGTGAAAGACATCATACCCTTCTTCATTTTGAAATTCCACTCCTACATATTCATCACTGGCTAGATCCATGGTAGCCAAAATTTGATTCCACCCATAGGGCTCAAATTCCTCATCCTTGAATTGTTGTGGTACATAGTTCTCATCTTGTAACTTCCTTCTGTTACAAGGCTAATAGAGCGAGACAACCGCAACCGCAAACGAAAGATAAACAAGATTGGTGGCTGAAATGACGGAGAGGTAGGAAATTTCGCAAGAGGCGGTAAATGAAGAATGCGGAAGTAATAAAAAGCAGAAGACAGGAAGAGAAAAGAGTTCGATGATCGAAGAGCAAAGAGTTCAGTCGTTGCAACATCGTTTTCGTTCAACTGTTGGAGCAGAGTTTACTGTGTTAAACAGACCCTTGAGGTGATAGTTAACATGAACGTATGTTAGAGAGACAGAAAGATAGATACGTCTCTGTTCTGTTGCGCGCTGTAGTGATGAGGGTTGATCACCTCGTAACTGAAGTGTTCGGAAACCACGAGTAATATATTTTAGAAGACTGTGAATGAGATTTTATTGAGGACATTGAATACTGTTTCGTTCTATTCATATTTAATCATTCTGCTATTCTTTGGTTGAATCGATTCTCATTGAAAAGTTCGTGATGCTGTGAGTCTACTTGCTGAACAGTTATATATGACTCTGTAGTTCGCGATTGTGAAATTGTGTATTGATTGTCAGACGTGAGACTGTATAAGAACAGAGTTTAGTACCTTTTCGGTCAAGTAACCAGGGTTTTATATAGTAAACGGTGATCATTGAGTATTCGACAAAGATCCGTGTGTGGACAGAAGTCTTAGTGAGTCATTAATTGCGGTATAAATCTGTGATCTGAGTGAGTATACGAAAAGTCTAATATAATCTCGACCTGAATTGTCTGTGCATTTCGTTCGGTGTATTTAGTTATCACATGAAATCGTCTTATTGTGGAGTATTTTGAGAAGAACGTATTCTCGTAGTTGTAAGTTTTGACAGAATCACTGTGCTATTACCATAGTATATTCAGAACCAAACATTCCAGTGCTTATCATACCGTGGAATAGTTAGTATTCAACTCAACTCCTGTATTAAGAAGTGAGCAATTACTGGTGATTGTGTAAAGGATTGGGAAAATAGTACAGGGCCTCTGTCTAACAGACCCCTACCACTCCCAAGAACCCAAGGACCCGATAATACTCATCCGAAAGTTGGATTGAGTCATTGTCGACCAACATTTAACATTTGGCGATCCCGCTGGGGATGTGGCATTGAGATTGCCTGGTATTCTGTTCAGATTAAAATTTTGAAGGACAGTAGCAACAGAATCAGATTGTTGCGATACTGTGTGTTCGTAATATTATATGATCAATACGAAAATGCTACATGCCGATTACCCGATCAGGAGAAAAGTATCCCAAGAGTCATCAGTTAGGGATATTAAGAACAACTTTGGGAGGTACTAGTACAATTAGACCTGACCCAGTTGTCGAAAAAGTGACAGACGATAACACTGATTCCGGTGAAATTACGGTAGAACGTAGTACATCTCTAGAATTGTCTGGTGTTACTACGGTACAGACTGTCGAAAATACAGCAATTTTGGAACCGATTAAGACGCAGTTGGAATCTAGCATAAAAGTCTTTGGAATAGATTCAGATACGATTAGAAACACTTTAGGGAAGGAAATTAATACAGGCGAATCTACGTTATATCCAGTCACGATTTTGACTCCTTCCGATGGAACTACGGTAAGAAAAACACAGTTTTCCGGTGACAATTCAGCACTTTCGGCTGAATCTTCAGCTCAAATACAACGTTTGGGAGCAAGTCCTCCTACTTTGGATATCAAGAAGGAAGGAAGACTATTCGAAACAGAAATTCGCAATATAGTAAGTAAGCTAATTGCACCGGAAAGTGTACCATTAGGCGAAACAAATTTCGGTAGTTCAGAAACTCCAACCAGAATTACAGGAGTGTATAATACATTTACGATGAATGAACAACTACAACGACAAGTAGGTCAACCCAGATTGGCTTCAACAGGAGTAACATACACAAAGTTTAGTGGGTTCCCAGGAGATGACCCAGATGCACACGTACGCACCTTCGACATCAGTTATGCTGTTCTCAACTATCCACCGGATCCGGCGTACAAAGCAATTGTTTTTCAATCTACACTTGTGAATGAAGCAGCAAGGTGGCTCACTGAATATGATATTAATCATTTCGGTACTTATGAAGCAGTACGAGACGCTTTTCTACAGCGATTCAGGTTGAAAAAGAATCCTGCAGAAATCTTTGAGTATTTACAGAACAATAGACAGAAACCAAATCAAACTGTACAAGAGTATGCTACCCTTTTCAGAACTCATTTAAGACAGCTACCCCAGGCTCATGCTAATTTACCAGACGATGTTATTACACAGTGGTTTATCAATGGTTTGCTTCCTCAACTTAGGCAAATCATGATTATAAGATGTGTAGGGGCCATGACCCTCGATGCAGTAATAGCAATGACCCTCCAGCTAGAAAACAAAGTCGGTGGATTTTCAGAAGATTTGGAATGGATTAAAACAAATAAACATGTGGCTGAAGAAATAACCAGGCAAGTATATTGCACCACCTGTAAGAATTCAGGGCATACAAGTGCCCAGTGTGCGTTAAATCAGACTTATTGTGCCATTTGTAACATTGGGGGACATACCACTGAGAATTGTGCATACAATGCTAGAAGACAAGGAGCAGCAGCAGTTAATACAATTATTCAGGAACAAGGTCAGTCATCCAATCAATATGTACCCCCACATTTGAGACACAATCAACAACAAGGGTATCGACATTATCGAGGACAGAGGAACAACAACTATAACACACCGCGCTGGCAGAATGGACCACCACCGGAAAATCAAAATTTACCACCACCTCGATGTCATTTCTGTGGGCAGTTAGGCCATATTAGAAGATTCTGTAGAGATGCGGCGGAATATGATCAACGGAAAAAGGAACGTCAAAACCCAATGGCCAATGTGGTAACAATTACACCTGTAGAGACACAGGCAGCAGCAGTTCAAACCCGTTCCGGTAAACAACTGCAACCAGCAGCAGAATTATTTGAGCCAGGGATACGTGAACAACACAGAATGTATCATAAGGCTAGCCAGTGGACTACCGTAGAACCACCTGTTTTTCCAGAACCTACTCCAGTGATCCAATCTCCGGATACCACACAAGTTCAGGCTGACAAAACAAAAGCAGGTACATCATCTACAGAAGAATTACCACTTTCAGACCAAGCTTCGTCATCAACAGTTAAGGAAGATGAAAATCAAGTGCAACCAACTTGGGATATATTATCAAAAGCATCCATCACACTGCCTTTCGGGCAATTACTGGCATTAGTACCAGGAATACGCCAACAATTTCAACAACAGTCTACTACAAAATCTGCTTGCATTCCGGCTACCGCAACCGTGCAACCAGAATCAGACTCTACGGTAGATCACTCCATTCCTCTGATTACGGTATGGTTTCATAAACATCAAATTCCACAAGTTTTAATCGATGGGGGGTCCGGCGTAAATATTGCAACTGCGACACTTTGTAAGAAGTTAGGTTGGACTAAGATAGAGCCAGTTCAATTTTTTGTTAGGATGGCTGATCAATCTAGAGTTCATCCAGTAGGACTGGTCCGAGATATACCTATAACTGTCCAAGACACAACATTCAAGATGACTTTTGTTGTTCTTGAATTGCCGGAATCTACCCTAGACTACAATTTACTTTTCGGTCGTCCTTGGTTAAAACAAGCCAAGGTAATTCAAGACTGGTCAGCTCAGGAACTTACATTCAAAGATAAGAATCGTAAATATGTTGTAAAATTAGATGCTATACAACCCTGTGAGTTACATGCTCGACCATATTTCGCTGAACCAGTTCATATGTTAGATGGATTGTCGGATGACGAAGAAGAAGAATTTCTGAAGAATAATATCGATTTGATGACAGTAGGAACTATTGATCTACAGTCTGTGGTAGACACTTGGAATGCTTCAGTATGTACAGTGATACCCATTGTCGAAGGAATTAAGGAAGAAAATACCCTTTCGATTCAAGGTAATGAATTACAGCAGCTTCTCGAACCTTCAGCTGATACAGAGAAACATCAACAATTTTATGTTCCAGAAGATCAGTTAACTACTTATAATATTGGAAATGAAGACCACCCCCGTCCTGTAAAGATAAAGCAAAACTTACCGGAAGCTTTTCAAGCAGATTTAATCAAGCTACTCCAAGAATTTACTGACGTCTTTGCATGGGATTACAAAGACATGAAGGGTCTGGATCCTCGTATATATCAACACAGAGTTATGCTAAAACCAGAAGCAAAACCGATAAGGCAAACTAGTTACCGGATGAACCCACATTATGCATCTCAGGTAAAGGCTGAACTTGATAGGCTATTAAAAGTTGGGTTCATAGTACCAATAGAACATGCAGAATGGATTTCACCAATCGTAATTGTACCAAAGAAAAACAAGCAATTGAGAATTTGCGTAGATTATCGGAAATTAAATGCTGCAACAATACCGGATCCTTTTCCAATTCCTTTTTTGGATACGATGCTTGATAAAGTAGCAGGTCATGAGATGTATTCATTTCTAGATGGATACAGTGGATATAACCAAGTAAGAATGGCTGAGGAAGATATACCGAAAACTGCATTTATTACAAATTGGGGTGTTTTTGCCTGTACCGTAATGTGGTTTGGATTGAGAAATGCACCAAGCACATTTCAAAGATGTATGCAGGAAATATTTTCTCCTTATCTTACCTCATTTATGCAAGTATATCTTGACGATTTTTCAATTTTCGGTAAAATGATTGCACATCTAGTACATTTACGATGTTGCTTTCAGAAATGTAGAGAATATAGATTGTGTTTAAACCCAAACAAATCTGTGTTTGCGGTTTCATGTGGTAAATTACTTGGTCATATCATATCAGCACAGGGTATTCAAGTTGATCCCGATAAAATTTCAGCAGTATTAGAAGCTCCGGTGCCTAATACACCTAAGGAAGTAATGCGATTTATGGGACAAGTGAGATGGCATGGAAGGCATTTACGGTGGCTTGCTCATGTAGCAATACCACTGAACAAGCTAATTTCCAAAACTGCAAGGCAATTTGAATGGACCCAGGAATGTCAGGTTGCGTTTGATCGACTGAAACAGTTATTAACACAAGTTCCCATTTTACAGCCACCGGATTGGGATAACCCATTTCATGTATTTGTTGACGCATCTGATAGAGCAGTAGGGAGTGTACTGATGCAACAAACAAATAAATGGTTTAGACCTGTATACTATGCTAGTAGAAGATTAGCACCTGCAGAAAAGAACTACTCGGTGACTGAGAAAGAATGCTTAGGATTAGTATATTCGGTGAAAAAATTCAGACATTATTTATTGGGTCGAAAATTTACATTTCATGTCGATCACGCTGCACTGGTTTACTTGGTTCGACAGCAACATATTGGTGGCCGTTTAGCACGATGGATTCTACTATTGCAAGAATTCGACTATGATGTCATTCATCGGCCAGGTAGTTCACATACCTTAGCAGACTTTTTATCACGCTTAGATTCAGGTGAACCTCCGGTTGGTATAAATGATATAACACCAGCCATTTATACTTCAGAACCAACTACTGAAGAATTGTCAAACCAACCAGTGCCAACTACGTATTATGATCAGTTATTGACCTTCCTTTCAAATGGATATCTACCTTCTGAAGTCCCTACAGCTACACGCCGAAAAATTGCAGGTTTTAGTCGACGATTCCGGGTAGTTGCTGGAGAATTATATTATACAGATCATACCGGAATCCTACTTCGCTGTATTCCACCACATGAAGTTAACTCAGTCATTACTTTGGCTCACTCAACTCCTTCCGGTGGACATTTTGCAGCAGATCTTACTCACCGGAAAATTCTACAAAGTGGACTTTGGTGGCCAACTATGTATAGAGATATATTGGAATTTATCAAAACTTGTGATAGCTGTCAAAGGACTGGACAACCATTACAACGCCATTACTTTCCACTTCATCCAGTACTTCCTTTAGAACCATTTCAGAAATGGGGTCTTGATTTCATTGGTCCAATCACACCTCCCGCAGTATTCAGCAATAACAGGTATATATTGACTTGCACAGATTATGCAACTAGGTGGGCAGAAGCATGGCCTTTACGCTCGGCTACAGCAGTTGAAGTAGCGAAATGTTTATTAACAGATGTCTTTCCAAGATTTGGACTGCCACTAGAGCTTGTTTCAGATCAGGGTACTCATTTCATGAACAAGTTGATGAAAGTATTAACACAGTCATTCCAGATCAGTCATAAATTCAGCTCACCATATTATCCTCGTGCAAATGGATTGGCAGAAAGTACCAACAAATCTCTGCTAAATATGCTTCAGAAATTGACCAGAGAAACACCGGAAAGATGGGATCAGTTGCTACCTGCAGTCTTATGGGCCTATCGTACTACATACAAGGTAACCACCGGCTTGACACCATTTAAGTTAGCCTATGGAATAGAAGCAATAGCTCCGATGGAAATTGTAATACCAAGTCTAAGAGTAGCAACGTCTCAGAAGCTTTTACCTGAAGAGTCATTGATATTTCGGCTGGAAACACTTAGAGAACTAGATGAACACCGATGGCTCAGTTTCTTAACTATGAAAGAAATTCAATTAAGACAGGCCAGGACTCATGACCGAAATTTAAAAACGACAGTATTTTCGGTAGGACAGCTTGTTCTCTTTTACAATGCAAAATCCAATAGATCAGCCGGAAAATTCAAGTTACGTTGGTTCGGTCCATTCAAGATTTCAGAACAAATTGGTCCGGCTACTTTTCGATTGACTACATTGACTGGACAACCACTTCCAAAAGCGATAAACGGGTCAAAGCTACGGCCGTATCAAGTAGCGCCACCTCGGCTATAACAAGGGTACACAGCGTACCACAAATTTTTACTTTTCTTTTGTTTTTTTTACTTTATTAGGTGTAATCAATAAAATAAGTGTAATCGTCGTACTTTAATATCTATTTATGTCCAGCCGCCCGCTCCTATCCTTGCATGCACGCACGTCAGATATAGACATTACTATCCGTTTTGTGTAATTAGTACCATTTAAAATATTCTTTGTACAAACTTCTTTTATAACTCACTCGCCGAATAGGTCATTTAGTCTTTTGCAACCACAGCCCTAGTTTCTGAATACTTGTGTTCTGCGTCTTGCATCCCTGTGCAATGGAATCTCTAGCGAACTATACAGCCTTTGCCGAGGGTATCCCGGCTGAAGTAAGAAATTATCTGCATATACGAGGATTGGGTAGTTTCGCCGAGTTGCCCTGGCACTCAGTAGAAGCTCACCCCTTCTTTGCACAGATTATCTCCGCTATCGCTCGGGTATCTCCTACTGAGAAACGATGGGTTTTCCCTTCCTTACCGTCTAGAACTGTAATCACATTCCAAGTGTTTACAGAAGTTTATCATTTGACTCCACAAGGCCGCGAGAATGTTCCCATGATCTCAGCAACCCGAATGGCAGAGTTGTTTCCGCGATTTTCCTCGAATGAATACGCCATTCTCTGTCGACCAGAACCTGAAAAAACGGCACTACAATTCCTCGTTGCTATACTCAACTTTCAAAAACGTACCTATGGTATTTCTCGACCGTTTTATTCTGCCATAGATATAGCTGCCCGAGAATCTGTTAACTTTGCTTCATTCTTCTTCCAACGAATTCATAAGGAGTGCGTCTCCATTATGAAACAAGTTAACAAAGGAAAAACCCCGAGATCTCGACTACCACACATTTTATCATTTCTGTTTCCAACCATAATGCAAGCACAACCACCACCAAGAGGACCAGTGTTACAAATTGAAGAATCAGTGCAACCCTTAGATGAAGACGATGAAGATGAAGAAGAAATTAATCAGTTATTCAGAAGAAAACGGATCAGAATCAGTTCTTCTGAAAGTAAGAATGCAGACTCAATCGAACAAGGCGAAGAAGTTCAACAGGAGGCTGACCGGCATTCAGGCGGAGTAACACAAAAGGAACATGAACAACAGCAGGAAGTACAAGTAGAGAATGAAGCAGATGAGCAAGACAAAGAAGCAGAAAAAGAAGCCAAGCATCAAGAGGAAGAGAGGTTTCATGATACAAATACATCGATGCACCAGGAATCATCAACGCATTCAATAGCATCTGAGCATCTACAAACGCAGAAGCAGACTGAAACGGAAGCAATGTCAACTGATAAAGTCTGTCAACAACAGCAGCAAGAGAATCAACAAATCCATGAATGTCAACCTACTAATGATGCATTGGATAAGCTCCTGAAGGCGGCAGAAACAACAGATGTCGGTTTCTCTACGAATGAACAACAGAAGGCAAATAAGGTAAGTAATTCTAACACAGCTCATCCTATTACACAACCGCAACAGGAAACACATCCCATTCAAGACCATCCCAATCATACATCATCATCTTCCCCGAACTACTCACCACCGGATTCATATCAATTACGCACCAATACGTCTGTTCAACCGCGACAACTTCCACAAACACAATCTGTTCAAGTATTTTCCGACTTAGCATCAATCGGACAGTTTCTTATTAACCTCTCCAAGCAATTACCTGCTCAGATGAGAGCTGATACAGACAACATTTACAAAGAACTGCAGCAGAAAATAGAAATACTGGAAGCTGATATCACTCCGCTTCAAGAAGAAGTATATACAGTTAAAGCAGAAAACCAAGCACTACAAGAGCAGGTGAAACAGCTGCAAGAACGACTCAGTGATCAAGCAGATATAACAAAACAGCGAGATGAAGCTCTGGAAACTATAAACAATCATAAACAAATGTTGACAGAGGCCACTGCAGAAATTACTAGGTTAACACAGAATTTCAAAGATGCAGAAGATGGCAGAATTGCACTAGGCAACTTACTGGAAGAAACTAGAAGAAGGCTAACCCAAACAGAATACGAGTTGGAGACAACAAAAAACAGCTTATCAACAGTCAATAACATATTGCATAAGTATCTCATTGAAAAGCCTCAGATACAGAAAAAATTAGCAGATACGAGAAGGGAAAGAGATGTATTTTACAAAACAATCCAGTTCCTGAACCAACAGATAGAAAGACTCGAGAATCAAATACATAACAAAAATGATAACATTCATCGATTACAGCAACAAGTAACAGATATGAAGACGGCCAGAGATGCAGCATTGGCCAATGAATTTTATTTACAGGAAGCATTTTTACAAACAGAGGCTGAAAATTTACTTTCAGGAGCTATAGCGCTCAGTTCGGTGCGGACAGATGCCCAATTATTAGAACCTGACACCCTGAAAAATGTATTAGAAACGCTTAAGAAAAAGATTGCCCGTATCTTTCGGTCAGCTAGAAATATGTATTTAGAAGGTCTCGAAGCAGAGATATAGATTTTGGGCCTACAAATCCGGTGCTGTACTGGTATATTTTAATAAAAGTCATGATTTTTATGCATAATATTTTTCGCACATGTAAAAGACGTCTCAAGTCCAGCTTCGATTTCCAGAATGATGATTTTGATTCTAGAATTTGATAAACAGCATGAACTATCATCACCGAAGTATCATCATTTTAGTAAGTGGCAGCTCAGGTTCTAGAATTTATAAAATGCGTATGACCGACAAAGTATTTTCTGTATAGCGTTCTGCAAGTTCTTGTGCTCATTAACCAAAACCTCTAGCGCACTACTGTCGGCAAGTCTTACAGTCATGTCTGAATCGGATATACTAAGATGGCAACTCAGAAAACGTACGTTTACACAGAATCGTGTGGTGACAACAACTGATACTACATCACAGGGTGATGAAGATGACTCAAGAACTTCGATAACATCACCAGGTCTGCATAAACACATATTATTTTCTACAGGGTTCAAAATAGAATTTAACAGTTCTTCAAGGGAAAATGAGAACTGGTTACGAAGGATTGGACTCCTACAGTTTGCTGAATTACCCTGGGAACAGTGGACAGGCAACAACGATGCAGAAAATCAGTTACATATTATGCGACAAACAAAAGGTTTTCTTGAAAATCAGGTACAATTTTCTCCACAATTAGTTTCGTCAGTATTTCAATTACCGTTGTATGAAGAAGCAGATTTTCCCAAATGTTCTTACAATGACCTGAAAAAAGAATTTGGTGAGGGCGAAGGTCGTAGATGCTATTTTATGATCAAGAATGCGACATATATTCGCAGTGGACAATTTAGATGGTACTTAGAAAGGCTCTGCTTTATAGTCAGATTCGATCTTATGTCTAGAGAAAATTTTTCGCCTCTAGTACAAGCAGAGAAAGGAGAAAAAGTAAGTTGGGCTCATTGGTTGTATAATCATTTACACAAACAGTTTTTTGTTGGGGATAGACGCAGATCCCAAAAATACACTCGTTTACCTGTATATTTAGCTGCTTTATTTGGTTTTGTCGAGTCTGTAAAGGAGAAACAGTTACACAGGTCTCCCTCTCTTGACCACAAAAACCACACAACGCCACAAGAAGAAGCCCAACCCTCCACCTCGGCTGCATCTTTATTACACACAGGTAACCACCCACAGAACCAAACAGTAGGAACACCATTTCGGCTGTCCCTTAGAAGAAAAAAAACAGACAATGTACCTACTGCCAGTCCAAAGCAAACACCGAATAACATTCAACCCGATTTTATTACACAAATGCAGAACCAACTCCAAGAAGTTTCCCAGTATTTACGGCAACAAGAACAAGCATCCAACTCAGTAATAGCACAGATGCAAAAAGAGTTGGACGGCAAAGATGCGCTAATACAGGTATTACAACAAGGCAACCAGCATATTACGGCCGAATTAATCACAATAAAAAAGTATGTCCAAGGCCTCAATCAGTGGCAGCAAGCTATCCAAACACAAATTCAAACTGAGATGTCCAGTTTTTCTACCCTGAATGCTCACCTGCAAACCGAAAATCAACTTTTGCAGTCAAGAATACAAGTATTGCAAGAGTTTGAAAAACACATATTAAAAGATGAGGGTGTAGAATTAAATGCCACCATGATGACAAATATGGACATAAATTTACTCAAAGTACAGTTGGATAGTCATATTCAAAATCGCTGGACACTTTTTCGCAGGAGATGGTTAGCTATACTTGTTCCATCACTAGAACAAGTACAATCACAAAAGATTGAGACATCAAAACCTGGCATGGACCAACAGACACCGTAAAAGGATATTTTTAGCCAGGTGGTGATAGGATACTGTATGGTTACATGACTTCTGCAGAAGACATGGATTCAACAGCACAGAGGGTACTTTGATTCCATAGACGAAGCACTTAAAGCACATGATCAAAAAGTATATAAGTAAGCAGAACTTCATGAAGAGGCAACTAGACCAGCTATACGAGTTTGAGGAAGTTTTGAGGAAAATCAACCTATCACGTACAGTGACACACTCGGGATTGAAAGATATTTGATGACTCATCAGCAGCATATGGACAGTATACAGAATCTTTCTGATAAATGTATAGAAAGAAAATAAGAAAAAAAAGCTCAGACAAAAGGATATTATCTACAGTATTGCACTTGCGGGTTCGAGTCCACCGTGCGTGCCAGTGTTACAAGGCTAATAGAGCGAGACAACCGCAACCGCAAACGAAAGATAAACAAGATTGGTGGCTGAAATGACGGAGAGGTAGGAAATTTCGCAAGAGGCGGTAAATGAAGAATGCGGAAGTAATAAAAAGCAGAAGACAGGAAGAGAAAAGAGTTCGATGATCGAAGAGCAAAGAGTTCAGTCGTTGCAACATCGTTTTCGTTCAACTGTTGGAGCAGAGTTTACTGTGTTAAACAGACCCTTGAGGTGATAGTTAACATGAACGTATGTTAGAGAGACAGAAAGATAGATACGTCTCTGTTCTGTTGCGCGCTGTAGTGATGAGGGTTGATCACCTCGTAACTGAAGTGTTCGGAAACCACGAGTAATATATTTTAGAAGACTGTGAATGAGATTTTATTGAGGACATTGAATACTGTTTCGTTCTATTCATATTTAATCATTCTGCTATTCTTTGGTTGAATCGATTCTCATTGAAAAGTTCGTGATGCTGTGAGTCTACTTGCTGAACAGTTATATATGACTCTGTAGTTCGCGATTGTGAAATTGTGTATTGATTGTCAGACGTGAGACTGTATAAGAACAGAGTTTAGTACCTTTTCGGTCAAGTAACCAGGGTTTTATATAGTAAACGGTGATCATTGAGTATTCGACAAAGATCCGTGTGTGGACAGAAGTCTTAGTGAGTCATTAATTGCGGTATAAATCTGTGATCTGAGTGAGTATACGAAAAGTCTAATATAATCTCGACCTGAATTGTCTGTGCATTTCGTTCGGTGTATTTAGTTATCACATGAAATCGTCTTATTGTGGAGTATTTTGAGAAGAACGTATTCTCGTAGTTGTAAGTTTTGACAGAATCACTGTGCTATTACCATAGTATATTCAGAACCAAACATTCCAGTGCTTATCATACCGTGGAATAGTTAGTATTCAACTCAACTCCTGTATTAAGAAGTGAGCAATTACTGGTGATTGTGTAAAGGATTGGGAAAATAGTACAGGGCCTCTGTCTAACAGACCCCTACCACTCCCAAGAACCCAAGGACCCGATAATACTCATCCGAAAGTTGGATTGAGTCATTGTCGACCAACATTTAACACTTCCTTCTACACAATCCTCTCTTCTTAATCTCCTTTTCCTGCTGGTAAGATTTCTTATCATATTGCACTTCCATACTGATGATTCAGTTTCTTCCTGGTCTTCCATTTTTGATTCCTCACTCAACTCTTGATTCTGATGAATTTTAAACCATTCTTGAGGAGATATGTCACAGTAGTGCCCATTGTTGGTGCATTTTGCCCAAGCCTACATGCTTGATATGCTTGATATTATCCTCATTTGTAAGTCACATGAGTAGTCATGTGAACACCTCTTGTAAAAGAGTACATTTTATCTCTTGTAAATGGAAAAAGAAAAAAGTAAAAGGATGGCTTACCTCATCCATGATGTAAAAGCAAATTCGTGGCTCCAACTACCAAAATCACGAATTTTTGAGCTGAGGGAATCTCTCCTAACTTTGGGGATCACTTTTAGGTGGAGCCATTCGAATTCGAATTCAAAACTCCCTCCAAGAATTGCTATAAAAGGAGCAAGAAGGAAGAGGCGATTAGCAAGCCTTGTACGTGACCACTTCATGTCATTTTGTAGAGATTGAAGAGCTTACTCCATAGCTCTATCATTCTACTCCCATTGTGCAAAGATTCATTGCCAATGTGGTTGTAATCATATGTGAATCTATACATTTATTATCATCTACCTCTCTGTTTTGTTATCTGCTATACTCACTCAGAGCAGTAACTTCAGAAGGTCATATCTCGAGTTTTACTGAACCTTTTTCAGTGTTTTAAAGTGCGTTGGATAGCTCTCACTGTCTAGTTTCTACCTATAAATTTTCAAGGTCATTGGATTTATACTTTTGGAGATATCTTCATTTTACTGCTTACTGGTCTATCTCTGCAGAGCCCCGAGAATTGTGGGAATGTTCCAGAACTTGATGAAACTTGTTCTCAGTGCTCAGTCCATCATTTGAAGTGTTTTAACTTGGAATAGGAAGCTTGCTAAGTCTATTTGCTATGCCCAAAAGGAATTTTTCTAATTCCTTCCAGGTTGAGAGCACTGTTCATTTTTTCCAGCAGGTGTATGTCCAAAAATAGCAAGTTTTGGGAGCTAGTCATTTCGCAACTTGTCGGTCTTGACTTAAACTTTTGGGATACATGTTCCAAAGTACTTGGCTGATATTTTGGTGGATTTAGGAAGCTCAAAGGGTCTACTAATCAACTCTGAAGTCTCAGTTGGCTGGTGTGAAGCTGGTTGTAGCGGCACCTACTCATCTTTGGATTGCATCCACCATCTCTCTTCACACCCATTCCTTAGATTTACTTTGGTTATTCTTCCTTTGCTCTGCAGGTATAAGCAATCATTACCCCAATCTTGCACAATTTGCATTTGTCTCATGAATGGTCTTCCTAGGATAATTTCATATGAAGTGGATTGTGGGAATTCAACTATAGCAAAGGTATGTTCTATCTCTATCCCACATATGTCCACAATCACTTTTTCCCATATTCCTAGGGGTTTTTCTATGTGTCCATCTGCAAGTTGCAATCTCATTTTGGTGGGTAATAATTCATTTTTTCCCCATTTCTCCCAAGTTTGTTTAGTCATGATGGCCACTCCTGATCCACTATCCAGAATAGCTTTGGCCTGGTTTTTACCAAATTGTATTTTTAAGGTTGAGTTTCCCTCTTCTCCTTCACAATATCCTCCTATCTTATCAATGGGAATATACCACAACTCCTCCATTTCCTGTAGTTGTGGGTGAAGATTTTCTGGTGTTGTTTCCCATTTTTTCATTTGTTTCTGTAGGTGAGGATTTTGTTTCATTAACTCTTCCCATGTGGTATGATAAAGAATTGTGCATCATTTATCTATATCCACCTAGAGTGTTACTTGTGGATTTTCTTCCTTGATACTATTTCCTCTTGTTTTTGTTGTCTCAGATTCCTTAACTGTTTTTTGAGAATTGTCTTCGTCCCCCATTTTGAGTTGCACTTCCCATATGATTTGTTTACACTTCTGCATTCTTTCATGTTCTAAGTCTGGCATAGGATAAGCCATTGTATGATCAGTAGGGCTTGGTCCCTCTTGAATTCTTCCTTTGTATGCTTTTATTAGAGTATCTAGACTTTGTGAATTTCCTATCTCCAACTGGGTTTGTGTTTTTTGAGGAGAAGTACTGTTTGATTGTTCCCTATTTTCTTCTTCAATATTTTTACTTATTTTTTGTTTCCTTTCCCATTTCCCTTTTTGTCTATTTTTCTTCACCTTTGAGATTGAACCTTCATTCTGTTCCTTAGTTGTTCTTTGTTGTTTTGTTTGTGACCTTGTTATAGCATTCACATTTACTTGGTCAATGTCACTCAATTCTTCCTGTTCCATGATACTAACTGCTTTTAGTGGTATGTTATTAGGTGTGTTTTGTTGTTTTTGAGGATTTTTTGGGCAATTCTTTATCAAATGCTCCCTGCCACAATCCTTGCAATATGCTCCTTCTATTCTTAATGTAGGAGGTTGTGGACAGTCTCTAATGAAATGATCTCCCCCACACCTATAACAAGTTATCTTTGGTCCCCCTTTGAATTGAGGTTTTTGGTTAGACATATAATTATTGGTTATATACATGAAAGTGGTAGTGTCCATCTCAATTCTTCCATTTCCCAAGTCTAGGGCTTGTAATTCTGGTTCTCTTGATTCATAACCTTCCCATTCTTCTTGATATCCTTCATTCCATTGATAATCCTCCTTGTATGGTGACTTTGTTCTTGAGTTTCCCTCCTCTATTGGTGTGTATTTGATTGGTACCGCATTTGTTGGTATAGGAGGTTGTTGCCCAAGCACATGTCTTGGTTGCTCAATATACCCTGATTCTCTTTGGCTCCCATAGTCTCTCTCCTTTATGGGTTGTTTATTATAGAAGCATTCCTCACTGGTATGATTTGTCCATTTCCTCTCTAGTGTACAATATTTGAGTGTTTTTCTATCTTGCAAATGTGGAGGCTTTTGATATGGGCAATGTTGTACCAGATGACTTTCTCCACAATTGTAGCATTTTTTATTTGTGTTTATCCTAGAGTTTATTAAATTGGTTTTAGTGCTTACCTCTAGGGCTTTAGCAATGGCCTGAGCCAATTCTTATGCTGAAGGGATTTTATCTTCATTTGATCAGGGTTGATCAAATGCTAACAGATCTTGGCCTCTGTTGTCTTCCAAATCTATTGCTTCTTTTACACAAGCTCCTAGATCGGGGCATCTCCTATAGTACACTAGGGTTCTTAATTGAGCACTTCTTAACCCTTCTATGAATAGGGATACTTGTCTTGCCATGGAAGGTACTTCTTCTTTAGGACATCTGTCATTATATTGCTTAAATCTCCTGGCTGCCTCTCTGACATTTTCATCTTTTTGTTGTTTAAAACTGTGTATCAGAGTGGCTGTGCTATGTTTTATTCCAGTCTTTGAGAATTCACCAATGAAGGCTTCTAGGAAGGATTCAATGTCTAGGTACATTTCCTTTCTCAAAGGGATGAACCGAGATAATGCTGGTCCTGTTAGGGTTAGACCAAATGCTTCAAATTGGACTTTGTAATCTTCCACCTCCTCAGCTCTAATTAATTGCCTAAACTCTGCAGCATGAGCATGAGGATCAGAATACCCTTCATATTGATTTTTCATGCATTTGGCTACTTGATATGGTCTAAGCATTCTACCCTGAGATTGCCAATGATGTCTTCTTCTTAGTGAAAATTCATTATATCCTTCTGGTTCCTTTTCAAAAGGATTTGGGGAAGCATGTGTCCTCCTCCCTTGTTGTTGCTCAGTACTAGTGTGGTTTTCATGTGGTCTAGGTAAATCTGATTGTCCTATGTTATGTTCCCAAGGTCCTTTGTCAGCACATTGCCCTAAGTCATTTGTATTTTCTGGGTCTTGGGAGAAGATGTACACACACCCTTGCCTATCCTCATATCTACCATCTTTGAACTGAGCTACTGGTGTTATGTTTAGGGGAACTTCTAAGTTTCTCAATCTAATGAGAAACTTATGCATTCCATCATGATATACATAGGTGCCAAACCTATTTGTATACATGTATTTGAGGATATTTCTATAATCCCCAGTTTCAATGGGCTCATGTGTTTCATTTAAATTTTCCATGTTGTTTTCTTGCCCTAAATTTCTTTTTTGCACTTCCCCTACTACTGACTCTATCTCCTTCCTACCTAGGTCTTGCTTAGTATGTGAGTTTAGTTTGTTCCCAGACCTAAGGATCATTCACCTAATTTCCACGATTCTGTGATCAGAATCGTGTTTTTCACGATTTTGTGCTCAAAATCGTGTTTCTCACGATTTTCTAACTATGCTAGTGTTTTTTCACGATTTTATGAATAAAATCGTGTTTTTTACGATTTTCTACTCAAAATCGTGTTTTTCACGATTCTGTGCTCAAAATCGTGTTTTTCACGATTCTGTGCCCAAAATCGTGTTTTTCACGATTCTGTGCCCTGTTGGAGATAGACGTCTGCGGAAGCACGCGAACAGCACAAGGAAGAAGAAGAAGCTTGGAGCACAAACACACAATACTGAATGTATTACTAGAGAATGTACAAAGATGAGTAACCCATTAGGGCAATAGGCGTATATACAAGCCGGGGGAAAAAAACCTCCTAAAGAGGGAAAAAAGTGCCCCGGCGGTCCTAGTGTGTTCACACACATCACTACCTAAATATATCAACAAATCCCCCCTGGGAGTGATGCGGTGAACAAGGAGCTAGCACTCATGTATAAGGAAGTGCCAAGCTATGTGGAAATCACTCCACAAAAGCAAGTAAGCCCAAAGCTTTGCGGAAAGCTTCAAACTTCTCCCTAGGCAGAGCCTTGGTGAAAAGGTCTGCAATGTTCTCCTGCGTGGGCACATATGCCAAGCTGATCTCCCCAGCAGAGAACCTCTCCCTGACATAGTGATAATGCACCTCAATGTGCTTAGTGCGAGCATGGAACACAGGGTTCCTCGCAACTGCCAATGCGCTCTGACTGTCAGTGAAGATGGTGGTGGTAAGAAGACTGGCCAACACCCAAATCAGCCATAAGGCGTCTGAGCCACACACACTCAACAGTCGTTATGAAAGCTACCCTATACTCAGCCTCACAACTGGAAGTGGCCACAGTAGGCTACTTCTTGCTCAACCAAGATATACATGAGCTACCAAGCATGAAGCAAAAACCACTGGTGGACACACGAGTGTCATAGCAACCAGCCCAATCTGAGTCAGAAAAAGCATGCAAATCTGGCGGTAGTGATCCCCCCTTGGGATAAAACAACCCAAGTAGCTGAGTACCACTCAAGTAGCGAAAGATGCGCTTAACCGCCTTCCAATGCGTGACTCCTGGGCAATGCATAAACCTGCTCATCTGTGAGAAAGCAAACTGAATATCTGGCCGAGTAATGCATAAGTAAATCAAGCATCCAACAGCCTGCTGATATAGAACAGCATCAAATGCATCTCCAGCATCATGAAGACTCAATCGTAAACCTGTCTCCGTAGGAGTGGCAATAGGCTTACAGTCTTCAAGGCCAAAACGCTGCAATAATGTGTCAATATATTTCGTTTGACACAAAGCCATTCCACCATCAACTTGCATAAATTGAATGCCCAAATAGTGATGCAAATGCCCCAAATCAGACATCTCAAATGAGGCATGCAAATCAGCCTTGAAATCAGCAATATGCTTCTCAATAGGACCAATGAGCAGCATGTCATCAACATAGACAACAATGATCAGAAGCACATCATTAGCACGCTTAACATATAAGGTGCTTTCAGTTGGACTGTTCACAAAACCATGTGCAACCAGATAGGCATGTATCTTCTCATACCAAGCACGTGGTGCTTGCTTCAAATCATATAATGCCTTCTTTAACCTGCACACCTGGTTTTCATGCCCTTTCTGCACAAAGCCACGGGGCTGAAAAACATACACTTCTTCATGTAAGTCACCATTCAAAAATGTTGTTTTAATGTCCAACTGATGTACATTCCAACCATGATGGGCTGCAAGTGCACAAATGCTCCGAACGGTAGTCATACGCCATGTAGGTGCAAAGGTCTCATCAAAATCAATGCCTCTTTCCTGCGCATAACCCTTTGCAACAAGCCTAGCCTTATACCTATCAACTGTACCATAAGGTTTACGCTTCAGATTGTATACCCACTTAGTGCCAATGGCCTTCTTGCCAGGAGGCAAGTCACATAAAGACCATGTACCATTCTTCATTATAGCATCATATTCAGATTGCATGACAGCCATCCAATTTTTTGAATTCTGTGCTTCATCAAACGAAACAGGCTCATTCTCATCACAGAGACTAGACGCAGCCATAGCATAGCAATCTGATGCAAAGGAGGCACTATGAGAGCCTGAACGAGTACGATATGACAAAGGTGCATCTAATTTGCTGCCACGCAAAGTCTGCACCAGCCATTTTGGCATAGTTTTTGCCTGCTCAATATCAGCTCTCTCATCAACAAGTGCATCATGTAAATCTGCATCAGAAATAGAATGATCCGCATCATCATATGAAACCTGCAAGGGCTGAGAAGTTGCCTCATTAGGACCAGCACTAGATTGTCCACCTTTAAAAAGAGGCATCAACGTATCATACATGTCTTTGGAGCTAACAGATGTCTCCTTAGTACATGAAAGCAATGGCTGAATAGCATCTTCCACAAAGACAACATCACGGCTAACCAGAATGCGTTTAGTCTGTGGATGATACAGACGATAGCCTTTACTTTCAGAACTGTACCCAACAAAAATACATTTTACTACCTTATCATCCAATTTTCTGCGATGTTGTTCAGGCACTAATGCATATGCCAAACAACCAAAAACACGCAGATGAGCAACAGATGGCTTGCGGTCATGCCAAGCCTCATATGGAGTGATAGACTGCAACGCTTTAGTGGGACACCTGTTCAGTACATATGCTGCACACATGACAGCCTCAAGCCAGAAACTATGTGGTAAAGCCTGACTTTTGACCATGCACCTCGCCATCTCCATGAGTGACCTGTTCTTTCGTTCAGCAACTCCATTCTGTTGAGGTGTATACGGCACTGTACACTCGTGTTTTATCCCACGTTCAGCCAGAAATGCATTAAAATCTGAAGACATATATTCCCCCCCTCGATCAGAACGGAGGGTGCCTATTTTACATGCTGACAGATTTTCAGCCAAAACCAAAAACTGTTTGAAGCACATGAACACTTCGGACTTTGCTTTGAGTGGATATACCCATGCATGCCTGGAAAAATCATCAATGAAAGTCACGAAGTAAAGGTAATTTCCAAAAGAGGGTGTCTGCATAGGACCACAGACATCACTATGTACAAGCTGCAATTTCTTCGTAGCCCGAACTGAACCATCTTTTGGAAAGGAAGAATGCTGCATTTTGCCCAAAATACAGCCTTCACAAACATGTTTTCCAGGAGCCTCAAGTTTGGGCAAAGAGGACACCATTTCAGATTTCTGCAGGCGTAGCAAACTAGCAAAATTCAGATGACCAAAGCGTGCATGCCAAAGCTTTGCATCTGACATAGCCTGAGAATCATGAACTGCACATGCCGAATCATTCACAGATCTTTCATAGTCTATGAGCTTATACAGCCCACGACATAAAATGACAGAAGCAATAATTACATCACCATTTGAGAGATCATGGACTGTACACCTGTCATCAACGAATTTCACAACCAAGCCAATCTTGGCTAATGCAGAAACTGATAACAGGTTCTTTTTGATCCCTGGCACAAATAAAGCATCTGACAAAGTGAAAGAACTACCATCAGCAGTAGTCAGAATGATCTTACCAACTCCCATAACAGGATAAGAGGAGTTATTGGCGCATGTGACAGTATTCCCTGTAGGGGCAGGCTCGAGTGAAGAGAAGAAAGTGCGCTGCGAGGTAATATGTTTGGTCGCCCCACTGTCAAAGTACCAAGCATCTGAGTCTACTGCAGACATGCACTGATCATGAGAAGATGGGTCAAAACTGCAGACAGTAGTAAACGCCCATTCTTCTTCCTGCACAAGATTTGCAGACTCTGTTTTTGGTGTAGAGGCCTCTGCAACAACCATTCCAGCCTCTTTCTTCTTTGCCTCTTTAGCAGCCAGTTTTGGACAGTTCTTTATGATATGATCATTTCCTTTACAGTACTTGCAAAACAATTTCTGCTTTTTTGATTTCTTCTCATCTTTATCCTGGTTCTTCGATTGTGCAACATTTGCAGATTTCTGCTTACTAGTAGAAGAGCTCCATTTTCCTTTGCCCTTCTGACTAACCAGGAAAGCTTGATCTGCAACACGCATAATGGACCTGTTCTGCCTGGACTGATCTTCCTGCAACAGAACAGAGACTAACTCCTCAAATGACAAGGCATTTGGATTGCCTTTCATCATCAACCGAAGAGTAGAAGCAAAACTCTGATATGAATCAGGAAGACCATTCAGAACGGTCTGCACAAGTGAGCTATCTGGTATAACCTCATCAGCAAAAATCAACTGTTCCTTCAAATCTTTGATCTTTGTTAAGAAACTGTCCATAGAATCACCTTCATTCATGTGCTCACTCTCCAACTATTTTTGGAGATAAGCAACACGAGCCTCATTCCTAGCCTGGTACAAAGTGTATCCCAAGCATCCTTTGCTGTTCTGCAAGAGCGAATGTGAGGAATAATGGCACGTTTGACAGACAAAGCTATCAATGCATGTGCCTGGGCATCTCTGCCATCCCAGCGAATCTGCTCTACAGTAGGTGCAACAGAAACAGTAGCACGAATAGGAATCTGTGGAATATCATCTTCGACACCATCTTCATCAGCTCCAGCACCTGTATTTGCAGTACTTGTCGTTACAGGTGTAATAGGACGTCTTTCAACACCCTGCACAATGTTCCACAATCCTTTTGCAACCAGTACATGTCGCATCATATAAGCCCATAATGGGTAGTTGGTACCATCCAACTTATCCTCAACAGCCAACATATGGAATACATCACTGCTTTCAGCCATGGCCGGTGACTAAAATACCTTGATGCAAAAAATTGACTGTATCTCAAAAAATTGAACGGAACTGCCCAGACCAGTTCTGCTAGACCTGTAGCAGACTTCGAGACGCTTAAACTGGCGAACAGAAACTAGTATATACCTTTGGCACAAAAGGATGAAATAGCCTGCACAAGCGCTGCGATAGTGCGTTCGGAGGCCGAAATGAGCTCAGATCACGATTTCGGCACCACAACGCGAAGCTGTTTTGATCTGGGAAACACCCAGAGTATGCTCACCAAATTTCGTGAATCTGAGACTGCAAACGGAGGAGTGTCGACGGTGCCCTAGAAGAAGCGACAACCTGCTCTGATACCAATTGTTGGAGATAGACGTCTGTGGAAGCACGCGAACAGCACAAGGAAGAAGAAGAAGCTTGGAGCACAAACACACAATACTGAATGTATTACTAGAGAATGTACAAAGATGAGTAGCCCATTAGGGCAATAGGCATATATACAAGCCGGGGGAAAAAAACCTCCTAAAGAGGGAAAAAAGTGCCCCGGCGGTCCTAGTGTGTTCACACACATCACTACCTAAATATATCAACATGCCCAAAATCATGTTTTTCACGATTTTGTGCTCAAAATCGTGTTTTTCACGATTGTGTGCCCAAAATCGTGTTTTTCACGATTTTGTACTGAAATTCGTGTTTTTCACGATTCTGTGCTCAAAATCGTGTTTTTCACGATTTTGTGCCCAAAATCGTGTTTTTCACGATTCTGTTCTCAAAATCGTGTTTTTCACGATTCTGTACCGAAAATCGTGTTTTTCACGATTTTGTGCCCAAAATCGTATTTTTCACGATTCTGTGCCCAAAATCGTGTTTTTCACGATTTTGTGCTCAAAATCGTGTTTTTCACGATTCTGTTCCCAGACAATCGTGATTGCTCACAATTGTAAATAACACGATTTTCTTACGAAAATCGTGTTCTGGGAATCGCGATTTTGTCCTTAGTTCAGAGAATCGCGATTTTGTGTTTGACTACAGAATCGCGATTCTAAACACTTTTTTGAAGATTTTAAAGTATTGATTTTCAAGTTTTTCTTTCTTCTATTAGAATCGCCCTATCAAGTTTTTACCATGCAATGAAAAAGATTATCCAAAAAATAATATTTTCTTACTGAAAATTAAAAACTCAGAAAATCGCGATTTCGTGATTTTAATTATTTCCTACTTTTCTATGCTTAATGATCATGAAACTTTAAAGACATGTAATTGAAATGATATAGAAACCACTCACCTTGCTTGCTTGACTCAAAAAACTTTTCAAGACCTGAATTTGCAGAAGATCGTGATTTTTTCCTTGCTCTCTCTCTCTCTCACACTCACTCAAATGAATTTTTCTTTCAATTCCAGGTTTTTATAGTGTCCAGAAAATCGCGATTTTGTGTGATTTCCACTTTTCCTCACTCTTTCACTTGTCCAACTTCACTTACTCAATCTTGATGACTTCTCTTGCAATTATTTTTCTCCAAAAATCCAAATATGCTGAATATTCCAGAAAATTTCTTTTACAGAAAATCGCGATTTTGTGCAGAAAATCGTGTTTTTTTCTGTACTTCTTATTTTGTGCAAATTTGAGTATTCTTCTCTCTTGTTCCCCTTCAGTACCCTTTAACAACTCCAATTCAACAATCACCTGCAATTTTACCTCATAGTCACAACATTATTCAGAAAATCGCGATGTTGTTCAGAAAATTGTGTTTTTCAAATCTTCCCATTTTTTGACAAATTTTTGCTTTTCTTTCACTTGGTCTCTAATAGTCTTATCCACAAAGCTTCAGTCCAACTTCCTAAGAAGAAAAGAAATTTGTTTTATTGTTTTTAATGAATTTTTTTCATTTTTTTAGTATTTTGCCCTAAATTAAGGTAAACACTTCACTTAGGGTTTCTTGTTTGGTGATCTATTGATCCTGTGTTCCTTGATTGGTTATAATCTCTTATGGCTTAGCTATCAAAACAGTTCATGAGAAAAACTTTCCAAAGAAAATGTGCTATGAAATGCAAGTATCAATTTTTGCAAAGATAAACTCAAACACATTTTTTTCAAAATGCAAATCAGCTTTGTTTCTCAAGATTTATGCTTTGATTTGGTTAACAAATGAATCTTTTCTACTTGCATCTAGCTACTTTACTTGACTTTTCCTTAGTGCAACCATGTTATCTTCCCAAGATCAACAATATTGCCTAGTACTTGGTCAAAAAGAACTCTAAACATGCAAGAATAGACACATGTTACCTCATCTTCAGCTTTCTTGATTCAAATTTTTCACACACCTGCACTTTTACTTCAAAAAATGAAATGAGCAACTATCAATTTACAAAAAATTTTAGCACTTCCAATTCTAAAAGATGATCTATTGCTTTCTTTTCCCAAAAGACAAACAAAAACATCTACCTTTTCATGTTCACATTTCTTGATTAAAGAGTGTTACCTTTTCCATGTGTTTGTTACCATCAACAATAGAAGATCCAGCAAGGTCTAACTTCAATGAAGCTTTTGAAATACTCCCCGGCAACGGTGCCAAAAAACGTTTGTTATTGACCTTTGGAGTTGTCCTCTCCAATCATTTAGCATAAAGAATCAACAATACATCTTTATTTTGTCAATCCTGGAAGTATTCTTGAGACCACAGCCCCTTCTAGATGATAGAATCCAAGAAATAAGAGAATAATGGCTGGATTTCTGATAATGGTGAAAATGAAGAGGAATTTCTAGGGTTTGGATTATCTTGAGCAAATCTCCACCATTTTCCACAATCTTGGTGTCTAATACATGCTATTTTATCAACAGAACACAATTATGAAATCAAAACTCAAAAATATTACATGCACCATGCAGACGAGACAATCGCGATTCTGTGAAAACAGACGATTTTCATCTCCAGCACCATTCTTCATCAACTTATCACTCAACACATCAGTATTCAACTCTCTTCATACACATTCAATAGAATTTCACAATAGAAGCTCACCAATCTCCAATCATTTAGCATAAAGAATCAACAATACATCTTTATTTTGTCAATCCTGGAAGTATTCTTGAGAGCACAGCCCCTTCTAGATGATAGAATCCAAGAAATAAGAGAATAATGGCTGGATTTCTGAGAATGGTGAAAATGAAGAGGAATTTCTAGGGTTTGGATTATCTTGAGCAAATCTCCACCATTTTCCACAGTCTTGGTGTCTAATACATGCTATTTTATCAGCAAAACATAATTATGAAATCAATATTACTTGCACCATGCAGACAAGACAATCGCGATTCTGTGAAAACAGACGATTTTCATCTCCAGCACCATTCTTTATCAACTTATCACTCAACACATCAGTATTCAACTCTCTTCATGCACATTCAACAGAATTTCACAATAGAAGCTCACAAATCTCCATAGATACACAAGAATTAGACTCACAAATCAAAGAAACCACACAAAGAGGAGAAAACACGATTTTCAGCAGAAAACTCCTTCTCTATTCACTTGGATAGCATGTAAACAAATGATTAACCAACCCCCTCATAATAGAGGAAATTATCTTATATACATTTTCAAGTGTCCCTTTTCACACTTGAATTTTGGTCCTTTCCTCTATTATTCTAAAAATATGCTATCTAGGAGTTTCCAAAAATTCTAGAAAAATTACATAAGATTCTATCCTACATAGGGAAGACTCTTCCTTATTTTTACAACAATTGCGTAAATATTTTTACAAGTTTTTGTCATTTTACAATTATTTTTCTTCAAAAAGGCTTCCAAAAATACATCTTCTAACAATTGTGCTTCAACATTGTATTTGTCTTATTGTAATCAAAAGGCAGAGGCTTCCAGGGTGTATTTTCTCTTCTTGTCTTTTCCTTTTCTCCTACAAACCCTCAAACTCCTTCTTGTCCAAGAATCCCCCAACAGAAAGCATCATTATTGGTTACATAGATTTCACCTATGTTTGTTGTGTAGACAATCATATGTCTACATTAGGGTACATTTTTCATTTTGCTAGAGGTGTTGTCTCTTGGAGATCTCATCTTCAAGAATGTACAACTGTTTCCACCACAAAAGCAGAGTATGTTGGAGCAAGTGAGGCATGTAAGGAAACGTTGTGGCTTTCTCGTCTTGCTTTTGATATGGGTTTACCTCAGCATGTATCTCGTTTTCTTAGTGACAGTCATAGTGCCATTGCTTTGGCTAAGAATATGGTCCATCATGCAAAGACCAAGCACATTGAGATGATGTATCACTTCATTAGAGATCGGTTAGACACTGAGCACATTATTGTTGAGAAGGTTCACACTCAAGATAATGCTGCATATGCTTTGACTAAAGCTCTACCATAGGATAGCTTTTGAAACTATTGTCACTTGATGGGGTGTTGCCATAGGAGTAATGAGGATATAGAGCATTCAAGTACAATCTGACATATGAGAGGCTCAATCATTTTTTTCATAATTTATTTTCTATCAAGTGATTTTCATCACTACAAAAACATTATAAATACCATTTTTGATAGATTAGACTCCATTTTTTTCAAGTCAAGGAGTCCTCAAGCTTGAGGAGTATTAGAAGTACCTGCATATCAATTTTCATAAGTTTCTAATTCCGTTTGAGCCCTCAAATAAGCTCTAGAACCTAATTTTTAACTAGGTAGGACACTAGGTCTAGAGATGACATACCTAGTCAAAAACTATAAAAAGAGCTAGAGAGCTCATTTTGGGGGTTAGTTTGTTAGAGTTTTGAGCTATTGTAACATACTTTTTGAGTAATACAAAGAACTCCATTGTTCCTCTCTTTGTTCTTGCCTTGTGTGTGTGTGTGTGTGTGTGCGTATGTGTGTGCATGCTAGTGTGCTTCTCACTCACGCACTTGTGCTATCACTTGCTCATAGTCCTCATGTCTTCACAGATTGACAATTACGAGGTGGATCTCCTCACATTGGTACTTGCCATTGTGCTAGAGTGCACCAAATTTGGCACCGTTGTCAGGGAGAGAGCTTCAAGGACGAGCGTGTGATGGTAAGATGTAGAGTTGTGACATTGGAGTCATATGTACTTTCCTTAATTTCCCTCATTTTTTCTTACTTCCTTCATCACCATCACCATCATCATCCTCACCATCCCCCACCTCCATCTTCACCTTCATAAAAAAATTAAGTTTTTGGTCATATTCTCCTTCCCACCTCATTCCCCTCATTTCACTGAGAGAGAGCGAGAGAGAGCTTGTGTGCGATTTGCTTTTTGTGTGTTTTTGAGCTTTTGCTAGAGGTTCTAGCTGTATCACCATCTCCAACAGCTTGCACAGGTATGATGAACCTCTACACAGGTCCCGAGATGATGACCTCTGTCTGACACAACATACACAGAAAGTTAGTATTTTGTTTTTGCATCCATAGCATGATAAACTACACCATTAGAGCACTCCAAATCATAAGAAGGATCCCCAAAATTTGCATGTTTTTTGTCTATCATGATAGACCAAAATCATGAAAGATGATAGATAGCATCTATCACAACAGACAGAGTCTATCGCAATAGACATCCATCTATCGTGATAGATAGAACCCCACAATAGACCCCATCTATCATGACAGATAGACCCATGGTAGACAACACACAACCGTCTATCATGATAGAGGCCCATCTATTGTGACAAACAAGACCCCATGATAGGCCCCATCTATCGTGACAGATAGACCCATGACAGATGACACACACTAGTCTATCACAACAAATACCTGCCTATCATGAAAAACATGACTCCATGATAGACTCCATCTATTGCGATAGATAGACCCATGATAGACGACACACACCCATCTATCGCAACAAACACCCATGTATCGTGACAGACAAAACCATGACATACAACACACACTAGTCTATCATGACAGAGATCTATTGCAACAAATAGGACCCCATGATAGACCCCATCTATTGTGATAGACAAACCCACGACAGATGACACACACCCACCTATCGCGATAGACACCCGTCTATCATGACAGATAGGACCCCATGATAGACACCCACGTGTGACAGACAACATCTATTGCGACAGACATTGTCTATCGCTATAGACAGACAATTTTGGAAAAAATTAAAGGGGTAATTTTTTTTTGAAATTTCGGATTAAAAAATGGCATATGTTGAGGTCTTTTACATACACCATCACACAAGCCTTACAAAAAATGCACTTATATCCTATGAGATCTTGTTTGGCTATTTTAACCCCCAGAACTCTGAATATACATAAATTTTTCATATGAAATTCATTTTTTGATCTCTAGAGCGGTGCCTCAAATGTTTTTCTTAAGAATAATGGGTTCATTTTCAGATAGGGCATTTTGAAGTTGACCCGTAAGTGGGATTAGGAAACCTAAGGGGCTCTGGAAAATTTTATGTGCAATACAAGGGGGAAAAAAGGGTTGTAAAAGTGTCTGAATCAAATTGTCTATCAATTGAACTTGGGAACTAAAGCTAAACTTTCTACTTTTACAGGATCCTCAACAGCTATTGGAGAGACCAAAGCAAGGTGACCGTGTGAGGAAGCTTGGTAACGTGCTTCCTAGGCATACAAGTGCAGCAAGGAGAAGTGACTTCAGTTTGGAAGATCTCTCAACCCCCTCAGTCCATTCCTAGCTTAAGCTATGTGTGGGTAGATGTTTTGATTGAATAGGGATACCATAGGAGCTCTCAAGTTCTAAGAACCATTAAATTCTCAAGTTCAAGCATATATTAATTACAATCAAGGGACAACCTAAAGACAAAGAATTTAATCTAATTGGACAACAAACATCAAGTACAAAAAAACTTAAGTGCTCCTTATGACACATGTTGTAAAACAAGTGCATATCACAAGAGAAAATTAAAACGAATAAGTAATTGATACCAAGAAACTAGCAACGAGGTTGTACAAGGGTCATTGGGCAGATAAGTAGGGCATATGAACTTGAGATCAAGAAGACATGTAGGGAGAGATCGCCAAAGTGTTAGATCATCGGAGGTGAGTGTCAACCATAGAGCTAGGACTTGGGCCTAGCAGTTGAGTGATTACCCATACATTCTAAGTTCAGAAACAAGTGACTTGGAGATGTCTTAGAGCATGGAGAGACCCACAAGTAGCTCAAGAGTGCCATACCTAGAAAAACCAGAGGGTCCTTACAATATTCAACACCATTGTATAGTTGACAAAAACTACAAATTAAATCTAGAAAAATTTTGCCAGAGTATCCCCTACAAAATGAGCATATGGCTAGTGTCAGAATCTCATAAAGCTACAAGTACTAACATGTTTACCTGCATAATTATTAGACTTCCTTTTGATCAGCCATTGCTGTTGTGAGCCTCGCGAGGCCGTCCTCTTCTCTACCAGACACACACAGAGATCTTGAAGATTCAATCCGCCTAGCCATCGTTCAAGCTTCCTTATCTTTTATGAGATAATCCTCTCCCTTCTTCTACCCAGCAAATAAAAACAATACTCCTCATGGAGCCATGTGGCACAAAGCCATAATATGACATTGCCTTCCCCTTGAAAACATTTTCGTCCTCAAAAATGTAGATGAAATGTCCATAGTGGTAGAGGAAAGTGCTCGGACACCCCTGAACCCCATGTACTCTATGTACATGGTCATCTCTGTGTGTTGTTTCCCCATATCCTTTCCCTTAAGAAGTCTCATATGAGATCATCTCAAAGGTGGGAAACCGTCTGCATGGTGCCTACTATCTCCCATATACACCCAACTTCCAAATTGTCACTCCCATAACATATAACATCACCAAAATGACCTAAGTGCATATGATGTATCCTCTATGAAGTAATAATATGTAAAGCAAGTGTAAAAGTGTCAAACTTATAAGCTTGACCGTATCATAGTGGAGATAATAAACCATAAAATCCTCTAAAGTATAGGACAAAGTCCCATAACAAGTGACTTCAAACCCATCTAAGACTAAATGATAGATTGCCCTCATAACACTCTAGATCTTCCTAACCTTGAGTGTAATCACAAGTAATAGTTTAATCTAAACTACCTTGTGAACTATGCAAATCCATCACCCAACTCATATATGAGAGTTTCTTGGTAGTAACATGCAATCTCTACATTTCACCAACCAAGACGTCTGTGGTTTGTCATCATTTACTATTGGACTAAGTTCTATTGGAAGAGCATCTATTGGCACTAGTGCAAACTCTAAAGTATTCTCTTCCCTATAGTTTGTCATATGAATGCAAAAAGCATTCCTTTTGAGATTCAGATAATCCCTAAGTACCCATTCTCCTAACTGATGTTTACACATCATGCTCATGACTCTACTCCCAGTCTCACTAATGTCAATAACTAGATCATCTCATCTAGTCAATGACCATCACTGGAACATCATAACTACTTCTCTCTAGAGTCTCCATGTGAGACTCAATCTAACCATCATGATTAACTGATCTCCCTTTTGTCTTTGATAGAAGAGTGCCGCTTCTAGCAAGACAACCAAAATGAGAAAAGTGAAACTCTCTCTATGTCTCTCTGTGTAATCTCCTCTAAGGAAAAGAGCTTTGGTAGTGGAATCTATTCCACTTTCCCTTTCCCTTTGAAAGAGACTCTTTTGAATCCAATTACTCTACTCATCCATAACTGCAAACATGCACATAAGTTCTCCATGTTTTTCCTTCCAAAATAGTGGAGAATCATATTCCCATGTGAAGGAAAATTACATTGAAAAGTAGAGGAAATGAATTCCTTCTGAAATATAGACTAAGAGATGTTTCCTAAACACCTCTTCTCTCTAAAGGAAAACATACTCTATTCTTCTCCCATGAAGAAATCATGTTTTCCTTTCCTTCTTTCTCTCTCAAAAAGCAGGAGCTAAAGTGAGATCACTGAACTAAAGTGAGACCTCTCATGGATCTCTGAGCTGATTCCCACTTTCTCTTTTCCTTAAAAGAGAAACTCATGAATTTATTTAGTCCTCTCTTCCATAAGTAATGCATAATCCCTCATTACATATAGAAGGATAACTCCCAATCCTAAGGAGATGTCTACTAAGGGCTCTCCTCCAATCTAGTGATACATGACGCCATGAATGATGAGTCCTTTTCTCCTTGGCCATAGAAGAAGGGTGCTCAAAGGGAAGTCATTTGCACCGTCCCATACCAATGAAAACTTCTTCCAATTCACAGTGTCATACCTACACTAAAATGAATATATATATATATATATATATATATATATATATATATATATATATATATATATATATATATATATATATATATATATATATATATATATATATATATATATATATATATATATTCCATGTGATGGAATATGTAGGTGGATTCTAATGAATCCCATATCCTAAAATCATATCAGTGGATTCAAATGAGTCCCATGTCCTCAAACTAGTTAGTTTGGTTCTAGTCAACAATGTGACAATGGATATCCCTTTCGTTTCCAAACTAACTTGTTCCTAGGTACCAAGACTGAGCCTAGGTACCTCTCTGTAGATCCCGATATACATATATGTATTGAGTACTCCAACTATTTCTGACTGAGGGACTTATGCTCTGAGTCATAGAGCTAGTGCCATACCTCTCACCTTCCTAATCATCACTCAAATCACATAGCACCCGTCGATGCTCTCTCATGAAACCCATCTTTGTGATCCCATCTAATTGGTTTCCTTAGTAGTGTAGCAAAAATGCTTCACTACTTGCTCAAGTGATGTACATGAGTGAAACTAGTCACTCTTTGGGTATTCCTAATAATACCCCATAGTCTCCTAATCACACTATGAGACTCTTGTGAAGATAAGTAAATCTTCACTACTTTGGAGAGTATCATATATGTATCTCCCGTACCTATATGCAACTTCCTAAAACCTATAGGATTGCTCATGCACATTACTAATGGTGAAGGTGTAGCTCCTTCCCTTAGCAATCCTATGGTCTAAATCCATAAGGATTATGTGTAGGGATCATGTTAATACTGAAGCTGCCTTATGTATACTACTATGATGGTCCTAAGTCCATCAAATATATGCTTACAAGCATGCCTAGGTCTTATTGATGTTTGCAGAAAGGCATGTTACCATGCCATAGCTTTCTTACCTAAAGGCAAGTGCGTATATAATGCCAGGTGGTAAGAAAAATTTTGACAGCATTTCCCCAGGAAATGGAATCCGAAAAAATTTTAAACCATAAGCTCAATGGCATAGAGGCCACCCAACAACATAGGGCTTGACAGGCCCATGGCATGCATGCCATAAACTCATATATGAATTCCATAACCTGCAAAAACATAAGAGCAATTGCTAGCAACAATTCCCTGTGTTGCATAGCCATATAGTTTTTGCAATCCTCTTTCCTGTAAACAATCAAAAAGTGTACTTCTCGCCTATTGATCCATACTTTTAGAAATTAAACAATGATCAATATTTGATGTATGCAATCCAATCTATGCATGTATATATAGAACATGCCATAACATAAATTAAAATGGCTCAAGCATAGAGCATACGTCCCTGACTGGTTTAGTATTGAAATTGAATGCATCCAATCCTTCTCGATGAACTTCAAGACCTCTGCATCTTCCTCCTCAAGTCTTAACATAAGCTTTGAAGTGTCCAAAAACCTCGGATCACTTCCCAAAACATAAAGCATGGTCAGATGATTACTAGAATAATGCAAAATTTACTCAAAAATTCATTTGTAATCCCTATTTAGACCTCCAAAACCATTTTAGGACCTGAAAAAAATCAAAAACTGAAATATATAGCATGTGCAAAGAGCTCGAAGTGAAATTACTCGAATCGCCTTCCCGGTTTGAAAGATATGGCTCTTAGAAGGTAGTTGCCAAAAATTGTTCAGACTTTGTAGAGCTTTACAGACCTGCAAAAATACATATTTTCCAAAATTTCTTTCAAGAAATGAAAGTAGACCTTGTGCTCTTTGAAAGGAGCCATAGCACGTCCAATTTGGAGTTTTCTAGCCCAAGATATGGCCATTCCAAGTGGGACATGTTGGAGGGGCTGGAAAAAGTGTGAAAATGTGACTTTTGGGGTGCCCAAAAGCATTCTTCCATCAAGCAAATCCTAAAATTCTCTCCATAACCTCAGAGAGTAGTATATGAAGATGCTTGGGCCTATTTTCACCTTTCCAAATCCTCCCTTAATGCATGCAAAATTTGCCCCGTAAAAGAGGCCTAAATCAAGATTTTACTTTCATGCAAAAACTTAAATGGGAGCTCTTAGCAAGCTTCTAATCCATCCTAATGTGAATTTTTCTTGATATTTCTCTTCTCCATGGTAATACATACACTATACTTCATGTATGTATGCTCTAATCCATGGGAAGTCTCTAAAATGATCTCTTTTCTTACTCCCAAAAATGGAGTTTGATAAAAATTAACATCTGAAATTTTTTTCCAAAAATTGTGGGAAGGGGTCTTTGAGGAACTAAAATTCCTCCTTAGCTTATCATTTTAATGAATCTAATGATTCGCCTAAGAAGTCCATACACCATTGTTGAGGGAGAATCAAGCAAAAAGAAGAAAAGAAGAAGACAACGAAAGAAGCTTCACTAAAAAGGTAATATCTGAAGACATATCTCTGCAAGAAGCCCCGCAGGGGTGCAACACCCATCTCTGCACAGAGCCCCGCGGGGGCACATATCAAGGAAAAAGCACGTAGGTGGAAGGAGGAACCAGGGCCAACAAGTATCCATGAAGAAGTGCAAGAAGATATCCAGCGGTTCCGAAACCACAAGAGGGTGCTTCAACCTCTTGATCTTTGGAAGGTCCAGATCGAAGACTGAAGCATCACATCCTCATACCTTCCACTGCTGGCGTGCGTGGCAACCCGACTTTTAAGGCAAGACAAATACATCAGGCCCAGAGGATGTCAAACAAGAATCAAGAAGAGGCCATCAAAACTGAACACATGTTTAACAAACAGGTAGAACTGAGCAAGGGTTGCGAGCAATGAAAAGAAAAGAACAGGCAGCACAAATGCATCAGGCCAAGAGGATGTAAAAGAAAAATCAACAACAGGGCCATTAAAACGGAATGCCAGTCCAACCAGGCGGCAAAATTGATCGAAAGATGCATGCGGACAACAAACTGAAGACAAGAAGTAAAGCCTGTCAAGGGATGACAGAGATGAAGAGGGGGAGAGTGTTGCAGAGCTAAAGAGAGCACAAGGTAGAGAAAAAGACGGGCCCCAAAATTTTTCCGATTTGGACACCCAATTTTTGTATTATAACCATTCTTGTAATATATTTTCCGATGTAAATGCACCAGAGGAGTCCTCCAGATGCATCCCCACAAAAGATTAGAAGCTTACCCATGTAAATTAGTAGGAAATTAGTCTTCTAGTGAATAAAGTGCCGGTCTCTTGTGTGAAAGAACCATTTTTAGGGCACAAGTATATAAGTCAATTTGTGACTCTTTGTAAAGACTTTTTGCCATTGTGAGAAGGAAGAGCACAGAAATTCGAATTTATGTCTTCTCCTCTCTGTATCTTCTTCTTTGTGAGCTTGTGTGCATGTGTAATGCTTGGAAAGAGTGTTAAGAAGTGTTGTCTATCCATGAAAGTGTTTGTTTGCTGTTGTTAAGGTGTGTGCTAAGTGTAGGAAGTGCTGAAGTGTAGGAAGGTTTTTCCATGACTCAGTATTTTGCTCATAACTTGAAGTAGGAGTGTCAAAATTGAGTGAAATCACTTCCATTGGATGCGTCTTCTTGAGAGCTTTGAAAGGCATATGCTATTTGCTATATTTGGAGTTTGGAGCTAAGAGAAAATCTCAATTTACTGTTGGCTGCTGTTCCAAGTATCATGACACCATAACTGACAGCTGAAGCTTGTTTGGATCGGTCTTTACCTTGTTTGCACTCAAGTAGTTCATTTGCATTGATCATCATTTGAATGCATGTCCTCATACACTCGGTTAGGCTTGTATACTCATCGGATTGATAATTAAAGCGTGAATCCCCACTATATGCACTTGAGGGGGATTGAGGTATAGTCTCTTTCTCCACAAGTCCCTAAGTTGGTGCTTAGGTCAACACGTTTTTTGGCGCTGTTGCCGGGGAGTGTCGAATCAAATCGAGGCATTCGTGTGATGGTAAGTAGCTTTTTGCATTGAAGCGAGAGGAGGAGTGGTGATTTTCTCTTCTTTGGTAAGTCATTTTCAGCCGCACTTACTACTTCTCATTCTTGGAGTGTGTGTAGTGAGTTGTTAGTCTAGGGAAGTGAGTGGAATGAGTAGAGTAGGAGAAGTAAGGGAGTAGGTTAGATAGTGAGAGTAGCATTCAATCCTTGTAGTGTTGTTCTATTTTCAGTGAATAGGAAAATTCAAAAGTATAAAAGCCAAAATTGTCATTTGAAAGTCACTTGTATTTTAAACAAGTATCGTGAGAAGAGCTGTTGAGTATCGCGAGCTACAGTTCGGGTCGAGAGAGCTGCGTAGAGCAAGTGTGGTGTGATAAAAGGGTTGAGAGCGAGGACTGGAGGTGAGCACACTCATCTACACTCATGCTTACCACTTAAATTCACTGGTTTAGAAAAAAACGATCTGCGTTAGGTATCGTGAAGGACTTGCAGGGTGTAAAAGGTGTATTTCGGGTGATACAGAGAGTGAGGAGAGGGTAGAAGAACCTGGAAAACAATTGTATTCATTCAAACCCAAAAAAATCTAGCAAAAAATTTGAAAAAGGATCAAGTATCGTGTTTCTCCCGCGGTCGAGTATCGCGATACCTCACAAGTATCGTGATCTCCTGTGGTTGAGTACCGCGATATTTCCCTAAAGATCGTGTATCGTGGTACCCTGATCGCGATACTTCACCAAGTATCGTGTATCGAGTATCGTGTCTCTCCGAGTATCGTGTATCGTGTTCTATCGATCACGATATTTGCCAGAGATCGTATATCGTGTATCGTGTTCTTCGATCGCGATACTTCACCAAGTATCGTGTATCGAGTATCGTCTTTGGAAGTATCGAGTATCGTGCCCTCATGTATCGTGCATTCACCGATCGCGATACTTGTCACAGATCGTGTATCGTGGTTGACCAAGTATCGTGTTTAGCCAAGTATCGTGTATCGTGTCTCTCTGAGTATCATGTATCGTTTTTCATCGATCGCGATACTCTCCAGAGATCGTGTATCGTGTATCGTTTGTGTCCAGAGATTGAATATCGCATACTCAGATATCGTGTATCGTGATTGCTGAGGTATCGAGTATCGTGAGAGTCAGATATTGTGTATCGTCTTTTTGGAGTATCGTGTATCGTTTTCTTGAAGTATCGTGTATCGTTTTTGGCCAAAGGTCATGTATCGTGAAATTTTGGAGTCAAGTATCGTGACCTGAAAGTTTCTTTTTTAGTCATTTTTCCAGCCAAATTCCTCTAGAATTCTGACCCATAGTAACGAAATCTAGAAGATAGAGGTTAGCAAGGGCTGATCAGAGCTCTTAAGTGGAAGAACCTGAGATCTGGAAGAACCCTAGGAAGCCGAAGAAGTGTAATCTCTTCTATAGGTAGTGTAGTCGAGCCAAGTAGCCGTTCACATTACTCGGAGACCTCCAGTGAGTCAGAGGAAGAAATTCCCATGGCTTCAGATGATATGCAAAACACTGTACCAATGATTGGCATGATGTCAATTATTGAGGGAGAGTACCAGACCTCTTTAGAATATGTGACCACCAACCAACATGAGATACCCATATACTTGGATGGTCTGAACAGATTAGTGGCCAGACTAAAGAAGGCTTCAGAGGCTTACATAGTGCCTAGGCCAGCAGTCAAGTATGTAGGAGGATTTTACATGGACAAAAGAGATATCCAGTATGTTGTCACGGAACACCCTGAAAACATTAATGAACTTGGGGAAGAAAACAATGCTTCAAACCTAAATGGACAAGGGAATGAAGAGCAAGTAACTACTCCTAGAGGGAGATCTACGGTTGTTAGGGTTTGGAGAGGAGACCTGATTCCCCAAGATGACTCCATAATGGATGTATACTTGATCAATGGAATGGACCCTCTCCTTAGAGCACATTCTTCAATATGGGAAGCTACCCCTAATCCTGTCACCATCTATGAGTTACAAGATCCTGATTTCCCCACCATCATCACATATTTGGATAAGAATCTGAGAAGATATTGGCCCTTAACGGAATTAGAAAGAGCCGAGTTGAAATATCAGAATATTCCAGTGTTTCCCCCTAGGGACCAAGCCACTACTTCACGAAACCCACTTGGAACGTCTCAGAATGATTCATATCAACAGTCGGGGCAAACACAACAAACACAAATCCCGGTCAGACCACATGTGCAGTTTGCAATGCCTGCAAATAACCCTAATTACCGACCTCAACCACCTGTTGACCCAAGACATGGAATTCCTGCCCCAGTCAGACCACCTGTAGCAAGAGGACCAGGCATACCCGTAGGAAGACCAATTTTCCCTGTGATGCCTAGACCGCCTGAAGCAGGAAGAAGATTAAGGCCAATTCAAGTGGCCAAATGCATGAGAAACTACTATGATGGCTCTAGTGAACCTTACAATCACATAGCTGAATTTAAGCAAGTAATCAGAGCCAAACAAGTGGAAGAGTTTTTTATCCAATATGAATCTTTGGTTCTAACTTTGACAGACACAGCGTTAGCATGGTTCCAACCATTAGATCCTAATAATTTTCAAAACATGAAACAAGTCTATCAAGAAATGATTGAGGAATTCACTAAGTCTGGAATTAAAAACAACTCGTCATCATTGATCCATAGCTTTAAGCAAGCCCCTACAGAATCAGTGAGATTGGCAGCAAGAAGATTCAAGCAGTATGTGGACAGATGCCCAGTGGAAGAGAGACCTACCCAAAATAAAATGGTGTCATTATTTTTGGAAGGATTATTGAACGGATCATTAAGATCTCTGGTGTATGTAAAGAGAGTTCAAACTTTGCAAGAATGCATGAAGGAATGTATTGATTTAGAAGACAATCTTGCGGAGGATTTGAAAATACCTCAAGGTAGCTTGAAAAGTGAAGATTCGGCCAGCAGCACATCAAACCACAAAAACAATGTAGAGGAAATAGCCAACTGAGTAGCAAAGAAACTGAACGTTCAAGGACAAGGAACTACCCCAATAACCCTATAAGAGTGCCCATGCTTAGAAGATGTATGCAGTGCGGAGGTGATCATCCCTCTCACGTAGTCCCACCACCTGCTTATGCTTATAATAGACCCACCGTCCCAGGACCTCTACAATACTGCAGTGTAGAACAAAAATATACAAATCATAGTACAGAAAATTGCCCTTACAATAGGCAATCGAGACCAGCACAGCCATATATGAGACCTTATGGATACCCTCAGAGAGAGCAAGGAGGTGAAGCATTGAGGTACCCCACTTATCAGCAGCAGGCACCAGTGCCACGACCATATGCTTATCAAGGATACACCCAACCACAACCAGTACTAGGACAACAACCACCCCATCCTCAGAATGTTGTCTCAGTGAAAGTGGCTCGTCCTGAAGAAAACCTAGAGAGAGCAATAGTACCAGCTACACCTTTGATTGGTAATGAATCATATGACTCATCTTATGACTCTAGTCAAGGAGGCTATCCCTCTTATGAAAGCTCCATGATAGAGTATGGACAAACGTACGACCCATATGTTTATGACTTGGAACTACAAGATAACTCTTATGGATATGAGCAGGATTATGTGCTAATGATGTACACAGCTTCGAGAGCAACCATACCACCCCGACCCATGAACAGACCGCCTGTGCCCAGAGGACCATGCTATAGATGTGGAGGTGACCACTGTATCAGAGAATGTACATTGCCAAACCCACCACCACCACAACGAGTCTGGGAAGGCTACTGTAGTGACTGTGGTAAGGAACATCTTTTCAGAGATTGCCCCAAGAATCCCAACAAGGTTACCTCCAATGTGCAAATCAATGTGATAGAAGTAATAGAATCATCAGGGAGTGATAAGGAATACACTGTGCCATTGAAGGAGATAACAAGAGCAAAAGCTAGAGAGACCCCAGAAAAACCTGAAAAACACAATCAAAGTGACCTAGAGACGAATATGCCTGCACCTCAAATAGTTGAAGATTCGAAAGAGCCTGAGAAAAGTGTTGTAAGCAAACGAACACAAAGATGGAAGATCCAAAGAGATAGAATAAAGGAAAGGAAACTACAACAAAAGAAGGAAAATGAAAAGAATGAACAAACTCAAAAAGAAAAAATGAACCTGGAAGAAGGAAATAAGAATGAAAGGCATAAAAAGGATGAGATAGGATCGGTTTTAGCAGATCCCATGCCTGAAGAATTAGCCATGTGGATTCAGGCATACAAGGCACGAATAAGAGCAAGACCTACCATAGAACAACATGAAAGAGAATATCCTAGAGGTGACCTAGAGAAAGAGAGGTTGGAGATCTGCAAAAAATTAATAGAAGTTGCTCAACAGACCTTAGAAAAACCTGCGTTGCCATTACCCAATACCCGAATTTTCGAAAGAGAATTCCAAGAGTGCGTCATCACTAATGATCACGAAAAACCCGAAGCAAGTAAGACACAGAATGGAAATTATTGTGAGGATAAAAGGGAAGGATCCATTGTTCCCGAAGTAGAAGGGGAATGGCCTAAAGACTTGTGGGCAAGAGTCCAAGAAGACATGTGGAAGAAAGTGGAAGGAATTGAACCGCCCTTTGAAGAGCTAGAAGCAGAAGATGGAATAGAGGATTCAATACCTGAGTTGAATTCAAATGAAATATTACCAATTGATCCGAGTAACGAAGAAAATGATAGTGTAAAGGTTTTGCCAAATTACACAGGAGAGTACGAACATAATTCAGAATTGTATTGCATTCCCTCAATAAGGAAAAAAGAACCGAACCCATCAGTCCAAACATCGGATATCATACAACACCTTAGAAAGGTAAAAATCCCTTGTACCCTAACATTAGAAGAACTATTGAAGGTTAAACCACATTTGAAAGAGAAATTGACCAGTCAATTGGAGATCAAGACGGAAGAAAAAGAGATATCTGATGAAGTAAACACAGTAAAGATCCCAGTGGATAAGGTAGGAGATTTTAGTGAGGGAGATGAAGGAAACACTTGCCTTCCAATTACTTATAGGGGTTATACCACCAAAGCCATCTTAGATTCCGGAGCTGGTGTAGGCATTGCTACTAGAGAAATCTAGGAGAAATGGGGAAAACCAGCTTTAAGACCAACGCGCATGAAGATACAAATGGCAGACGGACACACAGAAAGACCCTTGGGATTATTGGAACGAGTAATTTTTACCACATGCGGAGTTGAATTTGAACACACCTTAGCAATATGTCAATTTGAAAGTGCGAGCAATTATGAAATGATACTTAGGAGACCTTTCATGAGACAGCTAAAGGTTGTGCAAGATTGGGGAAAAGATGTTGTATACCTACAGCATGAAGGAACCACCACGAGAATAAATCTCCACACATATACATATCAAGATGTTCCCCCCTTACAATGGAATCAAATTCATAAGGAGAAAGACGATCAATCAATTCATAGCATAGGTTCTAGTGACCAATCTTGGATGAACGAGGACACTCATCTATGGATATGCCAAACTGCAAAAAAGGAAGAGGATAGGAGAAAGGGATGGCAGCAATGATGTGTATTCAGCAAAGATAAAGGAAGAGATAGATTAGTTGTTAGATGCTGGATTCATTTACGAGATCGAACACACAGAATGGGTATCACCTTTGGTGGTTGTACCGAAAAAGAATGGGAAGTTAAGAGTGTGCATCAATCTAAAGAAAGTAAATGCTGCGACCATAAGGGATAGTTACCCATTACCCATTACGGATCATCTGTTGGAAAGAGTGGCAGGGAAGGAAGTTTATAGTTTTTTGGACGGCTTTTCAGGGTATAATCAGGTAGCCATTGCTCTTGAGGACCAACATAAAACCGCTTTTGCAACCGAATGGGGAGTATACGCCTTTAGATTCATGCCTTTTGGTCTAACTAATGCCCCAGCCACCTTCCAAAGATTGATGTGCCATGTATTCAAAGAGTTCCTGAGAAAAAGTATGGAGGTATACGTGGACGATCTATGTACTTATTCAGCTATACGATCAGAGCACATCCCTGAACTAGAAAAGATCTTTGCCAAGTGTCGACAATATCGAGTATGCCTCAACCCAGAAAAATGTGTCTTCATGGTTCGACAAGGAAAAATATTAGGACATATTGTCTCTAAAAATGGAATTTCAACTGATGAAGACAAAATCAAAGTAATTCTGGATTTACCAAGACCAAAGACTGCTAAAGAAGTACAAGCATTTATGGGACACTGTGGATACTAACAAAGATTTATACATATGTATGCCATAATTGCTAGACCTCTCTATGCACTCTTGTCTCAATTTAATTGGACCGAAGAATGTGAGAAAGCCTTTAATGAGTTAAAGAATCGATTGAGTTCAGCACCAATCCTTCGAGTACCTAACTGGAATAAGCCATTTCACATTCATGTGGATGCTTCCAAGTTTGCCATTGGTTGCATCTTAGCTCAACCTGCAGATACAGGAAAGCTAGACCACCCTATAGCCTATGCCAGTAGACAATTAAATCAAGCAGAGCGCAATTATACCACAACTGAGAGAGAAGGCCTAGGGATGGTGTACGCAGTGAAAAAGTTCAGACATTACCTGTTGGCAAACAAATTCAAATGCTTCATTGATCATCAAGCCCTACTGTACTTAGTCAATAAACCTTGCAATACAGGAAGACTAGTACGATGGTTTTTATTGCTAATGGAATTTGATTTTGAGGTAGTAGTCAAGAAAGGAAATACCTACATAAGAGCAGCTCACTTATCAAGAATGACCCATGGAGAACCACCCGTAGGAGTACCCGATGATCTGCTAGGTACGTACCTTTTTAACCTGGAAGTATGTCCCCAATGGGCAGAAAAGTTGATCCCTAAACTCACGCATGGACCTAAAGATGGGATCACACCAAACCGAACCCAAGACCTTTGGAAGACTAAAGAGGAATAGAGGGAGGAATTACTCAATGTATAGGTGAAATCACCTTACCTCTACATCTTGGCAACAACACTATGGAATAGAAGCTACTAGTGTGTCATGATCAGGATTTACTCGAAGATGTAGTGTTAGGTCAAGACTGGATATACGAATATGAGGTGACCATTCAATTGGCTCTAGGATACATCTCAGCCAAGATAGGACATCGTGAAGTATTCAGTTTGCTAGATGAACGACCAATCAAAGCCGCAAGCATAGAGCCAAAAATTCACTCTAATGAACACCGTCATGAATGTATGTTCACTAGCACTATAGAAACCCCTTCATCAAGTACTTCATGTGAGGACACACTGAATCCTGCTTGCATACCATCTTCTAATCTAGCAAGTCACAAGAGTGTCATTTCGTCTGAAAACAGCCGTAGTGAAGAACCATGCACAAGAGAGACTAGTCCTCTGAGTAATCCAAAGTTTGTACCTATTAGAATATACCCTATTCCATACACTAAACAAGCTTGGATAAGAAAGGATCAAAGGGATGCATATCTTCAATGACAGAAACATCTTCGACATCAGAACAACCAATCAAACAAGAAGGCAAATCATTTTGAACACCAAAGTCAACGACGAATTGCTAGGATATGGATTCCAAAGAAAGTAGTAGCCGCCCAACCGGATCGAGTGCAAATATGGATTCCAAGATCATGTGCTCCAAAGGCGCTAAACCGAAACGATGAACCACTGCACAAGGAGAACCAATATGGTCTAAGGGCAAAATAGCCAAAGAAGAATAGCTACAGGAAAGAGAAGTCGTCTGCAGTTGCAACACAAGCCAGTCCGAGATTCAAAAAGCAGATAGAGCAGACGTACAACATGAGAAGCACCACATTCATCAGGAATGTTCGGGATACAATACGTCCCAACAGAGTAAAGCAGATTTGGTTGCCGAAAGACAAGACAAACTACATGCATCATCCAACTACTTCGAGTTGCACACATTTAGAGTTATCAGGACCCAAAGTATGCATGATAGGGCCACATTACAAGGCCAAGCATTCGGCACATCTTTCTTCTATTTCAGGATAGTCGAGCACATTTTCCTCTTGGGAAATAGGAGAGCACTTGTACATACATTAAGAAAATCACTCAAAAAGTAATAACCGCTTCGGCTATGACCTAACTTTTTTGTTTCTCTTTTCAGATGAAAATATAAAAATATCTAAAAATATGGAAAAAATCCAGGTATTACCTTTCTCACACCCTGGGGGAAAGGGACGACACCATTCACGCGGAGAATTGCCAATCTAATAAAGGATAACTGAAGGATGATTCTAAATACTATTCAGTGACTAATTACTGTCCTCAATTGAGTGCAGATGGCATCTCCCAATTCTGAAGCTATGCAAGAGGAAGAGGTGCAACTTCTTCCATTGGAATCAATAAAGAAAGCAAGAGGCCATTGGTTTCTTGATGACCAACCAGTGTCGGACCTTATTTTCATGGAAACCATAAAGATCATGGATAGGGATCACTACTTCCCTATTATGTCGCAAGACTTCAAGACTATAATGAAAGGATTACCGCATATAGAGGATGTATGGACACAAGCAGGAATAGATGCATTTCTGAGGATACCTATCTATCTGCCAGATTTCCAAAGGTGCACACAAGTGATGAACACACTACAGCCTGCATCAAATAAGGCATCAGTTCCTGAAGCACGAGTATTGGACAAAGTAGGTACCTGGAAAACCATTCAATTCACACATGAGATAATCAACAAAGCCTTCGGATGGAATCAAGAAGGAATCACCAATGTCAAGGAGGAATGTCATGATCCAAAAAAGAGATCCTTTTTGGATATTAACAGAACGGATATTGAAGATGTTGTCCGCTTGGTGCATCAACACTTTTGTTTTCCTAGTATGCATAGATACACAGCACCTCAAAAGATTGTCGTACAACTGCTTTCACATGCTATGAGGCAAGTCGGTAATAAAGTAAATATGACTCCATATGTTCAAGAACGTCTATTTTAAGCCAAGAAGAAGTGGGGTCAGAAAAAGTTTCTCAATGGCAGTTCAGCTTTGACCTTACTTATCTATGAGGCACTCGAAATGAAAAACTGCTTGCGTGAGATGCCAACCTCAGAAGGGCTCAAGAAACAAATGAACTAAAAAAGCAATTGAATACAGCACATGGGAAACTTGCAGCAAGCTACAGTGAAAATATGGATCACGTAGCAGAAATTGGAAACGAATTGCTTGCGGCCAAAGAAGCACTCAGAGCAGCCATGTAGGAAAGTAAAGAGAAAACTGAACGTATAGCGCAATTAGAAATCCAAGTCAAACAAAGCGCAACGATCGGGACACCAGTAGAGCCAGCTAAGGAAACTCCTACTGACGAGGTAGAGGTACGTCCTCTATCTCCCCCGATTTATCATTCTCCAATACATGAGCAGATGGCGGATATACATGATGATCATCCAATGCCATACACTACAGAAATAAGTCAGAAGGAACGGGCACTAGTGGTGTCCCGGTTGACAGAAAGTTTTGAAAACGAAGTCATTAAAGTAATGAAAGAAGCAAAGATTAGAGGTAAAGACTTGGAAAAGATCATGAAGCCTTTCAACATTCCGTACGGCTTATTGAAAGAGAAAACAAAACAATATATAAAGAAGATTACAAAGAAAAGTCCAGATGAGCAGCTAAACTTCAAACATGACACATTCGCTTACACTTAAGAAGAATTTGAAGCTGCACAACCGGTTTGGAGAAGGAAGTTTTTGGAGAAACATCCTACACTAAGGGTGCATTGGCAAGCAGCGCCGTATTTCCTACAGGTAAACCCTTCATTTTTTCCTATACCACGCCGAAGAGAAACTAGGGAATTTTTGGAAATGCAGAAGAACGGTGCTATAAATAAATAGTGGCTAAATTACCCTCTGCTTCCAAGCCCGCCACATAATTATCTACCAACAGAAGATTATATGGTCAAGACCATCGAATTTTGGCTGCAGAATTATGCGACAGTACCCGACTTAACTGTCAAAATGACAAATAAAATACTCAGTATGATACTTACAGTATTGAAGGTCTTCAAGCATGCGGCCTACACATTTTTGAATTTCATTGGTATTAATCAGGGAACAGAGATCCTCATTTTTTATCTGTCTGTTATGCCTAACCGACTGACAATAATGGCTTATTATTCAAGACTGATGTTCTTGCCAAGTACATATATGCAAACGTTCAAGGAAGCATTTTTTACAGGCTTTTTTGAGATAGATTCCGAAATCTTTTTAAAGATGTCATCTAATTTGAATGCCAGATTAGTGGCCTATGAACTGAGCTTCTTCGCGGACCATAGACAGCCACCAAATGACGGTGTGAAGGCAGAACAGTGGAAACAGCTAATGATACGTGAAGCCAATCTGCTTAATGACACAGAGCAAAAAGTATATAGAACATATGCCCGTCGCTTATCAAAGCCTGTCGGGGACGACAGAGTCCAGGAGGGGGGCAGTGTTGAGGGAGAATCAAGTAAAAAGAAGAAAAGAAGAAGACAACGAAAGAAGCTTCACTAAAAAGGTAATATCTGAAGACATATCTCTGCAAGAAGCCCCGTAGGGGCGCAACACCCATCTCTGCACAGAGCCCCGCAGGGGCACATATCAAGGAAAAAGCACGTAGGTGGAAGGAGGAACCAAGGCCAACAAGTATCCATGAAGAAGTGCAAGAAGATATCCAGCGGTTCCGAAACCATAAGAGGGTGCTTCAACCTCTTGATCTTTGGAAGGTCCAGATCGAAGACTGAAGCATCACATCCTCATACCTTCTACTGGTGGCGTGCGTGGCAACCCGACTTTTAAGGCAAGACAAATACATCAGGCCCAGAGGATGTCAAACAAGAATCAAGAAGAGGCCATCAAAACTGAACACCTTTTTAACAAACAGGCAGAACTAAGCAAGGGTTGCGAGCAATGAAAAGAAAAGAACAGGCAGCACAAATGCATCAGACCGAGAGGATGTAAAAGAAAAATCAACAACAGGGCCATTAAAACGGAATGCCAGTCCGACCAGGCGGCAAAACTGACCGAAAGATGCATGCAAACAACAAACTCAAGACAAGAAGTAAAGCCTATCAAGGGACGATAGAGACGAAGAGGGGGAGAGTGTTGCAGAGCTAAAGAGAGCACAAGTGTCACTCTAGCACAATGGTGAGTACCAACGTGAGGAGCTTCACCTCATAATTGTCAATCCGTGGAGACGTGAGGACCGGTATGAAGACCGTGAGCAAGTGATGGCTCAAGTGCGTGAGTGAAAGCACACAAGCATGCACACACATACACACACACACGCACAAGGTAAGAGCAAAGAGTGGAACAATGGAAAGCTTTGATTACCAAAGAGCTCTCTTATAAAACTGAAATCTACAACAAGCTAACCCCTCAAATGAGCTTTCCAGCCCTTTTTATAGTTTTTTGAGTAGTTTTGGCCCTGTCCAGACCTAGTGTCCGGCCTCGTTAAAAATTAGGTTCTCGGGCTTATTTGGGGGCTCAAACGGAATCTAAAAATTATGAAAATTGGTAATATGATACATCTAATACTCCTCAAGCTCAAAGACTCCTTGGCTTGAACAAAATGGAGTTGAAAAAATAGAAAATGGTATTTACAATGATTTTTAGTGATAAAAATCACTATTTTTGTAGGGATTTCTTCTGAAAATTTGACAGGTGCTTCTTGGAGCTCCCTACTTGCTCCCTCTTCTCGTGTGTTCACTTTCTTGATGTGCTTCCGTGCTTTGTCCTTGATCTTGAGCTTCAACACTCCCCCCCCTCTTGAGTCTGTCGTCCCTGACAGACCCTTGTTGTGATGGTTGTTCCATGTAGTACGTTGAGAGGTAGTGTCCTTCATGTATCAGTAGGAGCAGTGCATCTTCCCATTGTATTTTGGGTAGTTGTCAGGTTCATCAGTTTGTCATGGCAACCTTTGTATGGACTTCCTCCGTGTATTCCAGCTCGGTGGTGTCTTTGTGAGCTTTCAAAAATTGTGAGCTACTCAAAAGAGGTTGTCAATGTTGAGTATGAGCAACTCTTGTGGTGGATTGCTGCCTGGCTCTAGTCGTTGTCGCTGTGATATCCTCGGGCACTTCCAAAGATGGCTTCCCTAGTCTCCATACCAGGTACTTGTGACCCATCATGACATATGGGTAAGTGCATTAGTGCATGGGTTGGAAGAAGAATGTGCTCTGTGCACGGCTTTGTAATGTAGCCCTACGCATGCGTACTTGGAAAATGCATGGGAAGAAATATGGTGCAAGAAATTGGGTTTTGAGCGAAGTGCTCAAGGGTATGCCGACGTAGAGGTTTCCTAATCTATCATGGTTATAGTGTTGTTGAAGCATGTATATCTTACCATGTTGAAAGGTCTGTCAATCTTCATCTCTCCGTGTTGTACTCCGACATCATGGTTGACCATTGGCTTGCCGTTTTGTTGAGGAATGGCCTTGCTGCTGGATGAGCTTCTTCAAGCGTACGGTCATGTCGCCTTCTCCTCTCTTTGTCTTTCTTGCTTTTCCCCTTTCTCTTCTCTTTTTTTTTTTTTTTTTTTTTTTTTTTTTTTTTTTGGAACAATGGCATAAGACAAAAATAAATGTGTTAGTGTCAAAAATATTTTACATGTGTCATGTGTGTCACATGTGCCTGGGATTCTCAATTGTGCCTATGCATGGCCGTGTAATGTGGCCCTAGATTAATGCATACTTTGGAAATGCATGACCGGAATGGTGCAAAAGGCAAGGTTATGCCATAGGCACATGGTTGTTGTTGGTCGAGGCTTTTTGATGTTATGTCTAGACTTGCTGCAATCTTTGTTTGGAGGTGTCGATTGAATCTTGCAATGATGTACTCCTCCTTATAGGAATCCATTTGAGAATGGTATGTGGCTTTGTGGAGATCACTTTTGGCCCCTTCATCGTGGAATGGTGTCTAAAAGTTGGTATCCAGCGTGGTTGGCTCTTTGATTTTATGGAAGCTGCTACTACTTTTGGCTTCCAAACCCATACCTTTTTTGGTTGCCTTTTTATGATTGCTGAAGAGGTGGGTTGATCTGTTTTGGTCCCTTGTGTGTGGTGGTAACCCTTGCTTTTCCTTGGCATTTTTGTGGAATCTTTGCTTGTGGGGGAGATTTGTGGTGTTTGTGCATGTAAGAGTGTCTTGGGTACCCATATTTGTAATCGCTCGTGTTGAGCTGCAACTAACTTCTTTGTCACCCAAATTTGTACATTATTATGGTCGGCCTTCCTTGATTGCTTTGGTACCCAAATTTGTCGAAGTCCGTCGGATTGAGTTGTTCCTCGTTTCTTGGTACTTCTTTTAGCCTGGTTGACTTTCATGCTTGGGAAGAGTTGGGGCAAGGCTGGCGGTTGTTCTCCTTTTCGTACCCAAATGTGCTTCCTGCCTTGAGTTTCTTTCTTCTTGAATTCCGTCTGGCTACTTGATATAGTGGATATCATGTTTGTTTGCCTCTTTGGTCGATTTACCCTTGGATTAGTATGTGAGGAAGAAGAGAAATTTGCTGGCCTCTGAGCGTGTGCTTCCATGATTGATTCCTTTTGCTTCGTAGGGTTATTGACGCACACAACATTTTCTTCACGAAGGTCAGTTTCAGGAGAACTAAAAGAATGTGTGACCTCTGGATTTGTGAGCATGCAATTGTCTAATTCTAATGTAATGCATTGTTCATGAACCCAAACTTGAAGAAGTTGACTTCTTAGGTTCAAGTTGACTGTTGCTCTAGCACAATGGTGAGAACCACGTTAAGAAGCTTCACCTCCTTAATGTCAATCCGAGGGAGAGGTAGGAGTGATATGAAGATCGTGAACGTGAGATGATGTGAGAGTGAAGGTGAGAAGCACAAAGATGCACACACACATACACACACACAATGAAGAGACAAGCAAGACACAATGGAAGGTGGGAAATTAGCTCTATTACTCAAGAATACTCTTACAAGCTCAAACTAGCTCTAATCTCCAACAAGCTACAATGAACCGCCCTCAAAAATGAGCTCTCTAGCTCTTTTTATAGTTTCTAGACTAGTTTTGACCGGTTTCACATCTAGTGACCGGCCTAGTTAAAAATTAGGTCCTAGAGGCTATTTGGGAGGGTAAACGATGTCTAAAAATAACGAAAATTGGTACGAGCATTCTACCTAAGCTCCTCAAGCTCGAGGACTCCTCGGCTTGCACAAAATGGAGCTATGGATTACAAAATTGGGGCTTTCTATGATACATATGTTACAAGAGTGATGAAAATCACTGTTGGATGTTTGAAGACGTAATAAAAATATAATTGTTTTGAAAAAATGATCCGACTGGCTCCCTGCTTCGTCTTCACATGCTTCCGTGGCGTCTGTGCCTCTGACTGCTTCCAACACCCCCCTCCCTCTCGCTTCTGTCGTCCCTGACAGAACCTTGTTGTGAGGTCTGCCGGATGTAATTCTGTAGGAGGTCTTGAGCGAGGGTGTGCTCTGATACACGAATACCTCGGGCTAGATCAGCCTCGAGTTTCTCCCAGTCGATAGGTTGCGGCTCGTCTGGTGGTGGGAGCTGATAGTGTGTGGAGTACACCATTCGTTCACAGGCGAATAATTGCAATAAATGTGTCGGCCTGCTTATGAATACTTCTGAATGGTACTCCCAAAAACCGGTGGTGAACATTTCTTCGAATGTTTGCTTGTAACAGGCCGGTAGATATTTGATCCTGCAGTGCCAGGCGTAACACACCCGGAGCGATGGCGTTGTGCTCATATCATAGACTAAATCCAAATTGCCATGCTCAAAGCCCGGGGTGTTGACATGGGGAGCCTTGATGCGCCGGAAGACTTTAAAGACCATCTGCATCATGTCAAAGATTTTGACAGTCATTTGCGCGGCTATATCATCCATAGGTTTTAGTCGAGGGAGCCAGTGGCGGATCGTCGCCATCATATAGCCAACTGTGGGTAACGCGACTGGTGGCTTGAAATAGGGGTAGTTCAGCCAGTCTTGGCACTGCTTATTGTTCTGTAGCTTTATAGCGAAGGCAGTCCAAGAGCGGCGTCGTGGTACTGGTCCCCAGCACGGATTAAATTTTAAGTGAAGAGGCGCCTTTACCCACGTGCTCATCATTTCTGGATAATTTTGCAGTAAATCTTTGCGCCAGTCTGGTTGGAGGATTTCACCTCTCTGCGCCCTTGGTGGCAAGTCCTCTGGCTCGAATTGAGTTGCATGCGTAGGTTTCTTGCCGGTTTCTTTCTCTATGGTTAATTGATATTCTGCCATTAACATAAAGTATGGTTTATACTGAAGCTCATGCCCGGATATGTATCTTCGCGGGGCCATGTGAGCAAAGAATGGTGATTGTAAAATTTTTTCTTCAATTATGGCCATGGCATGTAGCTGTGCCTCTACTCTGGCCGAGTGTGTCGTTCCGAGTTCTTCTACTGTCTTCATCCACGCGGGGGTAGGTAGTTCGTAGGTCATCTGGCCTTCGGCCGTGACACGTCCGCCTGGGATGGGTATCGGTTCATAAGCCTCTTCGAAGGTCTCCTCCACCGGGATAGTGACAGTTTCTTCCTCAGCTGGTAGCTCAGGTGGGGAGTCTGGCCTTGGTGGTGCTTCATAGATGGCGATTCGAGATTCAAGATTCACTACCTGGGCCCGGAGTGCGTTGAGTTCCTCTAAAACTTCAGGGGCAGGGTCCACAGGTGTTGGTAATTCCGCTGCTACTGGTACTGGTTGTGCTGCTGGTTCTCTGAGTTGTAGCAGTTTGTGATCTTCCTTTAATTTTTGATGTTCTTCGTTCATCCGATCATAGTCCTCGAGCAATCTGACATGGTCGTCTAGCAACATCCGCATCGACTCAGATGGGATTGCCTTGAATCTGCTCGGACTTAGTGGCTGTTCTGGATGATCTAAAGCCGCCTCCAAGTTCTCTCTGTTCTGCTCTTGGAGTCTCTGGTTCTCCTCTTTTGCTGCGGCTAAGTGTCTTCTTAATAAACCCATATTTCTAGTAAGCGTCGCGTTGCGGACAGTCTGGGCTCTAAGTAGGTTATCTAAATCTGCGGTGGCCTCTTTGCTTTTTTCCTCACTTTCTATTTCTAACTTGTGATAAGCCTCTCGTAACTCTTGGTACCGGCTGTTCAGTGAGGCGTTCTCAATTGACAACAAATTAAGCTGCGTTTGTAAGTCGTTCGTCGTTTTCTGCAGCTGTTGATAATTGGTGCCGAGTGATGTAAACTCATCTCGGACTTGCGTCATACATGCGAACATGTGTTGAAATGCTGTGTCTACGGTGGGCGATAGCAGTAGTGAAGTGCTAAATGAGGATGCAGTGATGGTAGATGCAGTGGGAATGGGAATCGGGGTTGGGACTGTGGATGCAGTGGTGATTGTGGAAAATTGTGAAGTGCCTAAATATGAGGGTGTTGTGAGTGTAGTGGGTGGTGGTGAGGTGGGTGGTGATATGTCCATGCCATTGGACGTGTTTAATGTTGTGACTGTGAAAAGTGGTGTGATTGGGGGTGGTTGCGTAGGTGTGAATACGGGATTTACAAACGTAGAGTAGTTTACAGGGGGGATGGTGGGAATAGTTTGGTGAAACGGGGAAATAGGGGTTATGGCAGGTTGGGGAGGTGAGACGGGTGAGAAGGTTAGCGGGGTTAGGAAGGGAAATGGGGTTCTTAGAGGTGGGGGAAACGCTGGGAAGGATGAAGGGGCGAAGGGATTAACATAGGGATGCAGAGGGCTGGGCCGGGTGGTATGAATGGGTAAGGAAGAGGTTGGGGCGATATTGCTTTGTACAGGTGTGGATGTGGGGAAAGCAGGTGGGTGTGCGGGTGATACAGGATGGGTTGGTGAAAAATGAGGTGAAAGAGGAGTCGAAGGGGTGGAGGTTATTTCGAGGATGGTAGTGGTCTGTACAGCGGTGGTACGGGGGGGCGAATCTACAAGAATGGTTTCTGCGGTCACTGAACGTTCGGGGGCGAGGCGTGCCTCCCTGGCTTGTGCTGAAGATTGGGCTCCTGTTGGTACACGAATATACTCCCCGGGTTTTGAGAGTAATCGCACTCGGCGGGGATCAAATTGTGGTAGTTGTTTTCTTTGTAAAAATCTGAGTGCTTCATGGGAGCCTACTGATTGGACCAACTCTCGGAACCCTCTGATATAGGCGTCTTCGAATCCTCCGGAGATGAGTTCCTGTTCAATTAATGCCTGGCTCTCCTCTTCAGTTAACCTCTTTCGTGCCCAGACTTTCTCCATGGTACGATATAGTTTCTTTATGGCCAATGTATACGCTGCGGCTTCAAAAGTTTCATCTTCATATGTGCTGGTGTCGCCGTGTGTGTCAGTCTGTTGGCCTTGGCCCTCTGTCTGTTCCTCTTGTGAGCCCTGGCTGGCCTCATCGTCGCCTTGATCGTCGTCTGTTTCAGTTCTTTCTTCTTCAGAGCCCGACACAGCTTGTCCCTGTGGCAAGTCTCGCGGCGTAGTGGGGTAGCTGGGGCGCTCATATTCCTGGGAGAACAGTGGTGCTTCTGAATACTGAAACTCGTTTGAGAATGCATCAGGCATCTCAAAATCAAATGTCGTGTTTATGGGGTCGTTCTCCATATGTGGTATCGGGAAAGAAAACGCTTCCGCACCAATGGTGGTGGGAGCTTCTGCGGTTGTGGTGGCGGGTTGTGAGGTGGTAGTTGCCTGAGGTGCAGCGGTACTCGTGGTGGCCTCCGTAATTACTGGTCTGGACAACCGTATGCGAATAGGTTGTACAGTGGGCTCAGCTTCTGTCTGTGGTCGCTCGGGAGAGGGTTGTGGTGACGGCGACTCTGGCACTTGGAGGCAAGGGATGGTGCCTCGCATGCGCTTACCAGCCCGTGTCCTACTGGGTTTCTTAGCTTTCTTTGCTGTGCTCTTGAATGCCTTCAATTCCTCTCCTGTTAATGCACGCTCGATGGGCAAGTCATAAGCCAGACACATATACACAATTCTTGTGAGTGCACAACATCCGTTAAGTACTTTTTTACGCTCCCATCTGTGCTGTGCCAGGTACATCTGATCTATGATCCAGCTAGCCAGATCAACTGTTTGAGGTCCCGTACATGCCAAATACAATCCAAACCATATTCTTTTGTGTGGCATGGTAAACCTGTCCTGAGCTGGAAAGGCAAAATGTTGCATGCATATTCTTAGTGGCTTTGACAACTCAGGTGTGATGGCCGAAATCTCTTCCCACTTCGTGACATCCCCACGTTTCATCGGTTCTGGAATCAATCTCTCTCGGTCTGTGGGAGTGTGGGTTCCATGAATCTTGATGGCTGCTCTGATTAGGTCCTTAGAGAGATAAAATCTCTTGTAAGGTGGATCATCCACTAGGGTAGGCAAGATGAAGGTTCCTGGGATGTCCTTATTCTCTGATGCCAGTAAGGTAGTGATCAAGTAATAGCACCTATAAAAATCTGGTTTGGGTAGAGGATCACTGAAATATTCTGTGAAACCGGCTCTGGCCCAAACATGAGTTAAATCTTGGGTGTTTTGTAGGGCTTCGAATTCTCTGGAGAAAAACTGGTACTTTCCCCACGTGCGGTCATCAAAAGTCAGAGAGGATTCAAAGATAAAGTCTGCGTCCGCGAGGGGTCCTGCCAGGCCCTGAAACCAATGAGAATTCCTGTGTATCTTTTCGGTGTAGCCCATAGGGGGGTTATCGATAGGCATGGGCCCTGGAAATCCCTGAAATTCCGGCGGTGGAGCAGTAGGGTGGGACTCTGCTCGTAGCACGTTGAGTGGCACTGCTGCTACACTGGGGCCTACTCCTGATGTTCCTTCGTCAGTTTGCATGGTGGCTGGTGCGCTAGTGAGAAAGATCTGCTACAAAAGATTAACACATTAGCATGGAAATTAATCATGATCCCATTAAAGTGAGACCGCAATCCCTTTCCATAACTGATGCGTAACCCGTGTAGCCAAGTGTTGTGATGTGATGGATGCAATGTTTCTTGCAGCACTAGTGCAGGTCTCTAGACACCTATATGTTTCAGATCATGCATACATTTCTTGATGAGATGAGATTACGAGTGGTGTGTGATGATGGTGTGTGAATTTATACAAGGTTTAAAGGTTAGTGATTGAGTACAAGGTTGTATGTTAGTCGGGGGGTAGTTAGACAATGGGTTAGGGGAAGACGGGTGGACCCGTTTCGGTATCCATTTCCTAAGAGTCTTTGAATGGGTGGTGGGTTTCTGCTGAGGGGTAAAAGGTGGTGTCGGTTTTGGTGGTATCGAGGGATGAGATGAGTTATGGGGGTTATATATTACATGGCTTATGGGTTGAGCTATGATACATGGTTTGGGTACCCAAATCTGCGTGGGCGTGGGTCTATGGGTAAGGTACTTCTTGGCGATCCACATTTGTCGTACGCTTGGACCTGTAGAAGAAGGTCGAGGGGATGGTGGATATCGATTCTGTTTCTGTTCTGCCTTTTGTTTGTTGATCTCTGCTTGGTTGGAGTTCTTTGGTGCTTTTTGTCCTTTTGGCACCCACATTTGTCTGGTGCCGCTGCCTTTGGGAGGCCTAAACTGCTTTCCTTGTTGTTTCCTCTGATACTGCAATCGGTCTGGGTTCCTTTGTCGTGGTCGACTCTGTTGTTGCTGGGTTTGAGAGGTCGGATGGACACTCTGCTTTGGAAAAGAAGGGAGTTCCAACACTTGCGTGACCTGCCCATCAGGAAGTGATGCCTTTTGTAACTTTAATCTAGGCCAGTCCGCAACAAGCTTGGAAGGATGAGCACCGTAGGGTGTCGTGCTCATTTGGCCGCTGATGCAACCCACCTGACCTCTGATTGTGCCCTTCTGCCCTTGCTGTTGGGTAACTGTCTCTTCTAGTTTGCAGGAAGTCCCAGGGAAGATCTCCTGTCGTCCTTCTGATTGACAACTGTCTATGGCCAAGCCCGAGTGGGTTGGTGTAGACGTAACGTGACTGGTCTGATTAAAGATCCTCCGGTCTTCCGTCGCATGCGTTTCATAGGGTCTAGGGTCACAACCGTCAAGCGTAGTGCGGTTAGGGAAGTCAAGCGGTATCACTCGCTTCTGCTCTAAGGTTCCAATCTGTAAGGAGCCTTGTCTAAGATTTAGGTCCACTGAGTGATCGTATAGCAAGTCTTGGCCAAGGATTAGGGGTTCTATCAGGTCGTCATCATGGCACACTAGTAATTTCGCTGTCATCGTCAAATCCTTAATGAGGATAGGAAGGTCCACCTCACCCATGCAAGGGGTTTCCATGCCTCCTAGGCCTATGAGGTATGCCTCAATTGGCCGCATTTCTATTCCTGAATCCTTATAGTGGGACCATCTAATCGCACTAGTCGCAGCACCTGAGTCAATCAAAGCCCTGAGTTCTTGGCTATGGTTACCGTGCTCTAGCCTAACTGTAAGGAATGGTCTCCTGTCCACTATGCTAGGATGAGTGGTTGACTTTACTTGACACATGGCCATGGGATATCTGGGTGATGTTTCCAGATGGTTATAATGTTCTCTCCCTAGTCCTTGTCTTCTTAGCTTCATGCGCTTAATGCGTTCTATGGCTTCTGCCTGAGCTTCTGCTCGTATTCTATTTTCTTCCTCCTTACGCTTCTTTGCCAACGTGAGTCGTCTAAGTATATCCTCAGTAAGAGGTTCTTGATATAACCTGACTCTGCAGCCACTAATGTAATTAGGCATTATGTCTCCTTCTAAGGTGGCTAACTGTACTGCTCCACTAGTCGAAAGTCTGTTAATGATCATAGGTCCATAACCTCGCTTTTCTAACTTCCGTGCGTGCTGTTTCAGCGTATACACTAGAACTAAATCTCCTTCTTTTAGGCCTTTATCTTTCACATGCGCATCAAAATATGCTTTCTGTCGCTTCTTCGCTGCGTATATTCCTGCTGCTGCTTTCAGCCTGGTTTCTCCTAATCGTTCCAAGTCCATTATTCTCGCTGATAATTCATGGCCGGTCCACTCATGTTCTTGTGCAACCTTAAGGGTCGGTATCAAGAAGTCCAAAGGAAGCACTGCATTCTGACCAAAAACCATCTGAAAGGGAGTTGCATTGAGTACGGTCTTGTAGGCCACTCGATATGCCCAAACAGCGTGGTGTAGCTGTTTGTCCCAATCTGAACGTTTATTGTTCACGAGTTTCGTCAGTACGGTACAAAGTATCTTGTTAGTGCTTTCAGCCTGACCATTGGCCTGAGGATGATATGGTGCAGATTTCTTGTGGATCACCATAAAATCCTGTAACAAATATTCAATGACCTGATTTAGAAAGTGAGTGCCTCGATCGCTCACTAACTCTATAGGCAGTCCATATCTTGTAAAGACATTTTCAAATAAGAATTTTGCAGTCGTGTGAGCATCATTCTTTTTTGTAGCCTTTGCCTCTACCCATTTCGTCAGATAATCTGTAGCAACAATAATGTATTCCGCATGTGTACCTTTTGCAGGGGGGTTAATGGGTCCTACAAAGTCTATACCCCACTTAGAAAATGCACGTCCGCCCATCATGGGTTTCAATGGCATTTCATCTCTGCGAGTAGGAAACTGAGTTCTTTGGCACACATCACATCTCTTTACATAGGTATGTGCATCCATGTGAAGAGTGGGCCACCATAATCCTGCAAAGAGGATGGCTTTGATTATCCTATCTGGTCCAAAATGACCTCCTGCAACACCTTGGTGTGCAGTCTCTAGTATTCTCAGATAATCGCTCTCATGAACACATTGTCTTAAATATCCGTCTCGTCCTCTTTTGTATAGATTATCGCCAATAAGTGAATAGTCTTGAGCTTCCTGCTCTAGACTGCGTTGTCGAGCTAAGGTCATTCCTTGAGGGAATGTGTTCGTCCTCAAGTATGTCACTAAAGGTTCACTCCAGTCTGGTGTGAGAGACACATGATATAACGTCGCATGCTCTACTGGTGGTCTTTCACAACACACCTGACATTCTTTACACAACTTGTGGACATCTGCTTCCATCATAGGCCAAAATACTCCTAGTCTTTGCAGAGTCTGTAATGTTCGATGTTTTGAATGATGTTGCTTTAGTGCACCTATGTGTGCTAATTGCAACCAATTCGCATGTTCTGATTCATCTACACAACAAGCAAGAATCTTCTGATTATCCTGTTTATATATACTTCCTGCCATTATTTGGTACCTCTGAGATTTGGTAATCTCTCCTTCTTTGATCTTTATCCTAGGACTCTTGGGTCCGTATGTGAGAATAGGGACTAAAGGCTTAGCCCATTCTGGTGCTATCTCAAGGTTGAATAAGTATGCATCTGGTAGATCATCAGCTACTCCTTGAGGGGCTTCTCCTGAGGTTACTCTTGAAAGGTGGTCGGCTCTAAGATGCGTCTTTCCTTTCCTAACTACCACTTCAAAATCGTACTCCATGAGTAATAGAAACCAACGTATCAAGCGTCCTGTGTTACATGGTTTGTTGACTAAATATAGGAGGGCTTGATGATCTGTAAAGAACTTGAATTTGTTGGCCAACAAGTAGTGCCTAAACTTCTTTACAGCGTAGATCATCCCTAATCCCTCTCTTTCCGTCGTGGTGTAATTTCTTTCTGCTGCGTTCAGTTGTCTGCTAGCGTAAGCTATGGGGAGATCTATGTTACCGTCATTCGTGGGTTGTGCTAATACGCATCCTATGGCGTAATTGGATGCATCCACATGTACATGGAATGGCTTACTCCAATCTGGGGTAGTCAATATAGGTGCTGAGCACAAGCGTCGTTTAAGTTCATTAAATGAATTTTCGCATTCATCTGTCCACTCAAAATTGGTCAAAAGAGAGTACAGAGGCTTGGCTATGATTGCATACATGTGTATGAATCTCCTATAATAACCGCAATGGCCCATAAATGCCTGTACCTCTTTCACGTTAGTTGGTCTGGGTAATTCTGCAATTACCTTCACCTTTTCCTCATCCGTGGAGATTCCATTTTTTGACACAATGTGTCCTAGAATTTTGCCTTGTCTGACCATGAAAACACACTTTTCTGGGTTCAAACAAACCTGATATTCTCGACATTTGTCAAATATTTGTCTTAACTCTGGGATATGTGTCTGCCTTACAATTGAATGAGCACATAAGTCATCGACGTAAACTTCCAAGTTCTTGCGTAAGAATTCCTTAAAAACATGACACATGAGTCGCTGGAAAGTAGCGGGTGCATTTGTCAAGCCAAATGGCATTACACGAAATGCAAATATGCCCCATTCTGTGGCAAAAGCCGTCTTGTGTTGGTCTTCTGGAGCAATGGCTACTTGGTTATAGCCTGAGAATCCATCAAGAAAGCTGTAAACTTCCTTGCCCGCAACTCTTTCCAATAGGTGTTCCGTGATAGGAAGAGGATAACTATCTCTAATCGTGGCGGCATTAACTTTTTTAAGGTTAATACACACACGCAATTTTCCATTCTTCTTGGGCACAACCACAATGGGGGATACCCATTCGGTATGCTCAATTTCGTAGATAAATCCTGCTTCTATCAACCGATCTATCTCCTCTTTAATCTTCGCAGCGTAGTTATCATTATACGTGTAAGGTTTTTGTTTTGTCGGTTTTGCATCTGGAGTCATAGGGATTCTATGAGAACATATATCTGGGTCTACTCCTTTCAAATCTTTGTAACTCCAAGCAAAAACATCTCTATATTCGCGCAATAGGGCAACTAACTCTTCTTCTTCTTCAGTCGTCAAATCATGCCCTATGTATGTACATTTTTCTTCTTCTCCTTCTATGGCAACTATTACTTTCTTGGTTTTCTCTCGGTTATCATATACTTGTCCGTCATTCGCCTTTCTATTGGGCATTCGTACCATGATTCTTCTATCTTCGATTTCATATTTCTTGAAATTTTCGGGTACTTCAAACAAAGATTCTTCTTTTTCTGACATGGTTTCTTTCTTCTTCCTTTTCTTGCCTTCACTCTTAGTAGTCACTTCTGTGGCTAATCTCACTTCATTCGTAATCTCCTCGTGACTCTGAGTGTGAGTCTCTACTTCGTAGAAATATTCTTCCTCTGATGCAAAGGGTGGGTCCATGATAATTGATTCTAAATCAAAATCGCTTGCGTCCTCAAATGCATCAGTGTTTGGTTCGCACTCTTCTAAAATTGCATCGCACACGATTGGCTCTATCGTAAAAACTGAAATGTCATAGCCATCCTCGTCACAGTGGGGTGTCCATTGTTCTTCATTGATGGCTACATCCATGGTTGCTAGTATTTCCGCCCATCCATGGGGTTCAAACTCCTCGTCAGGGAATACTACAGGTGCGTAGGCTGGATCTTGAAGGGTTCGTGGATGTTGTTCTGCACCTAAGGTCCTTGCTTCTAAACGTTCTTCCTCTTGTTTGGCTACTTTACACATCCATAAATGGGTATCCTCATGCAACCAAGAAGGATCTGATTCTAATGAGTGCACGGATTCCGTCTCTACTGGTGTCTTATGGATGGTATTCCATTGTATTGGGGGTACATCTCTGTGTGAATAGTCTTTAAGATTGACTTTGGTAGTCACTCCTAAATGTTGCAAGTACAAAGAATTAGTTCCCCAATCCTGTACAATTTGCAACTGACGCATGAATGGTCGTCCCAATATCATCTCATACGCACGGTTTTTCGCAAAGTCACAGATGGCGAAAGTATGCTCAAATTCTACACCACAAGTGGTGAGGGATATGCCTTCTAGTAAGCCTAATGGTTTTTCTATGTGTCCATCAGCCATTTGCAGCTTCATCCTGGTGGGTCTGAGTGCTGGCTTACCCCAACGTTTCCATAAGGCGGTGGTAGCGATGGCTACTCCAGCTCCTGAATCTAAGATGGCTTTCGTGGTGTAGCCTTGATGGGTTATTGGAAGATATGTGTTACCTTCCTCTCCTTCGCTTACGTCTCCAATCTTTTCCACGGGTATCTCTGGTACCTTCTTCTGTGATCCTATCTGAGAGGGTGTGGTAGCTAGCTCAGGGAATTGATTTGCTACGTGCTTCCACAATTCTGGTTTTACCTTTAACAGTTCCTCCAGAGTGAGATTACATTGTACTTTGGTATTCTTGATCACTTCCGTATTTCTAGGGATCACTGATTCTTCATTCCTCACTATTATCGTGGGTGCTCTCATACTAATAGACGTAGCTTCCCAAGGTCCTGTGAACTGAGGTAATTCTTGTAGAGAGTTAGACTCAAATCCTGTGGGTTCACTCAGTTGTTCCACCTCTACATCACCATAAATAGAGGGGATGTCTTGGGGAAATTGTTCCTGCAAATCGTCTATTTCTTGAATAGGAGGATGAGTTCCTTGTTCTTTTCTCCATTTCTCTTCTTGGATTTCTCTCAAAAATTCATGTGAGTACTTATGTATGGAAGATAGGTTATCTTGACTCTCTGTATTGGGTACTTGAGACAGGGATGGTGGATTCCTGTCCTGTGTCTCTGGGATAATAGGGTTCCTATGCTGATCCTTTTTCTCTTTGCTTTCTATCAATTGTTCTAGCCTCTCCATTAGTCCTTGAAAGTGTAGTTCCGGTTTTGCCATGTTATTCCAATTAAGATATCTAGAGGCTTCGAACAAGGCTTGTGCTAACTCTACCATCTTCATGCAAAGTTTAGTTCTCTCAATCTCTAGGTCAGCTCGAGGGTAGTTTTTACTCATTTCCGTTACTTGAGGTCCTTCTTTTATTCTAGCCTGATATGCACGAAACATCATGTCTAGATCTTCCTGTATGGGTTCCGCTAAGACTGATCCTGATTTCTGAGCTGGGATTTCTTGGTTTGATTCCTGTGAAGCCAATTCTTGTATTTTGGCTCTAGATTCTCTTAAACTTCCTTCCAACTCACTTATCTTTTTACTCCATTTTCTCTTTATCCTTTCTCTGGAATCTTTCCAAGATTTTGTCTTTTTACTACTCGATTCTGCAACTTCACTAATTTCGGCTACTTTTTCATGATTAAGCTGTTGGTTTTGTAAGAGCGTCTGGGCTCTGGTTATAGCTTGGATAGGCACGTATGTAGGGTTAGATCCATCTGCGTTGTTTACAATACCTATCACGTTGATCGATGTCACATTTGATGTGTTAACTGGGTTCTTAGGACAATCTTTGATTATGTGTTCTTTGCCGCAGTCGGCGCAAAAGCCTTGGATGCTATAGTACTGCGATTGCCTTGCTATTGGGGGATGTGGACAATCCTTTATGAAATGGTCTCCTTGACACCTAAAGCATGGTCCTCTTGGGCCCTGTGGTCTCTGTTGTCTCAATTGGGGCCGTGGGTTTGGGTTTGCGTACATCACATTAGTATAATCTGGCTCCCAACTAGGTTCCATTGGTGGACTATCATAATGATATGTCTCCCCATGCTCTGGTGACTCCGTGTAATAGGCGGGTGGACTAGTTACATGGGTAGAGTCAAAACTGTTTGAGTTCGGGTCACTTTCGGTGATCAGGGGTGAAGAAGGCACTAAGGCCCTACTTAGGTTCTCTTCTGCAGCCGCATATTTGACTGAGATGACATTCGCTGGTGGGGGTGGCTGCTGAGCTAAGACGGGTTGAGGTCTCTGTTGAGCCTGGTATGGGTAGTTCTGAGGAGGCCTATAGTAATAAGGCTGAGCATTGTATTGGCCTTGATACCTACCGGGCTGCTGGTATGCTTGCGGGTAGTTCTGTCTCACGGTTTGTTTGTTGTACGGGCAGTCCTGAGCCGTATGATTCGTGTATCTTCTCTCAATTGTGCAATATTGGCCACTAGGGTTGGCGTGAGGTTGAGGTGCATTGGGGCACATGTTTGCCAAATGATTTCCACCACAAGTGTAACAACGTACATTTGTAGGTAGCTTGGGCACCTGTTTGCTAGAAACTCCTAGTTTTTGGGCCACTTTTTCTGCTAGGTCTTCTATCGAATTAGAAAATTTTGTGGATGCTAGAGAAGAACAATCTGAGTCCTTATAGACCTTTGAGAGTTCTAATTCATCTCCTAGGTTGTCCTCAATGTCTATACATATTCTTACACACTCCTCTAGCGTTCTGGGTTCTTTTAGGTACACATAAGAGCGTAGTTTAGCGCTCAACAAGCCATCTAGGAACAGTGATACTTGTTTGGCTTGTGAGGGTAGCTCTTGCATTGGACATCGTTCGACATATTGTCTGAATCTACGACCTGCCAGTCTTACTGTTTCCTGAGGGGTTTGTTTAAAACTATGAATCAACGAAGACGTGTCATGTCTAACCCCACTTTTAGAGAATTCAGTAATGAATGACTCTAAAAAGTGATGAATGTTTCTAAATTGCCTTTGTTGCAATGGTTGGAACCAAGTTAAAGCGGTATTCTTTAACGTTAGTCCAAATGCATTGTACTGCGTGAACATGTCTTCAACTTGTTCTGCTCTTAGTACTTGCTTGAATTCTGCGACATGGTCATAGGGATCTCCTGTCCCATCAAAATAATTTTTCATTGATTTTACCAACTGTGTGGGTCTCAATACTCTTGCGTGTTCACGTGGTCTAGGTAGAGGAAAATCGTCTCTACCACCTGGTACTCCATGATCTCCTTGTCTATCCGTCCTATTAGTGTTCGTGGTTGTTCCATCTCTCCCTATGGGGTGAATGAAGCTTACTTCCGGTCTCTCGTGATTTCCATGGGCTGAGGATGTTCCTGCCCCTTGTTGATTTGTATTCACGTTTGTTCTAGGTGGAGGGAATATCACTTCACCTCTCCATGTGTATGTGTTTTTAGCACGCTCAGGCACCACAAAGACTCTTTCTGAAGTCTCATCCAGGTATACAACCTTTCCAGGTGTATCTGGGTCCTTGAATTCATAGATTGTAATGATGCCTACCTCACTGGGGTTTTCCTTTCTGTACCTCCAAAAGGCTTCATCTGTCTCTTTATTTATGAACAACTCTGTGCTCCTGTTATCTTGAGGGATCCACTCTGGGATGAGTACTCTTGTTAATACGGATTTCCCTCTAGGTGTTCTAGGTTCTTCTAACGGTTCTTTTCCTTGAAATTTCCCTTCTGTCTCTAATTGGATTGTGCCAAACTCATTAGTATCGTTTGGCTGCGTACTCAAGATATACATGGTTCCTTCTTTGTCTATGTACGCGTCTCTCTCAAACTTCACCACTGGTCTTTCCAATCCAATGGGTTGATCAGGGTTGTGCAGTTGCACCACTTGCCTCTGCAAACCATCCTCATAGATGCGAGCACCTAGTCGGTTGGTTCGGAGAAACTCTAACTGCGTTCTATAGGGTCCTTCAGGTTTTTCTAGGTATGCTACATTAGACCCTCCTGCTGGTCTGTCTGTGCTAAATGCCATTTCTGATTCACTTGATTCTGAGCTCAACTCGTAGGGATAACTACTGTTCAATTGCTGAGCCCAAGATCGTGCGGTGGTTCTTACACTCGCCTCTGATGATCTAAGGCTTCTTCTATCCGACTTACCTATATGTTTGCCTGATCTAAGGTTCATTAATTTTCTTCCTTGCTCACTCAATTACACACTTAGATCGTCAATGGTTCTTTGTGATTAATTCTTGGTTCCTTTTAATTTTTCTTTGGATTCTTGTCTTAATTTATGCGTCAGGAATTCGACTTTCGTGATGATTTTAAGTTTTTCGTTCCGTCAGACTTAGGTTCGTTTCTTTAGGTTTTCGCGTCACACACACCTTTACTTGTAGTCTTAAACTTGAAAGAATTAAGTAGCTTGAACTTGGGGCGTTCCTATCGTCGTTAATCCACAACTACCGTTTAGCCTAAGCTAAAAATTGACTGAGGGGGTTGAGTAATCTTCCAACCTCGAGTCGGCTTTTCTGGTTGCTCTGATGCCCTGTTGCCCAAGAAGCCGTGCTTCCCAAGCTCTGCTGTCTTCACTACCTCGCTTGCTTGCCTTGGATTGCCCTTGCTAGACCTGGAAAATTCCAATGTTAGACCAATTCACAAGATGATTAAACACTTGAGTATATACACCTTTTTAGCTCAAATTTTCAATGTGTGCCCCCTGACTTCCTAGTCCCAGACTAGGTGAACCTCAAAATAGCTTATCCAAAATTAGACGTATCCTTTATGAAAAAAACAGTTGAGGTCACGTAGTACTCGTCACGAGCTTTCTAACGAGCTATTAAGCTCAAAAAACGGACTTCGGATGAGAAAGTTACACGCGTTCAGGCCCTGGGGGGTAAAAATTGACAATCCAATTTTCCCTCAAATATGAGCTAAGGGGTCTCCTATGAGTCTAATGGTCCAAAAATTTTCCAAAAATACCCCCAAATTTGGTCAAAAATTGAAGTCCAAAATTTGCGATGGGGGTGGGCAATCGCGATGGTCTGGGACCGTCGCGATGGTCCGAAAAAACGAACAATCGCGATGGCGCGAAAAAGTGGACCGTCGCGATGGCTCGAAGTGAACAATCGCGATGGCGTGAGGTCGAACCGTCGCGATGGTCCAAAAAATGAACCGTCGCGATGGCGTGATCGGGCGGACAATCGCGATGGCGCGGTCAACGGTCAACGGTGGACAATCGCGATGGTCCGAAGTGAACCGTCGCGATGGTCCGCGATGCGATGGCTTGAGCCAATCGCGATGGTCCGATTTTGGGCTGTCGCGATGGTCCGAAATGAACCGTCGCGATGGTCTGGGTGACACGTGGCACTGTCGTGGCGATGGCCTAAGCCAATCGCGATGGTCCGGGGTCAAATGAACCGTCGCGATGGTCCAAGTGGACCGTCGCGATGGCTCAAGTGAACCGTCGCGATGGTCCGAAAAAACGAACCGTCGCGATGGTCCGGCCGAGCCGTCGCGATGGCGTGAGCCTATCGCGATGGTGCGACACAATCGCGATGGTCCGAGCCAATCGCGATGGTCCACCAAATGACGAATTTTTGGGATGCGAGTATGGATTCCTAGTGGCGCAGGTGTGCTCTTCACGCTGGTGTGGTCGCCTTCTCCAAATTCCGAACTTGGCGGACCATCGCGATGGTCCAACACAGTCGGAAATTTCTGACAGAAACTGAAATTTTTACCTTTTGGAAGCTTTCCTGATGCTCTGAAGCTCTGTACCTGCAAGAAAACTCAAGAAAACACAAGTGCATACAAGCGCAAAAACTCTCTCTCGCTCTCTCGCACGCACAAATGAGGGGAAATGAGGTGAATGGGTGGATATGGTGAATTTTCTGATTTTTCTGGAAATGGAGATGATGATGCGATGATGAAGATGGAGTGTGGGGAAGGTGAAAAACACTAAAAATTAAGTAAAAACAACAACAACAACTGAAATTTTTACCTTCCAACGCCTCTTCTTGCTATACTCTTACCATCACACATTCGTCCTAGATTCGATCCCCGGCAACGGCGCCAAATTTGGTGTTGCTCTAGCACAATGGTGAGAACCACGTTAAGAAGCTTCACCTCCTTAATGTCAATCCGAGGGAGAGGTAGGAGTGATATGAAGATCGTGAACGTGAGATGATGTGAGAGTGAAGGTGAGAAGCACAAAGATGCACACACACATACACACACACAATGAAGAGACAAGCAAGACACAATGGAAGGTGGGAAATTAGCTCTATTACTCAAGAATACTCTTACAAGCTCAAACTAGCTCTAATCTCCAACAAGCTACAATGAACCGCCCTCAAAAATGAGCTCTCTAGCTCTTTTTATAGTTTCTAGACTAGTTTTGACCGGTTTCACATCTAGTGACCGGCCTAGTTAAAAATTAGGTCCTAGAGGCTATTTGGGAGGGTAAACGATGTCTAAAAATAACGAAAATTGGTACGAGCATTCTACCTAAGCTCCTCAAGCTCGAGGACTCCTCGGCTTGCACAAAATGGAGCTATGGATTACAAAATTGGGGCTTTCTATGATACATATGTTACAAGAGTGATGAAAATCACTGTTGGATGTTTGAAGACGTAATAAAAATATAATTGTTTTGAAAAAATGATCCGACTGGCTCCCTGCTTCGTCTTCACATGCTTCCGTGGCGTCTGTGCCTCTGACTGCTTCCAACATTGACTGCATGGTCATAGATCCAATCTTGACCTAGGACAAGTGGCTCTGTAAGGTCCGCATCATGACACACTAGCATTTTGACTTTTAGAGGAACATCTTGAAGGTAGATGGGAAGTTCCACCTCGCCTATACAAGGGGTTTCCACACCTCCCAATCCTATGAGATAGGCTTCGATGGGCTTGATGTCCAATTGCAGGTCTTGGCAGTATGAAAGTCTAACTGCACTAGTTGCTGCACCTGAGTCAATTAATGCTCTCACGGTCTGTGCATTCTTCCCTTGTCCTACCGCTATGGTCACAAATGGACGTCGATCCATTATTTGGGAAGCAGTTAGGTCCGATTTTTGGCACATGTCCATGTGATATTTTGGAGCTTTGGTGTTGACCTCTAGGCCTAAGCGTCGTAACTTATTTCTTCTGATGCGCTCTCTCGCCTCTGCTTGTGCTTCTTCTCTAACCCTTAACTCCTCTTCTTTTCGCTTCTTAGCAGTATTGAGTCTCATTAGCATTTCCTCTGTAAGAGGTTCTTGATATAGCTTGACTCGACAACCACTGATATAGTTGGGTAAGACATCGCCTTCTAGTGTAGCCAATTGAACTGCACCGCTAGTGGAAATTCTATTAATGATCATGGGTCCATATCCTCTTTTTTCCAATTTACGGGCATGTTGCTTTAGTGTATAAACCAACACTAGGTCTCCCGCTTTCAAGCCTTTATCCTTGATATGTGCATCAAAGTATGCCTTTTGCCTTTTCTTTGCAGCATAGATGCCTGCCGCTGCTCGTAGCCTTGTCTCACCTAAGCGTTCTAAATCAAAGATCCTCGAGGATAACTCGTGTCCGTTCCAATCATGCTCTTGTGCCACTTTTAAAGTTGGGATTAGGAAATCCAATGGTAGCACAGCATTTTGTCCGAAGACCATCTGAAATGGGGTGGCATTGAGTACCGTTTTATAAGCAACTCGGTAGGCCCAAATGGCATGATGAAGTTGTTTGTCCCAATCAGAGCGTTTGTTATTTACGAGTTTTGTCAATACGTTACATAGGATCTTATTCGTGCTCTCAGCTTGTCCGTTAGCTTGTGGATGATAGGGGGCAGACTTCTTGTGTATCACCAAGAATTCTTGGAGAAGATTTTCAATGACTTCATTCAAGAAGTGTGTGCCTCTATCACTTACTAATTCTATAGGTAATCCGTATCTTGTGAACACATTCTCGAATAAAAACTTCGCTGTAGTTTGAGCATCGTTCTTTGTTGTGGCTTTGACTTCTACCCACTTTGTGAGGTAATCCGTGGCTACAATAATGTATTCTGCATGGGAGTTTCTAGCTGGAGGGTTGATAGGACCTACAAAGTCTATGCCCCACTTCGAGAATGCACGTCCCCCCATCATTGGCCTCAAAGGCATCTCATCCTTTCGAATCGGGTATTGGGCACGTTGACATGTGTCACATTTCTTCACATAGGTATGTGCATCCATATGAAGAGTGGGCCACCAAAGTCCTGAGAATAGAATAGTCTTTATTACTCTATCAAGCCCAAAGTGTCCACCTGCGACGCTGCTATGTGCAGTTTCCAAGACTTTCAAGTAGTCTGATTCATGAACGCACAATCTTAAGTAGCCATCTTTGCCTCTTCGGTATAGGTTATCTCCTACTAAGGCATAGTCTTTAGCCTCTTGCTCCATGCTTCGTTTTCTTGCTAGACTAGCTTCCTTTGGTAAGGTTCCCGATCTCATGAATTCTACCAATGGAGCACTCCAGTCTGGAATTAATGACTCATGATAAAGGGTGGCATGCTCCACAGGGGGTTGCTCTTTGCACACAGTACAATTCTTAATCCACTCATGAATTTCTTTGTCTATACTAGGCCAATACACTCCTAAACGTTTTACATTTTGCAGCGTTCGTTGTTTAGAATAGTGATTCCCTAGAAATCCTTCATGGGCTTGTTGCAACCAACTACTATGTTCATCGTCCTCGACGCAACAAGCTAGAACACCTTCTGTATCTTGTTTATACATGCTTCCTGCCAATATTTGATATTTTTGTGACCGCACAATTTCATTCGTGTCCGTTTTCACCTTTTTATTAGCGGGTCCAAAGGTTAGGACTGGTACCAACTTATTTGCCCATTTAGGAACAACTTCTAGATTGAACAGATAAGCATCGGGCAATTCATCCGACACTCCTTGCGGTGGCTCTCCTGAAGTGATGCGAGAAAGGTGATCCGCTCTGAGGTGGGTCTTACCTTGCCTAACAACCACTTCAAAGTCATATTCCATTAGCAAGAGGAACCATCTTACTAAGCGTCCAGTATTGCAAGGTTTATTGACCAAGTATAATAAGGCTTGATGATCGGTGAAGAACTTAAACTTGTTGGCCAATAAATAGTGTCTAAATTTCTTTACAGCATATACCATGCCTAAGCCTTCTCTTTCGGTTGTGGTGTAGTTTCGTTCAGCGGCATTCAATTGCCTGCTAGCATATGCTATAGGCAAATCTAAATTCCCTTCACCAGTTGGTTGTGACAGCACACATCCTATTGCATAATTGGATGCATCCACGTGTACATGGAATGGCTTATTCCAATCAGGAGTGGTCAGTATCGGTGCTGTGCACAAGCGTCTCTTCAACTCATTGAAGGACTTCTCACATCCATCGTTCCACTCAAAATTTGTCAACAAGGCATAAAGAGGTTTAGCTATGATTGCATACATGTGAATGAACCTACGGTAATATCCACAATGGCCCATAAAGGCTTGTACCTCTTTAACATTCCTTGGCATCGGCAACTCCGCTATGGCTTTTACCTTGTCCTCATCTGTTGATATTCCGTTTTTAGAGACAATGTGACCTAAGATTTTACCCTGACGGACCATGAACACACACTTTTCTGGGTTCAGACACACTCGGTATTGTCTACACTTGTTGAAGATTTGTCTGAGCTCAGGAATGTGACATCTCCTTTCTTGGGAATGAGCACATAAATCATCCACATATACTTCTAAGCTCTTTCGCAAGAACTCTTTGAAGACATGACACATGAGCCGTTGAAAGGTTGCAGGTGCATTGGTGAGCCCAAATGGCATCACCCGAAATGCAAAGATCCCCCATTCCGTGGCAAAAGCCGTTTTGTGTTGATCTTCTGGGGCAATGGCTACTTGGTTGTAACCTGAAAATCCATCAAGGAAGCTATAAACTTCCTTGCCTGCAACACGCTCCAATAAATGTTCAGTGATTGGAAGTGGATAACTATCTCTGATAGTAGTAGCATTAACTTTTTTAAGGTTAATACACACTCGCAATTTTCCATTCTTTTTGGGCACCACTACAATGGGGGACACCCATTCAGTATGCTCAATCTCATAGATGAATCCAGCTTCAATCAATCTATCAATTTCTTCTTTTATTTTGGCTGCATAAGTGTCATTATATGTGTAGGGCTTATGTTTGGTGGGCTTGGCATCTGCGATCGTGGGAATCGTATGAGAACAAATTTTTGGATCTACTCCCTTCAAGTCTTTATAGTGCCACGCAAACACATCCCTATATTCCCTTAACAAGGCTACCAACTCTGCTTCCTCTTCTTTACTTAGGTCATCTCCTATGTATGTACATCTCTCTTCATTCTCCTCCATGGTGACCACGACTTTTTTGGTCTTTTCTTTGTTATCATAAGCCTCTCCTGTTGTGGCCTCTCTCTTAGGCATTCGTACCAAAATTTTTCTGTCCTCAACTTCGTATTTCTTGAAATTTTCTGGTACTTCAAATAATTGCTCCTCCTCTCCTTGTTTAACAACTTTTCTTTTCTTTTTCCTTTGTTTACCTTCACTCCCATCCTTTGAATTTACCGTTTTGATGCTTGTGAGAGGTTCTTCTTCTTTTTGCGTAAATACTCCTATGTCTTCAAGATAGTGCTCCTCTGAATTAAAGCAGCTATCCATCAAAATGGACTCTAGATCATCATCATCCTCTTCTTTTTCTATGAAGTCACTAGGGTCACATTCTTCTAGCAAGGGCTGACACATGAACACTGAAATATCATATCCCTCCTCGTCACAATGAGGTGTCCATTGTTCTTCATTGACAGCAATGTCCATGGTGGCTAGGATTTCTGCCCAACCATGAGGCTCAAATTCCTCGTCTGGAAATATCATCGGCGTATAGGCTGGGTCTCTAACTGGTCTATCTCCTTGAGAAGTTCCTTTTTCTCTAGCCTTTAAGCGTTTTTCCTCTTCCTTTGCGACCTTGCACATCCACAAATGAGTATCCTCATGCATCCAAGATGTATCAAATGAACTTTTAGAATGCACAGAGACTGAATCTTCTTGCTCCTTATGGATAGGATTCCACTGTAGGGGTGGAACATCTCTGAAGGTGTAATCCTTCAAATTTACCTTGGTTGTGACCCCTAAGCGTTGCAAGTATAAGGAGTTGGTTCCCCAATCTTGTACCACTTGCAGTTGTCGTAGGAAGGGCCTTCCTAAGATCATCTCGTAGATGTTATTTTTCTCAAAGTTACATATAGCAAATGTGTGTTCAAACTCTACACCACAGGTGGTTAGAGTTATCCCTTCGAGCAATCCTAGAGGTCTTTCCACATGGCCGTCAGCCATCTGAAGCTTCATTCTAGTTGGTTTTAATGTGGGCTTGCCCCATCGCTTCCACAAGGAGGTGGTTGCAATAGCAGCACCAGCACCTGAATCTATGATTGCTTTGGTTGTGTAACCTTGGTAGGTGATTGGAAGATAAGTATTACCTTCGTCACCCTCACACATGTCCCCTATTTTATCAAGAGGTATCTCTGGAACTTTCTCTTTAGAGCCTGCTTTTGGCATTTTGGAATCAAGTTCGGGAACTTGATCCTTCACACGATTCCATAGCTCAGGTTTTGCTTTGAGCAGCTCCTCTACCGTGAGATGACACTGAACTTTAGTGTTCTTCACGACGTCAGTGTTTCTTGGAATCACCGAGTCTTCATTTCTTACCACTATTGTGGGAGCTCTAATCTGGACCGATTCAGTTTCCCCTGGGTCTGTGAATTGTGGCAATTCTTGTAAACAATTAGATTCAAAATCTAACCGTTCATCTTCTTGTTGCTCTGTTTCTTCTCCATAAATAGATGGAATGTCTTGTGGAAACTGATCATGAAGGTCATCAATCTCAAGGATAGGAGGAGAATTATCCTTCTCCTTGGCCCATTTCTCTTCTTGTATTTCCCGCAAGAATGTTTGAGAGTGTTGTTGAATTGAAAGAGGCTCTCTCTCATCTATGGAGTCAGGAACATAGACTTTCTTTGGTGATGAGCTTTCTCTTTCAATAGTTAGTTGAGCCTGTGGAGGTAACGAAACTTGTGGCTTGTTTACCAACTGCTCTAATCTATCTAGTAAGCCCTGGAAGTGCAAACCCGGTGTAATAGCATTCGTCTGATTGAATGATTGATTGGCCTCAAACATAGCTTGAGCTAGTTCCACCATTTTAATGCACATTTTTGTCCGTTCAATCTCTAAATCTGCTCTAGGGTAGCTCTTATCTAGGTTTGCAGGTGTTGGCCCTTCTTGAAGTCGAGCCTGGTATGCTTTGAACATCATGTCCAAGTGTTCTGGAGTTGGATCTGCAAGAACAGACCCCGGTTGTGGTGGTTCATTTACCGTGGTTGGTGAGTGGGGATGAGATGATGTGGATGGAGTTTGGACTTGTGAGGGGCTTTGAGAGGCGATATCTTCTATTTTTGTTTTTGCATCTTTCAGGCTTTCTTCCAGATCGGATAACTTTTTGGTCCACTTACGATTGGCCTTCTCTCTAGTATCCTTCCATGTTCTTGTCCTTCTCTTACTAGGCTCTCCCGATTCACTTGGCTCTGATTGCTCAGCTGGTTTATTTTGCTGTAAGGCTTGGGCCCTAGTAACTGCGTGCATAGGAGCCATCTTATCGCTACTGGAACTTGAATCCCTTGCTAGGCCGACAACATTAATGGGTGTAACCTTTGGTACACTAGCAGGATGTCCGGGACAATCTCTCAAAAGCTGTTCTTTGCCACACTCTAGACAGACAACTTGTATCGTGATGTTCTGCCCTTGTGTCGGAGCTAGTGTGTGGGGTGGTTTTTGTCTTGGCATAGATTGAGGTTGGCTATTACCTTCATGTTCATATGGTCTAGTTGCTTCTCGTGGTTCTGGACATGGGCTATACCTAGGAACTTCTCTTCCTTGTTCTGTAGGAGGGTACCCGTATGGTCTATAGTGGGGTGGTACAAATGGTCGCGGCTGTCTATTCATTAGATAGTTTCCATTGTTGTAGTTGGGGTACTTTGGCCCACGATAAGAGTACATGTTAGGCACTTGAGTTGATCGTCTATCGTACGGGTAAGGTTGTGATAATCCTAATGCTTCTTGGTTGCAGACATGAGAAGGATGATCCCCACCGCAAAGTGTGCAACTTCCTAACATTGGCATTCTCAAAGGGAAGTTCTGGTAGTTCCTTTGTCCTTGTACTCCTAATTTCTTGGCCACCAACTCTGTCACTTCCTCCACATAACTCAAACTAGAAGTTTCCTTGCTCCCTGTCTCCTCTGATTTGATAGGATCCTGTGTGATTTTGAGATCCTCAGCTAAGTTGTCTTCCAAATCTATGCATTCTTGAAGACACTCACTCAGAGTTTGCAACCGTTTTACGTATACTAACATTCTTAATGTTCCATTTGTTAGACCCTCTAAAAATAGGGATATCATTTTTTGCTGAGAAGGTCTCTCTGTCACAGGGCATCGGGTTACGTATTGTTTAAACCTTCGTGCTGCATTTTTTACCGTCTCATTGGGAGCTTGTTTGAAACTATGTAGTAAGGACGACGAATTGTGCTTGATCCCGCGCTTCGTGAATTCCCAAATAAGTTCTTGGAAGAATTGTTCAATATGTTCAAAGCAATTTGGATCCAGAGATTGAAACCAAGTTAAGGCTATTCCCGTAAGTGTTAGCCCAAAGGATTCATATTGCATGAAAAAGTCACCCACTTGCTCTGCTCGCAACACCTGCTTGAATTCTGCAATGTGGTCATAGGGTTCTCCTGTGCCATCGTAACGATTCCTCATACATTTGGCCAATTGGATTGGTCTCGGTCTTCTGTCGGGTTTTGGGGATCGAGTTATGATGGGGACACCTTGGGGCGGTTTTGTCCTAAAGGTAGGTCTATTCGTATTTCCCATCCTCTGACTAGAGTGGCCGTGGGGGTTGATTCTTGGCATGTCGAATTGTTCATGTAGTCTATCGAGTATGCTACCTTGGCTCATTCGTCCTATCGTCACATTTTTTGTTCTTTGTTGGGTTTCAAATGGGTTTTGCGAGGTAGTTTCCTGATCTCGAGCTAACTCTCCTCTTTCATTAATCTGATTAGGACTTTCAGTTACTACATATATCTGGCCCATCTTGTCCATGTAGACTCCATCTTCATACTTGACAGCTGGTCTTGGAACTATTTCTAATTCTGTGGTGTTTATCATTCTTGCCACTGTCCTCTGTAGACCATCAAGGTAGATGGGTATTCCTTGCAAGTTAGTGGATATATACTGAAGAGACATTCGATATTCGCCTTCCACTCTAGACATAAAACCTTCCCTAGGTACAGAACTATGCATGTCTTCAGAAACCAAGAGCCTCTCCCAGTTAAGTGACATTTTTGACTCACTTGTCAATGAACTCAGCACGTAGAGTCAACCCCTGAGTTGGGAGTCCCTGACTTGATTGTGTGGTTGATCTTAGTTTCAAGTGATATGGTACTTTATCTATCTCTTCCTAGGTATCATCTTGAGCTTAGGTTCATAAGCCTTGTTTACAAGTCCACAATTGTCCTTTGAATTGCTCAAAATCTTGTGGAACCCCTTGCTTCCTAGTCCAACCTGAGGGTCAACTTAAAAATACCCTATCTAATAATCCTGGTATTAATATTAACATAACCAGTCGATGTTTTTGTTGTACTCCTCACGAGCTTTCCAACAAACCCAAGATCACTCCGAACGGATTTCGTATGAGAAAGTTATGCCAGTTCAGGGTTTTGGGGGTTAAAACAGGGAAACAGGGCCTCTCAGGAAATGCTTCAAATCAGGCGATACACGATATTTGTAGGACACGATACTTGATACTTGAGGAACTCGATACACGATACTTGATCTTTGAACAGACGACCTACGATATTTCAAGGAAAACGATACTTGATACTTCCCCCAAACGATACACGACCTCCAAGCCAAACGATACACGATCTCTCACAAAACGATCGCTGGACAAAACGATCTCTGAGCAAACGATCGCCGGACAAAACGATATTTGACAAAACGATACTCGATACTTAGCTCAAAACGATACTCGGTCGCTGGCAAGTATCGCGATCTCTGGAACACGATACACGATACTTGGACCAAAACGATACTTGACCGACACGATACACGATATCTGGATGAAAACGATACACGATACTTCCCCAAACGATCTTTGGCAAAACGATCTCTGGACTCAACGATCTTTGGTCAAAACGATACACGATCGACGATATTTGGTTCAAAACGATACGCGATCTCTGAGTGAAACGATCTACGATCTTTGACCAAAACGATCGCTAAGCAAAACGATACCGATCTCACCCAAGTATCGCGATCTCTGGTAAACGATCTCTCACTGAGACGATCGACGATACTTGAGCCAAAACGATACCGATCTTTGGGCTCAAACGATCTCTGATCGAAACGATACCTATATTAGGGAAATATCGCGATACTCGACCACAGGAGTCCACGATACTTGACAAGTATCGCGATACTCGACCGCGGGAGCAAAAACGATACTTGACCCTTGCCAAGATTTTTGCAAGATTTTTTAAGTTTTGTTTTGATGCCCTTGTTTTCCTAGTCCTTCTCCCCTCTCCTCACTCTTTGTATCACCCAAAACTCAACATTTAACCTCTGTAAATCCCAAACGATACTTGACGCAGGTCGACTTTTTTTCTGAAAAAACTTGGATTTCCTGAGAGTTCATGAGTATGAAGTGGGTTTGCTTACCTTTGATACTCTCTTCCAACTCTCCTAGCACCCTATTTTGCTCCGCGTAGCTCCCAAAAGCTTTGTTTCTCAAAAACGATACTTGACGCAGGTTTTAGCACTTCCGAAAATGGCCGCTCAGATTCTTGGTGTTTGGAGAGTGTTTCACGAGTTTTTCTTCAGCGATTCAGTTCTGCACCCCCCCCCCTAAGCTTCTTGCTCACAACCACAAGTAAAAACAAGGTGAATGTACTCTAAAAAATGGAAAAAACTGAGAAGATGAAGGTGGATGGAGATGGTGATGATGGTGAAGATGAAGAAGAAGAAAAATTCAAAAACTGAACTGAAAATGATGATTTTTTTACCTTCCAACGTCGCTACTCTACGTCTTACCGTCACACGCTCGTCCTCCAAGCTCTCTCCCCGGCAACGGCGCCAAATTTGGTGTCACTCTAGCACAATGGTGAGTACCAACGTGAGGAGCTTCACCTCATAATTGTCAATCCGTGGAGACGTGAGGACCGGTATGAAGACCGTGAGCAAGTGATGGCTCAAGTGCGTGAGTGAAAGCACACAAGCATGCACACACATACACACACACACGCACAAGGTAAGAGCAAAGAGTGGAACAATGGAAAGCTTTGATTACCAAAGAGCTCTCTTATAAAACTGAAATCTACAACAAGCTAACCCCTCAAATGAGCTTTCCAGCCCTTTTTATAGTTTTTTGAGTAGTTTTGGCCCTGTCCAGACCTAGTGTCCGGCCTCGTTAAAAATTAGGTTCTCGGGCTTATTTGGGGGCTCAAACGAAATCTAAAAATTATGAAAATTGGTAATATGATACATCTAATACTCCTCAAGCTCAAAGACTCCTTGGCTTGAACAAAATGGAGTTGAAAAAATAGAAAATGGTATTTACAATGATTTTTAGTGATAAAAATCACTATTTTTGTAGGGATTTCTTCTGAAAATTTGACAGGTGCTTCTTGGAGCTCCCTACTTGCTCCCTCTTCTCGTGTGTTCACTTTCTTGATGTGCTTCCGTGCTTTGTCCTTGATCTTGAGCTTCAACAACAAGGCAGAGAAAAAGACGGGCCCCAAAATTTTTCCGATTTGGACACCCAATTTTTGTATTATAACCATTCTTGTAATATATTTTCCGATGTAAATGCACTAGAGGAGTCCTCTAGATGCATCCCCACAGAAGATTAGAAGCTTACCCATGTAAATTAGTAGGAAATTAGTCTTTTAGTGAATAAAGTGCCGGTCTCTTGTGTGAAAGGACCATTTTTAGGGCACAAGTATATAAGTCAATTTGTGACTCTTTGTAAAGACTTTTTGCCATTGTGAGAAGGAAGAGCACAGAAATTCGAATTTGTGTCTTCTCCTCTCTATATCTTCTTCTTTGTGAGCTTGTGTGCATGTGTATTGCTTGGAAAGAGTGTTAGGAAGTGTTGTCTATCCATGAAAGTGTTTGTTTGCTGTTGTTAAGGTGTGTGATAAGTGTAGGAAGTGCTGAAGTGTAGGAAGGTTTTCCCGCGACTCAGTATTTTGCTCATAACTTGAAGTAGGAGTGTCAGAATTGAGTGAATCTATGCCACTGGATGCGTCTTCTTGAGAGCTTCAAAACGCATATGCTATTCGCTATATTTGGAGTTCGGAGCTGAGAGAAAAGCTCAATTTACTGTTGGCTGCTGTTCCAAGTATCGTGAGACCATAACTGACAGTTGAAGCTTGTTTGGATCAGTCTTTACCTTGTTTGCACTCTTTGAGTAGTTCATTTGCATTGATCATCATTTGCATGCATGTCCTCATACACTCGGTTAGGTTTGTATACTCATCGGATTGATAATTAAAGCGTGAATCCCCACAATATGCACTTGAGGGGGATTCAGGTATAGTCTCTTTCTCCACAAGTCCCTAAGTTGGTGCTTAGGTCAACAACCATAATCTCAGTATATATACTTTTTCCCATCCATCCGTAGCTATTGCACCTCTTTTTCCCTCTTCCAGGATGGGAATTTCTTAGATTTAGGTGCTGAAATTTTTTCACAAACTGTGATGGAAGGGGGTCTTGTGGAGCTTCAAACTCCCATCATATTGAGGTATATTTTGGATTTCTTGATTTTATGTGAAATTTAATACACTAGAATATAGGTGGGAATGAATTTTCCTACCAACCAAGAAAGATCCCGCTTCATATTCCCTTCCCGAAATGGCTAGTAGTAAAAAATAGCACCTGTAACTTATGTAAAGATCATGATCAAGGCCACATTTAAGATGCCTAAAAGCTGCTACTTTCTTGTATTTGGAGGGAATCTTTGATTCAATATGAAAGTATATATCTCCTACTCTCCATAAACATGTAACTTCCCTCCAAAATTTTGACCTTCAAACCCTTCCTTGCCCTTCTCATTAGGCTTCGTTTCTTCCATGAATTTGACATCAATAAATTTTCATACCAAAGGAAAGCACGAACTATCCTTTTTCTCCTTCATGATGCGTTGCCTAAATTCTTCAAGTTCTAAGGAATTGGATTGAATCCTCATCCAATATTGTCTTCATAACTCTAGTATAACAGGACGATCTACTCTAGTCTGAGCAGCGTATATGGAGATCTCTCTCCCTTACTCCTTGATATGCTACGAATAAGCTCTTCTTGAGAAAGGGGGAGAAAAAGTATGTTTTCTCACCTCTTCTCCTTGAAGCAAGCGAATCACCCACGGACGAGTGCTATCACTTCATCTGTGTATGATGTACATAAGAGACTCTTACCTCCAAGGAAGCGCACCGTGGGCTCGATTCGAGAATGGTCTACTTACTCTGTAAGATGAAGATCACCATGTGCCCATAGCTTAATGGTTAGAACGTGGGCATCTCCTACTAGAGGTACCGGGTTCGATTCTCGTCGCCTGCAGCATTCGCGCAGATGGATCAAATCGCTCTGATACCACTATTAGACTTCCTTTTGATCAGCTGCTGTTGTTGTGAGCCTCGCGAGGCCGTCCTCTTCTCTACCAGAAAAACATAGAGATCTCGAAGATTCAATCCACCTAGCCATCATCCGAGCTTCCTTATCTTTTATGAGATAATCCTCTCCCTTCTTCTACCCAGCAAATAAAAACAATACTCCTCATGGAGCCATGTGGCACAAAGCCATAATATGACAATAATGAATCATTGACTCCACTACATATAATCAGTTACCCAAAAGAAGCCACCGAGGCTTATTGAGCATTTATGAACGACTATTATACATTTCCTATGGCAAGGCTAGGTAAGTCTTCCACCTACATCACTGAAGAGATCCCGACATTTGAGTGTAAGAAAACCTCACCAGGGCCCTCCTTATCAAACATAAAAGGCTTTATGCACAAACATAACCGCTATATCAATGACCACATGGACGTACATAAGAGGTATCCATAGAGGCATACATAGTGTATATGTGCTCAATATATGCAATAAAATGACATTGAAAGGCTCAATGCATGGCCCAAAAAAACTAGCCACCAACACCTGCAAGTGTCTATCAACTCTATTGTTTAGGTTCAAAAACCTACATAATTTTGCAGTGATTGCTCCCACCACAACTGAAAACCTTTCGTGAAACCTGTAGCGATCTATCAACTCTATTGTTTAGGTTCAAAAACCTGCATAAATTTGCAGTGGCTGCTCCCACCACAATTGAAAACTTTGCTCCATGCAAGAATCAAATTAAAGATATGTTGATTCAGAGAAGGCAATGGAAGCCAGTAGATGGAATCAAAGAAGCCTGCTGACATGAATGAAGATGATTGGGATGAGTTAGATGAAACGGTCAGGGCACCATTCAATTGCACCTAGCAGATAATTTTTACTTTATAGTATTGGACTGTGAAAGTGTAGAGGAACTTTGGAAGAAGTTATGCAATACATATGAAAAAGAAACGGCATCAAACAAAGTTTACCTGATGAGAAAGTTATATGATCTTTGCATGAAGGATACAAACAATGTTGCTACTCATCTAAATAATTTTGATGCTATATTCTCATAGTTATAAGCTTAGAAAATGGACATGGATAATGAAATGAAAGAAATCTTGTTGCTATGCACCTTACCATCATCATGGGGTACATTTTGCACAGCTATTAGCAATAGTGCACTTGGTGGTAAACTAGTTTATGATGACATATTTGGGGCACTCTTAAGTGTGGAAATTCATAGAAAATCTATGGTTGGTACTCAGAGTGGAGATGCGTATAATATTCGTCATTCTTACCATGGACAGAATCAATAATGTGGCAAGAGCAAGAACAAGGAAAAGAATGGTCAATGGAATAAGAGTAGAAGTAAATCAAGGAAGATGGATATTGAATGCCATTAGTGTCATAAGAAAGGACACATGAAGAAATATTGTTATGCATTAAAGAATGCTAAAGGTAAAGGGCAAAATGCTGATGGACATGTTAAACAGTTACCTGCACCATCTACTTCTACTCTAAAGATTGAAGAAATTACTGCTATTTTTGATGATGATGATGATGATGTATTGACATTTGATAGTGTTGTGCCAATTGAGGCTCTTATGGCTGATTCTCTTTCCCACATGTGGCTACTAGATTTTCTTTCCATGTGATACCACACAAAGAATGGCTTTCTAATTATGCAACAAAGTCTCTTGGTACCCTGAGACTTGGTGACTCTTACCACTGTGACGTTGTGGGGATTGGAGATGTGGTTGTGCAGTTCATCGATGGTTCAAAATTTACTATGCATAATGTATGCCATGTACCTCAGTTATCATACAATTTGATGTCAGTTGGTCAACTTGATGACCTTGGTTACAATGTGGTCTTCTAGCTCAGTCCTTTTGCATATCAAAGGGCAATATGGTTATTGTAAAAGGAAGCAAGGTAGGATCACTTTATCCTTTATTTGTATCATAGAAAGAACACTTGTTAGCTATCACTGAAGAGCCTATGGCTTGTATTTGGCATAGATGTTTGGGCCATATATCTCGTAGTGGAATGGAAAATCTCTCTCATTTTGGCTACTTACATGTGTTATCTTTCTCTGATTTTTCATTTTGTGAGCACTGTCAATATGGAAAGCAAACCAAAAATGTGCATAGAATGCACATTCACTCTTCAATTCAGCCTTTAGATCTCATTGATATAGATGTGTGTGGTCCTATGCCCACAAGGTCATTAGGTGGTTCTCTTTACTTTTTCACTTTCATAGATGATGCTACTAGAAAAGTTTGGGTATATCCTATAAAATCGAAGGATGAGGTATTGCCCACTTTCAAAAAATGGCTTGCTTTAATTGAGATTGAAAAGGGAACCAAGCTCAAAGATTTATGTTGAGATAATGGAGGTGAGTATACCTCACATGAATTCAGCCTTTTTTTCCAATCTAGAGGAATTTGTAGAGAGTTTAAAGCTCCTTATACCCAATTACAAAATGGTGTAGGTGAAAGGATGAATAGAACTATTCAGGATAAAGTAGTCTCTTTGTTGCAGCATGCAAACCTCTCACAAGGCTTTTGGGCAGAAGCAGTATTGATTGCAGTTCATGTGGTTAACCTTTCACCTAGTACTAATAAAGCTATAAAAGTGGAACAAGAGTTATGGACAAGGAAGCCACCATATTAAGATCATCTTTGAGTTTTTGGGTGTGAAGCATATGTTCATATACCCAAGAATCTTAGACAAAAGTCGGACCATAAGTCAAAGAAATGCATCTTTCTTGGATATGGTCGAGAAGGACAATTTGGATATCACTAATGGGATCTTGAAACACGATCAGTGATAAGAAGTAGTGATGTCATTTTCAATGAGTCTATGATGTATAAAAAGTCCATTAAGGAGGTTGAAGTGAGAAGAGTGGTGTTTGAGGATACTAGTCCTCCAATTAGCATGCATAAAAATGTTACACATAGGGACGTTCAAGAGAATGTTCGATCAGATCAGTCTACAAATGTTCCTGTTCAGCAACCATTGAGATGCTCTACACGTGTCTCACATCCACCTGATAGATATGTTCGAGGTTTAGATTTTGTTATGTTAATAGATGCCTATGAGCCTTCTTGCTACAAAGAGGCTATGTAAACAGAGGATCATATCAAGTGGGAGCATGCCATGAAGAGTGAGTTGGATTCTATTCACAAGAATGGTACTTGGGATTTAATACCTTTTCCAAAGGGCAAGAAAGCTTTGCCATGTAAATGGGTATATAAGCTAAAACTCACATGAGATAGTGCTTCTCCAAAGTATAAAGCACGACTTGTTGCAAAATGTTTTAAGCAACAACATGGTGTTGATTTCGAGAAAATCTTCTCTCCTGTGTTCAAGATGAATACCCTACACATGTTTCTTGGTGAACCAACCTCCCATGACACACTCTTTTCTTCTATTACCAATCCTCTTTTTACTTCACCATTTTTGTCTATAGAGCCTGCTATTGGACACCCCATGTTACCTAGTATAGAAGGACACCCAAGACCCATCGAAGGTAGTTTAGGAATCCCCGCATACCCCCGTTCTCACATGCCTCTTCCCCATGATCCTTACTTCCCATTTGCCTCCTCCATCTTTCCCTACACTTCAATCACGACCATAGCCCCACCCCATTATGTGTCTTTCATGGAGAGTTTCATTCATGTCCTCACCCCACACATGTTAGGCTCACAAACACTCACTTCCACTTCATTGTACACACACACCATGATCACTTCACCTACCATCCCCACTTACATGGTAGCTCCAGCATGTACCACATTGTCCAATCCCATGGACATTTCACCATCCATAGCACCTCCCCTTCCCCCCACGATTCCACCATCTCCCACTCCCCTAACCACCAACTACACTGGCACCTACCTCTTTGTTAGACATAGCATCCACCATTCCCACGGTTCCACATTGTTCCCCTTGCATCTCATACTGTATAGAATACATTCAATACAATAATTTACTGTGCATCTCAACTACAACAAGAGTACCAAAGACAAGAAGATTGGAATGTTTCCTTCTAAGCAGAGTTGTAGAGACTACAAGCAAGAGTCATTGCCTTCAAAGCCGACAACGAAACACTCTAGTGGAATACTTCACCTTACAATAAGCTCATACAGAACTAGAGGCCAAGATGTCAAATGTCAATGCTCAAGCAGCCAAAGAATTGGAGAACTTGCTCCAAGTGCAAACTCTTACCAATGCCAAACTACAAAGAAATCTAGGTCTCCTCAAGAAGCACACGTCTATGACATTGGAAGAGAACAAGCATCTACAACAACAAAACCAAGATAATCTTGAAGTTGTTATGGAAAAGACCATAGGCAGAGAGATTAGTCCTACAAAGTATCAAGTTGTTCCGTCAAAAGACATAAGGATACTACTCAAGGAGCATGCCAATTTTTTAAAGTCATATGAAAGGCTGTAATCAGAATGTGTAGACCTCAAGAAGTAGTTAGCCACTATCAACACATCTCAATAGGAATTGACCATCCTCCCTCAGCCTATAGAGGAAGTGGAAGCCCTTAGGAATCAGGTGAAAGAACTACAAGCAAGACTCCTACCATATGAAAGGCCACCCTCTCCAATTGAGGGCCCAGAACCTGACATAGTGGTGGAAATATTGGTCCAAGAAGGTTTGAAGAATCGTATGAGCCTATGCTAGTCCCTGAAGGGTGTGTCACTATTGAGGGCCAAGACACCTTTGAGATAGAAGTACTAGATTGGCTCAAAAGGGTAGAATAGATAGGCCAAACCCATGAGGATAGAGTAGCCGTACAAATCCAGTCACTTTCCAATTTGGAAGACACAATTCTTAAGTCCTCTTATTTTTAGAACCTATCCCATCAATAGCTAGTATGTCGTTTTAGCCTATTTTGCAAGTCTCTTTATATTTAAATTAGTTCATGAGACCTTTCTTTTCTACTTTTGGTACTACGAATCATATGTCAGTCTTTGATCAATTTTCATTTTATTTGCAATCCATATAACCTATTCCAAGACTTCTCGAGAGTCAATAGCTTTGACCTAACTATCCACTAATTACTATGAAAACTCACACTAAACAACCTGCATGCTTAGAAAGACTAGAAGCATCATCGATAGATAAAGTATGAATGATTTTAGTGGAAAACCCTAAATTCTCTACTATAACTTTAAGAGGCTCGATGATTTTGTGGTTGCTCTGAAAGGTACATTGAAAGAAGTGAATCAATGTCAAAAACTTGAAACAAGGGGGGTGAAGGATTTTTGATTATTTCAAAACAAAATTTCTCTATTTGGCCAAGTTCAGAATTGATATGCAAAATTGAGTGCTTATGATTGGGGTAGCTGCTCTACAAGGCTTAACAAGAAAAAAAACCAACAAATATGTCACACAAGAAATGCGAGCTGATACACTCTCAATAGACAGTGGATGATGTTGTAAGAAAAAAATAACAGCACAGAGGAATAGACTAGTAGACAAAGTTGAGAGAAAAATGCAAACAAAGATAGAAGTGGATTAAGAGATAGGGAGCTCAAATTTGTAGATTCCCAAGCATAATGCAATTACAATGATGTTCATGTCCACCTGTGTGCTCCCAAGGTGGAGCTTAGATGGCAATCTAGATAGACTCTAGATGAAGGGCTTACTAGTGCACAATGCTATAGATAAACGTAGTCAAGAGATACAAAATAGTCGGCAAAATATACAATCCAACAATATCTCCATGACTAGAAGTGTTGAGGTTTGAGTTCTATGGAAGCACACGAAAATAACAATGAAGAAGAAGAAGCTTGGATCACAACACATAATAGTGAATGTATTACCACTAGAATGTACAAAGATAAGTGCCCTGGTGGTCCTAGTGTGTCCACACATGTCACTACCTAAAATATCAACAAATCCCCCCTAGGAGTGATGCGGTGAACAAGGAGTTGGCACTCATGTATAAGGAAGTGCCAAGCTATGTGGAATCACTCCACAAAAGGAAGTAAGCCCAAAGCTTTGCAGAAATCTTCAAACTTCTCCCTAGGCAAGGCCATCATGAAAAGGTCTGCAATGTTCTCTTGCATGGGGACATATGCCAAGCTGATCTCTCCAGCAGAGAACCTCTCCCTAACATAATGATAATGCACCTCAATGTGCTTAGTGCAAGCATGGAACACAGGGTTCCTCCCAAGTGCCAATGTGCTTTGACTGTCAATGAAGATGGTGGTGGCAAAAGAGTGATCAACACCCAAATCAGTCATAAGGCGTTTGAGCCACACACACACTCAACAATCATTGTGAAAGCTGCCCTACACTCAGCCTCACAACTAGAAGTGGCCACAATAGGCTGCTTCTTGCTCAATCAAGATATACATGAGCTACCAAGAATGAAGCAAAGGCCACTAGTGGACACATGAGTGTCATTGCAACCAACCCAATCAGAATCAGAAAAAGCATGTGAAAAAGCATGTAAATATGGTGGTAGTCATCCTCCCTTGGGATAAGACAACCCAAGTAGCCGAGTACCACTCAAGTAGCAAAAGATCTGCTTAACTGCCTACCAATGCTTGCTCATGGGCAATGCATAATCTTGCCCATCTATGTGATAGCAAACTAAATATTTTGGCCAAGTAATGCATAAGTAAATCTAGCATCCAACAACCTACTGACAGAGAACAACATCAAATGCATCTCGAACATCATGAAGACTCAATCATAAACCTATCTCCAAGAGTGGCAATAGGTTTTTCATCTTCAAGGCCAACATGCTACAATAATGTAACAATATATTTCGTTTGGCATAAAGCTATTCCACCATCAACTTGCATAAATCGAATGCCTAAATAATGATGCAAATGCCCCAAATCAGACATCTCAGATGAGGCATGCAAGTCAGCCTTAAAATCAGCAATATGCTTCTCATGAGGACCAATGAGAAGCATGTCATCAATGTACATAACAATGATCAGACGCACATCATTTGTATGCTTAACATATAAGGTGCTCTCAGTTGGACTGTTCTCAAAACCATGTGCAATCAGATAGGCATGTATCTTTTCATACCAAGCATGTGATGCTTGCTTTAAACCATATAATGCATTCTTCAACATGCACACTTAGTTTTCATGCCCGTTTTGCACAAAGCCACAAGGCTGAAAAACATACACTTCTTCATGAAAGTCACCATTCCGAAAATGTAGTTTCAATGTCCAATTGATGTACATTCCAACCATGATAAGCTACAAGTGCACAAATTCTATGAACAATAGTCATTCGGCATGTAGGTGCAAATGTCTCATCAAAATCAATGCCTCTTTCCTGTGCGTAACCCTTTGCAACAAGCGTAGCCTTATACTTTTCAACTATTTCATTAGGTGTATGCTTCAGCTTGTATACAAACTTAGTGCCAATGGCCTTCTCGCTAGGAGACAGTCACAAAGGTGCATCTAATTTGTTGTCACACAAACTCTGCACCAACCATTTTGGCATAGTTTTTGCCTCCTCAATATCAGCTCTCTCATCAACAAGTGCATCATGTAAGTCTTCATCAGAAATGGAATGATCTACATCATCACCTGAAACTTGCAAAGGCCAAGAAGTTGCCTCATTAGGACCAACACTAGATTGTCCACATGTAAAAAAGAGGCAAAAAAGCATCATACATGTCTTTGAAGCCAAAAAATGTCTCCTTAGTACATTAAAGTAATGGTTGAATAGCATCTTTGACAGAAACAACATCATGGCTAACCAAAATGTGTTTAGTTTGTGGATGATATAGATGATACCCTTTGCTTCCAAAATTGTACCCAACCAAAATACATTTCACTACTTTATCATCCAATTTCCTACATTGTTGCTCAAGCACTAATGCATATGCCAGACAACCAAAAATAGGCAAGTGAGCAACAAATGGCTTGCAACCATGCCAAGCCTCATATGGATTGATAGACTACAATGCTTTAATGGGACACTTGTTAAGTACATATGTTGCACACATAATAGTCTCAAGCCAGAAACTATGTGGTAAAGCCATACTCTTGACCATACACCTTGCCATCTCCATGAGTGACCTATTCTTCTGTTCAGCAACTCAATTCTATTGAGGTGTATATGGCACTGTACACTGATGTTTTATCCCATGTTCAACTAGAAATGCATTAAATTCAGAAGACATATATCCCCGTACGATTAGAACGGAGGGTGCCCATTTTACATGCTGACAGATTTTCAGCCAAAAACAAAAACTCTTTGAAGCACATAAACACTTCAGACTTTGTTTTCAATGGATATACCCATGCATACCTACAAAAATCATCAATGAAAGTCACAAAGTAAAGATAGTTTCCAAAAAGAGGGTGTTTGCATAGCACCATAGAGATCACTGTAAACAAGCTACAATTTCTAAGTAGCTCGAACTGAACCATCTTTTGCAAAGGAGGTACACTGCTTGCCCAAAATAGAAGCTTCACAGACATGTTTATCGGGTGCCTGAATTTTCGACAAAGAGGACACCATTTCAGATTTCTATAGATGTAGCAAACCAGCAAGATTCAAATGACCAAAGTATGCATGCCAAAACTTTGCATCTGGCATAGCCTGAGAATCATGTACTGCACATGCTAAATCATTCACAGATTTTTCATAGTCTATGAGCTTATACAACCCACGCCATAAAATGCCAGAAGCAATAATCACATCGCCATTTGACAGATGATGAACTATACATCTATCATCAACAAATTTCACAACCAAGACAATCTTCACTAAAGCTGAAACTGATAACAGATTCTTCTTCATACTCGGCACAAATAAAGCATCTGACAATGTAAAAGAACTACCATCAATAGTAGTTAGAATGATCTTACCAACTCCCATGATAGGATAAGAGGAGTTGTTGATGCATGTAATAGTATTCCCTATAGGGGCACGCTTGAGTAAAGTGAAGAAACTGTGCTGCGAGGTAATATGTTTGGTTGAACCACTATCAAAGTACCAAACATCTGAATCTACTATAGACATACACTGTTTAGGAGAAGATGGGTCAAAATTCCAAAGATTATTAAATGCCCATTCTTCATTTTGCACTAGATTAGCATACTTTGTTTTCGGTGTAGAGGCCTCTACAACAACCATTCTAGCCTCTTTTTTCTTTACCTCTTTTGCAACCAGTTTTGGATAATTCTTTATGAAATGATCATTTTCTTTACAGTGCTTGCAATACAATTTTTGCTTTTTTGTTTTCTTCTAGTCTCTTTTATCCTTTTTTTATTGTGTAGAATTAGTAGATTTTTGCTTACTAGTAGAAGAGCCCCATTTACATTTGCCCTTTTGACTAGCTAGGAAAGATTGATCTGCAACATGCATAATGGAAATGTTCTACCTAGACTGATCTTCTTGCAATAGAACAAAGACTAACTCTTCACATTTTAAGGCGTTTGGATTGCCTTTCATCATCAAACGAAGAATAAAACCAAAATTCTGATATGAATTAGGAAGACCATTTAGAACCGTTGATATATTTAGGTAGTGATGTGTGTGAACACTCTAGGACCGCCAGGGCACTTTTTTCCCTCTTTAGGAGGTTTTTTTCCCTGGCTTGTATATATGCCTAGTGCCCTAATGGGCTACATATCATTGTACATTCTAGTGGTAATACATTCAATATTGTGTGTTGTGATCCAAGCTTCTTCTTCTTCTTTATGTTGTTCGTTTGCTTCCACAGATATCTAACTCAAACAATTGGCACCAGAGCAGGTCATTGCTTCATCCAGGGCATTGTCTACACCTCCCCGAATGTAGTGTCAAGTTCGTCGAAATCACGATCTGAGCTCGTTTCGGCCTCCAAACGCACTATTGCAATGCTTGTGCATGTTATTTCATCTTTTTGTGCCAAAGGTATATGCATGTTTTGGTTCGCCTGTATAAGCATCTCAAAGTTTGCTACAAGTTTAGCAGAACTTGTCTAGGCAGTTCCGTTCAACTTTCTGAGATACAATCAATTTTGTGCATCAAGGTATTTTAGTCACCGGCCATGGCTGAAAGTAGTGATGTATTCTATATGTTGGCTATTGAGGATAAGTCGGATGGTACCAACTACCCGTTGTGGGCTTATATGATGCGACATGTATTGGTTGCAAAAGGACTGTGGAACATTGTGTACGGTGTTGAAAAACATCCTATCACACCTGCAACTATTACAACTGTAGGTACTGAAGCTGATGTAAAAGGTGTCGAAGATGATGATATTCTGCATATTCCTATTCTTGTTGCAGTTTTTGCTACACCTACTGTAGAGCAGATTCGTTGGGATGGCAGAGATGCTCAAGCACAGGAACAATTGATTTCTATTGATGAGGTTATACAAAATGGCTCACTTGTGCAGACCGTTCTAAATGGTCTTCCTGATTCATATCAGAGTTTTGCTTCTACTCTTCGGTCGATGATGAAAGGCAATCCAAATGCCTTGTCATTTGAGGAGTTAGTCCGTGTTCAGTTGCAAGAAGGTCAGTCTAGGTAGAACAGGTCAATTATGCGTGTTGCAGATCAAGCTTTCCTGGCTAGTCAGAAGGGCAAAGGAAAATGGAGCTCTTCAAGTAGTAAGCGAAAATCTTCTAATTCTGCACAATCAAAGAGGGAAGACAAAGATGAAAAGAAATTAAAAAAAAAAAAATTGTTTTGCAACTACTGTAAAGGAACTGATCATATCATAAAGAACTGTCCAAAACTGGGTGCTAAAGAGGCAAAGAAGAAAGAGGCTGGAATGGTAGTTGCAGAAGCCTCTACACCAAAAACAGAGTCTGCTAATCTTGTGCAGGAAGAAGAATGGGTGTTTACTATTGTTTGCAATTTTGACCCATCTTCTCATGGGTAATGCATGTCTGCAGTAGACTCAGATGTTTGGTACTTTGATAGTGGGGCGACCAAACATATTACCTCGCAATGCAATTTCTTCTATTCACTCGAGCCTACCCCTACAGGGAATTTTGTTACATGCACCAACAAATCCTCTTATCCTATTATGAGAGTTGGTAAAATCATTTTGACTACTACTGATGGTAGTTCTTTCTCTTTGTCAGATGCTTTGTTTGTGTCAGGGATCAAGAAAAATCTGTTATCAGTTTTTGCATTAGCCAAGATTGGCTTGGTTGTGAATTTTTTTGATGACAGATGTACAGTTCATGATTTGTCAAATGGCGATGTGATTATTGCTTCTGGCATTTTATGTCTTGGGTTGTATAAGCTCATAGACTATGAAAGATCTGTAAATGATTTGGCATGTGCAGTACATGATTCTTAGGCTATGTCAGATGCAAAGCTTTGGCATGCACGCTTTGGTCATCTGAATTTTGCTAGTTTGTTACGCCTGCAGACATCTGAAATGGTGTCCTCTTTGCCCAAACTTGAGGCACCTGAAAAACATGTTTGTGAAGGCTATATTTTGGGCAAAATGCAGCGTTCTTCCTTTCCAAAAGATGGTTCAGTTCGGGCTACTCAGAAATTACAACTTGTAAATAGTGATGTCTATGGTACTTTCATCGATGATTTTTCCATGCATGCATTGGTATATCCATTGAAGGCAAAGTTCGAAGTGTTCATGTGCTTCAAACAGTTTTTGGTTTTGGCTGAAAATCTGTTAGCATGTAAAATGGGCACCCTCCATTCTGATCGAGGGGGGCAGTATATGTCTTCTAATTTTAATGCATTTCTGGTTGAAATAGGTGTCCCACTAAAGTGATACAGTCTATCACTCCATATGAGGCTTGGCATGATCGCAAGCCATCTGTTGCTCATCTGCGTGTTTTTGGTTGTTTGGCATATGCACTAGTGCCTAAACAACATCGCAGAAAATTGGATGATAAAGTAGTAAAAATGTATTTTTTTTTGGTACAGTTCTGAAAGTAAAGGCCATCATTTGTATCATCCACAGACTAAACACATTCTGGTTAGCCGTGATGTTGTTTTTGTGGATGATGCTATGCAGCCATTGCTTTCATGTACTAAGGAGACATCTGTTAGCTCCAAACACATGTATGATAATTTGCTACCTCTTTTTACAGGTGGACACTCTAGTGCTAGTCTTGATGAGGCAACTTCTCAGCCTTTGCAGGTTTCATGTGATGATGTAGATCATCCCATTTCTGATGCAGATTTACATGATACACTTGTTAATGAGAGACCTGACATTAAGGAGGCAAAAACTATGCCAAAATGGCTGATGTAGACTTTGCATGACAACAAATTAGATGCACCTCTGTCATATCGTACTCGATCAGGCTCTCATAGTGCCTCGTTTGCATTAGATTGCTATGTTATGGCTGCATCTAGTCTCTGTGATGAGGATGAGCCTGTTTAATTTGACGAAGCACAAAATTGAAAAAATTGGATGGCTATTATGCAATCTGAATATGATGTTATAATGAAGAATGGTACTTGGTCTTTATGTGACTTGCCTCTTGGCAAGAAGGCCATTGGCACAAAGTGGGTTTACAAGCTAAAACGTAAGCCTGATGGAATAGTTGACATGTATAAGTCTAGGCTTGTTGCAAAGGGTTATGCATAGGAAAGAGGCATTGATTTTGTCGAGACCTTTGCACCTACATGTCGTATGACTACTGTTCGGAGCATATGTGCATTTACAGCCCATCATGGTTGGAATGTACATCAGTTGGACATTGAAACTGCATTTCTGAATGGTGATTTGCATGAAGAAGTGTATATTTTTCAGCCCCGTGGCTTTGTGCAGAAACGGCATGAAAACCAGGTGTGCATGTTAAAGAAGGCATTATATGGTTTAAAGCAAGCACATGTGCTTGGTATGAGAAGATACATGCCTATCTGATTACACATGGTTTTGAGAACAGTCCAACTAAAAGCACCTTATATGTTAAGTGTGCTAATGATGTGCTTCTAATCATTGTTGTCTATGTTGACGACATGTTACTCACTTGTCGTATTGAGAAACATATTGCTGATTTTAAGGCTAATTTGCATGCCTCATTTGAGATGTCTGATTTGGGGCATTTGCATCACTATTTGGGCATTCATTTTATGCAAGTTGATGGTGGAATGGCTTTGTGTCAAACGAAATATATTGACACATTATTGCAACGTTTTGGCCTTGAAGACTGTAAGTCTATTGCCACTCCTATGGGGAAGGGTTTATGATTAAGTCTTCATGATGCTAGAGATGCATTTGATGTTGTCCTCTATCGGCAGGCTATAAGATACCTGATTTACTTATGCATTACTCGACCAGATATTCGGTTTGTTGTCTCACAGATGAGCAGGTTTATGCATTGCTCAGGAGTCAAGCATTGGCAAGCGGTTAAGCACATCGTTCCTTACTTGAGTGGTACCCGGCTACTTGGTTTGTTTTATCCCGGGGGGGATCATTACCACCTGATTTGCATGCTTTTTCTGACTCTGATTGGGCTGGTTGCTATGACAGTCATGTGTGCACTAGTGGATTTTGCTTCATGCTTGGTAGCTCATGTATATCTTGGTTGAGCAAGAAGCAACCTACTATGGCCACTTCCATTTGTGAGGCTGAGTATAGGGTAGCTTTCACAACGATTGTTGAGTGTGTGTGGCTCAGACGCCTTATGGCTGATTTGGGTGTTGGTCAGTCTTCTGCCACCACCATCTTCACTGACAGTTAGAGCACATTGGCAGTTGCAAGGAACCCTGTGTTCCATGCTCGCACTAAGCACATTGAGGTGCATTATCATTATGTCAAGGAGAGGTTCTGTGCTGGGGAGATCAGCTTGGCATATGTGCCCATGCAGGAGAACATTGCAGACCTTTTCACAAAGGCTTTGCCTAGGGAGAAGTTTGAAGCTTTTTGTAAAGCTTTGGGCTTACTGCCTTTTGTGGAGTGATTTCCAGATAGCTTGGCACTCCCTTATACATGAGTGCAAACTACTCGTTCACCGCATCACTCCCGAGGGGGATTTGTTGATATATTTAGGTAGGGATGTGTGTGAACACTCTAGGACTACGGAGGCACTTTTTTAACTCTTTAGGAGGTTTTTTCCCCCGGCTTGTATATATGCCTATTGCCCTGATGGGCTACATATCATTGTACATTCTAGTGGTAATACATTCAGTATCGTGTGTTGTGCTCTAAGCTTCTTCTTCTTCCTTGTGTTGTTCGGGTGCTTCCACAAGCATCTAACTCCAACAAGAATATTCTACACAAGTGAACTGTCAGGCAAGACTTCATTAGTAGAAATCAACTATTCTTTCAAATATTTGATCTTTGTCAAAAAATTATCCATGAAATCACCTTCATTTGTATGCTCACTCTCCAACTGTTTTCAGAGGTAAGTAACATGAGCCTGATGAAAAGAAGGAGATTCTATGTCTACCTACACTGAATGTTTTTGGCAATGACTATTACTTATTTTTTCACTTGAAATGATTCTTGAAGACACCTTGCAATGGAAATATGAAGAGGGTTTGGAGATGGGAATCCAAGCCAAGCTCAACACACTACATCCCATGACCCACCCTCTACAAAGCTATGTCTTTTGAACATGATGCTGAGAAGGATTTTCAATCTATTACCAAGTCCATTCGCTTACAACAAACGCACCAATGATGACAACCAATCAAGTCTAATTTTCCTTTCAAGCGTCCCTTCACTAGTCTTTCTCCTACTTTTCAGTGCCCACCTACTTTCCCATGCCCACCTACTTTTCACCACCCTTCCTAGTCCAATTTGTCAGCAATATCCAAGCCCACTCCCCTACAAGCCACAAAACCTCCAACCCTTCAAACTACAATGATGGATGCTCAACAAAAAAGGCCGTATCACTTGCTTGCATTGTGGTAAGTTTGGTCATACTAAAGCTAAATGTAAGCTCCAAACTAACGACATGGAACCTATCAAAGCTCAAGTACAAAACATGGAGGTGGTTCTTGAAGACATTCAACTTGATTGGACCGAAGAAGCATTGGAACAAGATCTAAGGACCTTGGGTAACAAAATTTCTATTCATTCTTTACTTTACATGCAAGGTATTATTAATGGTAAATTTGTTAATATTTTACATGACGATGGTAGTTTGTATGACTTTATTTCTCATACTCTAGTTAAAGATCTCCAATTAAACCCACTTCCTTCTATGTATAAAGTTAAGGCTGCATTTCAAGGAAACAGATATTATGTTACAAGTGAAATGCTTAACATTCAGATTTGTATAGGTTCATACATATGAATGCACATTTTTAATTGCTCTTTTGTAGTCATATGGTGTTATACTTGGTATGCCTTTTCGTCATCATTATAATCCATGCATTGATTATCATACACACACAATGATTTTAAGTTTAACAATCAAGATAATTTTTTGTGTGCAATACATGACTTCCAACCATTTCCATTAATTAGTCATACTCAAATAAAACATGCATTTAGGAAAGGATACAAATAATGTATTGTTTTTGTCAATAACATAGTTGGTTATACACATACACTTCCTCATGCACATAAATTGTTTATGGATTCCTATAAGGATTGTTTTATGGCTGATTTTCCTTCTAAACTACCACTCTAGGTAATCTCTTGATCACAACATAGACTTAATTCCTAGTAGTTCTCCTCCCCATAAAGCACCTTATAGGCATGGACCTTTATATCAACAAGAAATAACTACTCAAGTTAAGGATTTTCTCCATAAAAGACTAAAAAGACATAGTTCTTCTCCTTTTGGAGCACCTGTTCTTTTAGTAGAGAAGAAGAACAAGACTTATAGGATGTGCATTGACTATAGAGCACTCAATAAGACCACAACTAAAAATAGATATCCTATTCCTAGGATAGATGATTTGCTAGATAATCTTCATGAAGCACATGTTTTTAGCAAAAATGATCTTAAATTTGGGTATCATCAAATAGGAATGACACAAAATGACATTTATAAGACTACCTTTAGAACTCAAATTGGTCATTTTGAATTCATGGTAATGCCTTTCGGATTTACCAATGCACCTGCTACATTTACATGCATGATGAATAATATTTTTCTTGAATACCAAGCTTTTGTTCTTGTTTTCTTTGACGATATACTTGTCTATAGTGATAATGATGATGACCATGAAAAGCATTTAGCAATGCTTTTTAATTTGTTATGCAAAAACAAACTTTATGCCAATCATGAAAAGAGTTACTTTTTCCAAAAAGAATTAGAGTATTTAGGACATATTGTTTCTATTCAAGGTGTTCATGTAGATCCAAAGAAAATTAAAGTAATTGAAGAATGGACTATGCCTCAATCTGTGAATGATGTCTGCTCTTTTCTAGGATTAGCTAGTTTTTATAAAAAGTTTGTAAAAGGTTTTTCTTATTTAGCACTCCCAACAAGAAAAAGTTAAAATTTGCATGGGGATTAGCACAACAAGAATCTTTTGAAAAATTCAAACATGCACTTTCTCATGCATCTATTTTGCAATTACCAGATTTTACACAACCTTTCCATGTAGTTACAAATGTTAGTGGTTTAGGTATAGGTGTTGTATTAATGCAAAATGACCATCCTATTGCATTTGAAAGTAGGAAACGTAAACCTTCATAAAAGAATTATAGTACATATGATAAGAAACTTTTAGTTGTTGTACATGCTTTAAAAATTTGGAAACATTACCTTGTGGGTTTAGAAGTCATCATCAAAAGAAACCAAAATCAACCATTGATTTTTGGCCGACACATTAAATGGGCTTCATTCATACAAAATTTTTCAGCCTAGATTCAATGTTAACCTGACAATGCTAATGTTGTAGCTGATGCCCTTAGTCATTTCCCATCCCCACAAACAAAACTTGTTTCAATCAATAATATTTCTACTATTCATATTCATTCATTTCATGACATGATTCCTACTTATGCATCTGATTTGTATTTTTCACAAACATGGAATGCTTTCAATAATTCTACAACATTTAGTGAGGATCACGACACTTCTCATAATGGATTCTTGTATTTCCAACACAAGTTATGCATTATGCAAGGTTTTAAAGAATTTGCCATGAAAGAGATGCATAAACCACCATATATGGGTCATAGGGGCATACAAAGTACTATTTCTACATGTAAAGAATTTTTCTTTTGGCCACATATGGAAAAGGATATTGCACAGTATGTTTCCCATTGCATTGTGTGTCAACGTGTGAAACCACATCATGGTTAATGCCACTTTCCATACCTAATGGCCCATGGGAACAAATTTCTATGGATTTTATTACTGGTCTTCCTACAACTTCATCTCATAATGATATGATTTGGACAATTGGTGATAGGTTTAGTAAACAAACATGTTTTATTCCTTGTAAAAAGACTCTTTCTGCATCTCAAGCTACAAAGTTATTTATTAAATGTATTTTTCCACATCATGGTCTTCCAAAAGTTACTCTTTGAGATGGAGATGTTCATTTTTGTAATCACTTTTGGGTTGCATTATTTGAGAATTTAGGTTCCAAAATAGACTTTAGCGTTACATTTCATCCTGAAAGTAATGGGCAAAGTGAAGCTACAAATAGTACTATTATAAATTTATTATGTTGTTATTCTTTAGATAATCCAAGGAATTTTGATGTGAAACTTCCTTTACTACAATTTGCATATAATGGCACAACACATACCAATATTGGGCATGCACCATATGAAATTGTATATGGTAAAAATCTTCCCACTCCCATTACCATAACACAACTTCAACAAGAGATTGAAGAGTTTTGAAACAATGGGGTGAGGGCCACTCTCTAGTGTAGTCCGTGTAATAAATGGGAACACATGCATGCATAATGTCCCATGAGTATAACATAGCAGTTCTATGGGGAATTGGGGCATGAGGACAAGGAATGCTACTACCTCAAGATAACTCTAGGAAATATTGGGAGCAGGATGCACCTATCCCCCAACCTTTGATTCTTGGGGAAGCCCCATGTGCCCCACTTTTCTACTCTACTCCACCTTCTCCTACGATAGGGAATGGATCCAATGATGTAGCTCGTGGAACATGCAACTAACCAAGGAGACCCATCATGTGTTTTTGATGTTGTGAGTATGACCATTTCGAACGTAGGTGACCTCTATCAAAGAATGCATTATCTTGCACAAATTATGTACATGACTATGATGATTGTACAAAAGACTTTATGATGAAGGAACCAAGCAAAAACAACAAATATTTTCACATTTCCCATGGATCCGACTACCTTTGAATGTAATTCCATACCCTCATCATCCACCCACATGGTACAATTACAAGAACAGAAAGAACTTGGAGAAGCTTGTAGGAGGTAGAAAAGTGAGTTGCAAAGCAACGAAGTTTGGTCTCGTCAACCGGCACAAGGCCAGCCCATGAGCTTATGGAGACTCAAATAGACCTTATAGGCATGCAATAAATGCAACACCTTATAGGCATGCAATAAATGCAATAAGATGCACTATTTTTTGGAGCATCAATGAGAAAGATTCAATACAAAACAGATAGGTTTGCTCATCAACTAGCTCAAGAAACTTACTATCTATGGAAGAGATAATGAACATCAAATGCTCATAGTGAGTAGCGTGATTACAATTAGAAAAAATAATTTTATGGGAGTGATACACATAGGGTTGAGTGTATATAATGCACAAGAGTATAAGGAACAAGAAAAATATGCTATAGGGATGAATCACACACTCAACGGTGGTAACTCCTATTTTTCAAGAATACACAAAGATTGACCCAGAGACACCAAAACTAGAATTTCTCCCAATCTACTAAACCAAATGCTACACAAATTTATAGACATAAATGAGACAATAATACCTTTCCAATGAGCCATCTATCATCCAGCTTGGACCTTTAGAGAGAGCAACAACCTCTACAAACTTACTATTGGCAAAGAAGATGATGCAAAAAAATGGAGATGCAAGACAATGATGGTCACGCGTGTATGTATACTGCTTCCATGTATTTTACAAATGATTTGAAGTCTTTATAGAGACTCTAGAAGGGCTCCACAACTTTTACAAGTGGATTTTGAATTCAAATGAAGGCAGTAAGAGTTGTTGGAGGGAATCAATTCACTTTCCTAAAATCTAGGAAAAGTGAAAATCTAGTTTGATCTACTTTTAGCTAATTGATTGATTGGTTGAATGCAACTCAACCACTTCAAATTCATGGAATTTGGGCTCTATCTTTCTACTTTTACATGTGTAAACATCAAGGTTTTTACAATGGTAAAAGATCCATGAAAAAACTTTTAAAAAAAGGATAATAAGTGAGCATAAGAAAAAGAATTCTTCAACGGATATTCTACCAACATATCCAAGCCATAGCTTTTGATGTAGATCAAATCCACCTCAAGCATAGTGTAAGCTTGATGTTCCAACAGCTCCCCCTCAAGCTAAAGTATGCTTGAGTCTTCATTCTCTAATAGGTTTAATATCTACCATAGCTTTGAATTTTCAAAGCGTTATTCCATCAAGTGCCTTTGTCATCATATCTGCTACTTGTTTTTCACATGGAACAAAAGAAATTTCAATCTCCCTTGCCATGAGCTTCTCTCTAACGAAGTGGTAATGGACCTCTATGTCTTTGGTTCTTGCATGGAAAAGAGGGTTTGCTGCTAGATGCATGGAACTTACATTATCTCTAAATATGTGAGGTTTGGAACTCACAAGTCCCAAAACTATATACAATGCTTTTAACCATATTGCCTCTTGAGTTTCTATGGTCAAACCTCTGTACTCTGATTCAATTGAGGATAAAGCAGCTAAAGATTGCTTCATGGAACTCCATGACACTAGCTTTGAACCTACAAATGCTAAGTAACGAGATGTACTTTTTCTATCATCCTTAGCTCCTGCTCAATCTGCATCTGAATAGATTTTGATATCTAAATCTAAAGAAATAAGGATATAATATGCCTTCATTAATTGTACCTTTGAGACACTTAAGTACTCTCTTAGCTGCATCCATGTGTGGTCTTCTTGGTGAGTGCATGAATTGACTAAGCACTCCCACACTATATGAGATGCATGCCCTTGTATGAGTAGCATATATCAAGCTACCTACCAAGCTTTGATACTCTTTAATGTCTTCAATTTCCTCACCTTCATAAACACTAAGTTTATGATTCATCTCCAATACTCTTTAATGTCTTCAATTTTCTCACATTCATAAATACTAAGTTTATGATTCATCTCCAAACTTAAAGGTGTACTTGTAGGTTTAGTGTTCTCCATTTTGAACTTAAGAAGTAGATCCTGAATGTATCTTCTCTGAGTCAAATACATTCCTTCATCTGTGTACATTGTTGAAAAAAAACAAGGAGCAATCTTAGAGAATTATTTTGGTAATTTAGATATTCAAAAAGTGATTCAATACTTGGATAATGCTAAAGCCACAAGTTCGTATCCACTTGAGGACAAAGGAAGCATCAAAGGACACTCAAGGGAGTTGGAAAAGCAAGAAGAATGCATTGAAGAGTCAAGAGACAAGGAAGGGGTAGATGAAAGGTCACACATTCGCTCATACATGCATGAAGGTGCATTTTCGGGACACAAGGACTGAGAAGAAGCATCTAAAAGTGTCAAGGGACCAGAGGAGCATGCCCAAGAAGTTTCAGCACTAGAGCATCTCTATAATTGAGGTTTTGTATAAGTTTCTCACACTAGACCCTCTCTCTCTAGTGTAGTCTGTGAGACATACCCAACTTGTAATAGATGGTTCTCTCTGTGCATCAATCTAAATTCTATGTTTCTTTTCTTGAATGAAACTGTATCTTGCCTTCTTTATGTATATCAATTTACACAGTGATATCGTTCTACCACGTCGAGATATTGGCATTTCTCAGTGACTGAAATTTGTGCATAGGTGAACATACAGGTAGTCTGTTTTGTAATAGTGAGTTGACTCTCTTTTACTCATCCAAATTGAGTGTTTGTTGAATTTTTGGAAAGCTAACAAAGACTACTAAGTGTGGACAAAATCTTGGAGTCATTGGATTTCAGGTGGCAAATCAAATTGCTTGATCTAGGTCATATACTTTTCAGGAGTAGGCTAGGAGACCTACTTGGGCTCATTGTGATTTTGTTGTGGATATAGAGGATTTTTTTCCTCACAGTTGGTATCAGAGCTTTGAAGCTTGGATTAGGTGCAGCACATTACAAGGAACTACATTTGGAGAAGAAGGGGCTTCATCAAAGAAGAAAGAAGTGCCACACGAGGGATTTCTTGACAAGGTAACCTCTATATCATTCTCTCATTTCAATGGCATAATTGGGGCAAAAAGTGGAGTTGTTGGAAAAGGGAAACTACCGACCTTGGAGGCTCAGAGTCACAAATTACCTTATGGGCAAAGGGCTATGGTCCATAGTGAGTGGAGAAGAAGAAAGACCTGATGTAGACCTTGAAGATGCAACCACTACCAATGCACAAAGGAAGGAGCTCAAAGAGTGGGAAGAAATGAATAGAAGAGCAATGTTCCTCATATCTCAGGTAATTTCTAATGCCATGGCTGGTCATATACAAAATTTTGATAATGCCAAGGATGTATGGGATGCTTTGGAAAAGGTTTATGCAACCTCTACAAGAGCTAGGAAAATGCAACTAAAAAATGAGCTCAACACCATGAAGAAAGGTAGTACCCAAAGTGTGGTTGAGTACACACTCAAAATCAAGGATCTAAGGGATCAATTAGCATCAGTGGGATGCAAGGTTGATGATGAAGATTTGGTTCAGGTCACTCTCAATGGATTGAGAGGAGAAGACAAGTGGAAGCCTCTCATTACCACTATCCTCTATCGAGATCCACTTCCATGCTTAGAAGACCTCATTCCTCACTTGGTGGCTGAGGAGGCATCATTTGGAGATTCATCCAAAAACAAGGACACTCATGGTCAGGTCCTATACTCTTCAAGAGGCAAAGGGAGAGGTGGAAGAAGAGGAAGAGGAAGAGGCTACAACAACCAAGGCAACCATCAAAGCAAAGAAGAAGGATAAAGTTCAAGTGACTCTACTTCCCAAGCAAAGGCAAGAGGTAGAGGCAAAGGAAGAGGAGGCTACAACCCCCACAAAGGTATGATTTGCTATAATTGTGGTAAACCAAATCACAGAGCTTCAAATTGTAGATATAAAGATGGTAAATACACTCAAAGAAAGCAAGGGAACTATGCAAATGCTTCAAACAAGGAAAGAGGTAATGATCAATTGCTTGCTATGAGACATTATTATTCAAAGGATGCTAAATATGATACCAAATGGTACATAGACTCAGGGTGCAACAATCATATGCCTTGTGAGGGTGATATATTCACCAATTTGCAGGTTCCAAAGTCCAAAGGGTGTGTGGAGACGGGTGACAACACTGAGCATGTCATAGAGCACATTGGAGATGTAAGAATTGGATCAGCCAAGGTGCTTGAGAAGGTACTGCATGTTCCACCTATTACTAAGAACCTTATTTCAGTAGGTCAAATGGTAGAGAAAGATTTTCAGGTCACATTCAATGACAAAAGATGCTTTATAAGGAATCCTAAAGATGGAAACAAGCTTGTTGCTCAAGGAAGAAAGGAAAGAAGAATGTTCATCTTGGATGTGTCTCCAAATGCAAGCATGGTATGCTTTGTTATGATTGGTAATCAAAGGATTGTTGAACTTGACCTTTGGCACAAGAGAATAGGTCATGTCAACATTCCTAAGCTAAGGAATATGAGCAAGGAAGATCTTGTAAGAGGGCTGCCCATGTTTGAGAACAAAGAGCTTCATGAATTTTGTGATGCTTGTCAACTAGGGAAGCAAGCAAGACAATCATTCCAAAGGAGCACCCATAGAGCTGCAAATCTCTTGGATCTCATCCATACTAATGTATGGGGACCTTCCAAAGAGTCATCCTTGGTAGGATCAAGGTATTTTGTTACATTTATTGATGATTATTCTAGAAAAGTTTGGATATACATCATTAAAGAAAAATCAGATGTGTTCTCTACGTTCAAGAGGTTCAAGCAAGAGGTTGAGAAGGACACAGGTAAATATATCAAAGCCCTAAGGTCTGATGGGAGAATACTTCTGCAAAGAATTCAACTCTTATTTGTATGAGAATGTTATTAAGACAACAAAATGGGGTGGCTGAAAGAAACAATAGGCACATTGTTGAAATTGCAAGGTGTATGATTAATGAAGCACACATGCCATTATTTTATTGGGCTGAGGCTATTTATAATTCAGTTTATTTGATGAATAGGGTACCTACAAGTGGTGTGCATGAGTTGACTCCAAATGAGGCCTACTATGGTAAGAAAGCAAGTGTGGAACATCTCAAGGTTTTTGGATGTACTTGCTATGTGCACATTCCACAGGTAAGATCTAAACTTGATGCAAAATCTAAAAAATGTGTTTTCATTGGCTATTCTACTGAGCAAAATGGGTACAAATGCTATAACCCTTACACCAAGAAGTTGTATGTATCAAGAGATGTGGTATTTAATGAATTTAAACCTTGGTATATAGACAAGGAAAAAGAAAAGGTAATAGATGATGACTTGGATGATGTATCAATTTGTGGTAAAGGTGATATGCAGGTTGAATCAACTCAAATGAGTGGGCCTGAGGCTTTAACATCAAGATCAGCTACCCAAGGACACATGGGAGAAAGAAGAAGTCTATCATAATCACAAACATCCAGGTATAAGTCTCTTAGTGACTCATGATGATCATAAAGGTGATAGTGAGTCACAGGATGAAGAAGACTATGAAGAGGTGGTTACACCACAAGTAAAGCTTTCAAGGTTGAAGAAGCAATTCCCTAAAGGGAATGAGAGGAGATCTTCAAGGCTCAAGAAGCCAATACAAAGGTTAAGTTATGACTCTTTCATTGCCAAGCACTATGCCTATATGATGCAGGTTGTTGGAGATAATGATCCTCAAATTTATGAGGAGGCATCAACAAAGGAGGAATGGAAGAGAGCTATGGATGAAGAGATGAAAGCACTCAAGGACAATGAGACTTGGCAATTAGTGCCTAAAACACCAGGTATGAAAGTGGTTCAAAACAAATGGGTGTATAAGACTAAAAGGAATGCCCATGGCTCACTAGCTAGACACAAAGCTAGGTTGGTTGCTAAGGGGTTCACACAAACTTTTGGTGTGGATTATGAAGAGACCTTCAGCCCCGTGGCTAACAGAAAAACAATAACGACCTTAACAGCTGTATGTGCAGGTAGAAGATGGCCTATATATCAGCTTGATATAAAAAATGCATTCTCTTGAATGGTGAGCTAAAAGAAGAGGTATACATGGCACAACCCATTGGATATGAAGATGTGGATCATCCTGATTTTGTTTGTAGGTTGAAGAAGGCCTTGTATGGACTTAAGCAAGCACCAAAGGCCTAGAATCAAAGGCTTGTGTGTTACCTTGAGAAATGTGGGTACACACAAAGCAAATTTGATCCCTTCACTCTACATGAAGAAAGAAGGGAGTGAGGTGGTATTTATATGTATATATGTGGATGATCTTATCATAATAGGTAGTGATCATGAAGGAATTAAAGACATCAAGTGGAGGCTTGGAAAGGAGTTCAAGGTATCAGATTTGGGTGAGTTAAATTACTCTTTAGGTATTGAAATTGTTTATGCAATGGATGGCATATACCTTTTGCAAAGGAAATACCTATTGGATGCACTTTACAAGTATGGTATGGCTGAATGTAAGGTATTCACTCAACCTATTGATGCAAATACAAAGATAAGCATGTTGGATGGTAAGAAACTTGATGATTTGACATTATATAGAAGCTTGATTGGCTCTTTAATCTATGCAACAATGACTAGACTTGATCTTTCTTATGTGGTAGGAGTACTTGCTCAAATTATGCATGTTGCCACTCAAGAGCACTTAAATGCAGCCAAGAGAGTGCTTAGATATGTGAAGTATACAATCAATAATGGATTTTTTTATAGGTATGGAGAAGAGCTAACCTTTAGAGGATGGAGTGATGCTGATTGGGCTGGTTGTATTGAAAATAGAAGATCCACTTCGGGGTATGTATTCATGCTTGGAAAAAAGAATATCTCATGGATGTCAAAGAAGCAACCTACATTGGCATTGTCTTCAATCGAGGCTGAGTATAGAGCATTAGCTCTAGCTACATGTGAAGCTATGTGCATAAAAAGATTCTAATTGACTTGGATGTGCAGGTTGGAACAATCTCCCTTTATGGAGATAATATGTCATCTATACACTTGGCTAATAATCCCATGTACCATGCTAGGAGTAAACACATTGAAGTGCATTACCATTATGTAAGAGAAAAGGTTGTTACTAATGAAGTGGATGTTCATTTTGTGACCAGAAAGGAGCAGGTTGCTGATCTATTCACCAAAGGATTGGATGCATCAAAGCTAAGAAAGTTCTAGAACATGATGAGCTTGATGGCCATAGACACTTCCTACCTAAGCTTGAGGGGGAGTGTTGAAAAAAAACAAGGAGCAAGCTTAGAGAATTATTTTGGTAATTTAAATATTCAAAAAGTGAGTCAATACTTGGATAATGCTAAAGCCACGAGTTCTTATCCAGTTGAGGAAAAATGAAGCATCAAAGGACACTCAAGGGAGTTGGAAAAGCAAGAAGAATGCATTGAAGAGTCAAGAGACAAGGAAGGGGTAGGTGAAAGATCACACATTCACTCGTACATGCATGAAGGTGCATTTTTGGGATATAAGGACTGAGGAGAAGCATCTAGCAAGTGCCAAGGGACTAGAGGAGCATGCCCAAGAAGTTTCAGCACCAGAGCATCTCTGTAATTGAGGTTTTGTATAAGTTTCTCACACTAAACCCTCTCTCTCTAGTGTAGTCTGTGAGACATACCCAACTTGTAACAGATGATTCTCTCTGTGTATCAATCCAATGGCTATGATTCTTGTCTTTAACGAAAGCCTATCTTGCCTATTTAATGTGTATCATATTTCACTATGATATCATTCTTCTCCGCCGAGATATGGGTATTTCTCTATGATTGACATTTGTGCATAGGTGAATAGATCGGTAGTCTATTTTGTAACAATAAGTTTCCTAACTTTTCCTCATCCAAATTGAGTGTTTTTTGGCGTATTGGAAAGCTAACAGAGTCTACCACGTGTGAAAAAAATCTTGGAGTCATTGGATTTCAGGTGGCAGATCAAACTTCTTGAGCCACATCAGGTACTTTTCAAGAGTAGGCTGGGAGACCTACTTGGGCTCATTGTGCTTTTGTTATGCATATAGAGGATTTGTTCCTCACATATATTACCTAAATACCTAGGAAATATGTGATCTCATTTAAGTCACTCATTTTGAACTCCACTTGCATGTGTCTCTTGATCCTCTGAATGCCATTTAGATCATCACATGTCGCAATAATATCATCTACATATACATAGATAGATAACCTCATTGTGATCCCTTTTGATGAATAGAGAAGGATCTAAGTTGCTAGGTTTAAACCCTTGATCTCGAAGGTATGTAACCAACCTATAACTCCAAGATCTAGGAGCTTGTTTCAATCCATACAATGCTTTCTTAAGTTTGCAAACATAAGATGGATGATTAGGGTTTTCAAAACCTGGTGGTTGTGACATGTATACCTCTTCACTTACCCAACCATTTAAGAATGCATTTTTCACATCAAGTTAGAGGAGTCTCCAATTCCTTGTAGTAGCTACACTTATCACTATTCTAATTGTAGTCGATACAAAACAGATAGGTTTGCACATCGACTAGATTAAAAAAACTTACTAACTATGGAAGAGACAATGAACATCAAATGCTCATAGCGATGAGCGTGATTACAATTAGAAAAAATCCTTTTATGGGAGTGATATACATAGGGTTTTGTGTATATAATGCACAAGAGTATAAGGAATAAGCAAAATATGTTATAGGAATGAATCAGACACTCAATGGTGGTACCTCCTATTTTTCAGGAATACACAAAGATTGACCCCGAGACAACAAAACTAAGGTTTTCTCTCAATCTACCAAACTAGAAACTATTAAAACTTACAAGCATAAGCTAGTTAATATCTTTCTAGTGAGCCATCTCTCAACCAATTTGGAGCTTTGTAGAGAGAGCAACAGCCTCTACAAGCTTACTGTTGGCAAAGAAGATGATGCAGAAAAATGGAGGAGCAAGACAATGATGGTCACGTGTATGTCTATTGCATCCATGTATTTTACAACTGATTTGAAGTCTTTATATAGACTCTATAACTTCCCCATGAATTTTTAAAGTGGATTTTGAATTCAAATGAAGGTGTTAAGAGTTGTTGGAGGGAATCAATTCACTTTTCTACAATCTAGGAAAAGTGAAGATCTAGTTTGATCTACTTTTACGTGATTGATTGATTGATTGATTGGATGCAATTCAACCACCACAAATTCATGTAACTTGGGATCTATCTTTCTAATTTTACATGTGTAAAGCTCAAGGCTTTTACAATGGTAAAAGATCCATGAAAAATCTTTTAAAAAAATACAATAAATGAGCATAAAAAAAAGAATCCTTCAACGGATATTTTATCAATGTAATCCAAGCGATAGCTTCTGATGTAGATCAAATCCACCTTAACCATAGTGTAAGCTATATTTTCCAACAAGAACTACCTCAAATGGTATGAACAAGGAACAAATGGGCTCAAGAGAAGGAGGGGTATGCGACATTTAAGATTCAAGAATAAGTACATATGAGAAGAGGCATTAAGGAAAATCAAGCAATGGTCACGGCGATGGCAATGACCATGAGTGGAGTATAGACAACACCTATTAGGCTGTCCAACAAGAACTTAAGGATGATACAACTAGGCAATGCCTCTCCCCCAACCTCTACTCTTGGTGGAATAAGTGTTAAGGAACACTTATAGACAAGTAAGTCTCTATAACACTATATGCCTTGATGCTCAATTTAGGGGAGACATGTCAAAGTTGGCAGATTCCCTAAGTCCCCAACCTTCATTAGTGGTGGGAAAGATACTTGTTTTATGGCACATGCCCCACTCACAGACTATTATATCATAGTCCTTAGATAATTGTTAGCATTTTGGGGCTCAAGTTCTCAGGAGTTATGATCGATGGAGGGTCTAGAACTAACTTGATGCCAAAGGCTACCATGTTGCAACCAAGACTCCAACCCTCCAAGAAAGCACAATTTACAGTCACCATATAGATCAAAGTAAGGTAAGTCCAGTGGGAGTGGGAGTGGTACAGAATGTAGCATTGGATATGTTGTTTGAAAACAATGTTCAAATGGTCCAAGTCTTGAAGTTGAAGTCTTTGAGAAAGAATAATTTAAAATTTTTGTAATACATTCTACAACAGAATGGCATGGTGCATTGAGTGGATGAAAAATACTCTAAAAGCACCCATCCATGTTTGATCCTCATGAATAGCACATTGATATTTTTTTGTCCTTTTTTCCACATGGAGTTTCTTTCTACTAAAACTGGTTACTTTATGTTTAGCGATCATATTGCTTTTGTTTTATGATTTTCATTGATCTAATCACTAGGCATCATGAAAGTTACATAAGGATGGTCAAAGCTCATTGTTGAGATATCACTCATAGAGGACAAGCTCTAGCATTGGTGATCAAGGAGGACGTCCTCTCTTAGAGGAGGTGTTACACACTTGGAGGAGGTGTGCTCTACTTGTGGAGACATTTGGAGGAGTTCATGTCAGCAACATACTATGAGTAACAAGTCTACATATGCCCCCACTTGTTCATTCACTAGTTTTTGATTTAGGGATAATCAGAATTCGGGTTTACTATAAAGCAGTTCTAAATTGTTAATATTCTCCATATTCTCACACACACTCTCTCTTGATACCTCTTAAGCACACAATCTCTTGTATCTAGTTTCTATTTCTTCGTAGATTTAGATATTGTTAGTTTGTATCATATTCACGCATTGTTATTGACATTAGAATATAGATAGTGTAGATGAGCATCCTAGCTTACCGTACACTTTGTAAATCTTGTCTATTCTCCCTCTATCTCTCACTCATTTTCTTTTTGAGTATTAAGGTGTGTATGTTAAGGTTCATGTATTGGAAGATCCTGTAAACCTATGATTAATTGTTATTGTGGCCCATCCCACTTCAAACATATGCAAGGGTCCATTTTCACATTAGATTTTGTGGTACTTAGGCTCCCACATACACTTGGTAGCCCCTCGCTCATTGGATGGCCTTGGCTTTGCCATGCAAAGTTATCCATGAGTAGCGGCGAGACTCAATGTGGGTACAAGAAGACCAGGCCATGAAGCAAGTGCACATGCAAGTTGCACTAGACCATACAACACATGAGCTACTAATTCTGTAACAGTGGAAGGAGAAGTAGAACTAGACATTCCATGGCTAAGTGGCATGGAACATGATGTTGAGCTACAAGAATGGATGGAAGTGGAATCTCCACCTTGCTACATAATCTCTTTTATTACGAACGAACCCAAAAATAACATAGAAGTGATTGGGTTAGGAAAACCCATAACGGATCACAGAAGAGATAATAATTCCCACTTACATAAAGAGAATAATGAAGAATGGAAGGAATTTTTCAAAGGAGATCCCTCATATAGGTTATCCATGCATATACACTTTTATATATTACTCATCTCCCCCGACATGTAGAAGTAAGCATTCAAGCCTCTCCTTGTATGCCGAGTGGCATAGATCCCATGGTGCTTCACCTCTTGCCATGTGGCATGTACTTTTCTCTCCCTGTTTTTCTCTTTCCATGTGGATCCCTCTCTCTAGAGTATCTCTTGCCATGTAGGTGCACTCTTCCCCAAGGAAATATCCTAGGCAATCTCTAAGAACACTCATGTAAAATTACCCCTATCTCTCTCCTCTCTCTCTCTCTCTCTCTCTCTCTCTCTCTCTCTCTCTCTCTCTCCCTGGATAGAATGACAATTCCCCATGTTGATATATTTAGGTAGTGATGTGTGTGAACACACTAGGACCGGTGGGGCTTTTTTCCCTTTTTACAAGGTTTCTTCCCCCGGCTTGTATATATGCCCATAACCCTAATGAGTCACTTATCTTTGTACATTTTAGTGCTAATACATCAAGTATTGTGCATTGTGCTTCAAGCTTCTTCTTCTTCTTCTTCTTCCTTATGTTGTTTGTGTGCTTCCGCAAACCATTAACTCTAACAATTGGTATCAGAGCAGGTCTCCACTTCATCTAGGGAATAATCAACACCTCTCCGATCATAGCCTCATAATCGCATGAAAATTGGTGAGCATACTCAAGGTGATTCTGAGCTCCTTTTGGCCTTTGAATGTACTATCGGAGTGCCTATGTAGGCAATTTCATCTTTTTGTGCCAAAGATATATACAGGTCTTGGTTTTCTAGTATAAGCATCTCAAAGTCTACTACAGATTTAGCAGATCTCGACAAGATAATTCTATTTAACTTTTTGAGATACAATCATTTTTTGCATCAGGTTATTTTAGTCAATGGCCATGGTTGAAAGCAATGATGCATTCCATATGTTGGTTGTTGAGGATAAGTTGGATGGTACCAATTATCCATTATTGGCTTATATGATGCATCTTGTTTGGTTGCAAATGGACTATGGAATATTGTATAGGGTGTTGAAAAACTTCCTATTTTGCCTTCAAAGACAATTACTAAAACTGATGCATATGGTGTTGAAGATGGCAATATTCTTTATGTTCTTGTTCATGTTGCGGTTCTTGTTGCACCTACTGTAGAGAAAATTCATTGGGAGGGCAAAGATGTTGAAGCACATACATTGATAGCCTTGTCTATCAAACATGCCATTATTCCTCACATTCGCTCTTACAGAACAACAAAGTATGCTTGGGATACACTTACCACTTTATACCAGGCAAGGAATGAGTTTGGTATTGCTTACCTCCAAACACAATTGGAGAGTGAGCACATGAATGAAGCAAATTCCATGGACACTTTTTTTGGCAAAGTTCAAAAATTTGAAGGAGCTATTGCCAGATAGTTCACTTGTGTAGACTATTTTGAATGGTATTCTAGATTCATATTAGATTTTTGCTTCTACTCTTTGATTGATGATAGGAAATCCAGATGCCTTAACATTTGAGGAGTTAGTCTCTGTTCTGTTGGACGACGATCAGTCTAGGCAGAATAGGTCCATTATGCATGTTGAAGATCAAGCTTTCTTGGCTAGTCACAAGCGCAAAGGTAAATGGAGCTCTTCTACTAGTAAGAAAAAAATTTCTAATTCTGCATAATCAAATAAGGATGAAAAAGATGACAAGAAAACAGAAAAGCGGAAAATTTTTTGCAAATACTTTAAAGAAAATGATCATGTCATAAAGAATTTTCCAAAATTGGCTGCAAAATAGGCAAAGAAGAAAGAGGTTAGAATGGTTGTTGCAGAGGCGTCTACACCAAAAGCACAGTCCACTAATCTTATGCACAACGAAGACACGGCATTTACTACTGTTTGCAGTTATGACCCGTCTTCTCATGACCAATGTATGTCTATAGTAGACTGTTGCTCTAAGGGTTGCCCATAATTTTTCTCATGCTATGGCAGCCTTTAGCCCTCATGAAAATACCTTCTTTTTGTAAATTAGGAGATGTCCATGTGAACACTCTTCTAAAACCCCTTTTTGATATTTCCTCTAGTCTATGGTATTGAAGCCTTTTTTGAAAACTTCTTTTTGCACAAGTACCAAAATCCCCACGTAGGAAATCTCACACGCTGTCTCTCTCTCTAGGTGGTTAGTCCCATATCACATAAAGATTCTCTTTTTGATTTAGCACATGTGGTCTTTTGACCACATGTTTTTATTCACATATGCCTCTCTTCTCTATATAAAGAAGAGCCTCATTTGTAAAAAGGGGGTCCCTTGGCCATGGCCTTGGCCTCCATTTTTGTTAATGGAAGAAGGTGTCATTTGTTACTCTCTTGCCTCCTTGTGTGCAATGGCGTTGGTCTTGGTGTATGGATTTGCATGTGTGTGTGCATGGTTGGGAGGATGTTCCCCTTTGCTCCTTGTGACGTTGGCCATGGTTGCCATTGCTCCATGAGCGTGGGAATACGTGTAGCCTTCGGTTGGCCTAGGGTACCTCTTTCTTTTAATTTTTGAGTAGTTTTAGTTCATTTTTTTTGTTTGATGCACAAAAACTTCCCCTAAACCCCCTTCTCTCTCTCACTTCCACACATATACACACTCACTCAAACATCACCCTCCATCCCTCTTCCATTTCTTGTTTTCAGTAATGTCCTTGAAAAGGGGGATGGGTAGTACCTTCTCTGTTCCCCTCTCTCTCTTCATTTTCATAGAAAAGCACAAAAAGAAGTAAAAAGAAAAGATTGTTGAGCCTCTAAATTAGTTGGCATGGCCCCCTTCACGCGAAAATACTGTGGCTCTTGGATACCTCCTGGAAGGAATCATGATAGCGCCACTCTCCTTAGGTAGTTGAGGAATTGAATTCACCAAGCTCCGATGAATTGAATTCACCATTTGTGGAGCTGTACTCATTCGGGGGGAGAGGGGCTTCTCCTTCCCTCGCAACCTCTCTCTAGGGCGTGCTGGCAGGCTTTCATTTCTGCTTTGGTGCCCAGGAGTGGAGCTATGGAGGGGTTGAGCTCCAGGCCAGCTCCCCCTTTGTTCAGCCTTCCTCTATCGGGGTCGAGTTCTAGGCGCCCCCCCTGCTGCGCGTATTCTCCTCAAAGTAATCCACGAAGGCCAATCTTGGCTCCGCCTGTCGGGCTCACGCTTCTCCGGCTCTGCACTCTCTCGCCACTGCTGGGGGTGAAGCTCGTCCCGCCCCAGACCCTTGGCTATGGCAGTTGGGAGCTCTATAGTACCACTCTGGGCCTTCCCTACTATCGACGCTTCCATTCTTGGGTGTGCCTGCCTTCCTCTTCTATCAATGATGTTGCAGGCTCCTCCATTGTTGTGGAGTTTCCTTGGCAAGACAAAGCTCCTTGAGTCCATTCGTATATGCGTGTTGCTGCACTTTTCGGATGGAACTTGCCCCAGAGCTCTCCATTCCAAATACCGTCGGCTCTCTCCCTATTTGTCTTGGGCTGCCTTCACTTTGGAGGTGATCTTCTCCGGCGTGCCTCATTTCTATGGCTGCGAGGACCTCTGGTACTTCCCCATCACCATGATCTATGAAGGGTGGGGTGTTCTATTGCTCCTCTGTCACTCCACCATCTCCGTGCTCAATGTTGGGGTTCAACTTGCCAAGGATTTCCCTCCATCTCAGAGGTTGCTACATTTTGGGGTCTGTTATCTATGCGAGCTCACCCTCCGTGGCCATCTCCTCATGCTTGGGAGGGTTGTAGCTTCTTTTTGCTCCCTCTTGGAATCATTCCGGCACCTTCGAGGTCGAGCACCCTCATGCCCCCCCTCGCCATCCGCTCTAGGTGGGTTAATCAAGCTCTTCATGAGCTCTCCTCCCTTGGTCAACTCTCTCTTGACAAAAGTCCGACAACATACTCTCCGTTTAGATCTTCTTGTTTGCAGATTACTCCTTGTGTGTTTTCATTACTGAAGTACAACTCAAAGAACCCGACTTTGCAATCACAAGAACAATTGGCCACGCATCGGTGGATTGCCGAGTGTCCCATGATTGCCACTCTGATTTCGGCCTCTTTCTTTGACTGGTACTGACGTGGGCTTAAGGGGAAAAGCCTCCAAGGCTTCAGTTATCCTTACTGCATGCTATCACATGTATGTTTAAGCAAACCATGATAAAAAATGGGATAATATGCTTTTAGCTATGGAATTCAGGGTAGGACATTGATCCCTGTAAGTGTTGGCTTTTGTAATTGTTGGTCTCTGTTTCTTTGTGTTTTGTCCTACTTGACATGCGCATTGTAATATCGAACCTGATATGGTCAGGTTTTTATCTGAGTCATGCGGCCACAATATTATCTTTCCTAAAAAAATAGCAGCGATTGGTCACCAACGCTCTCTTGCATTGTGTTGGCCTTAATCGATAGTGGTAGATGTTGTTCCAAGGGGAACTTTAAGAAGTGACTGATCAGGAGATATATAAAAGGTTGTTGCTTTCACCATTATTATGAGGCTGCATCGAAAGTTTACAGGTTTGCGATTGAGTATGAAGGTTGTTCATTCTTTCCCTCCTCTGCATTATGTCACTATACGCTATGAATAATTTTTCTACCGACACTTCCCTTTTAGAAATATGATTGTTGGAATTTTCGTGATGCCATTTGTACCTGTTCTAAAACGTGTAGCTTTCAAACCATGTGTCCCTTCTATGATATCTCGGTATGAAGCTTGAATGCGGGCCCTATGGACCTGTGGGAAATAATCGATGCGGTTTGGTCGCCACTAATGGATGACTTTTTGGGTTTAGGTTTTAGGTCCCACATTTGGATGGATTGTGCATGGCTGGGGTCCTGAAATAAATAACCTAGGTATCATGGGGTGTTTCGGGCTATAAACTTTATGTCCAACTACATCCAATATGTTCTCGATTTCTGTTCATGTCTTGCATAAGTGAAGGCGCTCACAATGGGGCAATACGGTTTTAAAAGCTAAGCATATTTCATATGTGCATGGAACAATCTTTGATGCGTTGCCTACGTTTTATTTAGGGTTGTACAAGCAAGGTCAATAGTGTCTGACTATGATTATGATCCATGATTGACACATCCATTTATACAACCATTATAGGTCTATCAAGAATAAACATGTGATCTTTAGAAAATACGTGTACCATCGGTGGTGATTTCTTGTATGTATTAGGACCTGACATCTCTGCACCTTGAGTTCTATAGGGTCACATTTGCTTCACTAACATTATATCAGTTCTAGTGTTTGTTCAAGTCACGCTTGTGCATATGGGACCACATAACGCAACATTAGGGAATAAAGGAAAGTGGTTTGTAAAACTTGCATGAGGCCTAAGGAACCATATTACACACTCATCCTTTATTCTACTTGTCAACATGCACACAGTGTTAAATTTGTTCTCAGATATCGCAAACTCTGCATGATCATTGGGACTGATGAATCTAAAGAAGTTTGTTGGTTTATGGTCTACATGAAGTTTAACAGGTTTTGACTATGGCTCGTGGCACGTTATCTTATAGTGACTGCCCATTTACATGGGAATGTAGGGTTAGTAGGTGATGAATGCTCACTTTCAGATTATGTAACTTTAAGTTTGTCCTGACCATGCTTCAAGATTTGCTGCAGGAGTTGAGCCCTCTTGTCATCTTTTTATGAAAGAAGAATGAACTAGCCTCTACACCCTCTCATGTTCATATTAAGCCATAGCTGCCTTCAAGGAAAGAGGTGAAAAATTTTTTTCTGCTGATCGCTATGTTTCAAAATATCTATTGCAGGCTCTAGGGAGGATAGGCATAGTTTCTTTATGCTGATGCTCCTCGGTTTGGATACTCTTGTATTTTCATGATCACATGAACACATGCATGTCAATCATCAGATGCATTACAAGAACAATGCTTATCTCATGTTTTTGGTTATTTCTGAGCTAACACAGTAGGATGGTTAGCATGGTAAAGAATCACAAGAATGTTTGGAGGACAAGGAATGAGCACTTGTTTTTTGCCTGGGAAGAAATTCTCTGGTTTTACAATGGTCTCATAATGCATCACAGACTTACACGGAATTCTGGCACTGATTCTTTCATGGTCCCTATAAAATAATTTGCAGGAATAGCTTTGATAATACTGTTTGCCTTTCATAAATACTTGAAGAATGATAAGAATGCTAGTTCATTTACATTTGTTATGCTTACATGACATTTTGCCTACTCACTTGTTAAGAGGACACAACACTGGAGTCCACTAGTTGACGATTTCAACTGTCCTTTGCATCAAATTTCTGAATTGTTCATTTCACTTCTTGAACTCCTATACACACTCATAAGAGGTATTAATAGAGCATTGTTCCAATGTTTCGTGTCACACATGCACTTGTGTGATAACACATTTAGGATTGTGGCATGGCAAGCATATAAAACATAAAAATCTACAAGCTCCTGTTGCTCATGGACTCTTAACCCTTTGAGCTTTATTTTATGAAATTGCAGGAAAAGGCCAGCCCTTCATGAGAATATTATCATGAATGATTCGATGCTCTCTTGAAGTGGAAACTAAATTTGAAGTGAATGTTTATCTCATTATTAGATGCAGCCTACTTGCTTTTTGCATGTTATTTCAGGTTTGGGAGCTGCTAGAGAAGGAATGTCTAGCCTTACAAAGGACTGCACAGGGGGATGCATGCTGGGCTGACTGCCCCCCAAGGGGATTGTGTCGCTCAGCTCTAAAGATTGAAGATTTGCAGCTTGAAGTAAAGACTGAAGACTTGCAGCTTGAAGCCTTGCAGACTGAAGAATTGCAAATTTTGAAGACTTGAAGATTTTCAGACTTGAAAGACTCTACCTTGGGTCGGTTCAGCTATGTATGCTCTTCTCTTAGCTTTGTCGAGGACGACAAAGTCTAGGAGGGGGAGGAGTGTTGCTCTAAGGGTTGCCCATAATTTTTCTCATGCTATGGCAGCCTTTAGCCCTCATGAAAATACCTTCTTTTTGTAAATTAGGAGATGTCCATGTGAACACTCTCCTAAAACCCCTTTTTGATATTTCCTCTAGTTTATGGTATTGAAGCCTTTTTTGAAAACTCCTTTTTGCACAAGTACCAAAATCCCCACGTAGGAAATCTCACGCGCTCTCTCTCTCTCTCTAGGTGGTTAGTCCCATATCACATAAAGATTCTCTTTTTGATTTAGCACATGTGGTCTTTTGACCACATGTTTTTATTCACATATGCCTCTCTTCTCTATATAAAGAAGAGCCTCATTTGTAAAAAGGGTGTCCCTTGGCCATGGCCTTGGCCTCCATTTTTGTTAATGGAAGAAGGTGTCATTTGTTACTCTCTTGCCTCCTTGTGTGCAATGGCGTTGGTCTTGGTGTATGGATTTGCATGTGTGTGTGCATGGTTGGGAGGACTTTCCCCTTTGCTCCTTGTGACGTTGGCCATGGTTGCCATTGCTCCATGAGCGTGGGAATACGTGTAGCCTTCGGTTGGCCTAGGGTACCTCTTTCTTTTAATTTTTGAGTAGTTTTAGTTCATTTTTTTTGTTTGATGCACAAAAACTTCCCCTAAACCCCCTTCTCTCTCTCACTTCCACACATATACACACTCACTCAAACATCACCCTCCATCCCTCTTCCATTTCTTGTTTTCAGTAATGTCCTTGAAAAGGGGGATGGGTAGTACCTTCTTTGTTCCCCTCTCTTTCTTCATTTTCATACAAAAGCACAAAAAGAAGTAAAAAGAAAAGATTGTTGAGCCTCTAAATTAGTTGGCATGGCCCCCTTCACGCGAAAATACTGTGGCTCTTGGATACCTCCTCGAAGGAATCATGATAGCGCCACTCTCCTTAGGTAGTTGAGGAATTGAATTCACCAAGCTCCGATGAATTGAATTCACCATTTGTGGAGCTGTACTCATTCGGGGGGAGAGGGGCTTCTCCTTCCCTCGCAACCTCTCTCTAGGGCGTGCTGGCAGGCTTTCATTTCTGCTTTGGTGCCCAGGAGTGGAGCTATGGAGGGGTTGAGCTCCAGGCCAGCTCCCCCTTTGTTCAGCCTTCCTCTTTCGGGGTCGAGATCTAGGTGCCCCCCCTGCTACGCGTGTTCTCCTCAAGGTAATCTACGAAGGCCAATCTTGGCTCTGCCTGTCGCGATGATGCTTCTCCGGCTCTGCGCTCTCTCGCCACTGGTGGGGGTGAAGCTCGTCCCGCCCTAGACCCTTGGCTATGGCAGTTGGGAGCTCTATAGTACCACTCTGGGCCTTCCCTACTATCGACGCTTCCATTCTTGGGTGTGCCCGCCTTCCTCTTCTATCAATGATGTTGTAGGCTCCTCCATTGTTGTGGAGTTTCCTTGGCAAGACAAAGCTCCTTGAGTCCATTCGTATATGCGTGTTGCTGCACTTTTCGGATGGAACTTGCCCCAGAGCTCTCCATTCCAATTACCGTCGGCTCTCTCCCTATTTGTCTTGGGCTGCCTTCACTTTGGAGGTGATCTTCTCCGGCGTGCCTCATTTCTATGGCTGCGAGGACCTCTGGTACTTCCCCATCACCATGATCTATGAAGGGTGGGGTGTTCTTTTGCTCCTCTGTCACTCCACCATCTCCGTGCTCAATGTTGGGGTTCAACTTGCCAAGGATTTCCCTCCATCTCAGAGGTTGCTACATTTTGGGGTCTGCTATCTATGCGAGCTCACCCTCCGTGGCCATCTCCTCATGCTTGGGAAGGTTGTAGCTTCTTTTTGCTCCCTCTTGGAATCATTCCGGCACCTTCGAGGTCGAGCACCCTCATGCCCCCCCTCGCCATCCGCTCTAGGTGGGTTAATCAAGCTCTTCATGAGCTCTCCTCCCTTGGTCAACTCTCTCTTGACAAAAGTCCGACAACATACTCTCCGTTTAGATCTTCTTGTTTGCAGATTACTCCTTGTGTGTTTTCATTACTGAAGTACAACTCGAAGAACCCAACTTTGCAATCACAAGAACAATTGGCCACACATCGGTGGATTGCCTAGTGTCCCATGATTGCCACTCTGATTTCGGCCTCTTTCTTTGACTGGCACTGACGTGGGCTTAAGGGGAAAAGCCTCCAAGGCTTCAGTTATCCTTACTGCATGCTATCACATGTATGTTTAAGCAAACCATGATAAAAAATGGGATAATATGCTTTTAGCTATGGAATGCAGGGTAGGACATTGATCCCTGTAAGTGTTGGCTTTTGTAATTGTTGGTCTCTGTTTCTTTGTGTTTTGTCCTACTTGACATGCGCATTGTAATATCGAACCTGATATGGTCAGGTTTTTATATGAGTCATGCGGCCACAATATTATCTTTCCTAAAGAAATAGCAGCGATTGGTCACCAACGCTTTCTTGCATTTTGTTGGCCTTAATCGATAGTGGTAGATGTTGTTCCAAGGGGAACTTTAAGAAGTGACTGATCAGGAGATATATAAAAGGTTGTTGCTTTCACCATTATTATGAGGCTGCATCGAAAGTTTACAGGTTTGCGATTGAGTATGAAGGTTGTTCATTCTTTCCCTCCTCTACATTATGTCACTATACGCTATGAATAATATTTCTACCGACACTTCCCTTTTAGAAATATGATTGTTGGAATTTTCGTGATGCCATTTGTACCTGTTCTAAAACGTGTAGCTTTCAAACCATGTGTCCCTTCTGTGATATCTCGGTATGAAGCTTGAATGCGGGCCCTATGGACCTGTGGGAAATAATCGATGCAGTTTGGTCGCCACTAATGGATGACTTTTTGGGTTTAGGTTTTAGGTCCCACATTTGGATGGATTGTGCATGGCTGGGGTCCTGAAATAAATACCCTAGGTATCATGGGGTGTTTCGGGCTCTAAACTTTATGTCCAACTACATCCAATATGTTCTCGATTTCTGTTCATGTCTTGCATAAGTGAAGGCGCTCACAATAGGGCAATACGGTTTTAAAAGCTAAGCATATTTCATATGTGCATGGAACAATCTTTGATGCGTTGCCTACGTTTTATTTAGGGTTGTACAAGCAAGGTCAATAGTGTCTGACTATGATTATGATCCATGATTGACACATCCATTTATACAACCATTATAGGTCTATCAAGAATAAACATTTGATCTTTAGAAAATACGTGTACCATCGGTGGTGATTTCTTGTATGTATTAGGACCTGACATCTCTGCACCTTGAGTTCTGCAGGGTCACATTTTCTTCACTAACATTATACCAGTTCTAGTGTTTGTTCAAGTCACGCTTATGCATATGGGACCACATAACGCAACATTAGGGAATAAAGGAAAATGGTTTGTAAAACTTGCATGAGGCCTAAGGAACCATATTAGACACTCATCCTTTATTCTACTTGTCAACATGCACACGGTGTTAAATTTGTTCTCAGATATTGCAAACTCTGCATGATCATTGGGACTGATGAATCTAAAGAAGTTTGTTGGTTTATGGTCTGCTTGAAGTTTAACAGGTTTTCACTATGGCTCGTGGGAGGTTATCTTATAGTGACTGCCCATTTACATGGGAATGTAGGGTTAGTAGGTGATGAATGCTCACTTTCAGATTATGTAACTTTAAGTTTGTCCTGACCATGCTTCAAGATTTGCTGCAGTGGTTGAGCCCTCTTGTCATCTTTTTATGAAAGAAGAATGAACTAGCCTCTACACCCTCTCATGTTCATATTAAGCCATAGCTACCTTCAAGGAAAGAGGTGAAAATTTTTTTTTTGCTGATCGCTATATTTCAAAATATCTATTGTAGGCTCTAGGGAGGATAGGCATAGTTTCTTTATGCTGATGCTCCTCGGTTTGGATACTCTTGTATTTTCATGATCACATGAACACATGCATGTCAATCATCAGATGCATTACAAGAACAATGCTTATCTCATGTTTTTGGTTATTTCTGAGCTAACACAATAGGATGGTTAGCACGGTAAAGAATCACAAGAATGTTTGGAGGACAAGGAATGAGCACTTGTTTTTTGCCAGGGAAGAAATTCTCTGGTTTTACAATGGTCTCATAATGCATCACAGACTTACACGGAATTCTGGCACTGATTCTTTCATGGTCCCTATAAAATAATTTGCAGGAATAGCTTTGATAATACTGTTTGCCTTTCATAAATACTTGAAGAATGATAAGAATGCTAGTTCATTTACATTTGTTATGCTTACATGACATTTTGCCTACTCACTTGTTAAGAGGACACAACACTGGAGTCCACTAGTTGACGATTTCAACTGTCCTTTGCATCAAATTTCTGAATTGTTCATTTCACTTCTTGAACTCCTATACACACTCATAAGAGGTATTAATAGAGCATTGTTCCAATGTTTCGTGTCACACATGCACTTGTGTGATAACACATTTAGGATTGTGGCATGGCAAGCATATAAAACATAAAAATCTACAAGCTCTTGTTGCTCATGGACTCTTAACCCTTTGAGCTTTATTTTGTGAAATTGCAGGAAAAGGCCAGCCCTTCATGAGAATATTATCATGAATGATTCGATGCTCTCTTGAAGTGGAAACTAAATTTGAAGTGAATGTTTATCTCATTATTAGATGCAACCTACTTGCTTTTTGCATGTTATTTCAGGTTTGGGAGCTGCTGGAGAAGGAATGTCCAGCCTTACAAAGGACTGCACAGGGGGATGCATGCTGGGCTGACTGCCCCCCAAGGGGATTGTGTCGCTCAGCTCTAAAGATTGAAGATTTGCAGCTTGAAGTAAAGACTGAAGACTTGCAGCTTGAAGCCTTCCAGACTGAAGAATTGCAAATTTTGAAGACTTGAAGATTTTCAGACTTGAAAGACTCTACCTTGGGTCGGTTCAGCTATGTATGCTCTTCTCTTAGCTTTGTCGAGGATGACAAAGTCTAGGAGGGGGAGGAGTGTTGCTCTAAGGGTTGCCCATAATTTTTCTCATGCTATGGCAGCCTTTAGCCCTCATGAAAATACCTTCTTTTTGTAAATTAGGAGATGTCCATGTGAACACTCTCCTAAAACCCCTTTTTGATATTTCCTCTAGTCTATGGTATTGAAGCCTTTTTTGAAAACTCCTTTTTGCACAAGTACCAAAATCCCCACGTAGGAAATCTCACGCGCTCTCTCTCTCTCTCTAGGTGGTTAGTCCCATATCACATAAAGATTCTCTTTTTGATTTAGCACATGTGGTCTTTTGACCACATGTTTTAATTCACATATGCCTCTCTTCTCTATATAAAGAAGAGCCTCATTTGTAAAAAGGGTGTCCCTTGGCCATGGCCTTGGCCTCCATTTTTGTTAATGGAAGAAGGTGTCATTTGTTACTCTCTTGCCTCCTTGTGTGCAATGGCGTTGGTCTTGGTGTATGGATTTGCATGTGTGTGTGCATGGTTGGGACGATGTTCCCCTTTGCTCCTTGTGACGTTGGCCATGGTTGCCATTGCTCCATGAGCGTGGGAATACGTGTAGCCTTCGGTTGGCCTAGGGTACCTCTTTCTTTTAATTTTTGAGTAGTTTTAGTTCATTTTTTTTGTTTGATGCACAAAAACTTCCACTAAACCCCCTTCTCTCTCTCACTTCCACACATATACACACTCACTCAAACATCACCCTCCATCCCTCTTCCATTTCTTGTTTTCAGTAATGTCCTTGAAAAGGGGGATGGGTAGTACCTTCTCTGTTCCCCTCTCTCTCTTCATTTTCATAGAAAAGCACAAAAAGAAGTAAAAAGAAAAGATTGTTGAGCCTCTAAATTAGTTGGCATGGCCCCCTTCACGCGAAAATATTGTGGCTCTTGGATACCTCCTGGAAGGAATCATGATAGCGCCACTCTCCTTAGGTAGTTGAGGAATTGAATTCACCAAGCTCCGATGAATTGAATTCACCATTTGTGGAGCTGTACTCATTCGGTGGGAGAGGGGCTTCTCCTTCCCTCGCAACCTCTCTCTAGGGCGTGCTCGCAGGCTTTCATTTCTGCTTTGGTGCCCAGGAGTGGAGCTATGGAGGGGTTGAGCTCCAGGCCAGCTCCCCCTTTGTTCAGCCTTCCTCTATCGGGGTGGAGATCTAGGTGCCCCCCCTGCTACGCGTGTTCTCCTCAAGGTAATCTACGAAGGCCAATCTTGGCTCTGCCTGTCGGGCTGATGCTTCTCCGGCTCTGCACTCTCTCGCCACTGGTGGGGGTGAAGCTCGTCCCGCCCCAGACCCTTGGCTATGGCAGTTGGGAGCTCTATAGTACCACTCTGGGCCTTCCCTACTATCGACGCTTCCATTCTTGGGTGTGCCCGCCTTCCTCTTCTATCAATGATGTTGTAGGCTCCTCCATTGTTGTGGAGTTTCCTTGGCAAGACAAAGCTCTTTGAGTCCATTCCTATATGCGTGTTGCTGCACTTTTCGGATGGAACTTGCCGCTCTCCATTCCAATTACCGTCGGCTCTCTCCCTATTTGTCTTGGGCTGCCTTCACTTTGGAGGTGATCTTCTCCGGCGTGCCTCATTTCTATGGCTGCGAGGACCTCTGGTACTTCCCCATCACCATGATCTATGAAGGGTGGGGTGTTCTATTGCTCCTCTGTCACTCCACCATCTCCGTGCTCAATGTTGGGGTTCAACTTGCCAAGGATTTCCCTCCATCTCAGAGGTTGCTACATTTTGGGGTCTGCTATCTATGCGAGCTCACCCTCCGTGGCCATCTCCTCATGCTTGGGAGGGTTGTAGCTTCTTTTTTCTCCCTCTTGGAATCATTCCGGCACCTTCGAGGTCGAGCAACCTTATGCCCCCCTCGCCATCCGCTCTAGGTGGGTTAATCAAGCTCTTCATGAGCTCTCCTCCCTTGGTCAACTCTCTCTTGACAAAAGTCCGACAACATACTTTCTGTTTAGATCTTCTTGTTTGCAGATTACTCCTTGTGTGTATTCATTACTGAAGTACAACTCAAAGAACCTGACTTTGCAATCACCAGAACAATTGGCCACGCATTGGTGGATTTCCGAGTGTCCCATGATTGCCACTCTGATTTCGGCCTCTTTCTTTGACTGGTACTGACGTGGGCTTAAGGGGAAAAGCCTCCAAGGCTTCAGTTATCCTTACTGCATGCTATCACATGTATGTTTAAGCAAACCATGATAAAAAATGGGATAATATGCTTTTAGCTATGGAATGCAGGGTAGGACATTGATCCCTGTAAGTGTTGGCTTTTGTAATTGTTGGTCTCTGTTTCTTTGTGTTTTGTCCTACTTGACATGCGCATTGTAATATCGAACCTGATATGGTCAGGTTTTTATCTGAGTCATGCGGCCACAATATTTTCTTTCCTAAAGAAATAGCAGCGATTGGTCACCAACGCTCTCTTGCATTTTGTTGGCCTTAACCGATAGTGGTAGATGTTGTTCCAAGGGGAACTTTAAGAAGTAACTGATGAGGAGATATATAAAAGGTTGTTGCTTTCACCATTATTATGAGGCTGCATCGAATGTTTACAGGTTTGCGATTGAGTATGAAGGTTGTTCATTCTTTCCCTCCTCTGCATTATGTCACTATACGCTATGAATAATATTTCTACCGACACTTCCCTTTTAGAAATATGATTGTTGGAATTTTCGTAATGCCATAGTACCTGTTCTAAAACGTGTAGCTTTCAAACCATGTGTCCCTTCTATGATATCTCGGTATGAAGCTTGAATGCAGGCCCTATGGACCTATGGGAAATTATCGATGCGGTTTGGTCGCCACTAATGGATGACTTTTTGGGTTTAGGTTTTAGGTCCCACATTTGGATGGATTGTGCATGGCTGGGGTCCTGAAATAAATACCCTAGGTATCATGGGGTGTCTCGGGCTATAAACTTTATGTCCAACTACATCCAATATGTTCTCGATTTCTGTTCATGTCTTGCATAAGTGAAGGCGCTCACAATGGGGCAATACGGTTTTAAAAGCTAAGCATATTTCATATGTGCATGGAACAATCTTTGATGCGTCGCCTACGTTTTATTTAGGGTTGTACAAGCAAGGTCAATAGTGTCTGACTATGATTATGATCCATGATTGACACATCCATTTATACAACCATTATAGGTCTATCAAGAATAAACATTTGATCTTTAGAAAATACGTGTACCATCGGTGGTGATTTCTTGTATGTATTAGGACCTGACATCTCTGCACCTTGAGTTCTATAGGGTCACATTTGCTTCACTAACATTATACCAGTTCTAGTGTTTGTTCAAGTCACGCTTATGCATATGGGACCACATAACGCAACATTAGGGAATAAAGGAAAATGGTTTGTAAAATTGCATGAGGCCTAAGGAACCATATTACACACTCATCCTTTATTCTACTTGTCAACATGCACACGGTGTTAAATTTGTTCTCAGATATTGCAAACTCTGCATGATCATTGGGACTGATGAATCTAAAGAAGTTTGTTGGTTTATGGTCTACTTGAAGTTTAACAGGTTTTGACTATGGCTCGTGGTAGGTTATCTTATAGTGACTGCCCATTTACATGGGAATGTAGGGTTAGTAGGTGATGAATGCTCACTTTCAGATTATATAACTTTAAGTTTGTCCTGACCATGCTTCAAGATTTGCTGCAGGAGTTGAGCCCTCTTGTCATCTTTTTATGAAAGAAGAATGAACTAGCCTCTACACCCTCTCATGTTCATATTAAGCCATAGCTGCCTTCAAGGAAAGAGGTGAAAAATATTTTTTTGCTGATCGCTATGTTTCAAAATATCTATTGCAGGCTCTAGGGAGGATAGGCATAGTTTCTTTATGCTGATGCTCCTCGGTTTGGATACTCTTGTATTTTCATGATCACATGAACACATGCATGTCAATCATCAGATGCATTACAAGAACAATGCTTATCTCATGTTTTTGGTTATTTCTGAGCTAACACAGTAGGATGGTTAGCATGGTAAAGAATCACAAGAATGTTTGGAGGACAAGGAATGAGCACTTGTTTTTTGCCAGGGAAGAAATTCTCTGGTTTTACAATGGTCTCATAATGCATCACAGACTTACACGGAATTCTGGCACTGATTCTTTCATGGTCCCTATAAAATAATTTGCAGGAATAGCTTTGATAATACTGTTTGCCTTTCATAAATATTTGAAGAATGATAAGAATGCTAGTTCATTTACATTTGTTATGCTTACATGACATTTTGCCTACTCACTTGTTAAGAGGACACAACACTGGAGTCCACTAGTTGACGATTTCAACTGTCCTTTGCATAAATTTCTGAATTGTTCATTTCACTTCTTGAACTACTATACACATTCATAAGAGGTATTAACAGAGCATTGTTCCAATGTTTTGTGTCACACACGCACTTGTGTGATAAGACATTTAGGATTGTGGCATGGCAAGCATATAAAACATAAAAATCTACAAGCTCCTGTTGCTCATGGACTCTTAACCCTTTGAGCTTTATTTTGTGAAATTGCAGGAAAAGGCCAACCCTTCATGAGAATATTATCATGAATGATTCGATGCTCTCTTGAAGTGGAAACTAAATTTGAAGTGAATGTTCATCTCATTATTAGATGCAGCCTACTTGCTTTTTGCATGTTATTTCAGGTTTGGGAGCTGCTGGAGAAGGAATGTCCAGCCTTACAAAGGACTGCACAGGGGGATGCATGCTGGGCTGACTGCCCCCCAAGGGGATTGTGTCGCTCAGCTCTAAAGATTGAAGATTTGCAGCTTGAAGTAAAGACTGAAGACTTGCAGCTTGAAGCCTTGCAGACTGAAGAATTGCAAATTTTGAAGACTTGAAGATTTTCAGAATTGAAAGACTCTACCTTGGGTCGGTTCAGCTATGTATGCTCTTCTCTTAGCTTTGTCGAGGACGACAAAGTCTAGGAGGGGGAGGAGTGTTGCTCTAAGGGTTGCCCATAATTTTTCTCATGCTATGGCAGCCTTTAGCCCTCATGAAAATACCTTCTTTTTGTAAATTAGGAGATGTCCATGTGAACACTCTCCTAAAACCCCTTTTTGATATTTCCTCTAGTCTATGGTATTGAAGCCTTTTTTCAAAACTCCTTTTTGCACAAGTACCAAAATCCCCACGTAGGAAATCTCACGCGCTCTCTCTCTCTCTCTAGGTGGTTAGTCCCATATCACAGAAAGATTCTCTTTTTGATTTAGCACATGTGGTCTTTTGACCACATGTTTTTATTCACATATGCCTCTCTTCTCTATATAAAGAAGAGCCTCATTTGTAAAAAGGGTGTCCCTTGGCCATGGCCTTGGCCTCCATTTTTGTTAATGGAAGAAGGTGTCATTTGTTACTCTCTTGCCTCCTTGTGTGCAATGGCGTTGGTCTTGGTGTATGGATTTGCATGTGTGTGTGCATGGTTGGGAGGATGTTCCCCTTTGCTCCTTGTGACGTTGGCCATGGTTGCCATTGCTCCATGAACGTGGGAATACGTGTAGCCTTCGGTTGGCCTAGGGTACCTCTTTCTTTTAATTTTTGAGTAGTTTTAGTTCATTTTTTTTGTTTGATGCACAAAAACTTCCCCTAAACCCCCTTCTCTCTCTCACTTCCACACATATACACACTCACTCAAACATCACCCTCCATCCCTCTTCCATTTCTTGTTTTCAGTAATGTCCTTGAAAAGGGGGATGGGTAGTACCTTCTCTGTTCCCCTCTCTCTCTTCATTTTCATACAAAAGCACAAAAAGAAGTAAAATGAAAAGATTGTTGAGCCTCTAAATTAGTTGGCATGGCCCCCTTCACGCGAAAATACTGTGTCTCTTGGATACCTCCTGGAAGGAATCATGATAGCGCCACTCTCCTTAGGTAGTTGAGGAATTGAATTCACCAAGCTCCGATGAATTGAATTCACCATTTGTGGAGCTGTACTCATTCGGGGGGAGAGGGGCTTCTCCTTCCCTCGCAACCTCTCTCTAGGGCGTGCTGGCAGGCTTTCATTTCTGCTTTGGTGCCCAGGACTGGAGCTATGGAGGGGTTGAGCTCCAGGTCAGCTCCCCCTTAGTTCAGCCTTCCTCTGTCGGGGTCGAGATCTAGGTGCCCCCCCTGCTACGCGTGTTCTCCTCAAGGTAATCTACGAAGGCCAATCTTGGCTCCGCCTGTCGGGATGATGCTTCTCCGGCTCTGCGCTCTCTCGCCACTGGTGGGGGTGAAGCTCGTCCCGCCCCAGACCCTTGGCTATGGCAGTTGGGAGCTCTATAGTACCACTCTGGGCCTTCCCTACTATCGACGCTTCCATTCTTGGGTGTGCCCGCCTTCCTCTTCTATCAATGATGTTGTAGGCTCCTCCCTTGTTGTGGAGTTTCCTTGGGAAGACAAAGCTCTTTGAGTCCATTCGTATATGCGTGTTGCTGCACTTTTCGGATGGAACTTGCCCCAGAGCTCTCCATTCCAATTACCGTCGGCTCTCTCCCTATTTGTCTTGGGCTGCCTTCACTTTGGAGGTGATCTTCTCCGGCGTGCCTCATTTCTATGGCTGCGAGGACCTCTGGTACTTCCCCATCACCATGATCTATGAAGGGTGGGGTGTTCTATTGCTCCTCTGCCACTCCACCATCTCCGTGCTCAATGTTGGGGTTCAACTTGCCAAGGATTTCCCTCCATCTCAGAGGTTGCTACATTTTGGGGTCTGCTATCTATGGGAGCTCACCCTCCGTGGCCATCTCCTCATGCTTGGGAGGGTTGTAGCTTCTTTTTGCTCCCTCTTGGAATCATTCCGGCACCTTCGAGGTCGAGCACCCTCATGCCCCCCCTCGCCATCCGCTCTAGGTGGGTTAATCAAGCTCTTCATGAGCTCTCCTCCCTTGGTCAACTCTCTCTTGACAAAAGTCCGACAACATACTCTCTGTTTAGATCTTCTTGTTTGCAGATTACTCCTTGTGTGTTTTCATTACTGAAGTACAACTCGAAGAACCCGACTTTGCAATCACAAGAACAATTGGCCACGCATCGGTGGATTGCCGAGTGTCCCATGATTGCCACTCTGATTTCGGCCTCTTTCTTTGACTGGTACTGACGTGGGCTTAAGGGGAAAAGCCTCCAAGGCTTCAGTTATCCTTACTGCATGCTATCACATGTATGTTTAAGCAAACCATGATAAAAAATGGGATAATATGCTTTTAGCTATGGAATGCAGGGTAGGACATTGATCCTTGTAAGTGTTGGCTTTTGTAATTGTTGGTCTCTGTTTCTTTGTGTTTTGTCCTACTTGACATGCGCATTGTAATATCGAACCTGATATGGTCAGGTTTTTATCTGAGTCATGCGACCACAATATTATCTTTCCTAAAGAAATAGCAGCGATTGGTCACCAACGCTTTCTTGCATTTTGTTGGCCTTAACCGATAGTGGTAGATGTTGTTCCAAGGGGAACTTTAAGAAGTGACTGATCAGGAGATATATAAAAGGTTGTTGCTTTCACCATTATTATGAGGCTGCATCGAAAGTTTACAGGTTTGCGATTGAGTATGAAGGTTGTTCATTCTTTCCCTCCTCTGCATTACGTCACTATACGCTATGAATAATATTTAAAACGACACTTCCCTTTTAGAAATATGATTGTTGGAATTTTCGTGATGCCATTTGTACCTGTTCTAAAACGTGTAGCTTTCAAACCATGTGTCCCTTCTATGATATCTCGGTATGAAGCTTGAATGCGGGCCCTATGGACCTGTGGGAAATAATCGATGCAGTTTGGTCGCCACTAATGGATGACTTTTTGGGTTTAGGTTTTAGGTCCCACATTTGGATGGATTGTGCATAGCTGGGGTCCTGAAATAAATACCCTAGGTATCATGGGGTGTTTCGGGCTATAAACTTTATGTCCAACTACATCCAATATGTTCTCGATTTCTGTTCATGTCTTGCATAAGTGAAGGCGCTCACAATAGGGCAATACGGTTTTAAAAGCTAAGCATATTTCATATGTGCATGGAACAATCTTTGATGCGTTGCCTACGTTTTATTTAGGGTTGTACAAGCAAGGTCAATAGTGTCTGACTATGATTATGATCCATGATTGACACATCCATTTATACAACCATTATAGGTCTATCAAGAATAAACATTTGATCTTTAGAAAATACGTGTACCATCGGTGGTGATTTCTTGTATGTATTAGGACCTGACATCTCTGCACCTTGAGTTCTGCAGGGTCACATTTTCTTCACTAACATTATACCAGTTCTAGTGTTTGTTCAAGTCACGCTTATGCATATGGGACCACATAACGCAACATTAGGGAATAAAGGAAAATGGTTTGAACAACTTGCATGAGGCCTAAGGAACCATATTACACACTCATCCTTTATTCTACTTGTCAACATGCACACGGTGTTAAATTTGTTCTCAGATATTGCAAACTCTGCATGATCATTGGGACTGATGAATCTAAAGAAGTTTGTTGGTTTATGGTGTACTTGAAGTTTAACAGGTTTTCACTATGGCTCGTGGCAGGTTATCTTATAGTGACTGCCCATTTACATGGGAATGTAGGGTTAGTAGGTGATGAATGCTCACTTTCAGATTATGTAACTTTAAGTTTGTCCTGACCATGCTTCAAGATTTGCTGCAGGAGTTGAGCCCTCTTGTCATCTTTTTTTGAAAGAAGAATGAACTAGCCTCTACACCCTCTCATGTTCATATTAAGCCATAGCTGCCTTCAAGGAAAGAGGTGAAAATTTTTTTTTTGCTGATCGCTATGTTTCAAAATATCTATTGCAGGCTGTAGGGAGGATAGGCATAGTTTCTTTATGCTGATGCTCCTCGGTTTGGATACTCTTGTATTTTCATGATCACATGAACACATGCATGTCAATCATCAGATGCATTACAAGAACAATGCTTATCTCATGTTTTTGGTTATTTCTGAGCTAACACAGTAGGATGGTTAGCATGGTAAAGAATCACAAGAATGTTTGGAGGACAAGGAATGAGCACTTGTTTTTTGCCAGGGAAGAAATTCTCTGGTTTTACAATGGTCTCATAATGCATCACAGACTTACACGGAATTCTGGCACTGATTCTTTCATGGTCCCTATAAAATAATTTGCACGAATAGCTTTGATAATATTGTTTGCCTTTCATAAATACTTGAAGAATGATAAGAATGCTAGTTCATTTACATTTGTTATGCTTACATGACATTTTGCCTACTCACTTGTTAAGAGGACACAACACTGGAGTCCACTAGTTGACGATTTCAACTGTCCTTTGCATCAAATTTCTGAATTGTTCATTTCACTTCTTGAACTCCTATACACACTCATAAGAGGTATTAACAGAGCATTGTTCCAATGTTTCATGTCACACATGCACTTGTGTGATAACACATTTAGGATTGTGGCATGGCAAGCATATAAAACATAAAAATCTACAAGCTCCTGTTGCTCATGGACTCCTAACCCTTTGAGCTTTATTTTGTGAAATTGCAAGAAAAGGCCAGCCCTTCATGAGAATATTATCATGAATGATTCGATGCTCTCTTGAAGTGGAAACTAAATTTGAAGTGAATGTTTATCTCATTATTAGATGCAGCCTACTTGCTTTTTGCATGTTATTTCAGGTTTGGGAGCTGCTGGAGAAGGAATGTCCAGCCTTACAAAGGACTGCACAGGGGGATGCATGCTGGGCTGACTGCCCCCCAAGGGGATTGTGTCGCTCAGCTCGAAAGATTGAAGATTTGCAGCTTGAAGTAAAGACTGAAGACTTGCAGCTTGAAGCCTTGCAGACTGAAGAATTGCAAATTTTGAAGACTTGAAGATTTTCAGACTTGAAAGACTCTACCTTGGGTCGGTTCAGCTATGTATGCTCTTCTCTTAGCTTTGTCGAGGACGACAAAGTCTAGGAGGGGGAGGAGTGTTGCTCTAAGGGTTGCCCATAATTTTTCTCATGCTATGGCAGCCCTTAGCCCTCATGAAAATACCTTCTTTTTGTAAATTAGGAGATGTCCATGTGAACACTCTCCTAAAACCCCTTTTTGATATTTCCTCTAGTCTATGGTATTGAAGACTTTTTTGAAAACTCCTTTTTGCACAAGTTCCAAAATCCCCACGTAGGAAATCTCACGTGCTCTCTCTCTCTCTCTAGGTGGTTAGTCCCATATCACATAAAGATTCTCTTTTTGATTTAGCACATGTGGTCTTTTGACCACATGTTTTTATTCACATATGCCTCTCTTCTCTATATAAAGAAGAGCCTCATTTGTAAAAAGGGTGTCCCTTGGCCATGGCCATGGCCTTGGCCTCCATTTTTGTTAATGGAAGAAGGTGTCATTTGTTACTCTCTTGCCTCCTTGTGTGCAATGGCGTTGGTCTTGGTGTATGGATTTGCATGTGTGTGTGCATGGTTGGGAGGATGTTCCCCTTTGCTCCTTGTGACGTTGGCCATGGTTGTCATTGCTCCATGAGTGTGGGAATACGTGTCGCCTTTGGTTGGCCTAGGGTACCTCTTTCTTTTAATTTTTGAGTAGTTTTAGTTCATTTTTTTTGTTTGATGCACAAAAACTTCCCCTAAACCCCCTTCTCTCTCTCATTTCCACACATATACACACTCACTCAAACATCACCCTCCATCCCTCTTCCATTTCTTGTTTTCAGTAATGTCCTTGAAAAGGGGGATGGGTAGTACCTTCTCTGTTCCCCTCTCTCTCTTCATTTTCATACAAAAGCACAAATAGAAGTAAAAAGAAAAGATTGTTGAGCCTGTAAATTAGTTGGCATGGCCCCCTTCACGCGAAAATACTGTGGCTCTTGGATACCTCCTGGAAGGAATCATGATAGCGCCACTCTCCTTAGGTAATTGAGGAATTGAATTCACCAAGCTCCGATGAATTGAATTCACCATTTGTGGAGCTGTACTCATTCGGGGGGAGAGGGGCTTCTCCTTCCCTCGCAACCTCTCTCTAGGGCGTGCTGGCAGGCTTTCATTTCTGCTTTGGTGCCAAGGAGTGGAGCTATGGAGGGGTTGAGCTCCAGGCCAGCTCCCCCTTTGTTCAGCCTTCCTCTGTCGGGGTCGAGATCTAGGTGCCCCCCTGCTACGCGTGTTCTCCTCAAGGTAATCTACGAAGGCCAAACTTGGTACCGCCTGTCGGGCTGATGCTTCTTCGGCTCTGCACTCTCTCGCCACTGGTGGGGGTGAAGCTCGTCCCGCCCCAGACCCTTGGCTATGGCAGTTGGGAGCTCTATAGTACCACTCTGGGCCTTCCCTACTATCGACGCTTCCATTCTTGGGTGTGCCCGCCTTCCTCTTCTATCAATGATGTTGTAGGCTCCTCCATTGTTGTGGAGTTTCCTTTGCAAGACAAAGCTCTTTGAGTCCATTCGTATATGCGTGTTGCTGCACTTTTCGGATGGAACTTGCTCCAGAGCTCTCCATTCCAATTACCGTCGGCTCTCTCCCTATTTGTCTTGGGCTGCCTTCACTTTGGAGGTGATCTTCTCCGGCGTGCCTCATTTCTATGGCTGCGAGGACCTCTGGTACTTCCCCATCACCATGATCTATGAAGGGTGGGGTGTTCTATTGCTCCTCTGTCACTCCACCATCTCCGTGCTCAATGTTGGGGTTCAACTTGCCAAGGATTTCCCTCCATCTCAGAGGTTGCTACATTTTGGGGTCTGCTATCTATGCGAGCTCACCCTCCGTGGCCATCTCCTCATGCTTGGGAGGGTTGTAGCTTCTTTTTGCTCCCTCTTGGAATCATTGCAGCACCTTCGAGGTCGAGCATATCTTGTTTGCAGATTACTCCTTGTGTGTTTTCATTACTGAAGTACAACTCGAAGAACCCGACTTTGCAATCACAAGAACAATTGGCCACGCATCGGTGGATTGTCGAGTGTCCCATGATTGCCACTCTGATTTCGGCCTCTTTCTTTGACTGGTACTGACGTGGGCTTAAGGGGAAAAGCCTCCAAGGCTTCAGTTATCCTTACTGCATGCTATCACATGTATGTTTAAGCAAACCATGATAAAAAATGGGATAATATGCTTTTAGCTATGGAATGCAGGGTAGGACATTGATCCCTGTAAGTGTTGGCTTTTGTAATTGTTGGTCTCTGTTTCTTTGTGTTTTGTCCTACTTGACATGCGCATTGTAATATCGAACCTGATATGGTCAGGTTTTTATCTGAGTCATGCGGCCACAATATTATCTTTCCTAAAGAAATAGCAGCGATTGGTCACCAACGCTCTCTTGGATTTTGTTGGCCTTAACCGATAGTGGTAGATGTTGTTCCAAGGGGAACTTTAAGAAGTGACTGATCAGGAGATATATAAAAGGTTGTTGCTTTCACCATTATTATGAGGTTGCATCGAAAGTTTACAGGTTTGCGATTGAGTATGAAGGTTGTTCATTCTTTCCCTCCTCTGCATTATGTCACTATACACTATGAATAATATTTCTACCGACACTTCCCTTTTAGAAATATGATTGTTGGAATTTTCGTGATGCCATTTGTAGCTGTTCTAAAACGTGTAGCTTTCAAACCATGTGTCCCTTCTATGATATCTCGGTATGAAGCTTGAATGCGGGCCCTATGGACCTGTGGGAAATAATCGATGCGGTTTGGTCGCCACTAATGGATGACTTTTTGGGTTTAGGTTTTAGGTCCCACATTTGGATGGATTGTGCATGGCTGGGGTCCTGAAATAAATACCCTAGGTATCATGGTGTGTTTCGGGCTATAAACTTTATGTCCAACTACATCCAATGTGTTCTCGATTTCTGTTCATGTCTTGCATAAGTGAACGCGCTCACAATGGTGCAATACGGTTTTAAAAGCTAAGCATATTTCATATGTGCATGGAACAATCTTTGATGCGTTGCCTACGTTTTATTTAGGGTTCTACAAGCAAGGTCAATAGTGTCTGACTATGATTATGATCCATGATTGACACATCCATTTATACAACCATTATAGGTCTATCAAGAATAAACATTTGATCTTTAGAAAATACGTGTACCATCGGTGGTGATTTCTTGTATGTATTAGGACCTGACATCTCTGCACCTTGAGTTCTGCAGGGTCACATTTGCTTCACTAACATTATACCAGTTCTAGTGTTTGTTCAAGTCACGCTTATGCATATGGGACCACATAACGCAACATTAGGGAATAAAGGAAAATGGTTTGTAAAACTTGCATGAGGCCTAAGGAGCCATATTACACACTCATCCTTTATTCTACTTGTCAACATGCACACGGTGTTAAATTTGTTCTCAGATATTGCAAACTCTGCATGATCATTGGGACTGATGAATCTAAAGAAGTTTGTTGGTTTATGGTCTACTTGAAGTTTAACAGGTTTTGACTATGGCTCGTGGCAGGTTATCTTATAGTGACTGCCCATTTACATGGGAATGTAGGGTTAATAGGTGATGAATGCTCACTTTCAGATTATGTAGCTTTAAGTTTGTCCTGACCATGCTTCAAGATTTGCTGCAGGAGTTGAGCCCTCTTGTCATCTTTTTATGAAAGAAGAATGAACTAGCCTCTACACCCTCTCATGTTCATATTAAGCCATAGCTGCCTTCAAGGAAAGAGGTGAAAAATTTTTTTTTGCTGATCGCTATGTTTCAAAATATCTATTGCAGGCTCTAGGGAGGATAGGCATAGTTTCTTTATGCAGATGCTCCTCGGTTTGGATACTCTTGTATTTTCATGATCACATGAACACATGCATGTCAATCATCAAATGCATTACAAGAACAATGCTTATCTCATGTTTTTGGTTATTTCTGAGCTAGCACAGTAGGATGCTTAGCATGGTAAAGAATCACAAGAATGTTTGGAGGACAAAAAATGAGCACTTGTTTTTTGCCAGGGAAGAAATTCTCTGGTTTTACAATGGTCTCATAATGCATCACAGACTTACACGGAATTCTGGCACTGATTCTTTCATGGTCCCTATAAAATAATTTGCAGGAATAGCTTTGATAATACTGTTTGCCTTTCATAAATACTTGAAGAATGATAAGAATGCTAGTTCATTTACATTTGTTATGCTTACATGACATTTTGCCTACTCACTTGTTAAGAGGACACAACACTGGAGTCCACTAGTTGACGATTTCAACTGTCCTTTGCATCAAATTTCTGAATTGTTCATTTCACTTCTTGAACTCCTATACACACTCATAAGAGGTATTAACAGAGCATTGTTCCAATGTTTCGTGTCACACATGCACTTGTGTGATAACACATTTAGGATTGTGGCATGGCAAGCATATAAAACATAAAAATCTACAAGCTCCTGTTGCTCATGGACTCTTAACCCTTTGAGCTTTATTTTGTGAAATTGCAGGAAAAGGCCAGCCCTTCATGACAATATTATCATGAATGATTCGATGCTCTCTTGAAGTGGAAACTAAATTTGAAGTGAATGTCTATCTCATTATTAGATGCAGCCTACTTGCTTTTTGCATGTTATTTCAGGTTTGGGAGCTGCTGGAGAAGGAATGTCCAGCCTTACAAAGGACTGCACAGGGGGATGCATGCTAGGCTGACTGCCCCCCAAGGGGATTGTGTCGCTCAGCTCTAAAGATTGAAGATTTGCAGCTTGAAGTAAAGACCGAAGACTTGCAGCTTGAAGCCTTGCAGACTGAAGAATTGCAAATTTTGAAGACTTGAAGATTTTCAGACTTGAAAGACTCTACCTTGGGTCGGTTCAGCTATGTATGCTCTTCTCTTAGCTTTGTCGAGGACAACAAAGTCTAGGAGGGGGAGGAGTGTTGCTCTAAGGGTTGCCCATAATTTTTCTCATGCTATGGCAGCCTTTAGCCCTCATGAAAATACCTTCTTTTTGTAAATTAGGAGATGTCCATGTGAACACTCTCCTAAAACTCCTTTTTGATATTTCCTCTAGTCTATGGTATTGAAGCCTTTTTTGAAAACTCCTTTTTGCACAAGTACCAAAATCCCCACGTAGGAAATCTCACGCGCTCTCTCTCTCTCTCTCTCTAGGTGGTTAGTCCCATATCACATAAAGATTCTCTTTTTGATTTAGCACATGTGTCTTCTGACCACATGTTTTTATTCACATATGCCTCTCTTCTCTATATAAAGAAGAGCCTCATTTGTAAAAAGGGGGTCCCTTGGCCATGGCCTTGGCCTCCATTTTTGTTAATGGAAGAAGGTGTCATTTGTTACTCTCTTGCCTCCTTGTGTGCAATGGCGTTGGTCTTGGTGTATGGATTTGCATGTGTGTGTGCATGGTTGGGAGGATGTTCCCCTTTGCTCCTTGTGACGTTGGCCATGGTTGCCATTGCTCCATGAGCGTGGGAATACGTGTAGCCTTCGGTTGACCTAGGGTACCTCTTTCTTTTAATTTTTGAGTAGTTTTAGTTCATTTTCTTTGATTGATGCACAAAAACTTCCCCTAAACCCCCTTCTCTCTCTCACTTCCACACATATACACACTCACTCAAACATCACCCTCCATCCCTCTTCCATTTCTTGTTTTCAGTAATGTCCTTGAAAAGGGGGATGGGTAGTACCTTCTCTGTTCCCCTCTCTCTCTTCATTTTCATAGAAAAGCACAAAAAGAAGTAAAAAGAAAAGATTGTTGAGCCTCTAAATTAGTTGGCATGGCCCCCTTCACGCGAAAATAATATGGCTCTTGGATACCTCCTGGAAGGAATCATGATAGCGCCACTCTCCTTAGGTAGTTGAGGAATTGAATTCACCAAGCTCCGATGAATTGAATTCACCATTTGTGGAGTTGTACTCATTCGGGGGGAGAGGGGCTTCTCTTTCCCTCGCAACCTCTCTCTAGGGCGTGCTGGCAGGCTTTCATTTTTGCTTTGGTGCCCAGGAGTGGAGCTATGGAGGGGTTGAGCTCCAGGCCAGCTCCCCCTTTGTTCAGCCTTCCTCTGTCGGGGTCGAGTTCTAGGTGCCCCCCTGCTACGCGTGTTCTCCTCAAAGTAATCTACGAAGGCCAATCTTGGCTCCGCCTGTCGGACTGATGCTTCTCCCGCTCTGTGCTCTCTCGCCACTGGTGGGGGTGAAGCTCGTCCCGCCCCAGACCCTTGGCTATGGCAGTTGGGAGCTCTATAGTACCACTCTGGGCCTTCCCTACTATCGACGCTTCCATTCTTGGGTGTGCCCGCCTTCCTCTTCTATCAATGATGTTGCAAGCTCCTCCATTGTTGTGGAGTTTCCTTGGCAAGACAAAGCTCCTTGAGTCCATTCGTATATGCGTCTTGCTGCACTTTTCGGATGGAACTTGCCCCAGAGCTCTCCATTCCAATTACCGTCGGCTCTCTCCCTATTTGTCTTGGGCTGCCTTCACTTTGGAGGTGATCTTCTCCGGCGTGCCTCATTTCTATGGCTGCGATGACCTCTGGTACTTCCCCATCACCATGATCTATGAAGGGTGGGGTGTTCTATTGCTCCTCTCTCACTCCACCATCTCCGTGCTCAATGTTGGGGTTCCACTTGCCAAGGATTTCCCTCCATCTCAGAGGTTGCTACATTTTGGGGTCTGTTATCTATGCGAGCTCACCCTCCATGGCCATCTCGTCATGCTTGGGAGGGTTGTAGCTTCTTTTTGCTCCCTCTTGGAATCATTCCGGCACCTTCGAGGTCGAGCACCCTCATGCCCCCCCTCGCCATCCGCTCAAGGTGGTTAATCAAGCTCTTCATGAGCTCTCCTCCCTTGGTCAACTCTCTCTTGACAAAAGTCCGACAACATACTCTCCGTTTAGATCTTCTTGTTTGCAGATTACTCCTTGTGTGTTTTCATTACTGAAGTACAACTCGAAGAACCCGACTTTGCAATCACAAGAACAATTGGCCACGCATCGGTGGATTGCCGAGTGTCCCATGATTGCCACTCTGATTTCGGCCTCTTTCTTTGACTGGTACTGACGTGGGCTTAAGGGGAAAAGCCTCCAAGGCTTCAGTTATCCTTACTGCATGCTATCACATGTATGTTTAAGCAAACCATGATAAAAAATGGGATAATATGCTTTTAGCTATGGAATGCAGGGTAGGACATTGATCCCTGTAAGTGTTGGCTTTTGTAATTGTTGGTCTCTGTTTCTTTGTGTTTTGTCCTACTTGACATGTGCATTGTAATATCGAACCTGATATGGTCAGGTTTTTATCTGAGTCATGCGGCCACAATATTATCTTTCCTAAAAAAATAGCAGCGATTGGTCACCAACGCTCTCCTGCATTGTGTTGGCCTTAATCGATAGTGGTAGATGTTGTTCCAAGGGGAACTTTAAGAAGTGACTGATCAGGAGATATATAAAAGGTTGTTGCTTTCACCATTATTATGAGGCTGCATCGAAAGTTTACAGGTTTGCGATTGAGTATAAAGGTTGTACATTCTTTCCCTCCTCTGCATTATGTCACTATACGCTATGAATAATAGTTCTACCGACACTTCCCTTTTAGAAATATGATTGTTGGAATTTTCGTGATGCCATTTGTAGCTGTTCTAAAACGTGTAGCTTTCAAACCATGTGTCCCTTCTATGATATCTCGGTATGAAGCTTGAATGCGGGCCCTATGGACCTGTGGGAAATAATCGATGCGGTTTGGTCGCCACTAATGGATGACTTTTTGGGTTTAGGTTTTAGGTCCCACATTTGGATGGATTGTGCATGGCTGGGGTCCTGAAATAAATACCCTAGGTATCATGGGGTGTTTCGGGCTATAAACTTTATGTCCAACTACATCCAATATGTTCTCGATTTCTGTTCATGTCTTGCATAAGTGAAGGCGCTCACAATGGGGCAATACGGTTTTAAAAGCTAAGAATATTTCATATGTGCATGGAACAATCTTTGATGTGTTGCCTACGTTTTATTTAGGGTTGTACAAGCAAGGTCAATAGTGTCTGACTATGATTATGATCCATGATTCACACATCCATTTATACAACCATTATAGGTCTATCAAGAATAAACATTTGATCTTTAGAAAATACGTGTACCATCGGTGGTGATTTCTTGTATGTATTAGGACCTGACATCTCTGCACCTTGAGTTCTGCAGGGTCACATTTGCTTCACTAACATTATACCAGTTCTAGTGTTTGTTCAAGTCACGCTTATGCATATGGGACCACATAACGCAACATTAGGGAGTAAAGAAAAATGGTTTGTAAAACTTGCATGAGGCCTAAGGAACCATATTACACACTCATCCTTTATTCTACTTGTCAACATGCACACGGTGTTAAATTTGTTCTCAGATATTGCAAACTCTGCATGATCATTGGGACTGATGAATCTAAAGAAGTTTGTTGGTTTATGGTCTACTTGAAGTTTAACAGGTTTTGACTATGGCTCGTGGCAGGTTATCTTATGGTGACTACCCATTTACATGGGAATGTAGGGTTAATAGGTGATGAATGCTCACTTTCAGATTATGGAACTTTAAGTTTGTCCTGACCATGCTTCAAGATTTGCTGCAGGAGTTGAGCCCTCTTGTCATCTTTTTATGAAAGAAGAATGAACTAGCCTCTACACCCTCTCATGTTCATATTAAGCCATAGCTGCCTTCAAGGAAAGAGGTGAAAAATTTTTTTTTGCTGATCGCTATGTTTCAAAATATCTATTGCAGGCTCTAGGGAGGATAGGCATAGTTTCTTTATGTTGATGCTCCTCGGTTTGGATACTCTTGTATTTTCATGAACACATGCATGTCAATCATCAGATGCATTACAAGAACAATGCTTATCTCATGTTTTTGGTTATTTCTGAGCTAACACAGTAGGATGGTTAGCATGGTAAAGAATCACAAGAATGTTTGGAGGACAAGGAATGAGCACTTGTTTTTTGCTAGGGAAGAAATTCTCTGGTTTTACAATGGTCTCATAATGCATCACAGACTTACACTGAATTCTGGCACTGATTCTTTCATGGTCCCTATAAAATAATTTGCAGGAATAGCTTTGATAATATTGTTTGCCTTTCATAAATACTTGAAGAATGATAAGAATGCTAGTTCATTTACATTTGTTATGCTTACATGACATTTTGCCTACTCACTTGTTAAGAGGACACAACACTCGAGTCCACTAGTTGACGATTTCAACTGTCCTTTGCATCAAATTTCTGGATTGTTCATTTCACTTCTTGAACTCCTATACACACTCATAAGAGGTATTAACAGAGCATTGTTCCAATGTTTCGTGTCACACATGCACTTGTGTGATAACACATTTAGGATTGTGCCATGGCAAGCATATAAAACATAAAAATCTACAAGCTCCTGTTGCTCATGGACTCTTAACCCTTTGAGCTTTATTTTGTGAAATTGCAGGAAAAGGCCAGCCCTTCATGAGAATATTATCATGAATGATTCGATGCTCTCTTGAAGTGGAAACTAAATTTGAAGTGAATGTTTATCTCATTATTAGATGCAGCCTACTTGCTTTTTGCATGTTATTTCAGGTTTGGGAGCTGCTGGAGAAGGAATGTCCAGCCTTACAAAGGACTGCACAGGGGGATGCATGCTGGGCTGACTGCCCCCCAAGGGGATTGTGTCGCTCAGCTCTAAAGATTGAAGATTTGCAGCTTGAAGTAAAGACTGAAGACTTGCAGCTTGAAGCCTTGTAGACTAAAGAACTGCAAATTTTTAAGACTTGAAGATTTTCAGACTTGAAAGAATCTACCTTGGGTCGGTTCAGCTATGTATGCTCTTCTCTTAGCTTTGTCGAGGACGACAAAGTCTAGGAGGGGGAGGAGTGTTGCTCTAAGGGTTGCCCATAATTTTTCTCATGCTATGGCAGCCTTTAGCCCTCATGAAAATACCTTCTTTTTGTAAATTAGGAGATGTCCATGTGAACACTCTCCTAAAACCCCTTTTTGATATTTCCTCTAGTCTATGGTATTGAAGCCTTTTTTGAAAACTCCTTTTTGCACAAGTACCAAAATCCCCACGTAGGAAATCTCACGCGCTCTCTCTCTCTCTCTAGGTGGTTAGTCCCATATCACATAAAGATTCTCTTTTTGATTTAGCACATGTGGTCTTTTGAACACATGTTTTTATTCACATATGCCTCTCTTCTCTATATAAAGAAGAGCCTCATTTGTAAAAAGGGGGTCCCTTGGCCATGGCCTTGGCCTCCATTTTTGTTAATGGAAGAAGGTGTCATTTGTTACTCTCTTGCCTCCTTGTGTGCAATGGCGTTGGTCTTGGTGTATGGATTTGCATGTGTGTGTGCATGGTTGGGAGGATGTTCCCCTTTGCTCCTTGTGACGTTGGCCATGGTTGCCATTGCTCCATGAGCGTGGGTGAACCTCTCCTCTCATTCTTTGCCCCAACTTGGAGAAACTTCTCACTTCCATGTGAGGCGGTTAGGGTTTGTTGTTCCCCTTTTCTCAACATAGACTCAGATGTTTGGTACTTTGATAGTGGGGCAACCAAACATATTACCTTGCAGTGTAGTTTCTTTACTTCACTTGAGCCTACTCTTATATTATCACATGTGCCAACAACTCCTCTTAACCTATTATGGGAGTTGGTAAGATCATTCTGACTACTGCTAATGGTAGTTCTTTTACATTGTTAGATGCTCCCTCTAGTCTCTATGATGGTTGCTATGCAATCAAAATATGATACTATTATAAAAAATGGTACTTAGTCTTTATGTGCCTTGCCTCCTGGCAAGAAGGCCATTGGCACAAAGTGGATATACTAGCTGAAGCATAAGGCTGAGGAAACAGTTGACAACTATAAGGCTAAGCTTCTTGCAAAGGGTTATGCTCAAGAAAGAGGCATTGATTTTGATGAGACCTTTGCTCCTACATGCCAAATGATTACTATTCATAGCATATGTGCACTTCCATGTCATCATGGTTGGAATATACATCAGTTGGATATTAAAAATGCATTTTTGAATGGGGACTTGCATGAAGAAGTCTATGTTTTTCAGCCCCATGGCTTCATGGAGAAAGGCATGACAAAAAACTGTGCAAATTGAAGAAGGCATTATATGGTTTGAAGCAAACACCACGTGCTTGGTATGAAAAGATACATGCCTAACTCAATTGCACATAGTTTTGAGAATAGTCCAACCAAAGCACCTTATATGTTAAGCATGAAAATGATGTGCTTTTGATCATTGTTGTCTATCTGGATGACATGCTGCTCAGTGGCCCTCATGAGATAAGGCTGATTTGCATGCCTCATTTGAGATGTCACATTTGGGGCATTTGCATCATTATTTGTTCATTCAATTTATGCAAGTTGATAACGGAATAGCTTTGTGTCAAACAAAACATATTGACACATTATTAGAGCATTTTGGCCTTGAAGATTGCAAACCTATTGCCACTCCAATGGAGACATGTTTATGATTGAGTCTTCATGATGTTGGAGATGCATTTGATGTTGTTCTCTATGATGAGGCTATTAAATGCTTGATTTACTTATGCATTACTTGGCCAGATATTCAGTTTGTTGTTTCAGAGATGAGCAATCTTATGCATTGTTGAGGTGTCAAGCATTAGCAGGCGGTTAAGCGCATCTTTCGCTACTTGAGTGGTACCCAACTACTTGTATTGTTTTACCCTAAGGGGGGATCACTACCACCAGATTTACATGCTTTTTCTGATTTTACTTGAGCTAGTTTCTATGACACTCGTGTGTCCACCAGTGGTTTTTGCTACATTCTTGGTAGCTTATGCATATCTTGGTTGACCAAGAAGCAACCTATTGTGGCCACTTCTAGTTGTGAGGTTGAGTATAGGGTAGCTTTCATAGTGACTGTTCAGTGTATGTGGCTCAGATGCCTTATGGCTGATTTAGGCATTGGTCAGTCTTTTGCCATCACCATCTTCACTGACAGTTAGAGTGCATTGACAGTTGTAAGGAACCTTGTGTTCCATGCTGACACTAAGCACATTGAGGTGCACTATCATTATGTGAGGGAGAGGTTATGTGTTGGAGAGATCAGTTTGGCATATGTGCCCACATAGAAGAACATTGCAGACCTTTTCACAAAGGCTCTGCCTAGGGAGAAGTTTCAAGCTTTCGGCAAAGCTTTGGGCTTACTTCCTTTTGTGGGTTGATTCCACATGGCTTGGCATTTCCTCATACATGAGTGCAAGCCTCTTGTTCACCGCATCACTCCTAGTGGGGATTTGTTGATATATTTAGGTACTGATGTGTGTGAACACACTAGGGCCATCGGGGCACTTTTTTCCCTCTTTAAGAGGTTTCTTCCCCCCCACTTGTATATATGCCCATAACCCTAACGGGTCACTTATCTTTGTACATTCTAGTGGTAATACATTCAATATTATGTGTTGTGCTCCAAGCTTCTTCTTCTTCCTTATGTTGTCCGTGTGCTTCTCTAGACCTCTAACTCCAACACCCCACTCTCTTCTCATTTTCTATGTAATCAGGATCTCAAAAATGGTTCTCCTCAAGGTATCTTGATAGAAGGGCAAGATATGCCCATTGATGACTTCAATGAGCTCACTTCCTCTTCCTCCATATTAAAACAAGGTGGAATGCCACGAGCATATCTATCACCTAGGGATCTCTATCATCTATGATCATCCACAAATTCTACTAAACTATTAGAGCTTGGATTGTACACCCTTGTACTTGAAAGGAGTAATACAAGGAGCCTTTGTGAGAAGGATGGCAAGGAGTTGGTGCTCTTGGAGGTCGGTGTCCCCACTAGTCTCATTATTTAATCACTTGGTGCCTTCTCCATTCTTGGTTGTACTTTGGTTAGATCATGTAACCAATCGACTTATCTTTTATGTGCATACTTCCTCACATTCTAAGTGTACTTCTCATTGCACTTCTCTATATGTTGGTTAAGCATTACGTCCCATTGTTGTACTAAGTGATCGTTTGTGGGTGCCTTGTTAGTGGTTATTGTTTCTGATTACTCATGAACAATCCTCACTGCCCCTTAAGATCGACGGTTTAGCATTATGTTCCATTGTTGTACTAAGTGATAATTTTTGGGTGCCATGTTAGTAGTTATTGTGTCTGATTACTTATGAACAATCCTCACTACCCCTTAAGATCGACCCACTATCATCTATAGAGCCCAAGGATCACTACTTCTAGATGTTATAGATACCTAAAATGTTCAAACACGAAATTTATTATTTAATTCCAGATGTCACAAACTTTTATGTGTTTATGTATATATACTCACATAAATCCCTAAACCCTATTTTTTCATGCATTTATGTACATATACTCACATAAATCCCTAAACCCTAATTTTTCATGTATTTATGTAGATATACTGATATGAATTCCTAAATCCATATTTTATATATATATATATATATATATATATATATATATATATGTGTGTGTGTGTGTGTGTGTGTGTGTGTGTGTGTGTGTGTATGTATATGTATGTATGTATGTATGTATGTATATATATACATACATACATACATACACACACACATATATGTTGGTGCAAAAGTTCAAGCCTACACATTTGGATTAGCATGGAAGACATTGTGTGGAACTAGCACTTGATGATTCATGTGAACTATAGCTTGTAACTACTTGATCATTTACCATTGTAAAACATTAATTCTTTGGAGAATCTTATAAAAGCTTATAACTCGTGGAGTTAGGAAGAATATTAGCTATGACTTCAAGTTGAGGGAATATCTCCTAAATCAGTGGACTCATTTTTTTATTCGAGCCAAAGCTTTAATTCAAAATTCAAACTTAGAAGTAACACTTATAAAAAGTATTTGTAAAATCTCACGGTGAGAGCCTCATTCATAGCTCACTCTTTGATCACTTGTAGAACTTGAGTAGCTCACACTATAGCTCACTCAATTCATCAGTATTGAGCATCATTACAATGCCAGTGACTTTGTACAATTATGTTCTATAATATATATAGCTCATGGAACATCTCTATCTACTTCTCTGCTATGACTACTCAAAACAGTCAATGTCTTATGATCATATCTCAGTGAGTACTCAACCACTTTACATAACCTCTGGCTTGTTGGAACCAACTTGAAGTCTACTTTGTGCTGTAAAACTCTCAAGGCGATTTGTTCATGCATGAGGGAGAAATCGCCTTCAAAGTGCTCATTGGTCATCTACTTGTTGTTCCCTAAAATATCAGGGGTAAGATCTGATTTGCTATTTCTCATAGCATAGTTGATCATTTTAAATTATTCCACTTGCAATCATTAGCTATCTAAGCTAATTGAATTCCCCCAAAAGGAATTTTGCCAATTGTTACTGTGTTGTGAGCTCTGAGTAAAAAAACCAGCACGTGTATGGAGTAAAATAGCAAGTTTCTCAATACTAGTTATTCTTGAACAAGTCTGTTTTGGATTAATTGTTTCAAGTTTCAATTCCAAAGTACATAGGTACTTTCTTGGTGTCATTTGCAAGCTAAAAGGGCCTGCTTCATAAGTCTGAAGTGCATCATGCTGGTACAAAGAAAATTTTAGCAGTATCACCTCACTTGCTTGAGGTATCCATCCATCTCTTCAATAGTGGTATCAGAGCAAGTTGAGGTAAAATGGGAGATGGTTTCCCTTCTTTCATTGACAAATTGGACATGAATAATCATCCAGCATGGTCTTTGAGGATGAAGACCTATCTACAAGGAAGAACTCTGTATGGATATAGATCATGAGATGAGGAGATGCCCACATTTAGAAGCAAAGATCAATCTACAAGAGAGGAGCAAGAAAGACTCAACTCATGGTGTGCCAAAGATGCTTTAGCCAGGTCATATCTAAGGTTAGGAAGGGTGCTAAGTAGCCGGAGAAGTGTCATATCTTCTGTTGGAAGTGCTGCTAAGGTCAGTCACCACTCGGTCTATTCAGACACCTCTAGTGACTCAGAGGAGGAGATACCCATGGCTTCAGAAGACATGCAGGGCCCCACTCCCGGTAGAAACTTCATGACCACTGTAGAAGGAGAGTATCGCACTTCTTTACAGTATGTTTCTACTAATGCCCAGAAGATCCCCATTTACCTGGATGGCTTAAACAGATATGTGGCTAGAATGGTGACTTCCATGGATGCAACAATTGTGCCTAGACCAACTGTTAAGTATGAGGGAGGAGCATACATGGACAAACTGGGTCACATCTACATAGTGACTGAATACTTGATTTGATCAATGAGAGGGGAGAGTTAGGGGGACAGGAAAACTCAAGGAGACCAAACCCCGAGGAGTTAGTGACAACCCCTAGAGGCAAGTCCCAAGTTACACGAGTCTTGAGAGGGGACTTGATACCTCAAGACGACTATTTACTGGAGGTCTATTTGATCCATGGATCTAACTTATTGCTTCAAACTGACTCACCAGCCCAAGGAAGAGAAGAAAGCTCGATGACGTTTTGTGAGCTAAAGGATCTGGAAGACGAGACTAGAATAACCTACCTAGATAAAAATCAGAGAAGGTATTGGCTGGTTAATGCGATAGACAGGGCTCGACTAAAATACATGGGATTGCATGTATTCCCTCAGAGAGATCAGGCAACCACCTCTCAGAACCCCTTTGGAATCCAACAAGAGGCAGAGCACACCATGCCAGGACAAACTAGCTAACAGAGTGTTCCAAACCATGCTCATGTACAATTTGCAACTCTAGGAGTGCAAACACACAATCAGACCCACCCTAGAGTAGGTAATCAATACCGACCCCCAGTAAGGCCACGACCCCCAATAGGAGTGCAACCCGGAATGCCTCCAATTAGACCAGCGGTTCTTGCCTTCCCTGTAATGCCTAGACAGCCAGAGCCCATGAGAAGACTGAGACCTATTCAGGTGGACAAATGTGTGAGGAATCATTATGACGGATTGGTAGAACCTTATGATCACATTGCTGAATTTAAACAAGTTCTAAGAGTGAAACAAGTAGATGACTTCTTCGTGCAGTATGAGTCCTTCGGACTCACCCTCACAAGAATGGCTCTGACTTGGTTTTAGCCATTAGACCCCAACCAATTTGGAAATATGGAGCAATTCTTTCAAGAATTCATTGGGGAATTCACTAAGAGAGGGATTGAACACAATTCTGCGTCCTTAATCCATAGTTTTAAATAGAACCCTAGTTATAGAAACAATTAGCAGGTTAACTAGAACTAGAACAGGAGAAGGACAAAAAGGAAAACAAGGGGAAAGAAAACCTATCTAAGATCCAAGTCCCAGTAGATAAGGTGGGAGAATTTAGTGAAGGAGATGAAGGTAATACATGTCTACCTGTCATTTACAATGGGTACATGACCAAGGCTATTCTAGACACAGGAGCAGGAGTAGGAATTGCCACCAAGCAGATTTGGGAGAAATGGGGAAAGCCTGCCTTACGGCCCACACGCACGAAGCTCCAACTAGGAGACGGTCATGTGGAGAAACCCTTAGGAATATTGGAAAGGATCAAATTAACCACTCGTGGAGTTGAATTTGAACACATATTAGCCATCTGTAAGTTTGAAAAGGCTAACAATTACGAAATGATATTAGCACGACCTTTCATGAGACAAATGAGGATCGTGCAAGAATGGGGACGAGATGCATTATACCTGCAACATCAAGGAAATACAACCAAGATAAACTTGCATACATTTTCATATAGAGATGTACCTCCACTACAGTGGAATCCCATACATAAGGAGGAAGATGACCTATCTATTCATAGCACTGGATCAAGCGATCAATCATGGAAGTATGAGGATGCCCAATTGTGGATGTGTAAAGAAGCCAAGAAGGAGGACAATGAAAGGAAGCTGTGGCCAATAGGACATCCTAACTACTGACCTGTAGAGGACCCAAGGTATATGCCTGAAGTCTTTCCTAACGAAACCTTTGAACCGCATGGATGGATGGAAATCTTAGCCACCTTGGATGTATGTGTGAATGAGGAAGTTCTAACTATGAACGAGTGCATAGATGAGGAACGCTATGATATAAATTTATACATGGTTGTCCAAGAAGTAGAAGCAGGGGAAATCTTAGAAAAAGAGTGGAAAGAGGAATATGAGAGTATAGAAATGGAACCAGAATTTGATTCAGAAGAAATCTATCTAGACACCATTCAAGCTGAAAACAAGTATGGAACTACTAAAGTGTTAGCAATAGAAGCAACCCCCATAGGGCCGAAGCAGGAGGAAAGAGTGAGTGAGATTGAACCAAATCTAGATCTTTTTGAGGTTCCGGAGCATTTTAAAAGGTATGAAGTAGAAGAGAGAAATATTGTCGTTTGATTGACGTGGTAAAAGCTTGTAAACTAAGCTGCGGAATATTGCCATGCCACAACAAGAACTAAGCTAGAGTGATATTAGAACGCCTCTATAATCATCAGTAGCTTAGCAACCTTTTTGAAACTTAAAACTTTACAACTGAGTTTAGTGAAATCTAAAAATTCACTTTACCGAAAACTTTCCTTTCCTTCAGGATTCAATTCTGATCTGACTTACTTCAGTCTTTACAAATCTTTGTTTACTTATTGTTAGATATTCTTTCTACCACTTAATTGTGCAAAAACTGTGTTTTGAACTTACCAGAATATCACCGAAACTTCACCGGACTATCACCGTAATTATTAGAGTTGGACGTCTGCGGAAGCACGCAAACAGCACAAGGAAGAAGAGGAAGCTTGGAGCACAAACACACAATACTGAATGTATTACTAGAGAATGTACAAAGATAAGTAGCCCATTAGGGCAATAGGCGTATATACAAGCCGGGGGAAAAAACCCTCCTAAAGAGGGAAAAAAGTACCCCGGCGATCCTAGTGTGTTCACACACATCACTACCTAAATATATCAACAAATCCCCCCTGGGAGTGATGCGGTGAACAAGGAGCTGGCACTCATGTATAAGGAAGTGCCAAGCTATGTGGAAATCACTCCACAAAGGAAGTAAGCTCAAAGGTTTGCGGAAAGCTTCAATCTTCTCCCTAGGCAGAGCCTTCATGAAAAGGTTTGTTATGTTCTCCTGTGTGGGCACATATGCCAAGCTGATCTCCCCAGCAGAGAACCTCTCCCTGACATAGTGATAATGCACCTCAATGTGCTTAGTGCGAGCATGGAACACAGGGTTCCTTGCAACTGCCAATGCGCTCTGACTGTCAGTGAAGATGGTGGTGGCAGAAGACTGGCCAACACCCAAATCAGCCATAAGGCATCTGAGCCACACACACTCAATAGTCATTGTGAAAGCTGCCCTATACGCAGCCTCACAATTGGAAGTGGCCATAGTAGGCTACTTCTTGCTCAACCAAGATATACATGAGCTACCAAGCATGAAGCTAAAACCACTGGTGCACACACGAGTGTCATAGCAACCAGCCCAATCTGCGTCAGAAAAAGCATGCAAATCTGGCGGTAGTGATCCCCCCTTGGGATAAAACAACCCAAGTAGCCGAGTACCACTCAAGTAGCGAAAGATGCGCTTCACCGCCTTCCAATGCATGACTCCTGGGCAATGCATAAATCTGCTCATCTGTGAGACAGCAAACTGAATATCTGGCCGAGTAATGCATAAATAAATCAAGCATCCAATAGCCTGCTGATAGAGAACAACATCAAATGCATCTCCAGCATCATGAAGACTCAATCCTAAACCTGTCTCCATAGGAGTGGCAATAGGCTTACAGTCTTCAAGGACAAAACGCTGCAATAATCTGTCAATATATTTCGTTTGACACAAAGCCATTCCACCATCAACTTGCATAAACTGAATGCCCAAATAGTGATGCAAATGCCCCAAATCAGACATCTCAAATGAGGCATGCAAATCAGCCTTGAAATCAGCAATATGCTTCTCAATAGGACCAGTGAGTAGCATGTCGTCAACATAGACAACAATGATCAGAAGCACATCATTAGCATGCTTAACATATAAGGTGCTTTCAGTTGGACTGTTCTCAAAACCATGTGCAACCAGATAGGCATGTATCTTCTCATACCAAGCACGTGGTGCTTGCTTTAAACCATATAATGCCTTCTTTAACCTGCACACCTGGTTTTCATGCCCTTTCTACACAAAGCCACGAGGCTGAAAAACATACACTTCTTCATGCAAGTCACCATTCAGAAATGTTGTTTTAATGTCCAACTGATGTACATTCCAACCATGATGGGCTGCAAGTTTACAAATACTCCGAACAGTAGTCATACGGCATGTAGGTGCAAAGGTCTCATCAAAATCAATGCCTCTTTCCTGCACATAACCCTTTGCAACAAGCCTAGCCTTATACCTGTCAACTGTACCATCAGGTTTACGCTTCAGCTTGTATACCCACTTAGTGCCAATGGCCTTCTTGCCAGGAGGCAAGTCACATAAAGACCATGTACCATTCTTCATTATAGCATCATATTCAGATTGCATAGCAGCCATCCAATTTTCTGAATTCTGTGCTTCATCAAAAGAAATAGGCTCATTCTCATCACAGAGACTAGACGCAGCCATAGCATAGCAATCTGATGCAAAGGAGGCACTATGAGAGCCTGAACGAGTACGATATGACAAAGGTGCATCTAATTTGTTGTCATGCAAAGTCTGCACCAGCCATTTTGGCATAGTTTTTGCCTGCTCAATATCAGCTCTCTCATCAACAAGTGCATCATGTAAATCTGCATGAGAAATGGAATGATCTACATCATCATATGAAACCTGCAAAGGTTGAGAAGTTGCCTCATTAGGACCAGCACTAGACTGTCCACCTATAGAAAGAGGCATCAAAGTATCATACATGTCTTTGGAGCTAACAGATGTCTCCTTAGTACATGAAAGTAATGGTTGAATAACATCTTCCACAAAGACAACATCACGGCTAACCAGAATGTGTTTAGTCTGTGGATGATATAGACGATAGCCTTTACTTTCACAACTGTACCCAACAAAAATACATTTTACTGCCTTATCATCCAATTTTTTGCGATGTTGTTCAGGCACTAGTGCATATGCCAATCAACCAAAAACACGCAGATGAGCAACAGATGGCTTGCGGTCATGCCAAGCCTCATATGGAGTGATAGACTGTAGCGCTTTAGTGGGACACCTGTTCAGTACATATGTTGCACACATGACAGCCTCAAGCCAGAAACTATGAGGTAAAGCCTGACTCTTGACCATACACCTCGCCATCTCCATGAGTGACATGTTCTTCCGTTCAGCAACTCCATTCTATTGAGGTGTATACGGCATTGTACACTGGTGTTTTATCCCACATTCAGCCAGAAATGCATTAGAATCAGAAGACATATATTCCCCCCCTCGATCAGAACGGAGGGTGCCCATTTTACATGCTGACAGATTTTCAGCCAAAACCAAAAACTATTTAAAGCACATGAACACTTTGGACTTTGCTTTGAGTGGATATACCCATGCATGCCTTGAAAAAGCATCAATGAAAGTCACGAAGTAAAGGTAATTTCCAAAAGAGGGTGTCTACATAGGACCATAGACATCACTATGTACAAGCTGCAATTTCTATGTAGCCCGAACTGAACCATCTTTTGGATAGGAGGAACGCTGCATTTTGCCCAAAATATAGCCTTCACAAACATGTTTTCCAGGTGCATTAAGCTTGGGCAAAGAAGACACCATATCAGATTTCTGCAGGCATAGCAAACTAGCAAAATTCAGATGACCAAAGCGTGCATGCCAAAGCTTTGCATCTGACATAGCCTGAGAATCATGAACTGCACATGCCGAATCATTCACACATCTTTCATAGTCTATGAGCTTATACAGCCCACGACATAAAATGCCAGAAGCAATAATAACATCGCCATTTGACAGATCATGAACTGTACATCTGTCATCAACAAATTTCACAACCAAGCCAATCTTGGCTAATGCTGAAACTGATAACAGATTCTTCTTGATCCCTGGCACAAATAAAGCATCTGACAAAGTGAAAGAACTACCATCAGCAGTAGTCAGAATGATCTTACCAACTCCCATAACAGGATAAGAGGAGTTGTTAGCACATGTGACAGTATTCCCTGTAGGGGAAGGCTCGAGTGAAGAGAAGAAACTGCGCTGCGAGGTAATATGTTTGGTCGCCCCACTGTCAAAGTACCAAACATCTGAGTCCACTGCAGACATGCACTGCTCATGAGAAGATGGGTCAAAATTGCAAACAGTAGTAAATGCCCATTCTTCTTCCTGCACAAGATTAGCAGACTCTGTTTTTGGTGTAGAGGCTTCTGCAACAACCATTCCAACCTCCTTTTTCTTTGCCTCTTTTGCAGCCAGTTTTGGACAATTCTTTATGATATGATCATTCCCTTTACAGTACTTGCAAAACAATTTCTGCTTTTATGATTTCTTCTCATCTTTGTCCTGGTTCTTCGAATGTGCAGCATTTGCAGATTTTTGCTTACTAGTAGAAGAGCTCCATTTTCCTTTGCCCTTTTGACTAGCCAGGAAAGCTTGATCTGCAACACGCATAATGGACCTGTTCTGCCTGGACTGATCTTCCTGCAACAGAACAAGAGACTAAATCCTCAAATGATAAGGCATTCGGATTGCCTTTCATCATCAACCGAAGAGTAGAAGCAAAACTCTAATATGAATCACGAAGACCATAAAGAACGGTCTGCACAAGTGAGTTATCTGGTATAGCCTCATCAGCAAAAATCAATTGTTCCTTCAAATCTTTGATCTTCATTAGGAAACTATCCATAGAATCACCTTCATTCATGTGCTCACTCTCCAAATGTTTTCGGAGGTAAGCAACACTAGCCTCATTCCTAGCTTGGTACAATGTGGTAAGTGTATCCCAAGCATCCCTAGCTGTTCTGCAAGAGCGAATATGAGGAATAATGGCACGTTTGACAGACAAAGCTATCAATGCATGTGCCTGGGCATCTGTGCCATCCCAACGAATCTGCTCTGCAGTAGTTGCAGCAGAAACAGTAGCACGAACAGGAATCTGCACAATATCATCTTCGACACCATCTTCATCAGCTCCAGCACCTGTATTTGCAGTACCTGTTGTTACAGGTGTAACAGGACGTCTTTCAACACCCTACACAATGTTCCACAATCCTTTTGCAACCAATACATGTTGCATCATATAAGCCCATAATGGGTAGTACCATCCAACTTATCCTCAACAGCCAACATACGGAATACATCACTGCTTTCAGCCATGGTCGGTGACTAAAATACCTTGATGCAGAAAATTGACTGTATCTCAAAAAGTTGAACGGAAATGCCTAGATGAGTTTTGCTAAACCTTTAGCAAACTTCGAGACGCTTATACTGGCGAACAAAAACTGGTATATACCTTTGGCACAAAAAGACGAAATAGCCTACACAAGCACTACGATAGTGCGTTCGGAGGCCAAAACGAGCTTAGATCGCGATTTCGGCACCACAGAGCGAAGCAGTCTTGATCTCTGAAACACCTTGAGTATGCTCACCAAATTTTGTGCGAATCTGAGACTACAAACGGAGGAGTGTCGACGACGCCCTAGATGAAGCGATGACCTGCTCTGATACCAATTGTTGGAGTTAGACGTCTGCGGAAGCACGCGAACAACACAAGGAAGAAGAGGAAGCTTGGAGCACAAACACACAATACTGAATGTATTACTAGAGAATGTACAAAGATAAGTAGCCCATTAGGGCAATAGGCATATATACAAGCCGGGGGAAAAAAACTCCTAAAGAGGGAAAAAAGTGCCCCGGTGGTCCTAGTGTGTTCACACACATCACTACCTAAATATACCAACAGTAATCTTATCGGAATCTTACCGAAATCAACTGCAATTCTGTTTGTACTACTTCAAATGTTTGTAATTGAAGTAAGGAAGTAATACCTGAGCTTCCTTCAGTGAATGAACTTTATCTAAAGTTTAGAGAAAAACTTCAACAGTTCTGGATGCCTTTACGGTCAGACATTATACCATGTATACATGTCCCGTTTCACAAAACTCTTTGATCAGTTTGTAGTTGAGACTACTAGCTTTAAGACGAGCTATCACTTATGAAAAACTTTACACTGTACTGCGAGATCTAACTTGCAGAAGTACCGTAAAACGTGTACTGAGAAAACTCTAACTGTTAACTGACTTTCACAATAACATGAAATTACTTAGATTTCTTCAGATGGGAAGAATGAAGAAGAATGCGCTCAGATCTTTCCACATAAGTATGTGTTTTCTATTAGAGAAGATGTGTACAAAAATTGGCTTGGCCTCTCTTTGCTCATAGCCATGGAAAACTCTCCTATACTGAGTAGTTCTTCCTTACCATCTCTCTCTCAGATGAATACTCGACAGTTCAGGTTCTATTATTCATCTCTACATACGCACACTTGCGTATTCTACACATACATCTATATTCACACTCTTATCTCTCATGTGTCTAAGCACTCTCTCAACTCTTTTATATACATTTTTTATCCAAGATTCAAAAACTCGTAGTTCTGGAAGTTTCTACGCTGTATATTACAGGCGTGAATTTTTCCCTTCACTAAGGCTTTGATTTTTCTGAATGCTTTTGTAGCTCAGTGATGAGTAGCACCTCCTTTAATGTCAATCCGGGAAGACGTGAGGATGGTATGAAGACCTCGAGCAAGTGGCGGCACAAGTGCGTGAGTGAGAAGCACACTAGCATGCACACACATACACACACACGCGCACACACAGTAAGACAAAGAGTGAGAATCAATGGAGCTTTTAGATTACTTTCAAAATGCTCTTTACAAATTCGTTTCAATTACAATCTAACCTCAAAAATGAGCTCTCTAGCTCTTTTTATAGTTTTTGACTAGCTTTTGGCTCTGTCCAGACCTAGTGTCCGGCCTAGTTAAAAATTAGGTTCCAGGGCTTATTTGAGGGCTCAAACGAAGTCTAAAAATTATGAAATTTGGTACGATGGTACTTCTAATGCTCCTCAAGCTCGAGGACTCCTCGGCTTGCACAAAATGGAGTCTAATCTACCAAAAACGGGATTTACAATGTTTGTGTAGTGATTAAAATCACTTGGGTTGTACATAATCTATGGGAAAAAATGATCTGGCCTTGTTGCCGTATTGTGCATGACTCCTTTGTTGCTTTGTATGCCAACACTCCCCCCTTCCTAGCGTCTGTCGCCCCTGACAGACCTTTGTTCGCGCGGGTGGTCGATGTAATATTGGATGACATTGGTGGCCAGTTCATGTTCTCCTATCCTTAAGCCTCTTGCTAGATCGGCTTCCAATGCCTCCCAATTTATTGCACCGGGGGTTTCTGGTTGCGGGGTGGTGTAGTACTCTGAATACATTGCTTGTTCACAAGCAAACAGTTGAAGCAGATGTGTCGGCTTTGGTGCGAAAATCTCCGAGTGGTACTCCCAGAAACCTGATCTGAACATTTCTTCGAAGGTCTGTTTGTAGCAGGCGGGGAGGTACTTGATGCGTGCATGCCAAGCGTAAGCCACACGGATACTGGGGGTGGTGCTCATGTCATACACCAAGTCGTAATTTCCATTGCTAAACCCCGGAAGACGTACCTGTGGTGCGGCTGCATTTCTAAAGGTCTTCAGCACTACTTGCATCATATCTAAGATTTTAAGCATCATTTGCGCTGCTACATCTGGCATGGGCTTCAAGCGCGGCATCCAGTGGCGAATGGTTCCCATCATATATGCTACCGATGGTGGTCCTTGTGGTGGCGCGATGTACGGGTAGTTCAGCCATTCCTTGCATTGCGCATTGTTCTGTACCTTGATATTAAATGCCTTCCACGACCTACGGCGGGGGACTGGACCGTAGCATGGGTTGTACAGCAGGTGTAGCGGCGCGTTGTTCCATGTGCGTAGCATTTCTGGATAAGTCTCTAAAAGTTTCTGCCGCCATGTTGGTTGACGAATCTTGCCTTTTCGCACCTCTGGAGGAAGGTCGTCGGGTTGAAATTGGGTCGCAAAAGTAGGAATCTGACCCGTGACTCTTTGTATTTCTGCATTATAATCAGCCAAGATAATATAATATGGCCTGTATTGGAGTTCCGATGAGAGAATCAGGCGTCTCCATGACAAGTTCTTGAAGTAATCTGATTGTAAAACAGTCTCTTCTATGACCCTCATAGCCTGATTTTGCACTACAGTGCGCTCTTCATGCGAGGTCCCTATTTCCTCCACTTGTCGTAACCATGGCGGCCGTGGTGCCTCGAACGTGTCCTGCCCTTCTTCTGTTTGTTGGCCTCCTGGGAATGGTTGCGGATCATATTCTTCATCGAACGTTTGTTCCACAGGAATTTGCACAACTTCTTCGTCCGTGGGAGCCTCCGGAGGGGAAGATGGCCTCTCATATTGTAGTAGGCGTGTTTGCAATTCAGTTACCTGTTGCTGGAGGTCTTTTATGGCCTCTGCGTCGGAGGGAAGCGAAGCCGCAGAGGGGGTGGTTGGAGGGGCAGCTGTTGGGCCTTGTTGGTGTTCCTGCTTCAGTTGTCCTAGCTCCTCCGATAGCTTATCATGTGCTTCGAGCAGCATGGCATAATCTTCCAATATAATCTTGATATTATCGGGGGTTACTGCTTGAAACTTGGATGGGCTGATGGGTGCCCCCGGTGTGCTCTCAATCGCTGCCTCCAGGCTCTCTTGATTTTGTATTTGCAGACGTCTGTTCTCTTCCTGAGCAGCCGCAAGATGGCGTTTAAGTAGTGCCATATTTCGCTGAAGTTTTGAGTTGCGTTCCAGCTGTGTCCGTAGGTGACCTTCTACCACCTGCACTGCTTCCTGATCTACGTTCTGTAGCTGTACCTCCAATATATTGTGGGCTTCTTGGAGGGTGTGGAACTGTGTGTGGAGGCGAGTGTTCTCCTCTTCTAGTACCGCAAGGCGGAGCTGTAGTGTCGCTGAGTGCTCTTGCAGGCGTGCATTTTGTTGCTGGAGTTGAATGTAATCTGTTCTTAAATTTGATATACAAGCCAACATGGTGTCCAATGCATTACCTATAGATGAGTGGGGGGTGTTTACCGTGGAAGATGCATGGGAAGGGAATTGGGGAAGGGAGACAGTGAATGATGTGTCTACGAAAGTTGTGTGTGTGGGTGAAATTGGTGGAGGGGGAATGGGAGGAGGTGAACCCGTGGGTGGAGGTGCCGTGGGTGGTGAAATGTCCATCCCTTCAGGAGTGGGTGTTAGTGTGGGGCCTGCCATATACACTGGTATGGTAGGTGGTGTGTGTGTGGAAGTGGTGAATAGATGTGAAGTGGGGTGGGGAGCTGAAAAGACAGGGAATGGTTGAGGGCCTGGTTGAAAAGCCCTAGCAAAGATGTCCTGGAGGGATTGTAGAAATGGAGAGAGGGATATCGGGGGTTGGGGTCGTAAATTTGAGGAGGGCTGAAAGGGTTGCGTGGTAGCAGGGAAGCCCATGAATGTAGATCTAGGGTCAGGATGACCCGTGGCTGAGGGCGTTGGGGATGGTTGCCCTAGGGCAGGGTCTAGGAGGGGTTCGGCGGATTGTGTAGTGTTGGGGTTGTCTTCGAAGATAGGATTATCAGTGGTAGAGAATAGGGTGGCACTGGAGATCGGAGTACGGAAGATGAAGGTGGGGTCGGTGGGTTGAGTAGTCGATGTGGTTTCTACTGTTTCTCTTCTAGGAGGTGATGGTGGGGGAGTAGGTGGTAGTGGTTCGGTGGACTCCTCATGGGTGGCTGGGTGCTGTTGGCTAGCTGTCTGGGAGGTTGTTCTGATAGTTTCAGGTGTAGTAGTCGGCTCTTCTGCAACTGTAACAGGAATTTGAATATTTTTGCCTGGGCGAGGTCGTGTCTGGAACCTTCGTGGGTCATATTGAACTGAAGGCCTCTGAATGGCAGTACGCACAGCTTCTACAACTCCATATGTTTCTGCCATCAATAAGAGACCTTCCCTGTACTCTGAGTCAACTCCCGCTTCTTCCAACAACTGAGTCATAAGTACTCTGCTGCTCTGTTCAGTGAGTAATTGCTGCGATCGTACTCTTTCCATAATCTGATACAGCCTTCGGAGTTCTGCTGTATATGCTGGGGCTTCAGTGGTCTCTTCTTCATACGCTTCTTCTTCTTCCGGGTGTCCGTGTTGTTGACTTTCTTGAGTGTCACTCCAATGGACATGTCTACCGTCTGTAGACTTTCTTCTTCTTCGTGAGGATGTGCCCTGCTCCTCTGCCTCTGAATAAAACTCCACATCAGAGAATTGTGTGCTTTGTAGGAATGCTTCGAAATCCTGGGGGTCCAGTCCTTCAGCCTCTCCAGTGGCAGCAAATTCGAACTCAGGTGTGACAGGAGGAGCCGATGGGGTAGGTTGTGTCGTAGTGTCGGATTCCGACCGGGGTATCCTAATGGTAAAGGGAGGTACCGTGCCCTCTCTTAATGGTGATGCCTCAGGAGTAGTCAGGACTTCCCTTGTCTGGACACAAGGGATCGCGCCCCTCATGCGCTTGGACTGATGTGTGGATGTCTTGAGCCTTTTAAACATTTGTAATTGTGCCCAAGTTAAGGCACGCTCAATGGGGACATCATATGCCAAGCATCGATAAATGATGCGTGTGAGTGCACAGCATCCGTTCACCACTAATTTCCTAGATGCCCGTTTGTTTGCTTCATACAACTGATCTATAATCCACACTGGTAGTTTAATAGGTAACGCACCTGCTTCCGCTAAGTAGAGAGCAAACCAGATCTTCTTGTGTGGTTGCGTGAATCGGTCTTGACCGGGGAAGGCGAAATGTTGCATGCACATTCGGAGAGGGATGGACACATTTGGGGTGAGTGCTGCCATGTCTTTCAGCTTCACTAGTTTCCTGTCCTTCATGTTGGTGGGAACGAGAGCATCCTTTTCTGAGGGTACATGCGTGCCATGCATATTTAAAGCATCACTCACCAGCTCCACAGTAAGTTCAAACCTCTTCAACTCGTTGTTGCCCAGCAGTGAGGGGAGAACAAATGATCCGGGTTGGTCCTTATCTTCATTAGCTTGTAATGTGGAGACCAAATAGTAACATCGGAGGAGATCGGGTTTAGGTAGTGGGGCTTCAAAATATTCCGCCAATCCTGCTCGTTGCCATATGGTTTGTAGATCTTCGGTGTTCTGTAAAGTCTCGAACTCCTTGGAGAAAAATTGGAATCGCACCCATGATCTGTCATATTCGCATTTAGACTCCCAGATATACTTGGCCTCACCTAATGGACCGGGCATGCCATTGAACCAATGAGAATTGGCATGAACTCTTTCCGTGATGCCTGTAGGTGGATCTGGCACCGGGAGTTGCTGAAGGTGTTGCATCTCCACTGGTCGTTCCGTCGGGGGCACGTCCACAGGTAGGCTATCCACATCAATTCCTGCAGTAAGTATCCCTACTTGTGAGCCCGAACCTGTCGCTTCTGCCATTTTACTGCTTGCCTTCTGATTCTGTGAGAATATAGAAGCATGTGTTAACATCGTAATGGACAGAATAAATCCGTTGCTGTCCCCGTTACAACTTTAACATGAGGCAGATGATGAGTTAGTGGTTAGTAAGTGCACGAAGACAGTGAGTGTCGTTAACGTTTGTGTATTCCTAGGAGACTAATGTCGTTAGTAAGTGGGGTGAATTTACAAATCGGGGTCGGGGGGTTTATTACAGGTCTTAGGCTGCCAAATGCAGTGGATGGGCTTTGCTTTCGGTTTCGTAGAGACTCTAGAGAGCTGTGTCGGTGTCGCTGTTTGGGAATGGGGCCTTTTAGGGACCCACTTATAAGTGATTACATGCATGCTCATGGGTCTTGGTGTGTTCCTAAGTGTTGAGCACGAGGGAATTCTGGTTGTACTCGTAGAAGGGTTATGCTGCATAGGTCGTGGCCTTGGCGTAACTACTTGTGCCCTCAAGCAAGCCTTAGGCACCCAAATTTGTCTAGATTGTGGGCTTGCCTTCATCGACTTCTTGGGCACCCAAATAGATTTTACTTTAGCAGAAGAATTTCTGAAAGACTTCATTAGCGTCGTGTTGTTGGTTACTAATAAGAGGCTTTGCCCGTGTGGTTGACGGTGGTGCAACCGGTCGTTCGCCTTTCCGCCCCCACACCTGGTTGAGTTTCTGGGGCATTCTGCTGCGCAGGTACTTTTGATCTCGGACATAGGTAGTACTCTGCTTCTTCTGCCTGTGATCCGCCTTTGGTTGCTGCCTCCTTCTGACCTTTGGAAAAGAAGGGAGTTCCGTTGCATCCCTGACTCCTTTTTTGCAAATGTCATTCCTCTGCAACACAGGGTTTTGAACAAGAACAGCATGGTCATCTTTATGTGTACCCCTGGAAGGACCAGGAGTCTGTGCCTTTCCTAGTTCCTTGAGTGCTCCATTGTCTAATTCTACTGTAACTCGACTATGACTGACCCAAACCTGGAGAAGTCCACTTCTTAGGTTTAGGTTGACTGCTCGGTCATAGATCCAATCCTGACCCAAGACGAGAGGTTCAGTGAGATCCTCATCCTGACACACTAGTACTTTAACTGTCATTGCCTCATCGTGAATGTAGAGGGGAAGTTTCACCTCGCCCATGCAGGGGGTTTCCACGCCTCCCAATCCTATGAGATATGCTTCCACAGGATTGACAGTTAACTGCAACTCTTGACAGTAAGACACTCTAACAGCACTAGTGGCTGCACCTGAGTCAATCAAGGCTCTCACGGTCCTTGCACTCTTTCCTTGTCCTATCTCTAGGGTTATGAAAGGACGTCTATCGATTATTCTATGCGAGCTTGTTCCTGCAACTTCACACATGGCCATGGGACATCCTTGATCTGCATAGTCATTTGCTCTAGTCTGATCTCGGTCTTGCCTTCGTAACTTCATCCTTCTGATACGTTCTAAAGCTTCTGCTTGAGCCTCTTCTCGAATGCGCTTTTCTTCCTCTTTGCGTTTCTTAGCAGTATTGAGTCGGCTGAGCATTTCCTCCGTGAGGGGTTCCTGATACAACTTGACTCTACAACCGCTAATATAGTTAGGGAGAACGTCACCCTCTAATGTGGCTAATTGTACTGCTCCACTCGTGGAGATCCTATTGATGATCATTGGTCCGTAGCCTCTCTTTTCTAGCTTCCTTGCGTGTTGTTTCAGTGTATAGACTAAAACTAGATCTCCTGCTTTCAAACCCTTATCCTTTACGTGGGCATCAAAGTATGCCTTCTGTCTCTTCTTGGCTGCATATATTCCTGCAGCGGCTCTCAGTCTTGTTTCTCCTAATCGTTCAAGGTCAAAGATCCTAGAGGAGAGCTCATGACCTGTCCATTCGTGCTCTCGTGCTACTCTCAATGTAGGGATCAGGAAGTCCAAGGGTAACACAGCGTTTTGGCCAAATACCATCTGAAAGGGGGTGGCTTGGAGTACCGTTTTGTAGGCAACTCGGTATGCCCAAACAGCATGGTGTAGCTGTTTGTCCCAGTCAGAGCATTTAGTGTTCACTAACTTTGTCAGTACATTGCATAAAATCTTATTAGTGCTCTCAGCTTGTCCATTAGCTTGAGGGTGATAAGGGGCAGACTTCTTGTGTATTACCAAGAATTCGTGGAGTAGATTCTCAATCACTTCGTTCAAGAAATGAGTGCCTCTATCACTTACAAGCTCTATAGGTAGTCCATATCTCGTGAATACATTCTCAAACAAGAATTTGGCAGTTGTTTGAGCATCGTTCTTGGTTGTAGCCTTTACCTCTACCCACTTGGTGAGATAATCTGTTGCAACAATGATGTATTCCGCATGAGAACCTTTCGCTGGGGGATTAATAGGACCTACGAAGTCTATTCCCCACTTAGAGAATGCACATCCACCCATCATAGGTTTCAGTGGCATCTCATCTTTGCGTATAGGATACTGAGTCCTCTGACAGACATCACACCGTTTCACATAAGTATGTGCATCCATGTGAAGGGTAGGCCACCAGAAGCCCGCAAACAATATTGCCTTGATTACCCGATCTGGTCCAAAGTGTCCTCCTGCTACACCTTGGTGAGCAGTCTCCAAGATTTTGAGATATTCACTTTCATGGACACATAACCTCAGGTAACCATCTTTACCGCGCTTATATAGATTATCACCTATGAGTGAGTAATCCAAAGCTTCTTGTTCTAAGCTCCTTTTCCTAGCTAGAGTCATGTCTGGAGGGAATGTGTTTGTTCTCAAGAATGATACTAGAGGTTCACTCCAATCTGGCACAATGGATACTTGATAAAGAGTGGCATGTTCCACTGGTGGTTTAGTGCAACAGATTGGGCATTCCTTGCACAACTTTTGGACATCCGCTTCCATAGTTGGCCAGTGCACTCCGAATCTCTTTAGAGTCTGTAAAGTTCGTTGCTTTGAATGGTGTTGCTCTAACGCACCTACATGTGCTAATTGCAACCATTTAGCGTACTCATCCTCTTCTACGCAACAATCCAAGATCCCTTGATCTGTGTGCTTGTACATGCTTCCTGCCATGATATGGTACTTTTGGGCTTTTACGATCTCTCTATTCCATGTGTTCACCACTGGATGATTAGGCCCGTATGTCAATACTGGTACTATTGGCTTGGCCCACTGCGGCACCACTTCCAAATTAAACAAGTAAGCATCAGGAAGGTCATCTGACACTCCTTGTGGGGCTTCTCCCGATGTGAGCCTAGAGAGATGATCTGCTCTCAAGTGGGTTCTACCTTTTCTTACCACAACCTCAAAATCATATTCCATTAGCAGGAGAAACCATCTTACTAATCTTCCCGTATTGCATGGCTTGTTTACTAAGTACAACAATGCCTGATGGTCCGTAAAAAATTTAAACTTATTTGCAAGCAAATAATGTCTAAACTTTTTAACTGCATATACCATGCCTAATCCTTCTCGTTCAGTAGTGGTATAATTTCGTTCAGCCGCATTCAATTGTCTACTGGCATAGGCGATTGGAAGATCCATATTACCTTCACCAGTAGGTTGTGCAAGCACACATCCAATAGCATAATTGGATGCATCCACATGAACATGGAATGGCTTATTCCAATCTGGTGTGGTTAAGATTGGTGCTGAACATAATCTTCGTTTAAGCTCTTGGAAGGAATTCTCACATTCATCCGTCCACTCAAAGTTTGTCAGAAGTCCGTACATGGGCTTTGCAATGACAGCATACATGTGTATAAATCGTCGATAATAGCCACAATGCCCCATGAAAGCTTGTACTTCCTTGACATTCTTTGGCCTAGGTAGCTCTGCTATGGCTCTCACTTTCTCCTCGTCAGTAGATATGCCATTCTTTGACACTATGTGTCCTAGAATCTTACCTTGCCTTACCATAAAAACGCACTTTTCTGGGTTCAGGCAGACTTGGTACTCTCTACATTTGTCAAAGATTTGTCTGAGTTCAGGAATATGGGTTTGCCTAACGTTGGAATGCGCACAAAGATCATCAACATAGACTTCTAAACTCTTCCTTAGGAACTCCTTAAACACATGGCACATCAGTCTCTGGAAGGTAGCTGGTGCGTTGGTAAGCCCAAATGGCATTACTCTAAAAGCAAAAATGCCCCATTCTGTGGCAAAGGCTGTCTTATGCTGATCCTCTGGAGCTATGGCTACTTGATTGTAGCCCGAAAATCCATCGAGGAAGCTGTACACTTCCTTGCCTGCCACTCTTTCTAAGAGATGTTCTGTGATGGGAAGCGGATAGTTATCTCGAATCGTGGCGGCATTAACCTTTTTCAAGTTAATGCACACACGCAGTTTGCCATTCTTCTTGGGCACCACTACGATGGGGGATACCCATTCAGTGTGCTCAATTTCATAGATAAATCCAGCTTCAACCAGCCTATCTATCTCTTCTTTGATCTTAGCAGCGTAATTATCGTTATATGTATAAGGCTTTTGCTTAGAGGGTTTGGCATCTGAGGTCATGGGGATAGTGTGTGAGCATATGTCAGGGTCAACACCTTTCAAATCCTTGTAACTCCAAGCGAATACATCTCTGTATTCTCTTAGCAAGGCAATCAATTCATGCTCTTCTTCTTCTGTCAGGTCATGGCCTATATACGTGCATCGCTCCTCTCCTTCTTCTATGGCCACTACTATTTTCTTGGTGGTTTCTTTGTTATCATAGGCCTCTCCTGATTGTGCCTCTCGTTTAGGCATTCTTATCATGACTCTCCTGTCATCTATCTCGTACTTCTTAAAATTTTCTGGGACCTCAAACAAAGATTCTTCCTCCTCTGGTAAGACTTCTTTCTTTCTTCGTTTCTTTCCTTCTTCCTTCGGGGTAATATGTGTTGCTAATCTTACATCATTTGTAACCTCTCCATGCTTCTGGGGTTGAAATTCTATTTCATGGAAGTATTCTTCATCTGATGCAAAAGGTGGGTCCATAATGATTGACTCTAGATCGGAGTCACTTGCATCCTCAAATGCATCAAGGCTAGGTTCGCATTCTTCTAAAACTGCCTCTCCCATGATTGGCTCTATGGAGAAGACGGAAATGTCATAGCCATCCTCATCACAGTGAGGTGTCCATTGTTCTTCGTTGATGGCTACGTCCATTGTTGCTAAGATTTCTGCCCAACCGTGAGGTTCAAATTCTTCGTCTGGAAAAACTACAGGTGCATAGGCTGGGTCTTGGATTGATCTATGGGTTTCTTTCGCACCTACCTCTCTGGCTTTCTCTCTCTTCTCTTCTTTTACTGCTACCTTGCACATCCATAAGTGGGTGTCTTCATGCATCCATGAGGATCCAGATCCTATGGAATGCACCGATTCTGTGTCATCTTTGGCTCTATGGATGGGATTCCATTGGATAGGAGGGACGTCTCTGTGAGAAAAATCCTTGAGATTGACTTTGGTTGTAACACCCAAGTGTTGCAGATACAAGGAGTTGGTTCCCCAATCCTGTACCACTTGCAATTGTCGCATAAATGGCCTTCCCAAAATCATCTCATAGATAGCAAAACTATGTTCAAACTCGACACCACAAGTGGTGAGAGTTATTCCTTCTAGCAATCCTAGGGGTCTCTCTATGTGGCCATCGGCCATCTGCAATTTCATTCTCGTCGGCCTGAGTGCTGGCTTGCCCCAACGCTTCCATAAGGAGGTGGTGGCAATTGCAACTCCTGCACCTGAGTCCAAAATTGCCTTCGTGGTGTAGTCCTGATAGGTGATAGGAAGGTAGGTGTTCCCTTCTTCACCTTCACACATATCTCCTATCTTATCCAAGGGAATTTCCGGTACTGTCCTATGGGATCCTACCCGGGAACGAGGTTTTGCAGTTTCAGTTACTTGACTAGCTACATATTTCCGCGCGTTTGGTCTATCCTTAGACAGCTCTTCCAAAGTGAGATCGCGTTGCACCTTGGTGTTCGTTACTACCTCCGTGTTCCTCGGTATGACTGAGTCGTCGTTCCTTACCATGACTGTGGGTGCTCTCATACATGTGGACTTTGCTTCCCATGGGCCTGTGAAGTGGGGTAGCTCCTGTATGGAATTAGACTCAAAGTCCAATCTCTCGTGAGACTGAACACTCTCATGCTCCCCGTAAATAGATGGGATGTCTTGTGGGAATTGGTCGTGTGCATCGTCCACAAGTTCAAAAGGAGGGGCGACCTCGCTTTCGTTATCCCATTTGTCTTCTTGAATCTCTCGTAGGAAGTCTGGGGCAAACCGATTCATAGAAGAAGAAGTGTCTGGCTCCGTAGAATTGGGCGCATAAGCAACCTGTGAAGGAGGGCTGATTCTATTGTTGACTCTCTCCTCGTTCTCGCAAATGGCTGGAGCACAAGCTTCTTGGGGAGGATTACTTATTCTATTACTTTTCCGAACAGGCTCATACGCTCTCTGGGAAGGAATGTGGGTTACTTGTGGAGGTACATATGCTTTCGAGGGGGGCTCCTGTGACCTTTGGGGAGGAAGATAGGCTCCTTGAGGAGGCACATGGCCTTTCTGAAGAGGCTGGCTTATCCGTTCTCTTGCCCTTTCCTTTCTTTGAGGGGTAGGTTCCTTTTCTGGCTGTGCTATTGGCCTCTCTATTCTTTCTAAGGAGGGGAAGTTGTCCGGTTTAGGGGCATTGGCCACATACACTTCTGATTGGGAATGATTCCTGTTTTTGCTTGCTTTTTCTTGGTCTTGATTTTTTTCTTCCTTGTCAGATCTTGCAATTATCCTCTCTAACTTCTCTAGGAATCCATCCAAGTGTAATTGCGTTTTGGCTGAGCCTGAGTAATTGAAAAGGCGACTGGCTTCAAACATAGTCTGAGCCAATGCGACCATTTTCGCGCATAGTTTGGTTCTTTCTATCTCTAGGTCAGCTCTAGGATAGCACTTGTCATGATCCGTGACGTTTGGCCCTTCTTGGATTCTGGCCTGATATGCCTTAAGCATCATGTCTATGTCTTCGGGAGTGGGATCAGCTAATACTGATCCTGTTTGGGGTGGTGGGTGGGTTGCGTGGGCTGTCTTAGAGGGTGAAGGGATGGAGGGTGATGGGGATGGTAGCGGTGGGAATGTGTGAGAGTGCGGTTGAGACGTGATCTCTATGATTTTAGCCTTGGTTTCTCGTAGACTTTCCTCAAGTTCACTCATCTTCTTTGCCCATTGCCTTTTCATGCGTTCGCGGCTATCTTTCCAAGCTCTCGTTCTCTTTTTATTTTGGCTCTCCGTATCGCTAGCATCTGGGCTCTTTTCCTGGCCTACCCCTTGGTTTTGTTGCAATGCCTGAGCCCTAGTGACTACCTGTATTGGTGCAGTGGACGTGACACTTCCTGAGTAGTCTACCACCAACCCAACAACGTTGATAGGGGTGATTTTTGGCATGCTATTGGGGTTCTTTGGGCAATCTCGTAAGAGATGCTCTTTTCCGCAATCTTGGCAAAAGCCTTGGATAGTCAAGGACTGAGGTTGTGTGGGCGGAGGCAAGGGACAATCACGAATGAGGTGATCTCCTTGGCATCTGTAGCACGGTCCTCTTGGGAATGGAGGTCTTACTTGCCTAGATTGAGGCCTAGGATTGGGGTTTGCATACATGACGTTCGTGTAATCTGATTCCCAACTCGGTTCGTTTGTCTCTTCGCTATAATAGGACTCACCATGCTCAGGAGACTGCATATAGTAGGCCTGGGGGCTATCAACATGTGTAGAATCAAAGCTATGGTCACCCGGGTCACTTTCAGAAAGCAAGGATGTTACTGGGACTAAGGCTCTATTCAGGTTCTCTTCTGCAGCAGTGTACTTTACCGGAATCACATTGGCTGGGGCTGGGGGTTGTTGTGCTAGCACAGGCTGAGGCCTTTGTTGGTTTTGAGATTGAGGTTGGAAATGTTGTTGTGGCCTGCCATATGGTTGTGGAGGATAGTGGTTCTGGTATCTGCCTTGTTGGTAGGGCTGAGGGTAGGGTTGCCTAACCGCCTGCTTGTTGTATGGGCAATCTTGTGCGGTGTGGTTGGTGTATCTCCGTTCTATGGTGCAGTACTGGCTACTAGGGTTTACTTGGGGTTGAGCCATAATGGGACAGACGTTCGCCATATGGTCACCACCGCATGTATAGCATCTTTTCACTGGGGCAAATCTTGGGATTTGTTTGCTAGTTACTCCTAATTTCTGGGCCACTTTCTCTGCGAGTTCCTCAATTGATGTGGATTGCGTGGAAGAGTGACTAGATGCACTATCTGAATCTTTGTAAATTTTGGACAGCTCTAGCTCTTCTCCTAGGTTATCTTCAATGTCAATGCACATACATACACACTCTTCTATAGTCCTAGGGTCTTTCAGATACACGTAGGATCTCAATTTTGGACTCAGCAATCCGTCAAGGAATAAGGCTACTTGTTTAGCAGATGTGGGTAGCTCCGAAATAGGGCACCTTTCAAGATATTGTCTAAATCTTCTTCCGGCCAATCTGACAGTCTCTTGGGGGGTCTGTTTGAAGCTGTGAATCAATGAGGAGGTATTGTGTCTTATGCCGCTCTTAGAGAACTCTACGATAAATGCCTCAAGGAGTTGGTCTATGCTCCTGAACTGACGCTCATCTAATGGCTGAAACCATGTAAGTGCTGTGTTCCTAAGGGTTAGACCGAAGGCATTGTACTGCGTGAACAGATCTTCCACTTGTTCAGCCCTCAGGACTTGTTTGAACTCCGCCACATGATCATAGGGATCTCCTGTGCCATCAAAGTAATTCTTCATGGACTTAACTAGCTGGGTGGGTCTCAAAGTTCTTGTGTGCTCTCTAGGCCTCGGCAGAGGGAATCCATCTACATCTCTTTGGTTCCTGTGGGCTCTATGCATCTCAGGTTCTACCCTATTCGTCTCTGTTCTCGTTCTTTCTCTGCCCACGGGATTGGCAAAACTTACCTCTGGTCTATCTTTACTTCTGTCTCTTTGCATACCATGAGCCTGGGATGTTCCAGCTCCAGGGTGACCATAGGCTACATTTGATCTTGGTTGGGGGAAAATGAATTCGCCCTTCCAAGTGTAAGCATGCCTATCATTTTCTGTCACCACAAAAATCCTCTCTGACGTGTGGTCTAAGTAGGTCACTCTACCTGGGCTATCTGGATCCTTAAACTCATAGATCATGATTGTTCCTATGTCAGTTGGGTGATCCGGTTTATACCTCCAGAAGGGTTCGTCCGTTTCTCGATTGAGAAGCAAATCTATGCACTTGTTATCTTGGGGGATCCACTCAGGCGTGATAATCCTAGTGAGAACTGATTTACCTCGAGGGGTTCTAGGTTCCGCACCCATGTTCCCTTGTTCCAGGTCACCTAAGTCCGCTTCTGAGATTACATTCCCAAAGTCATCTTTCCTATCAGGATGACTAGTGACTACATATATAGTTCCTTCTTTGTCCAGGTATGCACCATTTTCAAACTTGACAGCTGGGTGTTCTAGTCCAATGGATTGATCAGGGTTTTTAATCTGGACCACAGATCTTCCTAAGCCGTCCTCATAGATGCTAGCACCTAATCGGTTGGTCCTCAGGTACTCCAACTGTGTTTTGTAAGGGCCTTCTACCCTGTACAAGTAGGGCACTCCTGAACTTCCCGTAGGTTTGTCCATGCCTTGAGACATCTCTGACTCACTGGTCTCAGAGCGAGGGTAGTTCGAGTGGTGGCTCAACTGCTGGGCCCAGGACCTAGCAGTGTGGTTGACACTAGCCTCTGAAGACCTAAGGCTTTGTCTCTCTCTTACTAGGTGTCGTCCTGATCTAAGGTTCATATGCCTAACTGATTAGCCCAAATTTTTGCCGAGAGTACAACCTCGTTGCCGATCAATTGGTACCAGTCACTTGATTCTTTTTAGTTATTCCTCGTGTTTAAAGTCTTGTCTGCTATTACGTCGTCAGGAATGCTTAAATGTTCTTCGTACTTTCAGGTTGATCGTTCCACGTTAGGTTCTTTCCTTTATGTTGTCGACAGTACAGAGATTAAGTTCTTAGCTTGAACTTGAGTTTTTAGGTAGTCTTCAACTTGATAGTGGCCTATCGTCGCCCTGACTTACTCCTACTTCTAATCGCTCTTAGCCTAGGCTAGGAATTGACGAAGAGGAGTAGAGAATATTCCGACCTTTCTTGCCGAACCTTGCTCTTTAGTGCTCGAGAAGTTGATTCTCAAGCGTGTGCCACACCCTTGCTTGGATACTCTCAATTGCTTCTCAATAGGCCTGCATAAATCCCAAGATTAGCTCCAAATAGACCGTTCAATTGACAGACAATTTATTTCAGACCCTTTTCTTTTTTTTTTTTTTTTTTTTTTTTTTTTTAATGACCCTTGTTCCCCCTTTTGTATTGCTAGAAATTTCCTCTAGAGCTCCCTTGGTGTTCCTACCCCTCAGTGGGCCAACTTCCAAATACCCTATCTGAAAATCAACGCGTTATTCTTAGAAAAAACAGTTGGGGGCGCGTAGTATATGTCACGAGCTTTCCGACAAGCCCTAGAGCTCAGAAAATGGATTTCGTATGAAAAAGTTATGACCGTTCAGGGTTTAGGGGGTTAAATAGACAAACAGATACTATCAGGGATTTTAATGCATTTTCTAAGGCCTTTGTAAGTATATGAATACTTGAGAGTGCAAATATGCCCAAAATTTAGCCTAAATTTCCAAAAATTCACTCCTTAATTTTTTGCCGAAAATGCCTGTCTATCGCGATAGACGGTGTCTGTCGCGATAGACACAATCTATCGTGGGGGGCTGTCTGTCGCGATAGACGGTGTCTGTCGCGATAGACAGTGTCTATCGTGGATTTCTGTCTATCGCGATAGACGGTGTCTGTCGCGATAGACGGTATCTGTCGCGGATTTCTGTCTGTCGCGATAGACGGTGTCTGTCGCGATAGATGGTGTCTGTCGCGAATTTCTGTCTGTCGCGATAGACGGTGTCTGTCGCGATAGATGGTGTTTGTCGCGATTTTCTGTCTGTCGCGATAGACGGTGTCTGTCGCGATAGACGGTATCTATCGTGGATTTCTGTCTGTCGCGATAGACGGTGTCTGTCGCGATAGACGGTGTCTGTCGCGATAGACGGTGTCTGTCGCGAATTTCTGTCTGTCGCGATAGACGGTGTCTATCGCGATAGATGCTGTCTGTCGTGGGTCTCTGTCTGTCGCGATAGACGGTGTTTGTCGCGATAGACAGTGTCTGTCGCGATAGACTGAAAAAATGCAAATTTTTGGAAAACTTCTAGTGTTCTAGAGTGCCCTCAAGGTGTAGGTTACAGTGCTAATCATGCATTCACAAATTTTTAAGATTTTCTGTCTGTCGCGATAGACAGAGGTTGTCGTCCCGGGAACTGTGCAGAGCCTGTCGTACCTGCGCACACTGCTGGGGATGATGATACAGCAAAAACCTGCAAAATAGCTCAGAAAACATGCAAAAACAGCACATGCAAATTCGCTCTCTCGCTCTCTCTCACAAGTGAAATGAGGGAAATGAGGTGGAGGTGGGGATATAGTCAAAAAACTGAAATTTTCGCGATGATGGAGATGGGCGTGGGAGATGGTGATGATGATGATGGTGATGAAGATGGTGAAGAAAGTAAAAGAAAATCGATGAGAGTGAAGAAAATACCTACAACTCCAACGCGTCAACTCTACGTCTTACCATCACACGCTCGTCCTCAAAGTTCGATCCCCGGCAACGGCGCCAAAATTTGGTGTAGCTCAGTGATGAGTAGCACCTCCTTTAATGTCAATCCGGGAAGACGTGAGGATGGTATGAAGACCTCGAGCAAGTGGCGGCACAAGTGCGTGAGTGAGAAGCACACTAGCATGCACACACATACACACACACGCGCACACACAGTAAGACAAAGAGTGAGAATCAATGGAGCTTTTAGATTACTTTCAAAATGCTCTTTACAAATTCGTTTCAATTACAATCTAACCTCAAAAATGAGCTCTCTAGCTCTTTTTATAGTTTTTGACTAGCTTTTCGCTCTGTCCAGACCTAGTGTCCGGCCTAGTTAAAAATTAGGTTCCAGGGCTTATTTGAGGGCTCAAACGAAGTCTAAAAATTATGAAATTTGGTACGATGGTACTTCTAATGCTCCTCAAGCTCGAGGACTCCTCGGCTTGCACAAAATGGAGTCTAATCTACCAAAAACGGGATTTACAATGTTTGTGTAGTGATTAAAATCACTTGGGTTGTACATAATCTATGGGAAAAAATGATCTGGCCTTGTTGCCGTATTGTGCATGACTCCTTTGTTGCTTTGTATGCCAACAGCTTTGTTTCTGCTTCTCTTTGTCTTTCTTCAACCTTCATACATCTTCAGGTCTTTATGTCTAATTAGTGAGTGAATCTCCAACATCTACCCCTCAATCACTAATTAGCATCCTCTGATCTTTCATATATTCTTCTTTTCTTTTATTCCTACCATTTCTTTGAATCTGCTCGTCTTTACTCCATCCAAGCTCTTTGTCAGAATATCTACCATCTGATATTTTGTAGAAGTGTATACTATTTCAATCTCCTTCTCCATTACCTTTTCTCTCAGGAAATGATATTGAATCTCTATGTGCTTTGTTCTTGCATGAAATACTGGATTTGTTGCAAGATACAACGAACTCATATTATCTCCATGTATGATAGGTATACCTTGATCAATACCCATGCTTTTGAACAAGGTCTGCATCATATCACTTCTTTAGCTGCTTCGACAAGTCCTTTATACTCAGCTTCAGTTGACGATAAAGCCACTGTATGCTGCTTCTTTGAACACCAGCTTACAAGTTTATCTCCTAGGTATATCATATACCCATGTGTTGACCTTCTGTCATCTTGACTTCCTGCCCAGTCTGAGTCACTGTATGCTCTCAGCTTTATATCTGACGTAAAGGGATAATATAATCCTTCCTTTATAGTTCTTTTGATATATCTAAGAACTCTTTGTCCTGCAACTCAATGTTGATCCTTCGGACAATGCATAAACTGTGAGAGAACTCCTACTGCATAAGTAAGATCTGGTCTTGTTAGCGTAGCATAAATCAAGCTTCCCACTAAAGATTGATACTTTCTCATATCTTTAAACTCTGCACCATCATATTTGCTGAGTTTATGATTGACCTCAAGTGGTGTTGAGGCTTCTCTGCAATTCTCCATGTTAAACTTCTTTAGTAAGTCTAGGAGATACCTTTCTTGTGAAACATATACACCATGTTTTGTATATGTAACTTCCATTCCAAGAAAGTATGATAACTTTCCTAGATCACTGATCTTAAATTCTTTTTCAAGCAATCTCTTTACCTCCTTGATTCCTTCATCTGAGGTACCTGTGATTATAATGTCATCTACATAAATACAAATGTAGATCATACCTTCATCTGTTCTCTTGATGAGTAGACTTGCATCTGCCTTTGAGCTTTGGTATCCAAGGTCATTGAGATACTTCACAAGTCTATAATTCCAAGCTCTTGGAGCTTGCTTCAATCCATAGAGTGCTCTTCTTAATCTGCAAACATGATTCGGGTAACTGGAACTTACAAAACCTTCAGGTTGTTCCAGACTTCATCTAATATATATCCAATTAGAAATGCATTCTTTATATCCAACGGACTTAGCTTCCATCCTTTTGATGCTGCTATAGCAATCAATGTCCTTATGGTTGACATCTTTGCCGCCAGACTAAATGTCTCATCATAATCTATGCCATGTGTCTGAGCATAGCCTTTGACTACCAGTCTAGCTTTGTATCTGGCTATTCTTCCATCTGCAAGCTTTTTTACTTTGTAAACCCATTTATTTCCAATCACTTTCTTACCATTTGGTTTTGGAACAAGTTCCCAAGTCTTGTTCTCTTCCAGCGCATTGAACTCCTCCTTCATTGCTTCTTCCCATTGTTCCTTACCTTTTGCTTCGCTGTAATTCTGAGGTTCTTCATCTTCCTTTACTAAGTAAGCATAGTTTTTCTGAGTCAAATAAGAAGTATCATAGGAATACCTTGTTGGTTATTTCCTTACTCTGTTTGACCTTCTTGGTTCATACTCTTCATGTGTATCTGAATACACTTCTTCATCAAATCTCGGTCCGTCTTCATTTCTCGTAACTGATCCGATCCTGGATGTACTTGCCTGCATATGATTTTCATCTCCATTTACCTGCATATGTGATTTACCTTTTTCAATTCTTCTTCTCTCTTCTTCAAATGTTTCATCATTATGCTCTTTATCTGTATACCAGCTCTTTCCTTCATCAAATGTCACATCTCTAGAAACAGTAGACTGTTTGGTTAAAGGACTCCATAACCTATAACCCATCTGCTTTTCATCATATCCAATGAACACGTATTTTTCAGCTTTTGGTTCAAGCTTATGTCTAAGTTGTGACGGTACATAAGCATAAGCAACTGATCCAAACACTTTGCAATGATCAAGTGTTAGCTTCCTACCCCACCAAGATTCATAAGGGGTCATACCATTTAAAGCTGCATTTACAAGATATGTAGCTGTATTTACAGCTTTAGCCCAAAGATAGTTTGGACAATTTTTCTCCTTTAACATTGCTCTTGCAAACTCAACTAGAGTCCGGTCTCTCCTTTCTGCTACTCCATTTTGTTGCGGTGTATACCTGCAAGTTATTTCTCTTTTAATACCTGTATTCCACAGATAATCATTGAACTCTTGAGAAAAATATTCTCCTCCTCCATCAGACCTTAGTCTTTTGAGTTTTTGTCTTGTAAGTCTTTCAGCATATGCATGAAAGTGCCTGAAAGCTCCAAATACTTCTGACTTCTCTTTCAAAACATAAAGTGTTATCCATCTTGTTGCATCATCAATAAAAAGAACGTAATACCTTGAACCGCTGATAGATCCTTCTTTTGTTGGTCCCCATACATCTGTATGTATGAGTTCTAACAAACCATCATGTTTGTAACCTTTCTTCTGAAATGGTAACTTGTGTGCTTTTCCCATCTGACAGGCTTCATATTTGTGAATCATATGTTGATTCTTCATATTCGATAATCCTTTTACGGATTGTTTCTCCACCATCATTTTGATTCCTTTTTCATTAAAATGTCCTAACCTCTTATGCCAGAGGTCCAATTCTGTAAACACTTCATCACCATGTGTGATTAAAGCTTGACCAACATTCCCTTGTACTTTAAGAGTAAAAAGTCTACCTTCCTTTTTACCATGAACAATTTGATTGTATCCGTTTTCTGGATCTTCAACAAATACTCCTTCATTTGTAAACCTGACTTGAAAACCTTTTTCTACTATCTATCCCACGCTTATCAGATTCTTCGGAATTTTGGAACATACAAAACATTTGTTAGCAGGTTAGCTCCATTCTTACACTTTACTTTTCCAATTGACCTTACATTATGTTTTGTATTATCATTGTGAGACTGATTCTGTCCCCAACTTCTTGCTCCACCTCTACCATATCCGCCTCTTTGGCTTTGTCTACCTCTTTCATATCTTCCGCTTCTGCCTCTTCTGTTATTATTCTGATTTTGACTTGATCCTTGAGAATTATGCCAGCAATCATGAGCCAAATGATTGCTTAATCCACAGATCCAACAAGTCTTCTTGTTGTTATTCTGATTACCTCTTCCTTTTGTATTACCTTTACTTCTACTTCTGACATTACCTCTTCCTCTTGCATAATTTGCTTGAGTACTCATCTCTTCTTTATCTCTTTCTTTACCTTTATCACCTTTCTTCTTATTCTTTGCGTACATAGCAGAACTTTGTCCTTTATCTCCATCTGTCTTCAAATCTTGCTCAAATGTTAGCATTAGTCCAAGCAACTGATTTAAATCTGGTACAAAATGATTTAATGAAAGTTCAGTTGAGAGTTCGAAAGGTTTCCACCTTTCATCTCCTCTCAATCCTGCAAGCACTTGTGCTATTAATCTGTGGTCTTCAATATCTTCGTCAATAGATCCAAGACTGTCTGCCAAGTCCTTCATCTTAGTGAAATAATCACTAATGCTTTGACTTTGCTTTTTCTTGAACGTTGTGAACTCCGACCATAAGCTAGCCTTCCTAGTTTTGGTAGTGTTTTGGAAATGATCTTCCAACGCACTCTGTTGATATATTTAGGTAGTGATGTGTGTGAACACTCTAGAACTGCCGGGGCACTTTTTTCCCTCTTTAGGAGTTTTTTTCCCCCGGCTTGTATATACGCCTATTGCCCTAATGGGCTACTTATCTTTGTACATTCTCTAGTAATACATTCAGTCTTGTGTGTTGTGCTCCAAGCTTCTTCTTCTTCCTTGTGCTGTTCGCGTGCTTCCGCAGACGTCTAACTCCAACAATTGGTATCAGAGCAGGTCGTCGCTTCTTCTAGGGCGCCGTCGACACTCCTTCGTTTGCAGTCTCAGATTCGCACGAAATTTGGTGAGCATACTCAGGGTGTTTCCGAGATCAAAACAGCTTTGCTGTGTGGTGCCAAAATCGCGATCTGAGCTCGTTTCGGCCTCCGAACGCACTATCGTAGCGCTTGTGCAGGCTATTTCGTCCTTTTGTGCCAAAGGTATATACCAGTTTCTGTTCGCCAGTTTAAGCGTCTCGAAGTCTGCTACAGGTCTAGCAGAACTCGTTTGGGCAGTTCCGTTCAACTTTTTTAGATACAGTCAATTTTCTGCATCAAGGTATTTTAGTCACCGGCCATGGCTGAAAGCAGTGATATATTCCGTATGTTGGCTGTTGAGGATAAGTTGGATGGTACCAACTACCCATTATGGGCTTATATGATGCGACATGTACTGGTTGCAAAAGGATTGTGGAACATTGTGCAGGGTGTTGAAAGACGTCCTGTTAAACCTGTAACGACAGGTATTGCAAATACAGGTGTTGGAGCTGATGAAGATGGTGTCGAAGATGATATTCCGCAGATTCCTGTTCGTGCTGCTGTTTCTGTTGCACCTACTGCAGACCAGATTCGTTGGGATGGCAGAGATGCCCAGGCACATGCATTGATAGCTTTGTCTGTCAAACGTGCCATTATTCCTCACATTCGCTCTTGCAGAACAACAAAGGATGCTTGGGATACACTTACCACTTTGTACCAGGCTAGGAATGAGGCTCGTGTTGCTTACCTCCGAAAACAGTTGGAGAGTGAGCACATGAATGAAGGTGATTCTATGGACAGTTTTCTTACAAAGATCAAAGACCTGAAGGAACAATTGATTTCTGCTGATGAGGTTATACCAGATAGCTCACTTGTGTAGACCGTTCTGAATGGTCTTCCTGATTCATATCAGAGTTTTGCCTCTACTCTTCGGTTGATGATGAAAGGCAATCCGAATGCCTTGTCATTTGAGGAATTAGTCTCTGTTCTATTGCAGGAAGATCAGTCCAGGCAGAACAGGTCCATTATGCGTGTTGCAGATCAAGCTTTCCTGGCTAGTCAGAAGGGCAAAGGAAAATGGAGCTCTTCTACTAGTAAGCAGAAATCTACAAATGCTGCACATTCAAAGAACCAAGACAAAGATGAGAAAAAATCAGAAAAGCAGAAATTGTTTTGTAAGTACTGTAAAGGCAATGATCATATCATAAAGAACTGTCCAAAACTCGCTGCTAAAGAGGCAAAGAAGAAAGAGGCTGGAATGGTTGTTGCAGAGGCCTCTACACCAAAAACAGAGTCTGCAAATCTTGTGCAGGAAGAAGAATGGGCGTTTACTACTGTCTGCAGTTTTGACCCATCTTCTCCTGATCAGTGCATGTCTGCAGTAGACTCAGATGTTTGGTACTTTGACAGTGGGGCGACCAAACATATTACCTCGCAGCGCAGTTTCTTCTCTTCACTCGAGCCTGCCCCTACAGGGAATACTGTCACATGCGCCAATAACTCCTCTTATCCTGTTATGGGAGTTGGTAAGATCATTCTGACTACTGCTGATGGTAGTTCTTTCACTTTGTCAGATGCTTTATTTGTGCCAGGGATAAAAAAGAATCTGTTATCAGTTTCTGCATTAGCCAAGATTGGCTTGGTTGTGAAATTTGTTGATGACAGGTGTACAGTCCATGATCTCTCAAATGGCGATGTGATTATTGCTTCTGGCATTTTATGTCGTGGGTTGTATAAGCTCATAGACTATGAAAGATCTGTGAATGATTCGGCATGTGCAGTTCATGATTCTCAGGCTATGTCAGATGCAAAGCTTTGGCATGCACGCTTTGGTCATCTGAATTTTGCTAGTTTGTTACGCCTGCAGAAATCTGAAATGGTGTCCTCTTTGCCCAAACTTGAGGCACCTGGAAAACATGTTTGTGAAGGCCGTATTTTGGGCAAATGCAGCGTTCTTCCTTTCCAAAAGATGGTTCAGTTCGGGCTACGCAGAAATTGTAGCTTGTACATAGTGATGTCTGTGGTCCTATGCAGACACCCTCTTTTGCAAATTACCTTTACTTCGTGACTTTCATTGATGATTTTTCCAGGCATGCATGGGTATATCCACTCAAAGCAAAGTCCGAAGTGTTCATGTGCTTCAAATAGTTTTTGGTTTTGGCTGAAAATCTGTCAGCATGTAAAATGGGCACCCTCCGTTCTTATCGAGGGGGGTAATATATGTCTTCAGATTTTAATGCATTTCTGGCTGAACGTGGGATAAAACACCAGTGTACAGTGCCGTATACACCTCAACAGAATGGAGTTGCTGAACGGAAGAACAGGTCTCTCATGGAGATGGCGAGGTGTATGGTCAAGAGTCAGGCTTTACCTCATAGTTTCTGGCTTGAGGCTGTCATGTGTGCAGCATATGTACTGAACAGGTGTCCCACTAAAGCGTTGCTTGTCTATCACTCCATATGAGGCTTGGCATGACCGCAAGCCATCTGTTGCTCATCTGCGTGTTTTTGGTTGTTTGGCATATGCATTAGTGCCTGAACAACATCGCAGAAAATTGGATGATAAGGCAGTAAAATGTATTTTTGTTGGGTACAGTTCTGAAAGTAAAGGCTACCGTCTGTATCATCCACAGACTAAACGCATTCTGGTTAGCCGTGATGTTGTCTTTGTGGAAGATGCTATTCAGCCATTGCTTTCATGTACTAAGGAGACATCTGTTAGCTCCAAAGACATGTATGATACTTTGATGCCTCTTTTTACAGGTGGACAGTCTAGTGCTGGTCCTAATGAGGCAACTTCTCAGCCTTTGCAGGTTTCATATGATGATGCAGATCATTCCATTTCTGATGCAGATTTACATGATGCACTTGCTGATGAGAGAGCTGATATTGAGCAGGCAAAAACTATGCCAAAATGGCTGGTGCAGACTTTGCATGACAGCAAATTAGATGCACCTTTGTCATATCGTACTCGTTCAGGCTCTCATAGTGCCTCCTTTGCATCAGATTGCTATGCTATGGCTGCATCTAGTCTCTGTGATGCGAATGAGCCTGTTTCTTTTGATGAAGCACAAAATTCAGAAAATTGGATGGCTGCTATGCAATCTGAATATGATGCTATAATGAAGAATGGTACATGGTCTTTATGTGACTTGCCTTCTGGCAAGAAGGCCATTGGCACTAAGTGGGTATACAAGCTGAAGCGTAAACCTGATGGTACAGTTGACAGGTATAAGGCTAGGCTTGTTGCAAAGGGTTATGCGCAGGAAAGAGGCATTGATTTTGATGAGACCTTTGCACCTACATGCCGTATGACTACTGTTTGGAGCATTTGTGCACTTGCAGCCCATCATGGTTGGAATGTACATCAGTTGGACATTAAAACAGCATTTCTGAATGGTGACTTGCATGAAGAAGTGTATGTTTTTCAGCCCCGTGGCTTTGTGCAGAAAGGGCATGAAAACCAGGTGTGCAGGTTAAAGAAGGCGTTATATGGTTTAAAGCAAGCACCACGTGCTTGGTATGAGAAGATACATGCCTATCTGATTGCACATGGTTTTGAGAGCAGTCCAACTGAAAGCACCTTATATGTTAAGCGTGCTAATGATGTGCTTCTGATCATTGTTGTCTATGTTGATGACATGTGTTGGCAGTAGCCTTGGTACACCAGGACGTACAAGACATGAGAGTCAAAGAAGGGAGTCAGAACGGAGGGACAGCACTAGCAAACAGGGCAGTCAAAGAAGATCTGGCAAGTAGGCCAATATTTTTTCAAGACATTAATGCAAATCAAAGGGATGGACATGCAGAGAGGAAGAGCAAGTAGGGAGCTCGAAGATATGTATGGCAGATCACTAGAAGAAATCCCTACAACAACAGTGATTTTTATCTCTAACAATCATTATAAATATCATTTCACCTTTTTGTAGCTCCATTTTGTGCAAGCCAAGGAGTCCTTGAGCTTGAGGAGCCTTAGAAGTAGTTGCGTACCAATTTTTGTATTTTTTAGATCTCGTTTGAGCCCCCAAATAAGCCCTGGAACCTAATTTTTAACTAGGCCGGACACTAGGTCTGGACAGGACCAAAAGCTAGTCAAAAACTATAAAAAGGGCTAGAGAGCTCATTTTTGAGGTTAGATTGTAATTGAAACGAACTTGTAAGAGCATTTTGAAAGTAATCTAAAAGGCTCCATTGATTCTCACTCTTTGTCTTGCCTTGTGTGCGCGTGTGTGTGTATGTGTGTGCATGCTTGTGTGCTTCTCACTCACGCACTTGTGCCGCCACTTGCTCGAGGTCTTCATACCATCCTCACGTCTTCCCGGATTGACATTAAAGGAGGTGCTACTCATCATTGAGCTACACCAAATTTTGGCACCGTTGCCGGGGATCGAGCTTTGAGGACGAGCGTGTGATGGTAAGACGTAGAGTTGACGCGTTGGAGTTGTAGGTATTTTCTTCACTCTCATCGATTTTCTTTTACTTTCTTCACCATCTTCATCACCATCATCATCATCACCATCTTCCACCTCCATCTCCATCATCGCGAAAATTTCAGTTTTTTGACTATATCCCCATCTCCACCTCATTTCCCTCATTTCACTTGTGAGAGAGAGCGAGAGAGCGAATTTGCATGTGCTGTTTTTTGCATGTTTTGTGAGCATTCTGCAGGTACAGGCCGCATCATCATCCCCAGCACCCTGCGCAGGTACGGAATTCTGAGTAACTGTTTGTGTGTCGCCGAGCTCTGTCAATCGCGACCGACTGAAAAATTGCTCTAATTGCTAAACAAAGTGCATATCCATGACCTACAGGCCTAGAGCTTCCCAAAAATGTGTTTAGTTTTTTGAAATTCCACAGATTTCTGTCAATCGCGATCGCTCTGTCAATCGCGATCGACAAACCACGACGGACAGATCTGTCAATCGCGATCGACACGTCAATCGCGACCGACAGCCTACGACGGCTCTGTCAATCGCGACCGACAGAGTCAACGACCGATTGACCACGACCGACTGACCATACGCGTGACACGTGTCAATCGCGATCGAGTCATCAATCGCGATCGACTCATCAATCGCGACCGACACAGTCAACGACGGTTTGACCACGACGGACAGACCACGACGGCTCTGTCAATCGCGACCGACACGGTCAACGACTGTTTGACCACGATCGACAGACCCTCGCGACCGACCTGTCAATCGCGATCGACTCGTCAATCGCGACCGACAGAGTCAACGACGCTTTGACCACGATTGATTGACTTTTCGGCCACGTGTCAATCGCGACTGACCAGTCAATCGCGACTGACAGCCACGACGGACCTGTCAATCGCGATCGACACGTCGATCGCGACTGACCTGTCAATCGCGACCGACAGACTTTGCGAACGCGTTAGAAGGGCAAATTAGGTCAAATTTTCAAGGCAAAGTGATTGGTCTAAATTGTGATTAAGTGTGGGACAAACTCTAGGGTGTAGTATTGCATCGTTAGGCCGTGCCACAAGCTACTCGAGTATTCCTGTTTGACTGTTAGCTTGTATTGAATCCTGATTTAACTCCCTAAACCCTGAACTGTCCTAACTTTTTCATACGAAATCCAATTTTTGAGCTCTTGGGCTTGTTGGAAAGCTCGTGGCATATACTACACGCCCTCAACTGTTTTTTATAAAGATAATGCGTTGATTTTCAGAGAGGGTATTTTGAAGTTGACCATACCCAGGGGGCTCAAAGTCAGGGGTCTTTAGAATTATTTTCCTAAAAAGTCACAATGCAAATATGTGTATATGTTACATGAATGAAGTTGTTGGTTGTGCCCTTGAATCTAAGCATTGAGCTAACCGTGGGACTTTTATAGGTCCATTGAGAGCAACAGAGAGCGTACAAAGCAAGGTTTCTTTGCAAGCTTGAGAACCGGGTTCTTGAGCACCATAAAGCAAGGGATCAACAAGTAAGGTTGGATTATTCTCAACTCCCTCTGTCATTTCCTAGCTCAAACTAGAACGAGTAGAGATAGGAGTAAGCCAGGGCGACGATAGGCAGTTATCAAGTTGAAGACTACCTAAAAACTCAAGTTCAAGTTAAAAACATAACCTCTGTACTGTCGATAACCTAAAGGAAAAGAACCTAACGTGGAACGATCAACTTAAAGTACAAAGAGCATTCAAGTGTTCCTGACGACGTGATATCAGACAAGACCATAAACACAATAATTAACTAAAAAGAACCAAGTGACTGGTACCAATTGATCGGCAACGAGGTTGTACTCTGGAAAAAAAAAAAATTTGGGCTAATCAGTTAGGCATATGAACCTTAGATCAGGACGACATTTAGCAAGGGAAAGACAAAGCCTTAGGTCTTCAGAGGCTAGTGTCAATCATACTGCAAGGTCTTGGACCCAGCAGTTGAGTCACCACTCTCATTACCCCGGCTCGGATACCAGTGAATCCGAAATGTCTCAAGGCATGGACAGACCTACGGGAAGTTCAGGAGTGCCTTATTTGTACAGGGTAGAAGGCCCTTACAAAACACAGCTGGAATATCTTAGGACCAACCGACTAGGTGCTAGCATCTATGAGGACGGCCTAGGAAGATCCGTGGTCCAGATTAAAAACCCTGACCAATCCATAGGACTAGAGCACCCAGCTGTCAAGTTTGAAAACGGTGCATACCTGGACAAGGAAGGAACTATATATGTAGTCACTAGTCACCCTGATAGGACAGATGACTTTGGGAATGTAATCTCAGAAGCGGACTTAGGTGACCTGGAACAAGGGAACATGGGTGCGGAACCTAGAACCCCTCGAGGTAAATCAGTTCTCACAAGGATTATTACGCCTGAATGGGTCCCCCAAGACAACAAGAGCATAGAGTTGCTCCTCAATCGAGAAACTGATGAAGCCTTTTGGAGGTATAAGTCTAATCAGCCAACAGACATAGGAAATATCATGATCTATGAGTTTAAGGATCCGGATAGCCCAGGCAGAGTGACCTACTTAGATCATGCTTCAGAGCGGATCTTCGTGGTGACAGAAAATGATAGGCATGCCTACACTTGGAAGGGTGAATTCATTTTCCCCCAACCAAGATCAAATGTATCCTATGGTCACCCTGGGGTTGGGACTTCCCAAGCTCATGGTACGCAAAGAGACAGAAGTAGAGAGAGACCAGAAGTAAGTTTTGCCAACCCAGTGGGCAGAGAAAGAACGAGAACGGAGACGAATAGGGTAGAACCTGAGATGCTTAGAGCCCACAGGAACCAAAGAAATGTAGATGGATTCCATCTGCCGAGGCCTAGAGAGCACACAAGAACTTTGAGACCCACCCAGCTAGTTAAGTCCATGAAGAATTACTTTGACGGCACAGGAGATCCCTATGATCATGTGGCGGAGTTCAAGCAAGTCTTGAGAGCTGAACAAGTTGAGGATCTATTCACGCAGTACAATGCCTTCGGTCTAACCCTGAGGAATACGGCACTTACATGGTTTCAGCCATTGGACGAGCGCCAGTTCAGGAGCATAGACCAACTCCTAGAAGCATTTATTATTGAGTTCTCCAAGAGTGGCATAAGACACAACACCTCCTCACTGATTCACAGCTTCAAGCAAACCCCTCAAGAGACTGTGAGACTTGCAGGAAGAAGATTTAGACAATATCTTGAAAGGTGCCCTGTTTCGGAGCTACCCACATCTGCTAAACAAGTAGCCTTATTCCTTGATGGACTGCTGAGTCCAAAATTGAGATCCTATGTGTATCTGAAAGACCCTAGGACTATAGAAGAGTGTGTACGCATGTGCATTGACATTGAAGACAACCTAGGGGAAGAACTAGAGCTTTCCAAAATCTACAAAGATTCAGAAAGTGCATCTAGTCACTCTTCCACGCAGTCCACATCAATTGAGGAACTTGCCGAAAAGGTAGCTCAGAAATTAGGTGTATCTAGCAAACAAATCCCAAGGTTTGCCCCTGTGAAAAGATGCTATACATGCGGTGGTGACCATATGGCGAATGTCTGCCCTATTATGGCTCAACCCCAAGTAAACCCTAGTAGCCAGTACTGCACCATAGAACGGAGATACACCAATCACACCGCACAAGATTGCCCATACAACAAGCAGGCAGTTAGGCAACCCTACCCGCAACCCTACCAACAAGGTAGATACCAAAACCAAAACCCACCACCACAATATGCTAGACCCCAACAAACCTACCAACCACAATATCAGGCCCAACAGAGACCCCAACCGGTACTAGCTCAACAGCCCCCAAACCCCGCTAACGTGATTCCAGTAAAGTATGCTGTTGCAGAAGAAAACCTGAATAGGGCCATAGTACCAGTAACCCCATTGATCTCGGAAAGTGACCCAAGTGACCATAGCTTTGACTCTACACATGTCGATAGTCCCCAGGCTTACTACATGCAGTCTCCAGAACATGGTGAGTCTTACTATAGTGAGGAACCAAGTGAACCTAGTTGGGAGTCAGATTACACGAACATCATGTATGCAAACCCCAACCCTAGGCCTCAACCTAGGCAGGTACGACCACCCTTTCCTAGAGGACCATGCTACCGATGTCAAGGGGATCACTTCATTCGTGATTGTCCCTTACCTCCACCTACACAAAATCAGTCCGTGACGATCCAAGGCTTTTGCCAAGATTGTGGAAAAGAGCATCTCTTACGAGATTGCCCAAAGAACCCCAATAATATGCCAAAAATCACTCCTATCAATGTGATCGGTTTGGTTGTAGATCCCTCAGGAAGCGTCACTTCCACTACACCAGTGCAGGTAGTCACTAGAGCTCAGGCATTGCAGCAAAACCAAGAGACAAGCAAGGAAAAGGGCCCAGAGGCTAGTGAAACCGAGAGCGTAACAAAGAAAAGGACTAGAGCATGGAAAGATAGTCGAGAAAGAATGAAACGACAATGGGCCAAAAAGATGAGTGAGCTTGAGGAAAGCATAAGAGAAACCAAAGCGAGGATAACTGAGCTCACAGCTCAAACTCCCTCTCACATCACCCCGCCTCCACCACTCCCATCTCCATCCGACTCACCACCTTCCCCACCGCCTCATCAAATCCCACCACCCCCTAGAGTAGGATCAGTCCTAGCAGATCCCACTCCTGAAGACCTAAACATGATGCTTAAAGCGTATCAGGCCAGAATCCAAGAAGGGCCAAACGTCACGGATCATGACAAGTGCTATCCTAGAGCTGACCTAGAGATAGAAAGAACCAAACTGTGCGCGAAAATGGTCGCATTGGCTCAGACTATGTTTGAAGCCAGTCGCCTTTTCAATTACTCGGGCTCAGCCAAGACGCAATTACACTTGGATGGATTCCTAGAAAAGTTAGAGAGGATAATTGCAAGATCTGACAAGGAAGAAAAAAATCAGGAGAAAGGAAAAGCAAGCAAAAACCTGAGCCATTCCCCATCGGAAGTTTATGCAGCCAATTCCACTAAACCAGACAACTTTCCCTCCTTAGAAAGAATAGAAAGGCTAATTGCACAATCAGAAAAGGAACCTGTCCCTCAAAGAAAGGAAAGGGCGAGAGAACAGATAAGCAAGCCTCCTCAAGAAGCTTATCTCCCCCCCCAGAAGTCACAGGAGCCTCCCTCGAAAGCTTACGTACCTCCACAGGTGACCCACATTCCTTCTCAGGGAGCGTATGAGCCTGCTCGAAAGAGTAATAGAATAAGTAATCCTCCCCAGGAAGCTTGTGCTCCAGCCATCTATGAGAACAAGGAGAGAGTCAACGATAGAATAAGCCCTCCTTCCCAAGTTGCTTATGTGCCTAATTCTACGGAGCCAGACACTTCTTCTTCTATGAATCGATTTGCACCAGACTTCCTACGAGAGATTCAAGAAGACAAATGGGATAACGAAAGTGAAGTCGCCCCTCCCTTTGAACTTGTGGATGATGCACACGACCAATTCCCACAAGACATCCCATCTATTTACGGGGAACATGAGAGTACTCAGTCTCATGAGAGATTGGACTTTGAGTCTAATTCCATACAGGAGCTACCCCACTTCACAGGCCCATGGGAAGCAAAGTCCACATGTATGAGAGCACCCACAGTCATGGTAAGGAACGACGACTCAGTCATACCTAGGAACACGGAGGTAGTAAAGAACACCGAGGTGCATTGCGATCTCACTTTGGAAGAACTGCCTGAGGATAGACTAAACGCGCGGAAATGTGCAGCCAGTCGAGTAACTGAAGTTGCAAAACCTCATTCCCGGGTAGGATCCCATAGGACAGTGCCAGAAATTCCCTTGGACAAGATAGGAGATATGTGTGAAGGTGAAGAAGGGAACACCTATCTTCCCATCACCTACCAGGAGTACACCACCAAGGCAATTTTGGACTCAGGTGCAGGAGTTGCAATTGCTACGACTTCCCTTTGGAAGCGTTGGGGCAAGCCGGCACTCAGGCCAACGAGAATGAAATTGCAAATGGCTGATGGTCACATAGAGAGGCCCTTAGGATTGCTGGAAGGGATAACTCTCACCACTTGTGGTGTTGAGTTTGAGCATAGCTTTGCTATATGTGACTTCAGCAAAAATCATGCCTATGAAATGATTTTGGGAAGACCATTCATGCGACAGTTGCAAGTGGTACAGGATTGGGGAACCAATTCTTTGTACCTGCAGCACTTAGGTGTTACAACCAAAGTCAATCTCAAGGATTATTCTCATAGAGATGTCCCTCCTATCCAATGGAATCCCATCCATAGAGCCAAAGATGATACAGAATCGGTGCATTCCATAGGGTCTGGATCCTCATGGATGCATGAAGATACTCACTTATGGATGTGCAAGGTAGCAGTAGAAGAAGAGAAGAGAGAAAAGGCCAGAGAAATAGGTGCAAACGAAACCCATAGACCCATTCAAGACCCAGCCTATGCACCTGTAGTTTTTCCAGACGAGGAATTTGAACCCCATGGCTGGGCAGAAATTTTAGCAACAATGGACGTAGCCATCAATGAAGAACAATGGACACCTCACTGTGATGAGGATGGCTATGACATTTCAGTCTTCTCCATAGAGCCAATCATGGGAGAGGCAGTTTTAGAAGAATGCGAACCTAGCCCTGATGCATTTGAGGATGCAAGTGACTCCGATCTAGAGTCAATCATTATGGACCCTCCATTTGCATCAGATGAAGAATACTTCCATGAAGTAGAATTTCAACCTCAGAAGCATGGAGAGGTTACAAATGATGTAAGATTAGCAACACATATGACCTCGAGGGAAGAAGGAAAGAAACGGAAGAAGAAAGAAGTCTCACCAGAGGAGGAAGAATCTTTGTTTGAGGTCCCAGAAAATTTTAAGAAGTACGAGATAGATGACAGGAGAGTCATGATAAGAATGCCTAAACGAGAGGCACAATCAGGAGAGGCCTATGATAACAAAGAAACCACCAAGAAAATAGTAGTGGCCATAGAAGAAGGAGAGGAGAGATGCACGTATATAGGCCATGACCTGACAGAAGAAGAAGAGTACGAATTGATTGCCTTGCTAAGAGAATACAGAGATGTATTCGCTTGGAGTTACAAGGATTTGAAAGGTGTTGACCCTGACATATGCTCACACACCATCCCCATGACCTCAGATGCCAAACCCTCTAAGCAAAAGCCTTATACATATAACGATAACTATGCTGCTAAGATCAAGGAAGAGATAGATAGACTGGTCGAAGCTGGATTTATCTATGAAATTGAGCACACTGAATGGGTATCCCCCATCGTGGTGGTGCCCAAGAAGAATGGCAAGCTGCGTGTGTGCATTAACTTGAAAAAGGTTAATGCCGCCACTTTTCGAGATAACTATCCGCTTCCCATCACAGAACATCTCTTAGAAAGAGTGGCAGGCAAGGAAGTGTACAGCTTCCTTGATGGATTTTCGGGCTACAATCAAGTAGCCATAGCTCCAGAGGATCAGCATAAGACAGCCTTTGCCACAGAATGGGGCATTTTTGCCTTTAGAGTAATGCCATTTGGGCTTACCAATGCACTAGCTACCTTCCAGAGGCTGATGTGCCACGTGTTTAAGGAGTTTTTGAGGAAGAGTTTAGAAGTCTACGTTGATGATCTCTGTGCTCATTCGGATGTTAGACAAACCCATATTCCTGAACTCAGACAAATCTTTGACAAATGTAGAGAATACCAAGTCTGCCTGAACCCAGAAAAGTGCGTTTTTATGGTCAGGCAAGGCAAGATCCTAGGACACATAGTGTCAAAGAATGGCATATCTACTGACGAAGAAAAAGTGAGAGCCATAGCGGAGTTACCTAGGCCAAAGAATGTCAAGGAAGTACAAGCTTTCATGGGGCATTGCGGTTATTATCGACGATTTATACACATGTATGCTGTCATTACAAAGCCCATGTACGGACTTCTGACAAACTTTGAGTGGACGGATGAATGCGAAAATTCCTTCCAAGAGCTTAAACGAAGATTATGTTCAGCACCAATCTTGACCACACCAGATTGGAATAAGCCATTCCATGTTCATGTGGATGCATCCAATTATGCCATTGGATGTGTGCTTGCACAACCTACTGGTGAAGGTAATATGGATCTTCCAATTGCCTATGCCAGTAGACAATTGAATGCGGCTGAATGGAATTACACCACTACAGAGCGCGAAGGATTAGGCATGGTATATGCAGTTAAGAAATTTAGACACTATTTGCTTGCAAATAAGTTTAAATTTTTTACTGATCATCAGGCATTGTTATATCTTGTAAACAAGCCATGCAACACAGGAAGATTAGTGAGATGGTTTCTCTTGCTAATGGAATACGATTTTGAGGTTGTGGTAAGGAAAGGTAGGACTCATTTGAGAGCCGATCATCTCTCTAGGCTCACATCGGGAGAAGCCCCACAAGGAGTGTCAGATGACCTTCCTGATGCTTACTTGTTTAATTTGGAAGTGGTGCCGCAGTGGGCCAAGCCAATAGTACCAGTATTGACCTACGGGCCTAACCATCCAGTGGTAAACACACGGAATAGAGAGGTTGTAAAAGCCCAAAAGTACCACATCATGGCAGGAAGCATGTACAAGCACACAGATCAAGGGATCTTGGCATGTTGCGTAGAAGAGGATGAGTATGCTAAATGGTTGCAATTAGCACATGTAGGTGCGTTAGAGCAACACCATTCCAAACAACGAACGTTGCAGACTCTAAAGAGATTCGGAGTGCATTGGCCAACTATGGAAGCGGATGTCCAGAAGTTGTGCAAGGAATGCCCAATCTGTTGCACTAAACCACCTGTGGAACATGCCACTCTCTATCAAGTATCCATTGTGCCAAATTGGAGTGAACCTCTAGTATCATTCTTGCGGACAAACACATTCCCCCCAGACATGACTCTAGCTAGGAAAAGGAGTTTAGAACAAGAAGCCCTGGATTATTCACTCATAGGTGATAATCTATATAAGCGCGGTAAAGATGGTTACCTGAGACTGTGTGTCCATGAAAGTGAGTATCTTAAGATCTTAGAAACTACTCACCAAGGTGTAGCAGGAGGACACTTTGGACCAGATCGGGTAATCAAGGCAATACTATTTGCGGGCTTTTGGTGGCCTACACTTCACATGGATGCACATACCTATGTGAAACGGTGTGATGTCTGTCAGAGGACTCAGTATCCTATACGCAAGGATGAGATGCCACTGAAACCTATGATGGGTGGACGTGCATTCTCTAAGTGGGGAATAGACTTTGTAGGTCCTATTAATCCCCCAGCTAAGGGTTCTCATGCGGAATACATCATTGTGGCAACAGATTATCTCACCAAGTGGGTAGAGGTAAAAGCTACAACCAAGAACGATGCTCAAACAACTGCCAAATTCTTGTTTGAGAATGTATTCACGAGATACGGGCTACCTATAGAGCTTGTAAGTGATAGAGGCACTCACTTCTTGAACGAAGTGATTGAAAACCTACTCCAAGAATTCTTGGTAATACACAAGAAGTCTGCCCCTTATCACCCTCAAGCTAATGGACAAGCTGAGAGCACTAATAAGATTTTATGCAACGTACTGACGAAATTAGTGAACACTAAACGCTCTGATTGGGACAAACAGCTACACCATGCCGTTTGGGCATACCGAGTGGCCTACAAAACGGTACTCCAAGCCACTCCCTTTCAGATGGTGTTTGGCCAAAACGCCGTGCTACCCTTGGACTTCCTGATTCCTACATTGAGAGTCGCACAAGAGTATGAATGGACAGGTCATGAGCTCTCCTCTAGGATCTTTGACCTTGAACGATTAGGAGAAACAAGACTGAGAGCCGCTGCAGGAATATATGCAGCCAAGAAGAGACAGAAGGCATACTTCGATGCCCATGTGAAGGATAAAGGCTTGAAAGCGGGAGATCTAGTCTTAGTCTATACACTGAAACAACACGCGAGGAAGCTAGAAAAGAGAGGCTACGGACCTATGATCATCAATAGGATCTCCACAAGTGGAGCAGTACAATTGGCCACATTAGAGGGTGATGTTCTCCCTAACTATATTAGCGGATGCAGAGTCAAGTTGTATCAGGAACCCCTCACGGAGGAAATGCTGAGCCGACTCAACACTGCTAAGAAACGCAAAGAGGAAGAAAAGAGAATTAGAGAAGAAGCTCAAGCAGAGGCTTTAGAACGCATCAGAAGGATGAAATTACGAAGGCAAGGTAGAGATCAGCCTGGAGCGAATGACTATGCAGACCAAGGATTTCCCATAGCCATGTGTGAAGTTGCAGGAACAAGCTCGAATAGAATAATTGATAGACGTCCTTTCATAACCATAGACATAGGACAAGGAAAGAGTACAAGGACCGTAAGAGCCTTGATTGACTCAGGTGCTGCCACTAGCGCTGTTAAGTTGTCTTACTGTCAAGAGTTACAGTTAACTGTCCATCCTGTGGAAGCATACCTCATAGGATTGGGAGGCGTGGAAACCCCTTGCATGGGCGAGGCGGAACTTCCCCTCTACATTCACGAGGCAATGACCGTTAAAGTACTAGTGTGTCAAGATGAGGATCTCACTGAACCTCTCGTCTTGGGTCAGGATTGGATCTATGACCAAGCAGTCAATCAAAACCTAAGAAGTGGACTTCTCCAGGTTTGGGTCAATCATAGTCGAGTTACAGTAGAATTAGACAATGGAGCACTCAAGGAACTAGGAAAGGCACAGACTCCTGGTCCTTCTAGGGGTACACATGAAGATGACCATGCTGTTCTTGTCCAAAACTATGTGTTGCAGAGGAATGATATTCGCAAAAAAGGAGTCAGGAATGCAACGGAACTCCCTTCTTTTCCAAAGGCTAGAAGGAGGCAGCAACCCCAGGTGGATAAAAGGCAGAAGAAGCAGGGTACTACCTATGTCCGAGATCAAAAGTACCTGCGCAGCAGAATGGCCCAGAAAATAAACCAGGTATGGGTGCGGAACGGCGAACGACCAGTTGCACCACCGTCAACTACAGGGGCAAAGCCTCTTATTAGTGACCAACAACACAACGCTAATAAGAAGTCTTTCAGAAATTCTTCTGCTAAAGTAAAATCTATTTGGGTGCCCAAGAAGTCAATGAAGGCAAGCCCACAATCAAGACAAATTTGGGTGCCTAAGGCTTGCTTGATGGCACAAGTCGCTACGCTGAGGCCACAGCCTAAACAGCATAACGCAGCTACGCATACTGCCAGTATTCACTCATTCTCAACGCTCATGAACACACCAAGACCCAAGAGCGTGCATGTAATCAATTGTAAATGGGTCCCAAAAAGGCCTCGTTTTCAACCCACGACACTGAGAAAGCTCTGTAGAGACTCTCCGAAACCGAACGCAAAGCCCATTCACTGCATTTGGCAACCAAGGGCCTGTAATAAACCCCCCGACCCTAATGTGTAAATTCATACCCACTTACTAACTGCAGTAGTCTCCTAGGCCAACACAAGCACTAACTACACACACTGTCTTCATGCACTTACTAACCACTAACTCACCATCTACCTCATGTTAATGTTGTAACGGGGACAACAACGGATTTATTCTGTCCATTACGATGTTAACACTTGGTTCTATATTCTCACAGAACCAACCAGCAAACAGGGCCATGGCAGAAGCAGGAACCAGCTCTCAAGCCGGATCTGGTGCCCAGGTTGTGGACATAGAAACACTTCTCCTTGAGCCACGTCTCACAGCAAGGCCGCAAGAACTTCAAGCAGTACATGTGCTCCCCATTCAGGATCCTCCTCAAGGGCACACTTCTCAAGTAGGTAAGCATGCGCATTGGTTCAGTGATGTTGCTGGACCACTGGGCGATGGGACCTATTTCTGGGAAGCAGAATTGGAGTTCAATGGCAAATGGGGTCGATACCACTTTTTCGCACGCGAGTTTGAAAGCTATCAAAATGCCGAAGTCATGAGATCAGTTTGGGTCAAAGCAGGTGTGGAAAGTTATTTCAGGACTCACTTACCAAAGCCGGATTTTTTACGATGTTCTTATCTGATCAGTACCATCACGCCAAGCAGAGCCAAGGGCGGCGACAGCACCTTTGTGTTGCCATCACTGCTACCGGGTAATGAGCTTAAAAGATTCAAGTTGACCCTCAATCTGGTAAGAGAAGCATTGGGTATGTATGGCATGCACATCCCAACAGAAAAGGAAACCATGGTTCCAGGTCGAATGAAGCACAAAGATCTTAATAAGCTGAAGGACATGGTTGCGATGACACCTACCATTGCGCTTCACCTGCGAACCATCATGCAACATTTTGCTTTTCCCGCCCAAGAACGCTTCACAATGCCCCCGAAAAAAATATGGCTCAGTTTATATCTAGCAGAAACTGAAAGCCTGCCCATCAATGTGCCACACTGGATCATAGATCAGATCCACCTAGCGCATCAAAGGTGGAATAAAAAACAGAAGAATGTGCTCCACGGGTGTTGTGCTTTGACCAGAATAATCTATAGATGCTTGGCTTATGACGTGCCTGTTCAGCGGGCACTCGTATGGTCCCGAGTCCAAGAATTCCAGAGAAGACTATCAGCAGCAGGTCCCCCATCAAAGAAGATGAGGGGGGGAGTCCAACTACCCTGTGCTCAACCAAGGGGAGCTACCGCTACACCAGAAATCACTCCTCCCCAGACACGACGAGTTAGGCCATTCACAATCCGGTTACCAAGACCAAGCACAGAGGGGCCTAATCTGGTGTTTCCACCCATTCCATCCGATTTGGAATTTCCGCAGGGATTTACTCTTGAGGACCTCACGGATGAAGAAATTGCCAGATTAATCTATGACTCTAACCTCGAAGCCGAAGCAGCGCGAGCTCAGGAACCGCGACCCCAAACAACATCGGCCCCCACCCAACCACAAACTGTAGAAGTCGATGTAGATGAACAGGAGGCAGGAGGAGACGAAGAAGAAGCCGACGAAGAACAACATCAAGAATATGACGAACTCTCCGAGTTAGCAAGTGCCCCAGCATATTCGGCACAAATCAAGAGACTATATCGAACCATGCGACTGGTTCAGGAACAGCATCAGATGTCTCTAGAACAGGGCAAAAGACTCATGAACGACTTGCTAGCTGAGGAAGGCGTGGACGAGTTGTTCATTGAGTCCATGAACCTTCATGCCGACGCTGTAGGACTGGACGAGGCCATTCATGAGGCAATGGCCTACATCCACAGGTTTGAAAAAAGAGTTCCCGTTCGTCCCAGGAGGTCCGGGAAGCAAATTCACATCAATACATCAGCACCAGGCGAGGCAGCGCAAGCAGAAGAATATCAGGAAGCACCGTTGTCACCCCCATCCCCACCTCACACCACACAATTCACTCCACCACAGGACACTAACACTACCACATCCACTACCACTACCGTTGTCATGGGCATCCCACTCTCTCCGGGAATCCAATACGGGGGAGTCACCATGCCCACCTTCACCACCCTGTTCACCGATGTCACATCCACTCCACCAACGATTCCCATCTACACAGTCACTCAAACAGTTGACACGATGGAAACATCACCTGCCACAGCACCGCCCCCTCCCCCCATGCCACCTTCATCACCCATACCCCCTCCATCCACATCTCCACGTACATCCACATCATTCACCTCTCCCATTCCCGCCCCCATTCCCCCTGCATCTTCACCCTTCCCAGCATTATTTAATGTAAATAACATATTCTTAGCATTAAACCAATGTGTATACCAGCTCCAGCATGAGTACAAAGCTCTGGACAACCGGTATCAGCAACTGGAAACACACCATCAAAACTTACAAAGACAATTTCACATTCTACAAACAGAAAATGCAGAACTGAATCAACGCTACACGACGCTTGAGCAGGCTCACCAAACATTATTGGCGGCACCCCAACCATCGACAGAATCAGGTGCTAAACAACTAGAAGCTTTGCTCGAGGTATACCAAGCCGATAATCTCAAAGTCCGGCGTAACCTAGCACTTCTCAGAAAACACATGGCGGCCGCCCTTGAGGAAAACAAGAGACTGCAGCAGCAAAATGAAGCAAACCTAGAAGCAGCAATGGAAGTCTCTCCACACGAAATTGATCCAGAGCAGTTTAAAGCTGTGCCCTCAGAGACAATGAAGACCATCTTGGACAGCTATGCAGATCTTTTAGAAGCTCATGATGACTTGGAAAGGGAACGGGATGCGCTGCGCAATCAACTCCAAGAGCAACAGACAGCACCCAAAGTCACAGGAACGACCACGACTTCAGAGGAAGTCAAGGCATTGAAAGAGCAGGTGGCCGAATTACAGGCAAGATTACTCACACATGAAAGGCAACCCTCTCCAGTTGTCGAACCAGAACCCGAGGATTTGGTACCCATCGAGGTAGATGAGACGTATGAAGAACCTTACGTTCCTATGCCAATGCCAGGTGGTGAGAAAACCGCAGAAGGAATGGATACGTTAGAAATCGAAGTACCTGAGTGGCTCCAAACACTAGAGAAAACGGCATCAACTCATGAAGATCGAGTGGCAGTTCAGATCCAATCTATGGCAAAGATAGAGGACACTATTATTAAATCAGAATACTTCCGCAGCATGTCCCACCATAGATGGATCGGAACCAATGATGATCAATACGTGCCATATTGTATACTCCTGGCGGACTACAATGCAGAAATCCAACATAGATGTGGCAAACCTCCAACGTTTGCTACACAATTTGGGCCAGATGATATCCCAGAGAGCGCCAAAAAAGGATCCATTCATCAACCCACTTGGAGGATCCGACTCCTCGAAACCTACCCGGAGATGGTTCGCACCTGGACGAATATGCCTCTTTTTATTAAATATAACCCTTGTTATGTTCCTGTACTCCGCAGACGCACATGGCCAGAGTTTACCATTGCAGTCAAGAATATCAAGGGATGCGCCAAATGGTTAAACTACGTCTATCTAGCACCCCCTCAAGGGCCTCCAACCGTCAATTACATGATTTCCACTATACGGCACTGGAGCATCCGATTAAAGAATACCCCTGATGTAATGGCCCAGATGTGCATGAAAATTTTTGAGTTAATGCTTATTACATTCAGGACATTCAAGAATATCAAGGACCCACACTTCTCCGGCGTCGGATTCCTTACAGGAAACCAAGATTTAGTTTATGACATGAGCACCACTCCTTCCATAGAGGTGATATACGCGTGGCACGCCAGAATAAAATACCTCCCGGCCTGCTTCAAACAAACATTCGAAGAGATGTTCATAACAGGGTTCTGGGAATACCACTCAGAAATATTTGTACCCAGACCCTCACACCTCCTCCATTTATTTGCTGTGGAGCGAACCATTCACTCAGAGCAGTTACGGGTGCCACATCCAGATGTCCCAGGGCCAGTCAATTGGGATGCATTGCTGACAGATCTAGCAAGGGGACTCAGGCTAGAAGAACACCACCTCGCCGCGGATGTTGTCCAATATTACGTCCAAAAAGCAGCTAGACAAGGGTCTGTCAGGGGCGACAGACGCGAGAGTGGGGGGGGTGTTGGCAGTAGCCTTGGTACACCAGGACGTACAAGACATGAGAGTCAAAGAAGGGAGTCAGAACGGAGGGACAGCACTAGCAAACAGGGCAGTCAAAGAAGATCTGGCAAGTAGGCCAATATTTTTTCAAGACATTAATGCAAATCAAAGGGATGGACATGCAGAGAGGAAGAGCAAGTAGGGAGCTCGAAGATATGTATGGCAGATCACTAGAAGAAATCCCTACAACAAGAGTGATTTTTATCACTAACAATCATTGTAAATATCATTTCACCTTTTTGTAGCTCCATTTTGTGCAAGCCAAGGAGTCCTTGAGCTTGAGGAGCCTTAGAAGTAGTTGCGTACCAATTTTCGTATTTTTTAGATCTCGTTTGAGCCCCCAAATAAGCCCTGGAACCTAATTTTTAACTAGGCCGGACACTAGGTCTGGACAGGACCAAAAGCTAGTCAAAAACTATAAAAAGGGCTAGAGAGCTCATTTTTGAGGTTAGATTGTAATTGAAACGAACTTGTAAGAGCATTTTGAAAGTAATCTAAAAGGCTCCATTGATTCTCACTCTTTGTCTTGCCTTGTGTGCGCGTGTGTGTGTATGTGTGTGCATGCTTGTGTGCTTCTCACTCACGCACTTGTGCCGCCACTTGCTCGAGGTCTTCATACCATCCTCACGTCTTCCCGGATTGACATTAAAGGAGGTGCTACTCATCATTGAGCTACAACATGCTGCTCACTGGTCCTATTGAGACACATATTGCTGATTTTAAGGCTGATTTGCATGCCTCATTTGAGATGTCTGATTTGGGGCATTTGCATCACTATTTGGGCATTCAGTTTATGCACGTTGATGGTGGAATGGCTTTGTGTCAAACGAAATATATTGACACATTATTGCAGCGTTTTGGCCTTGAAGACTGTAAGCCTATTGCCACTCCTATGGAGACAGGTTTACGATTGAGTCTTCATGATGCTGGAGATGCATTTGATGTTGTTCTCTATCAGCAGGCTGTTGGATGCTTGATTTACTTATGCATTACTCGGCCAGATATTCAGTTTGCTGTCTCAAAGACGAGCAGGTTTATGCATTGCCCAGGAGTCACGCATTGGAAAGCGGTTAAGCGCATCTTTCGCTACTTGAGTGGTACTCGGCTACTTGGGTTGTTTTATCCCAAGGGGGGATCACTACCGCCAGATTTGCATGCTTTTTCTGACTCAGATTGTGCTGGTTGCTATGACACTCGTGTGTCCACCAGTGGCTTTTGCTTCATGCTTGGTAGCTCATGTATATCTTGGTTGAGCAAGAAGCAGCCTACTGTGGCCACTTCCAGTTGTGAGGCTGAGTATAGGGCAGCTTTCACAGCGACTGTTGAGTGTGTGTGGCTCAGACGCCTTATGGCTGATTTGGGTGTTGGCCAGTCTTCTGCCACCACCATCTTCACTGACAGTCAGAGCGCATTGGCAGTTGCGAGGGACCCTGTGTTCCATGCTCGCACTAAGCACATTGAGGTGCATTATCACTATGTCAGGGAGAGGTTCTCTGCTGGGGAGATCAGCTTGGCATATGTGCCCACGCAGGAGAACATTGTAGACCTTTTCACGAAGGCTCTCCCTAGGGAGAAGTTTGAAGCTTTCCGCAAAGCTTTGGGCTTACTTCCTTTTGTGGAGTGATTTCCACATAGCTTGGCACTTCCTTATACATGAGTGCCAGCTCCTTGTTCACCGCATCACTCCCAGGGGGGATTTGTTGATATATTTAGGTAGTGATGTGTGTGAACACTCTAGGACTGCCGGGGCACTTTTTTCCCTCTTTAGGAGTTTTTTTTCCCCCGGCTTGTATATACGCCTATTGCCCTAATGGGCTACTTATCTTTGTACATTCTCTAGTAATACATTCAGTCTTGTGTGTTGTGCTCCAAGCTTCTTCTTCTTCCTTGTGTTGTTCGCGTGATTCCGCAGACGTCTAACTCCAACACACTCCATATGTCTTCTGCTTTCTCCAGACCTCTAATATGTGGTAGTAGATGATCTGAAATGGTATTGTAGATATAAGCTCTTGTCGTTGCATCTTTCTTCTACCATGGCTTCATGGCTTCTAACTCTTCTTTCTTCGGTTGACTATCGTCTCCAAAAGTAGGCTTCTTTTCTTCTTCTGTCACATATATCATTAAGTCCTTACTCATAAGTGAGGCTTCCATTCGCATTACCCATGCGGGATAGTTATCTCTGTCCAATTTGTCAATAGAAATGTGATCTGGCATAATCTTCTTGTTTATGTTACTCCCGGTGAGTATAACATTAGAGGATTCTACCTTTTGTAAACCTTTACCCTTAAGAATGACTTCGGAATGCTTCTCTGATGCCGTTTGTTGTTGATCTCCTCAGCTTTCACTTATCTTGTGAAAAATTTTTCAAATTCTTTTGTATCTTTACTTCCGTTTACTCTTGAGAGCCTTTTCTTCTCTTCAGAACCTTTTCTGCTCTGATACCACTTGTTGTCATTTGATTGACGTGGCAAAAGCTTGTAAACTAAGCTGCGGAATATTGCCATGCCACAACAAGAACTAAGCTAGAGTAATATTAGAACACCTCTATAATCATGAGTAGCTTAGCAACCTTTCTGAAACTTAAAACTTTACACCTGAGTTTAGTGAAATCTAAAAATTCACTTTACCGAAAACTTTCCTTTCCTTCAGGATTCAATTCTGATCTGACTTACTTTAGTCTTTACAAATCTTTGTTTACTTATTGTTAGATATTCTTTCTGCCACTTAATTGTGCAAAAACTGTGTTTTGAAAAGAGCAAACAAAAAAGATCATAGTAATAGTGGAAGATGGAGAAGAAAGGTGTACATACATAGGTAAAGATGTGTCAATGGAGGAGGAAGAAGAATTAATAGAATTGATCCAAGAATATCGAGATGTATTCGCATGGACATATAAGGATCTCAAGGGTGTGGAACCCTCTATTTGATCTCATAGAATACCAATGACGGTTGAGGCAAAACCATCTAAACAACACCCTTATACATACAATGAGGTCTATGTTGCCAAAATCAAAGAAGAAATAGACAAGTTACTAGCGACAGGATTCATATATGAAATAGAGCACACCGAGTGGGTATCGCCATTAGTAGTTGTGCCTAAGAAAAATGAGAAATTGAGAGTTTGCATTAACTTGAAAAAGGTCAATGCAGCCACCATACGTGATAGCTACCCTTTACCCATTACAGACCATCTATTGGAAAGAGTTGCACGAAAAGAAGTCTATCGCTTCTTAGACGGATTCTCTGGATACAACCAAGTAGTTATTGCTACTGAGGATCAACATAAGACCGCATTCGCGACTGAATGGGGAGTATATGCTTTCCGAGTGATGCCTTTTGGACTCACTAATGCGCTTGCTACTTTCCAACGATTGATGTGTCATGTTTTTGAAGAATTCCTGAAGAAGAGCATGGAAGTGTATGTAGATGACCTATGTACATATTCAAATCAAAGACAAGAACACATTCTTGAATTGCGGAAGATATTTGATAAATGCCGACAATATAGAATCTACCTAAACCCAGAGAAGTGTGTTTTCATGGTAAGACAAGGGAAGATCTTAGGACACATAGTCTCTAGAAATGGAATATCCACAGACGAAGACAAGATTAAGGTTATTTTGGAGCTTCCTAGACCTAAGAATGTGAAAGAGATGCAAGCATTTATGGGACATTGTGGATACTACCGTCGATTTATCCACATGTATGCCATAATTGCCAAACCCTTGTATGGACTTTTAACTCAATTCACATGGACTGAGGATTGCAAGAAGGCATTCAATGAGTTAAAGAAGAGACTTAGCACAACTCCAATTCTGAAGACGCCGAATTGGAACAAACCTTTTCATATTCATGTGGATGCTTCAAACTATGCAATAGGATGCATATTAGCTCAACCGACAGATGAAGGAAAGTTAGATCACCCAATCGCCTATGCGAGTAGACAACTGAATCATGCTGAGAGGAACTATACAACTACGGAGCAAGAGGGATTAGGAATGGTCTATGCAGTGAAGAAATTTAGACACTATCTCTTAGCCAACAAGTTCAAGTTCTTCATAGACCACCAGGCCTTATTATAACTAGTCAATAAGCCTTGTAATACGGGCAGACTGGTAAGATGGTTTCTACTATTGATGGAGTTCGACTTCGAAGTAATAGTGAAAAAGGGAAATACCCATGTAAGAGCAAATCACCTTTCTAGGTTAACACATGGAGAACCACCAAGTGGAGTACCAGACGAATTACCAGACACTTATTTGTTTAATCTGGAAGTGTGTCCAGAGTGGGCAGAGAAACTCATTCCAATACTCACTCATGGCCCACAAGACTCAATCAATAAAGAGGGTAAGAAGGAAATTCTATAGTGGAAAGGTCAGATTCAAATGGGTACGCAAGGAGCAAGTGAAGAAATCAAAGATCGCAACACCAACTCATGAGGAGAAAAAGGAGGGCAAGAAGTCTTCTTCACCAAAATCCGAGCCAAAAAGACTCTTGCAAGTATGTCTTCCTAAGTCTTTGATTGAAGCTCAACAAGCACGACAACAAATATGGATTCCCAAAAAGGCCAAACAAGTAGCCAATCAAGAGATAAGCAAACAAGAGGATGCATTACATCGACATGCGCGGACAACGAAGCCAAGACAGACTTGTCAAGGGAATGTGAAGAGAACAACCTCTATCACTAGGACAATGGAAGAAACAAAAGAAAAACATGCTGCTCGAGGAACCAAAGAAAAGACACGGCCTGTCAACGCTACCACGAAATGGATTTGGAAACCAAAACAACTACAAGGGACGGAACACCAAAACAACGAAGATTCCAATTGCACTCATGAAGTATCGAATGCACCTAAAGTATGCATAATAGAGCCACATTACAAGGCCAAGCATTCGGCACTCGATGTACTTAATAAAATTAGTGGTGCACGTTCTCCAGTGGGGAATAGGTCGTAGCTTCAACTTCCTTAGGAATGGACCTACTATGTAAATAAATAAACGCTTCGGCTATACTAATCCTTGTTTTCTTTCAGAAAAGAAATAAAAATATGTGGTAAGAGATCTCACTTATAGAAGCAAAGGGAACGGAGTGACGAAACGAAATCTTGTCACTACAATGCACAACACAATTATTATATCTTCTATTGAAGCTAATGCACTTTTCATTACAAGTGCAGATGGCCTCCAAAGATTTTGAAGCAACTATTCAGGAAGAAGTATTGGAATTTCCTTTACAGAGCGTAACTAAAGCAAAGGGGCATTGGTTTCGGGAAGAGTGTTGAAGCTCAAAGTCAAGGACAAAGCATGGAAGCACATCAAAAGGTGGACACACAAGGAAAGGGAGCAAGTAGGGAGCTCCAAGAAGTGTATGTCAAATTTTCAGAAGAATCCCCTACAAAAATAGTGATTTTCATCACTAAAAACCATTGTAAATACCATTATCTATTTTTAGTAACTCCATTTTGTTCAAGCCGAGGAGTCCTCGAGCTTGAGGAGTATTAGAAGTACCATCGTACCAATTTTCATAATTTTTAGACTTCGTTTGAGCCCTCAAATAAGCCCTGGAACCTAATTTTTAACTAGGCAGGACACTAGGTCTGGACAGGGCCAAAACTAGTCAAAAAACTATAAAAAAAACTAGAGAGCTCATTTTTGGGGTTAGCTGGAGAGAGAATAGAGCTTTTATAAGACAACTCTTTGCAATCTAAGCTTTCCATTGTTCCTCTCTTTGATCTTACTTTGTGCGCGTGTGTGTGTATGTGTGTGTATGATTGTGTACTTTCACTCACACACTTGTGCCTTCACTTGCTCGTGGTCTTCATACCGGTCCTCACGTCTCCGCGGATTGACAAGTAAAGGAGGTGGTGCTTACGCTTGAGCTACACCAAATTTTGGCGCCGTTGCCGGGGAAAGAGCTTCGAGGACGAGCGTTGTGATGGTAAGATCGTAGATTTGCGACGTTGGAAGGTAAAAAAACTGTCATTTCAGTTCATTTTCTGTTTTTTCCTCTTCATCTTCATCATCATCATCATCTCCACCTTCTTCCATCTTCTTCTTCATAGAAAATTCTTGTTTTTTAGTGCATTTTCACCATCTTCATACCATTTTTCATGCATTATTGTGTGGGAAGGAGTTAGGAGGAGCAAGGGAGAGCAAGCGCTGTGTTTTTTTCATGATTTTCTGCTCATACGGAGCTCGCCATAGCCGGCGCTCAAAAATTTGAATTTCTCGCCAAAAAACACGATTCTGTGATGAAAATCGCGATTCTGTGAAAATTCAAAATTTTTTGAAAAATCACGATTTTCTGTTTTCCCGCCTAAAAGTTGGCTGAAAAAATCACGATTCTGTGGTCATTCTCAGAATCGCGATTCTGTGATTGTGCTCAAAATCGCGATTCTCACAAATCACGATTTTCAGTCAAAAAACACGATTTTGAGAAAACACGATTCCCTACTCAAAATCGCGATTCTCAAAAAATCACGATTTTCAGTAAAAAACACGATTTTGTGAAAAAAGGCGATTCTGTGTAAACACGATTTTTTGCTCAAAATCGCGATTTTCTAAAAACACGATTCTGTGCTCAAAATCGCGATTTTCATGACAAAAAACACGATTTTGTGCTCAACATCGCGATTTTCATGCCAAAATATGATTCTGAGAAAATACGATTTTCAGCGGGCTCAATATCGCGATTCTCACAAATCACGATTTTCAGCAAAAAACACGATTTTGTGAAAAAAGGCGATTCTGTGTAAACACGATTTTTTGCTCAAAATCGCGATTTTCTAAAAACACGATTCTGTGCTCAAAATCGCGATTTTCATGACAAAAAACACGATTTTCTAAAACACGATTTTGTGCTCAACATCGCGATTTTCATGCCAAAAACACGATTCTGAGAAAATATGATTTTCAGCGGGCTCAAAATCGCGATTCTCACAAATCACGATTTTCAGCAAAAAACACGATTTTGAGAAAATACGATTTTCAGCGGGCTCAAAATCGCGATTCTCACAAATCACGATTTTCAGCCAAAAACACGATTTTGTGAATCACGATTCTCTGAGTCAAAATCGCGATTTTCAAAAACACGATTTTGTGCTCAACATCACGATTTTCATGTCAAAAACACGATTCTGAGAAAATACGATTTTCAACAGGCTCAAAATCGCGATTCTCACAAATCACGATTTTCAGCAAAAAACACGATTTTGAGAAAATACGATTTTCAGCGGGCTCAAAATCGCGATTCTCACAAATCACGACTTTCAGCAAAAAACACGATTTTGAGAAAAAATGATTTTCAGCGGGCTCAAAATCGCGATTCTCACAAATCACGATTTTCAGCCAAAAACACGATTTTGTGAATCACGATTCTCTGAGTCAAAATCGCGATTTTCAAAAACACGATTTTGTGCTCAACATCGCGATTTTCATGTCAAAAACACGATTCTGAGCTCAACATCGCGATTTTCAGAAACACGATTTTGTGCTCAACATCGCGATTTTCAGAAACACGATTTTGTGCTCAACATCGCGATTTTTTGAAAGTTCACAAAATCGCGATTCTCTGAAAGTTCACAAAATCGCGATTTTCTCCAAAGGTCCTGTTTGCCTGTTTTGACCCCCTGGAGCCTGATTTGACATAACTTTTTCATCCAAAGTCCATTTTTTGAGCTCTATAGCTCGTTGGAAAGCTCGTTTCAAATCCTACACGATCTCAACTGTTTTTTTCAAGAATAACGCGTTGATTTTGAGTTAGGATAATTTGAAGTTGACCCTCCAGTGGGACTAGGGAACCAAGGGGACTCCAAAGAATTTTGAACCATACCAAAGGGAAAATTTGGACTCTTGACTAAAGCTTATGAACCTGAGATCTGGTAGACACTTAGGCAAGGATAAACAAAGCATTAGATCTTCTGAGGCTAGTGTCAACCATACATCCAAGTCTTGGGCACAACAACTAAGTGGTCATCTTTTACTAAGTTCAGACACAAGTGATTCAAAAATGTCTTTTAGTATGGGAAAACCTGCAGGTGGCTCAGGGACTGCCCATCTACAAACACCAGAAGGTCCCTATAAGACACAGTTGGAATATATTCGGACCAACCAATTAGGTGCTCGCATCTATGAGGATGGTCTGAGGCGATCAGTGGTCCAACTCAAAAATCCAGATCAATCCTTTGGACTTGAACACCCGGTGGTCAAGTTCGAAGAGGGTTCATACATTGATAAGGAAGGAACCATGTATGTGGTCACCAACCTACCAGATAGGACTGATGAGTTTGGAAATGTCATTCCTGAGAATGAAATAGGAGACCTAGAACAAGGAAATGTAGGACAAGGACCCCAGACTCCTAGAGGTAAGTCAGTTTTGACCCGAGTGATCACTCCAGACTGGATCCCTCAAGATAACAAAAGCATAGAACTATTTTTGAATAGAGAAACAGAGGAAGTCTTTTGGAGATTCAAGCCAGATCAACCTAGGCAATTGGGCATAGTCATCATCTACGAGTTCAAGGATCCAGAGATACCAGGCAAAGTTGTCTACCTGGATAACACATCAGAGAAAATTTTCTTGGTAACAGAACATGATAGACATGCATATACTTGGAAGAATGAATTGATTTTCCCCCCACCAAGATCCAATGTTTCCCATGGCCTCCAAGGAGTAGGATCATCCCACGCTCATGAAGCCCAGAGAGAAAGAACTAGAGAGAGACCTGAGGTAAGTTTTGCACACACCGTGGGCAGGAATAGATCAGGATTTGAAAATGAAAGATCTGAAAGAGAGAGACATCAAGCACATAGGCAAAAAAGAGATGAACATGATTTTCCATTACCTAGACCCCGAGAGCACCCAAGAACCCTTAGACCCACTCAAGTGATCAAGGCAATGAAGAATTATTTTGACGGGTCAGGAGATCCTTATGATCATGTGGCCGAGTTCAAACAAGTGTTAAGAGCTGAACAGGTTGAGGATTTATTCACCCAATACGAGGCATTTGGTTTGACTCTTAAGGGCACTGCCTTGGCTTGGTTTCAACCATTAAGTAGTCGCAACTATCGCGATATAGGTCAGCTGCTAGACGAATTCATTGTAGAATTTTCCAAGAGTGGTATCAGGCATAACACATCATCCTTGATCCACAGTTTCAAGCAGACACCCCAAGAAACAGTGTGACTAGCAGGTAGAAGGTTCAGACAGTACCTAGAAAGATGCCCTGCTCCCGAGTTACCCACACCAGCCAAACAAGTGGCTTTGTTCTTAGATGGCTTACTGAGCACAAAGTAAGATCAAAGAGAGGAACAATGGAAAGCTTAGATTGCAAAGAGTTCTCTTACAAAAGCTCTATTCTCTCTCCAGCTAACCCCAAAAATGAGCTCTCTAGCTCTTTTTATAGTTTTTTGACTAGTTTTGGCCCTGTCCAGACCTAGTGTCCGGCCTAGTTAAAAATTAGGTTCCAGGGCTTATTTGAGGGCTCAAACGAAGTCTAAAAATTATGAAAATTGGTATGATGGTACTTCTAATACTCCTCAAGCTCAAGGACTCCTCGGCTTGAACAAAATGGAGTTACTAAAAATAGATAATGGTATTTACAATGGTTTTTAGTGATGAAAATCACTATTTTTGTAGGGGATTCTTCTGAAAATTTGACATACACTTCTTGGAGCTCCCTACTTGCTCCCTTTCCTTGTGTGTCCACCTTTTGATGTGCTTCCATGCTTTGTCCTTGACTTTGAGCTTCAACACTCCCCCCCCAACACAAGCAAACACAACCGTTCACGACAACTGCTACATCAAATAGAAAGACACCATTCGATAAAAAAGCAGTTCCGAGCATGAAGCAGATATGGGTACACAAAGGAGAGCAACCACCAGCCTTGCCCCCACAAATTCCATCCATGCAAACCAACCAGGCCAGAAGAGGAAGGAAGCAGCTCAGACAAGCTCAATCACAAGGTATCCAACAAGTTTGGGTGCCTAAGAAGTTAGCTGCAGCTCAACAAGGGCAATTACAGATGTGGGTACCTAAGAAGCTCCTACATCCACAACAACCTTTGTTCTCCCACATGCAAAAGGTTTCAACAAAGAAGCCAAAAAGAGAAAAGGGTAAGAACCACGTATAGAGACCAAAGGAAGATCAAATCAGCTCTTCGACATTAGTAGGAAGACATGCAAAAAGGATATGGGTTTGGAAGCCAAAAGTGCAAGTAGCCTCCACCGAACCAAAGCGTCAACCACACTGGATACCACAGTTCAGAAAGCATCCAAAGAGAAAGACGCCTGAAGTGACCTCTACAGTGCCAAATGATGTTCTAAAATGGACTCCAATAAGGAGGATTACATCAGTTCGAGACTCAATGGATACCTCCACCAAGGTCGGCATCAACCTCCACAAATAACATCGAAAGCCTCGAACGAGCAACAACCATGTGCTCCTTGCACAACCCTGTCTTTTGCACCATTCAGGTCATGCATTTCCAAAGTATGCATTAATATAGGGCCACATTACACGGCCGTGCATAGACACACTTGAGAATCCCACGCACAAGAGCACAGTGACATATGTCAAATATTTCTATTGATACTAACTTTTGTGATACTAACTTTTGTGTTCTTGTTTTGTGATATCCTTTTCCTCAAATTTAAAAAAAAAAAAAAAAAAAAAAAAAGGGAGAAAGAAAAGCGGGAGAGAGCTTGTTCCCAGGTTTGGCTTATGAAACATGAATGAGTCATGCTTAGTTGAAGGTGGAACTGTTGATTACTAGGCATTTATCAATTTGGATAGAAGTGTGTCTCGGCCAGCAATGAGATTATTGCTGCCTTATCTGGTAGATGACAAGCATTTGGCATGAACATGGCATCTACAACTATGATTTTCTCTTACCATGGTAGGAATGAAGAGCTTGAAGGTCCGCAACTTGAGTGATGCTTAACTACTTCATGTACCAGAGCATCCAAGGAGATATCTGCAAAGGGTAGTTCTGGAGGAGAAGACTCCTGCATATGGTGAGCTAAAGAGAATATGTGAAACTCAGCTTGGTGTAGTTACCCGATGTTGCTTGCCAAGGAATATAAAGAAATTCAATTCTCAGTATTTGACAAATGTTGCTTTGAAAAGAGGAGAGAGGATCCACCACTCAAAAGATTTCATCAGTGGACAATCAACATGGACATTCATCAACAATGTTCCATCCCAAAGGCCGAGTGTACAACATGAAGAGACAAACATCCATCAACCTTCTCCATGGTAAGTATCTTTACTCTGGAAACACCATAACCATGATAGTTTAGGAAACCTCTTCGTCAGCATACCCTTGAGCACTTAGCTCAAGACCCGCAATTTTTGCACCATACTTCTTCCAATGCATTTTCCAAGTAAGCATGCGTAGGGCTACATTACAAGGCCGTGCACAAGGCACATACTCTTTTCAACCCAGGCACGAACACACTTACCCATCATTCATTATGGGTTATGAGTAGTTGGCATGACTGCTCTCAACATCATCTTTGGAAGAGCTAGCGGACGTCATGGGAACAACATCCATATCTCGGAAGCAAATTCAAGCCAGTAGTTGCTCCAAATCACTCTTGACAACCTCTTTTGAGCAACTTGCAGTTTTGAAAGCTCACAACGACACATTCTTGCTGGAATCCAAGGAACCAGCTCATACAACGGATGGACACCACCTCTCAAAGCACTACATGGAACAGCCCTTCCAACAAGGGTCTGTCAGGGACGACAGACTCGAGAGGGGGGGGAGTGTTGAAGCTCAAAGTCAAGGACAAAGCATGGAAGCACATCAAAAGGTGGACACACAAGGAAAGGGAGCAAGTAGGGAGCTCCAAGAAGTGTATGTCAAATTTTCAGAAGAATCCCCTACAAAAATAGTGATTTTCATCACTAAAAACCATTGTAAATACCATTATCTATTTTTAGTAACTCCATTTTGTTCAAGCCGAGGAGTCCTTGAGCTTGAGGAGTATTAGAAGTACCATCGTACCAATTTTCATAATTTTTAGACTTCGTTTGAGCCCTCAAATAAGCCCTGGAACCTAATTTTTAACTAGGCCGGACACTAGGTCTGGACAAGGCCAAAACTAGTCAAAAAACTATAAAAAGAGCTAGAGAGCTCATTTTTGGGGTTAGCTGGAGAGAGAATAGAGCTTTTGTAAGAGAACTCTTTGCAATCTAAGCTTTCCATTGTTCCTCTCTTTGATTTTACTTTGTGCGCGTGTGTGTGTATGTGTGTGTATGATTGTGTACTTTCACTCACGCAGTTGTGCCTTCACTTGCTCGTGGTCTTCATACCGGTCCTCACGTCTCCGCGGATTGACAAGTAAAGGAGGTGGTGCTTACGCTTGAGCTACAAAGAGCAACCGGCTGGAGAGTATCTCTTCTTGGTGACTATCAAAATCATGGATACAGATCATCAATTCTCGATTATGTCTCAAGATTTTAAAGTGGTGCATGAGCTTCCGTCTACAATTGACATCATGAAGAAAGCGGGTATCCACAAATATTTTGAATTGCTGATCTACAAAGCTGACTTTCAAAGGTGCACTCAAGTCATGAATACATTACAACCAGCACTACATGACCCATTGGTACTAGAGGCTAGAGTCATGGATGCAGTAGGCGAATGGGTCATTATCCAATTTACACATGACTTGATTAAGGAAGCTTTTGGATGGGAAAAAGATGGCAACACTGTATTGAAGGAGGAAAGCCGAGCGGCAAAGACCAGGACCTTCATTGACATCAATCGAATTGACATAGAAGAGGAAGTCTGACTAATTCATCAGCACTTCTGCTTTCCTAACATGCATCGATACACTGCTCCTCAGAAGATCATTGTCTAGCTGCTATCACATACCATTAAATAAATCAAAAATCAAGTTAATCTGACTCCCTACATACAAGAAAGGCTATTCGAGTCAAAGAAGCAATGGAATCACAAGAAGTTCCTGAACGGTAGTGTTGCTCTGACCATTTTGATCTATCATGCTTTAGGTATTAGAGAGCACCTGCAAGAAATGCCCTCATCAACTGCCATGGCTAAGTATGCCAAGGTTTCCACAGTCCCAAGAAAGAAAAAAGGAGTCAAGATTTTTTAGGAGACAGAAACTAGATCTCAACCCAAAATGAGAGGCACAAAGAGATTAAGGGAGGTAAAACAAGTAGAAGCTGAAGCTCCAGCTACAAAAAGGGCACATGTACTCCCGAAGAGAAGAATTGAAGAGCAACAACCAATTATCGAAGAGGACTTAACGTGAGCTCTGGAAGACACACACCAATATACGGAAGGTCAAATTAATCTACCAGTGCAAGGGCACCATTACCAACAAACCCAACAAGACAAGGAAGTAAAAAAGAAGCTGACCAAGGTACATAGATACAGGGAAATAGGGTTGGATAGTTCAAGCTCCTCTTCGGATGCACAAGAAGAACCCGACACATCCTTATTAAATGTGGACATTCAAAGTGAATCCAAGGATGATGGACAATGGAAGGAACTTAACGATGTAAACTACAATGAAATAGAAGAGGGCCTGAAGGTGAATGACAACCGCGTCCACCCGGATCAAGACACCGCAGACAAAGAAGGAAACCAAGAAGGCGTACATGTCATCCAAATAAATGAGACTTCAAAAATTCAAATCAAAGAGACAACACTTAAAGGAGAGGAATCACTAAAGAATCCAAAGGAAGAACCAAAAGAAGCGACAGTGGAAGAATGAGAACCCTTCACTCTGATAAGGGTGGTGGGAAAACCCTCCCCCATGGATGTTACATTTCAAGGGAGTTCCACTAAAATTATTGATATGGATGAAGAAAGAAAAGAACCAGAAATACAACTACAAATCAGACAACCACATAATGAAACTATCCATGTGGAGCACGGAAAGGATGTACAAACAGGAGAAACTCCAAGCATTCCAAGAACGTGGTTAAATGTCAACATCACTCAGCTCAAGCCAATGGTGCAAGATATGATTAGAACTGCTATGGATACACAACAGTTGATGCTTGAGGCCGATGAAGACTATGACAAAGTGATGCAAGAAAAGCATGAACTTCATGAAATGGGTAAGAACCTTTCAGCACAATTAAGTCTAGCACAAGAGAACAGAACACATAAAGAAAATGAAGTTCAAGAGGCCAAGAAGCAGTGCAAAACTTTGGAGATGAAAAATGCAAAATTAAAAGAACAACTAGAGGAATTACAGAAGAAATATGAGGCTAGCGAGGCTGAGAAGATGCGGATGAATGCAAGAAGCAAAATATTAGAATCACAAATAAAGGTATACATGGAGGAGGCAGAAAACCTAAGGAACAGAAACAAGGAGCTAATGACTGCTCTTCTGAGTGATCAGCCCATAGAGGTTCAGGAAAGGCCAGAAAAAGACATCAAGGAAATAGAGGAGAAGATGGCTAGGTATGAAGATCAGCTCAAGCAGGAGCAGGCAATCATTGCCGAATGGGAGAAAAGATATATGGATGATACCGCGGCTCTAAGGACAAAGTGGAAAAAGGTTGAGAATAGATATATGGCACAATGTAAAGAAGACACAGATCACCTTGTTGTCGTAGCTGAAGAAATTCTCAAGAACAAGGAAACGATTGCTAAGGCCAATGAAGAAATCAAGCAAAAAGATGAGATGATAAAGCAACTACAAGAGCGGCTAGAGAAGAAGGCAACTGAGGGGACACTAGTAGTTCCAAAATCCACAGTGGCTACTGAGGAGATTGAGGTATGTCCTCTCTCTCCCCCCTTACATCATTTGCCGATAAGGGAGGACACGGAGATCCAATTCGAACTTAGTAATCGGGATATTGCAGAACTGAGCTGACAGGAGAGGGCACTACTGGTGTCCCAACTTACTGCCGAATTTGAAGATCAAGTAATCAAGGTAATGAAGGAAGCTCAGATTGAGAGCAGAAATTTGGAACAGGCATTAAAGCCATTTAATATACCATATGGTCTCATGAAAGAGCAAACAAGAGAATATATAAAGACCACGACGAATACGGAGCCTGACGACAACCTCTAGTTCAACAATAATACCTTCAATTATACTCAAGAGGAATTCGAGAAGGCTGATCCCATATGGAGGCGCAAACTTCTAGAGAAGAATCCTACACTGCGGGTACAATGGGAAGCATCGCCATATGCACTTCAGGTAAACCCATCTTTTTGTCCAGTACCCCACAGACGCTCTTGGTCGCAATTTCGGGAAGCCAGGGTAGCATCAATAATCAATGGCTAAATTATCCGTTATTACCAAGTCCACCGCATAATTACCTACCGACGGAGGAATACATGGTGAAAACCATGGAATTTTGGATTGTGAGATATGCGACTATTTCGGACTTAGGAGTCAAAATGACTAATAAGATTTTCAGCATGCTCCTTACGGTTATTAAAGTCTTCCAGCATGCGAAATATACATTTTTGAACTTCGCTGGCATTACACAGGGCTCTGAAGCACTCGTTTTTTATCTTTCAACCATCTCGAGCCGATTAACCCTTATGGCATATTATTCACGGCTTATGTTTTTGCCAAGCACGTATATGCAGACATTTGAAGAAGCATTTTTTACTGGCTTCTTTGAAATTGATTCAGAAATTTTTGTAAAGATGACTTTGAATCTTAATGCAAGACTGGTGGCTTATGAAACAAGCTTTTTTGCGGATCATCGCCAAGCACCAGAGGATGGGGTGAAGTCAAGCCAGTGGAAAGAATTCATGATATATCACGCCAATTTGCTTAATCAACGAGAGAAAGTTGTATACAAACGTACTCATGTCGCCACAAAAAGCCTGTCAGGGATGACAGAGTTCAGGAGGAGGGACGTGTGGAAGGAGAATCAAGTAAGAAAAGAAGAAGAAGAAAATCAAAGACCAAAACTGATCAATAAAGAATGAAGATCATAAAGCAAAAGATCCACCCTCTGCCCAAAGCCCCGCAGGGGCACGCATCAGGCAACAACGCCAAACATCCAGGTCCTGAGGAATGAAATTAAAGAATATCAACAACCACGACATTTCATGGGAAGGACAGACTAGGGCCAGGAAGTATCCATGAAGAAGTGCAAGAAGATACTTGGCAGGTAATAATCCTCCCGTTGATAGCGTGTGGTGCTAGAAAGAATATAGGGTGAAAGCAATACAACAGGTCAGATGTGTGAAGATAAAGACAAATCAGAAGACCAAAAGCTAGAAAGAGGCAGAGGCTGAAAAGTTGAAGAGGGTGATGATCCCTCAATCTCTAGATAAAGGTATTATGTATCTTTCATTGATGGTTACAATAGGTGGATTGTATTGTACTTTATGAAGCACAAAGATGAAGTATTCAGTTGCTTTAAAAAGTATCTTGCACTTGTTGAAAACCAAACAGGGAGAAACCTAAAGAGATTAAGGTCAGATGGAGGAGGTGAATACTTCTCAAATGATTTTGATGCATTCTTATAGGACAGAGGAATCAAAAGAGAAATTACCACAAGGTATACCCCTGAGCAAAATGGGGTGGCAGAGAGGAGAAATAGATTTTGTTGAAACAGCTAGATCAATGTTAAATGCAAAAAAAAATACCTAACTACCTATGGGCAGAGAGTGTATCTACTGCCACTTATCTTGTAAATAGGTTGTCATCCAAATCTCTTGATGGCATGACCCCATATGAAGCATGGCATGGTAGAAGACCTTCACTTGATCATTGCAGGATCTTTGGATGTGTAGCTTATGTGCATATTCCTTCTCAGATAAGAGGTAAACTAGACCCTAAGGCAGAGAAGTGCATCTTCATAGGGCATGATCTAAATCAGAAAGGTTACAGGTTCTACAATCCTTCAAACAAGGGATTCATGGTCAGTAGAGATGTTCTCTTTGATGAGAATGACTCATGGTTTGATAGTGAATGCAGGAAAGTAAAACTACCTTATGACTTGGAAGAGGAGTTTCCAAGCCTCAGTAAGGAGGATTCTACTTAGAATGGAGACATCAACTCACATGATGAGGACATCATCAACCTAGAAGAGTTCAAAGCATGGAAGTCCAAAGGCAAAGTCAAGATGAAGAAATTGGAGGATATACATGAATCATCCAACCAAGCAATCAGAAGATCAGAAAGGGAAAGCAAGAAGCCAATCAGATATGGGTATGAAACTTCCCTAGTTACTAAGCACTCTATTTATCTTGCAAAAGATTTGTCAATTGAAGAACTAGCATCATATGAAGAGGCAAAGACCAAGGCAGAATGGAAAGAAGCTATGGATGAGGAAATTGAAGCACTTAAGGAGAGTGATACCTGGGAACTAGTACTAAAGAAGGAGTCTATGAAGGTAATTGGTTCTAGATGGATCTATAAAATCAAAAGGAATTCTGATGGATCAATAAGCAGGTACAAAGCTAGACTTGTGGCTAAGGGTTTTGCACAAACCCAAGGAATTGATTATGAAGAAACCTTCTCACATGTGGCCAAAATGCCAACCATCAGGGTATTGGTAAGTGTGGCTGCATCAAAGAATTGGAACATGTATCAGTTGGATGTAAAAAAAGCATTTCTAAATGGCTGGATTTCAGAGGAGGTGTACATGTACATCAGATCAGAAAGAAGATTCAACTCTTATTATGAATGCAACATGTGAAGCCTTACATGAAGACATGAGAGTATTCTATATTGACTTAGGATGTAGCATTCATCTGAGTGGAAACATTGCTTTGATGAATGATCTAGATCATAAGGCAATCAATCACACAGTTCAAATAGGAGATAATATAAAGCACAAAGTGAAGTCAATTGGTTCAGTTAAAGCGAAAGATGGAAGTAATCTATTGAGTAAGGTTTTGTATGTTCCTACAATTCCAAAGAATTTGATTATTGTAAGACAGATTGTGGAAAAAGGATATTAGGTAAGGTTCACTAATGATGGAGTTTATGTTGAAGACCCTAGCCAAGGGTATAAGCAAATTGTTACAAGAAAGAAGGAAGGAAGGCTCTTTACATTAAGGATACAAGGTAATGTTGGACATGCTATGTTTACATATGGAGAGCAAAAAGTGTCTGAATTGGATCTTTGGCATAAAAGATTTGGACACTTCAATGAAAGAAGTATCAAAGAGATGATTAATAATGGTTCAGTACTTGGATTACCTAATGTTGGAGGTCAACACATGACATACAGATGTGAAGCATGTCAGTTAGGTAAGGCTCATAAGCAATCATATAATAAGCATGGTTTTATGTATTCAGAAAGACTTGAATTGGTGCATACAGATGTGTGGGGTCCTTCAAAGGACTTTAATATAAATGGTTCAAGATATTATGTCATATATGTTGATGATGCTACCAGGTGGATCACTATCTATGTGATCAAAGACAAGTCAGAAGTGTTTTATACATTCAAACACTATCATGCATATGCAGAAAGAATTATAGGACAAAAATTGAAGAGGTTAAGATCAAATGGAGGGGGAGAGTAATTTTCAAATGAATTCATTGATTATTTGTGGAATGCACGTATAAAGAGAGAGGTTACTTGCAGGTACTCTCCTCAACAAAATGGAGTAGTAGAGAGAAGAAATAGAACTCTCGCTGATTTTGCAACATCAATGATGAAGGAGAAAAATTGTCCAAATTATTTGTGGGTTGAGGTTGTAAACACATCCACATATTTGGTCAATAGGCCACCATGTAAAACTTTGCAGGGTATGACATCATACGAAGCTTGGTGGGGTAAGAGACCTACTTTGGATCATTGCAAAGTATTTGGATGTTTGGATTATGCATATGTGTCATCTTAGTTGAGGCATAAATTAAAACCTAAAGCAGAAAAGTATGTGTTCATTGGCTATGATGACAAGCAGATGGGTTAAAGGTTGTGGAGTCCATCCACAAAGCAATTCCTTGTGTGTCTAAGGATGTTACATTTGATGAGCAAGGTACTTGGTATGCAGGTACACTTAATACTCATACAGGTGATGAAGAAACATTGGTTCATAAGAAAGGTAAATCAAAGGTTCAAATATGTGATGAAGAAGAGAGTAATGAAGGACAAGTTGAAGTAGAAGAAAGGCCAAGGTTTGATCCAGAATATGATGAACCAGAAACTTCAAGAAGTGGAGAACGCAAAAGATCATCAAGGCACAAATGGCAACCTACAAGGTATAGCTATGATACTTCATTCTTGACTACTAAATATTATGCTTATATGATAAAAGCAGATGAAGTCCATCCACATATGATGAAGCCAAAGGAAAGAAGAATTGGGAAAAATCTATGCAGGAAGAATATGATGCATTGATGGAGAATGAGAATTGGGATTTGGTTCCTAAACCAAATAGTCAAAAGATCATTGGATGTAAATGTGTCTACAAAACAAAAAGGTTTGTAGATGGAAGCGTATCTAGGTACAAAGCCAGGCTTTTTGTAAAATGATATGCATAGACATATGGTGTGGATTATGATGAAACTTATCGTCTTGTTGCAAAGATGACAACCATAAGGACTCTCATAGAAATTGTTGCTTGCAAAGGTTGGAAATTATCTCAACTAGATGTGAAGAATGCATTTTTGAATGGTTATATTTCAGATGAAGTCTACATGGAACAACCAGATGGTTTTAAAGATCAAATGCATCCAGATCATGTGTGTAAGCTCAAGAGAGCTTTGTATGGTATGAAACGGGCCCCAAGGCCATGGAATTATAGGCTTGTAAAGTTCTTGAAGGAACTTGGATTTCAAGCATCAAAGGCAGATAGTATCTTGCTAGTCAAAGCAAGTGACGATGGATTTATTTATGTTTGTATTTATGTTGATGACATAATACTTACAAGAACAGATGACAAAGGCATACACATGATTAAGAAGCAGATGGAAAAAGAATTCAAAATCAGTGACTTGGGAAATCTATCATTTTCTTGGGAATTGAGATTTCATATACTCAACATGGAGTATATGTAACTCAAGAAAGGTATTTGAAAAATTTGCTAATCAAATTTAAAATGGAAGATTGCAGGATAGCACCAACTCCAATGGAGGTGAATCATAGATTGAGTAGATATGGAGGAGAAGAGTTCAAAGACATGAAGCTTTATCAAAGTTTGATTGGTAGCTTGATTTATGCTACATTAACAAGGTCTGACTTATCATATGCAGGTGGAGTTTTGTCTCAATTCATGCATTGTCCTAGAAAGGAACATTGGATTGCAGGACAAAGAGTGCTTAGGTACATCAAAGGCACACTTAAAGAAGGTTTGTACTATGGGTTTACTTCAGATACAAGAATCAAGATATATAGTGATGCAGATTGGGCAGGTAACTCTGATGATAGAAGATCAACAAATGGATATTTGTGCTATGTGGGAGATAAGTTAATTTCCTGGTGCTCTAAGAAGCAACATACAGTTGCTTTATCATCTACAGAAGTAGAATACAAAGGTATGGTAGAAGCTGCAAAGGAAGTCATATGGCGAAAGTCTCTTATGAAGATTTTTGATATCATTCAAAGTGTTCCTATCATTTGTGGAGACAATATGAGTTCTTTATATTTGGTAGTTAACCCTGTGTTTCATGCTAGGACTAAACATATTGAGATTCAATATCATTTTTTGAGAGACAAGGCTGTTGATAAAGAAATAGAAGTCATACATACTCCTACAAAAGATCAACTTGCAGATATGATGACAAAAAGCTTGGATGGACCAAAGTTGCAGAGGTTTAAAGATATGGTAGGAATAAAGAAAATATAGGTAATCACAATTGATGATTAAGGGGGAGCTCTTTGAGCGAGACAATCAACAATTGGTGATTATAGGAAGCTTAGAAGTGAAGACATGAAGAAAACATTGAAGTCTAAGAGCATGGAGTGAAGTAAAGGTTCAGGAAGAAAAGTTCTAAAAACACATGTATATTAGTTTTGTATATACTTCAAAATACTTGAAGTAATGACGAATCAATACTCATATGTATATATATATATATACATGTAGATGGTCGTATTATGAGAAGAGATGAAGTATAGATGAGATAGAGAGAAATAGATCATGAGTATTGTGTGTATCACCCATCAGATGTATGATGAGTTGAATAGAAAGAATTTTCAGAGAATTGCACATCGATCTTTTCTCCATTTCTCCTTCTATGTTTGACTATATCAACAATCCTTCTGAAGACATCTAACGCCATAGTTAATGCATCTATGGTTAAGATCTGAGAGTCTAATTGCAAACAGGCTGAGAGAATTATGTGTAGGAACATTTATATGTGAAGAAGTGATGAGTGTCTTCTGAAACAGGCGCAATCTCGATGGTCAAAGAATTGGTCAATTCTCAGTGCACAGTGTAAAGTTTTGCACAAATCAGGAGGGAAACTCTAATTTGGAAGGTAAGCCATCTATGGCTAAAAGCATTTGCTTAAACCGGTTCTAGTTTGGGAAAACCATGTGTTAGAAGTTGCAGGTGTCAAAGTCGACTCTACAAGAAGACAGTTTTGGACATAGGTAGATTGTTTATATCATTTCTCATAATCTACTGAATCTTTTGAGATGTTTTAACTTGGAGGAGGTGTGGAACCTTTAGCCAACATGGTGTATAAAGTTTCATCAGAAACTTTACACATTTGATCAGTGAATGAGTGAGTAATGTGCAACAGACTTTTTTGTGAAGTGACTTTCTTCACAGTTAGCTAAAGTCTTGATAGTTTGGCACTTTTCTTCCAAAATTGGTTGAAGTAGAGTTATTCTTGATATAGAGGTGGTCTAACATCAAGGATAGCTTGTCTTTTGGAGATTAACACTCTCCATCATGGGATACACTTACCACTTTATATCAGGCAAGGAATGAGGCTCATGTTGCTTACCTCCGAAAACAATTGGAGAGTGAGTAGATGAATGAAAGCGATTCCATGGACAGTTTTTTGACAAAGATCAAAGATTTGAAGGAGCAACTAATTTGTACTAATGAAGTCTTGCCTGACAGTTCACTTGTGCAAAATGTTTTGAATGGTCTTCCATATTCATATCAGAGTTTTACTTCTACTCTTTGATTGATGATGAAAGGCAATCCAAATGCCTTAACATTTGAGGAGTTAGTCTTTGTTCTGCTGCAAGAAGATTAGTCTAGGTAGGACACGTCCATTTATGTGTGTTGTAGATCAAGCTTTCCTATCTAGTTAAAAGGGAAAAGGTAAATGGAGCTCATCTACTAGTAAGCAAAAATCTGCTAATTTTGCACAATCAAAGAAGGATGACAGAGACGAGAAGAAAACAAAAAACCAAAAATTGTTTTGCAAATACTACAAAGGAAACAATCGTGTCATAAAGAGTTGTCCAAAACTAGCCGCAAAAGAAGCAAAGAAAAAAGAGGCTGGAATGGTTGTTGTAAAGGCCTCTACACCCAAATCAGAGTCTCCAAACCTTGTGTAGAATAAAGAATGGGCATTTACTGCTATTTATAGTTATGACCCATCTTCTCATGAACAGTGTATGTCTACAATAGACTCAGATGTTTGGTACTTTAAAATGGGGCAACCAAATATATTACCTTGCAATGCAGTTTCTTGACTTCACTTGAGTATGCCCCTACAAAGAATATTGTCACATGCACCAACAACTCCTCTTATCTTGTTATGGGATTTGGTAAGATCATTTTCACTACTACTGATGGTAGTTATTTTACATTGTCACATGCTTTATTTGTGCAAGGAATCAAGAAAAATATGTTATTAGTTTCAGCATTAGCAAAGATTGGCTTGGTTGTGAAATTTATTGATGATAGATGTACGGTTCATGATCTATCAAATGGTGATATCATTACTTCTTCTAGCATTTTATGTCATGGGCTATATAAGCTCATAGATTATGCAAAGTCTATGAATGATTCAGCATGTTCGGTTCAAGATTCTCAGGCTATATCAGATGCAAAGCTTTGGCATGCATGCTTTGGTCATCTGAATTTTGCTAGTTTGTTATGCCTACAGAAATCTAAAATGATGTCCTCTCTACCCAAACTTTAGGCACCTGGTAAACATGTCTATTAAGGCTATATTCTAGGCAAAATGCATTGTTCCTCCTCCCCAAAAGATGGCTCAATTCGAGCTACTCAGAAATTGCAACTTCTTCACATTGATGTATGTGGTCCTATGTAGACACCTTCTTTTGGGAACTATCTTTACTTCATGACTTTCATTGATGATTTTTCTAGGCATGCATGGGTATATCCATTGAAAGCAAAGCTCAAAGTGTTTATATGCTTCAAACAGTTTCTAGTTTTGGCTAAAAATCTTCCAACATATAAAATGGGATCCTTCGTTCTCATCGAGGGGGGGAATATATGTCTTCTCTATTGAATGCATTTTTGGTTGAACGTGGGATAAAACATTAGTGTACAGTTCCATATACACCTTAATAGAATGGATTTGCTAAAAGGAAGAATAGGTCACTCATGGAGATGGCAAGGTGTATGGTCAAGAGTCAAGCTTTACCACATAGTTTTTGGCTTGAGGTTGTTATGTGTGCAGCATATGTACTTAACAAGTGTCCCACTAAAGCATTGGATTCTATCAATCCATATGAGGCTTGGTATGGTCGCAAGCCATCTGTTTCTCACCTGGATGTCTTTGGTTGTCTGGTATATGCATTAGTGCATGAACAACAATGCAAGAAATTGCATGGTAAAGTAGTGAAATGTATTTCTTTGGGAATAGTTCTTAAAACAAAGGCTATTGTTTGTATCGTCCATAGACTAAACAAATTTTGGTTGGTCGTGATGTTGTTTTTGTGGAAGATGCTATTCAGTCATTACTTTCATGTGCTAAGGAGACATTAGTTAGCTCCAACGATATGTATCACACTTTGGTGCCTCTTTTTATAGGTGGACAGTCTAGTGCTAGTCCAAATGAGGCAATTTCTCAACCTTTACAGGTTTCATGTGATGATGCAGATCATTCCATTTCTGATGCAAATTCATATGATGCACTTGTTGATGAGAGAGATGCTATTGAGGAGGCAAAAACTATGCCAAAATGGCTTGTGCTGACTTTGCAAGATAGCAAATTAGATGTACCTCTATCATATCGTACTTGTTCTAGCTCTCATAGTGCTTCTTTTTCATCAAATCGCTATGTTATGGCTCCTCTAGTCTTTGTGATGAGAATGAGCCTGTTTTGTTTTATGAACCACAAAATTCTAAAAATTGGATGGATGTTGTGCAATCAGAATATGATGCTATCATGAAAAATGGTATCTGGCCTTTATATGACTTGCCTCCTCGCAAGAAGGCCATTGGCACTAAGTGGGTACACAAGTTGAAGTGTAATCCTGATGGAACAGTTGAGAACTATAAGGGTAGGCGTGTTGCAAAGGGTTATACTCAAGAAAGAGACATTGATTTTGATGAGACCTTTGCTCCTACATGCCAAATGAGTATTGTTCATAGAATTTGTGCACTTGCAGCTCATCATGGTTGGAATGTACATTAGTTGCACATTAAAACTACATTTTGAATGGTGACTTGCATGAAGAAGTGTATTTTTTTCAGCCCCATGGCTTTGTGCAAAAAGGGCATGAAAACCAAGTGTCCAGGTTGAAAAAGGAATTATATGGTTTGAAGCATGCACCACATGCTTGGTATGAAAAGATACATGCCTACTTGATCGCACATGGTTTTGAGAACAGTCCAACTGAGAGCACCTTATATTTTAAGTGTGCAAGTGATGTGCTTCTAATCATTGTTGTCTATGTTGATGACGTGCTTCTCATTGGTCCTAATGAGAAGCATATTGCTGATTTTATGGCTGATTTGCATGCCTCATTTGAGATGTCAAATTTGGGGCATTTGTATCATTATTTGGGCGTTCAATTTATGCAAGTTAATGGTGGAATAGCTTTGTATCAAAGAAAATATATTGACACATTATTGCAACATTTTGGTTTTGAAGACTTCAAACCTATTGCCACTACTATGGAAATAGGTTTATGGAAATAGGTTCATGATGTTGGAGATGCATTTGATGTTGTCCTATATCAACTCATTGTTGGGTGCTTGATTTAGTTATGTATTACTCGGCCAGATATTTAGTTTCTTGTCTCACAGATTTATGCATTGCCCAGGTGTCAAGCATTGGGAGTCAATTAAGTGCATCTTTCGCTACTTGAGTTGTACCCAGCTACTTGGTTTGTTTTATCCTAAGGCGGGATCACTACCACCAGATTTACATGATTTTTTTTACTCTAACTGTGTTGGTTGCTATTACACTCGTGTGTCCACTAGTGGTTTTTGCTTCATGCTTGGTATCTCATGCATATCTTGATTGAGAAAGAAGTAGCCTACTATGGCCACTTCTAGTTGTGAGGCTGAGTGTAGGGCAACTTTTAGAGCGACTATTGAGTGTGTGTGGATTAGATGCCTTATGGCTGATTCGACAATCAAAGCACATTGGCAGTTGCAAGGAACCATGTGTTCCATGCTCGCACTAAGCACATTGAGGTGCACTATCATTATGTTATGGAAAGGTTCTCTGTTGGAGTGACCAGTTTGGCATATGTGCCCACATAGGAGAACATTGCATACCTTTTTACAAAGGCTCTGCCTAGGGAGAAGTTTGAAGCTCTTTGCAAAGCTTTGTGATTACTTCCTCTTGTGGATTGATTCCACATAGCTTTGCACTTCCTTATACATGAGTGCCAACTCCTCATTCACCGCATCACTCTCAGGGGGGATTTGTTGATATATTTAGGTGGTGATGTTTGTGAACACACTAGGACCGATGTGGAGAAGATGATGCACGGTTGGTGGATCAATTCAACCACCAAGTCCAACGGTGCATGCAAGGTGCATCAAGCAGCTCAGGTGGTGGAATGGAGACTCAAAGAGAATATAAAAACTCAAAATAATTGATCAAATCAGTTACACAACATATCATCATATGAGAGAAAAATTAATTCTATGGAAAGAAGAGAAAGCTTGATTCCTAATAAGTGTTCAAATGTACAATTGTAATTGAAAATAATCAAAGGTACGTGTTACCAATTCATCGTAGATCATAAAGTTGGTTCATAATGTTGATTCGTAATGTCCATCAATCCTTCATCGTGTGTATAGCTACCTCCATCATGTCCTTCCTATCCTTCAAATAGAGAAAGCTTCTCCTCCAAACTTCAATGCTAGTTGTTCACAAGATTGGCTCAAGTCTTCACCTTGCATTGAGACCAAGTGCTCAGGAGATGATTGAGTTATAAGATGATTCCAATGATCCAAGGGACTCTTCTTATATAGTGTGTACACCCGTATGAAAAGAAAAAGTATAAAACATAAACCAATAGATCGAATTGCATTGGTGCCCATCAGATATTGTATCACAAAATCGGCATTTACGAAAAGCACAACTCCACGCCGCTATGAAGATCGAGGTTTGAACCCATGCTCCTATGCTGAAATCATGTTGACTTAGCCAAGGCACCAATCGATTTTTTTATGTAATATGTATATAATTAAAATACTATTCTAGTTAAGCTTGGATTTTAAAGGGCCATTTTAGAACCAAATGGTACATTGTTATGTATCATTGGAAAGCTCTCCACAATTACTTTCCAACTGTGCAATAATATTTTTGCTCATCGTTGAGTTGAAAGTCTCTCTTTAGAAGTCTAGAGATGGATGGTTCAAACTCTAGATATGTAGAGATGTAAATCTCTACGACACCATTGGGTCACTTCTTTCCCTCCTTAGTAGGTTTTTTCTTATAGCTTGTATGCATGCCTATAACCCTAATGGGTTACTTATCTTTATATATTCTCTTGCGAATACATTTAGTATTGTGTGTTGTGCTCCAAGCTTCTTCTTCTTCCTTGTACCTTTCGCATGCTTCCATAGACCGCAAACTCCAACATTTTTTGAATATTAATGAGGTCATTCATCACTTACATCCCATCCCATCCCTTTATATTCTTTTAGAGCAACAATATCAAGATTACCTCACAAGTAACTTATATTGAGCATGATGTAGAATTTTTTTACGAAGATGAACAATTGAAAGATATTGAATCAAAGGAACCCTTATTGGAGAGTCAAGCAAATAAAGGGTATCCTTCCTTCATATAATTTTACAATGCACAACCTTTCCCATTTCAATTAAAATCTTGGACATTGTCTAATTATAAGAAGATTTTTTTTCTCTACTTCCTCATCTCAAGAAAAGTGGTTTAATGATTGGGAAAAATTAGCTTAATTAGCAAATGTTGTCAACATTTCCAAAGGGATTAGTGGCACTAAAAATATATGCTGAATGTATTTTCCTTCCTACAGAACACTCTTTACAAAGTACCATATATAATAATTAAGATGACATTGAAAATTACAAACATCTTATAAGTATTTATCAATACCTTTGGTTTCAAACATTGGAAGTTGTTGATTGGTGCTAGATTGCCTATTAATACTCAAGATCTACTAGTTTGAACTGAATTAATCATCATCAATAAACACCTATGGACATACTATTTATAATTGCCATTCTTGCCAACTCATTACAAGTGGAGAATCTTTTCGTACATGTTTTTTTTAACACAACACAATATTTATGGGTAAACCAATTGCCATTTAGATATGACTACTTATATTCATTCACTACCAAAGGATATCCAAATTTTCCAAAGAGATTGGCATGTGAGGTTATAGGGATAGAGCAATAGACTCATGACAAGTGATAATTGTTGAGCTTCCAAATATTAATGACTTGAATAATGATAGATTGAGTAGCACAGCCTTGAAAGCACTTCTATAGATATTGGAAACCACAATGATGGTAGAAAAAAGCATGAATCCGACTCCATAAATAACAAAATCAAATCCTAGCATTGTCAAGGATGAAAATGTCTATGAGAGTGAGGGTGTTGCAACACATGGATGGATCTTCCTAAAAGTTTTCAAATCTCTTTTCTTTTCTTAATTATGTAGAACAACAAATTGGAAACTTATTTGTTTCAAAAATCCTTTCTATCTAAATATAGTTAGGATCAATACCAAAAAACTTAAGAGTAGCTCTTCTATGTAAACTTTTAACATTTTTCCTCTTAGTTATTCATGTAAAGAGTGGTGCAAGATGGGGCCACTACAAAAGAACCCATTTCCCTCATTTTTGTAGAACTTTTTGAAGCCATTTGTGAGAAAACTATCAAGATAGTTCACCTTCAAAATCATTTTTGTGCCTTTTCTACATTTATCTAAGTGATTCCATAGTTTTGAGATGCTTGTGATTGAAGTATGAGTGTTTCTAAACCCAATCTATCCCTTTCAACACTTTTTTTACATTATCTCCATACTTTTGTAGAACTTTTTGAAGTTATTTCTAAGAAAAATATTAAGAGACTCTTCTTCATAAATTCATATTTGTGTTGTTTTTGTAGTTTTTTAAATGATTCCACGGATTTTGCATGCTTGTGACTTAATTTCAAGTTCTTTTGAAACCAAATCTATCTCTTGAACACTTGTTTGCATCATTCTATGTTGGTGCACACCAATCATAAATTGCTTATGAAGGTTAATGAAGTCAAGTAAGAGCATGGATAAAGATAAAGAGAGTTTGTTGCGGATAAAGACCAAGAAGGATGAAGAGAGCCATGAATAAAAAGCTTGAGATATGATTGTGCATATATTCACTTTATGGGGTCCTAATTAGTGTACCATAGTTAGGAATAAGTTAGGAAATTAATAAATCGGGTGAATAGCAATGTTTTAGTCATAATCTGCTTACGAGCTCATGGATATATAAGTCAATTAAGACATTACAAAGAAGAGATTTCATTGCCATAGTGAAGATAGATATGTCGAGAGAAATTTGTAGGTTTGGAGTCTAGTCTAATTCACATTTCTCTCAGGATAATCACATGGATCAGAAATCCTTGTACAGAGATCTAATTCAATAGTAAACCAAGTTATGGTTAATTTTTTGTGTCTTTTCATAGTGTGTGTATGTTTCATAGGAACATTCATATGTCAACTCTCTGAAGTGAAGACTCATAAATGGTGCATCTTATCAATTAATGATTTTCATATATCTCAATTTTGCATGTAAAGTTTTTTGTGTTTAAGCATTAGAAATCTAATTTGAGAGATAGGGAAGCTATGCCTACAAGCATTTTGTAAAAGGGGTTGTATTGTGAGAGAAATGTGTGTTATAAGTCACCTATGTCAAAGTCTCCATTTCTAAACATCAGTTTTCAGGTAGACTTTGCTAACCCTAATCTGCGGCCCAGTTAAGACAACAAAGACCATAGGGCCCTAGAGGAACATGCTTTAGATGCCAAGGAGATCATTTCATAAAGGATTGTCCACATCCTCCAATAGCAGGACAGTCACAATACTATAACATACAAGGTTTTTGTGCCAAGTGTGGCAAAGAGCATGTCATAAAGGATTGTCCTAAGAACCCTGGTTATGTTTCAAATGTGACACCGATCAATGTGATAGGTATTGTGCACAATGCAGATGGATCCAACCCTACATATGTGCCCATCCAAGCTATAACAAGAGCCCAAGTGCTCTTACAGAAGCAACAGCTTAATCCGGAGAAAATAGTTGAAACTAGCGAAGTTGGAGAGTCTAGTAGTAAAAAGACGAAATCTTGGAAAGATTCCAGAGAAAGGATTAAGAGAAAGTGGAGTAAGAGGATAATAGAATTGGAAGGAAGTCTCAAGGAATCTAGAGCCAAAATTCTAGAATTGACTTCACAAGAATTGAATCAAGAGAACCTAGCTCAAAGATCAGGATCTGTATTAGCGGAACCTATACCGAAAAACTTAGACATGATGTTTCATGTGTATCAAGCCAGAATAAAAGAAGGACCCCAAGTAGCTGAAATGAGTAAGAACTATCGGAGAGCAGACCTAGAAATTGAGAGAACTAAACTCTGCATGAAGATGGTAGAATTAGCACAAGCTATGTTTGAAGCCTCTAGATATCTTAATTGGAACAACATGGCAAAACCGGAGTTACACTTTCAAGGGCTGATGGAGAGGTTAGAATATTTGATTGATAGCAAGGAGAAAAAGAATGAGCATAGGAACCCTATTGCCTTTGAGACACAGGAAAGGAATGCACCATCATTGTCTCAAATACCAGACATAGAGGTTGAAGACAATCTGTCTTCCATACATAAGTATTCACATGAATTCTTAAGATAAATACAAGAAGAGAAGTGGAGAAAAGAACAAGGAACCCATCCTCCTATTCAAGAAATAGATGACTTGCAGGAGCAATTTCCCCAAGACATTCCCTCTATTTACGATGATGTAGAGGAAGAGCAACTGAGTGAAAACACAGATTTTGAATCCAATTCTTTGCAAGAATTACCTCAGTTCATAGGACCTTGGGAAGCAAAGTCAATCAGCATGAGAACACCCATGATAATAGTGAGGAATGAAGAATCAGTAATCCCTAGAAACACAAAAGTCATAAAGAACACCAAAGTACAGTGTAATCTCACTCTAGAGGAGTTGTTGAAGGTTAGACCAGAACTGTGGAAACATGTAGCAAATCGATTCCGTGAGCTTGCTACTACCCCCTCACATATAGGATCACACAAAAAGGTACCAAAAATACCCGTAGAAAGAATCAGAGATGTAAGCAAAGGAGAGGAAGGTAATACTTATCTTCCAATAACCCATCAGGGCTACACCACGAAAGCCATCTTAGATTCAGGAGCCGGAGTAGCCATCGCTACCACCGCTTTATGGAGATGTTGGGGTAAGCCAGCATTGAGACCTACCAGGATGAAGCTACAAATGGCTGCTGGACATGTAGAAAAACCATTAGGATTATTAGAGGGCATATCTCTCACCACTTGTGGTGTGGAATTTGAGCATACTTTCGCCATTTGTGATTTTAGCAAAAATCCTGCGTACGAGATGATTTTAGGACGACCATTCATGCATCAGTTGCAAATTGTACAGGATTGGGGAACTAATTCTTTGTACTTGCAACATTTAGGAGTGACTACTAAAGTCAATCTTAAAGACTATTCACATCGAGATGTACCCCCAATACAGTGGAATACCATCCATAAGACCTAGGTAGAAACAGAGTCAGTACACTCACTGGAATCAGATCCCTCATGGTTGCACGAGGATACTCATCTATGGATGTGTAAAGTAGCCAAACAAGAGGAAGAACGGTTAGAAGCCAAGACTTTAGGTTCAGAACAACATCCGCGAACCCTTCAAGACCCAACTTATACACTTATAGTATTTCCAGACGAGGAATTTGAGCCTCATGGTTGGGTAGAAATCTTAGCAACAATGGATGTAGCCATCAATGATGAACAATGGACACCCCACTACGACAAGGATGGCTATGACATTTCAGTCTTCACAATAGAGCCAATGAGGTGTGATTTCCTTATTGAAGAATGTGAACCTAACACTGATGCATTTGAGGATGCAAGTGACTTCGATCTAGAGTCAATTATTATGGACCCTCCTTTTGCATCAGATGAGGAATATTTCTACGAAGTAGAAACTCAACCTCAGAGACAGGAAGAAATTATGAATGAGGTGAGATTGACCACACAGGTAACCAGTAAGAGTGAAGGTAAGAAAACAAAGAAGAAAGAAACCATGTCAAAAGAAGAAGAAGAACCACTCATGGAAGTACCAGAGAACTTCGAGAAGTATGAATTAGAAGATAGATGAATCATGGTATGAATGCCTAAAAGAAAAGCTGATGTTGGAGAAGTATATAACAATCAAGAGAAAACCAAAAAAAACATAGTTGCCATAGAAGGAGGAGAAGAAAAATGTACTTACATAGGCATGATTTGATGAGTGAAGAAGAAGAAGAGTTAATTGCCCTATTGCGCGAATATCGATATGTGTTTGCTTGGAGTTACAAAGACTTGAAAGCAGTAGACCCAGATATATGCTCCCTTTGAATCCCTATGACTCCAGATGCAAAACCTACGAAACAGAAACCATACACATACAATGATAACTATGCTGCGAAGATTAAAGAAGAAATAGATCGTTTGATAGAAGCAGATTCATTTACAAAATTGAGCATACCGAATGGGTATCCCCCATTGTGGTTGTGCCCAAGAAAAATGGAAAATTACGTGTGTGTATTAACCTTAAAAAAGTTAATGCCACCATGATTAAAGACAGTTATCCTCTTCCTATCATGGAACATTTATTGGAAAGAGTTGCGGTCAAGGAAGTTTACAGCTTTCTTGATGGTTTTCCAGGCTATAATCAAGTAGCCATTGCTCTAAAAGATCAACACAAGACAGCTTTTGCCACAGAATGGGGCATATTTTCATTTCGTGTGATGCCATTTGGGCTCACAAATGCACCCGCCACTTTCCACCGACTCATGTGTCATGTTTTTAAGGAATTCTTACGAAAGAATTTGGAAGTATATGTCGATGACTTATGTGCACATTCAAATATGAGACAGACACATATCTCATAGTTAAGGCAAGTGTTTGACAAATGTCAAGAATATCAGGTTTGTTTGAACCCATAAAAGTGCATTTTCATGGTTAGGCAAGGCAAAATTCTAGGACACATTGTGTCAAAAAACGAAATCTCGGCAGATGAAGAAAAAGTCAAAGTAATTGTAGATCTACCTAGACCAAATAACATCATTTATGGGACATTGTGGTTATTATAGACGATTCATACACATGTATGCAATCATAGCCAAGCCTCTGTACTCTCTTTTGACCAATTTTGAATGGACAGACGAATGTGAAAACTCATTCAATGAACTTAAGCGACGTTTGTGCTCAGCACCTATATTGACAACCCCGGATTGGAGTAATCCATTCCATGTACATGTGGATGCATCCAACTATGCCATAGGATGTGTGTTAGCACAACCCACAAATGAAGGTAATATAGATCTCCCCATAGCTTATGCGAGCAGATAGTTGAACGCCGCAGAAAGAAATTACACCACTACGGAACAAGAACGATTAGGAATGATCTATGCAGTAAAGAAATTCAGGCACTATTTGTTGGCAAATAAGTTCAAATTCTTTACAGTTCATCAAGCATTATTGTACTTAGTAAATAAGCCATGCAGCACAGGACGACTAATACGTTGGTTTCTATTGCTCATGGAGTACGATTTCAAAGTAGTGGTCAGGAAAGGAAAGACACATCTCAATACCGACCATCTATCATGCTTAACAACAGGAGAAGCTCCTCAAGGAATAGCGGATGAGTTACCAGATGCATATTTGTTTAACCTTGAGATAGTACTAGAATGGACTAAGTCGATAGTCCCCATTCTCACATATGGACCTAAGAACCCTAGTATAAGGATCAAAGAAGGAGAGATTACCAAGTCTCAGAGATACCAAATAATAGCAAGAAGTATATATAAACAGGATAATCAAAAGATTCTTGCTTGTTGCGTAGAGGAATCAGAACATGCGAATTGGTTGCAATTAGCACACATAGGTGCATTAAAGCAACATCACTCAAAACATCGTACATTGCAGACTCTGCATAGACTAGGAGTATATTGGCCTACGATGGAAGCAGATGTCTACAAGTTGTGTAAGGAATGCCCTGTTTGTTGTGAAAGATCACCTGTAGAACATGCTACATTATATCATGTGTCTCTCACACCAGAATGGAGTGAACCTTTAGTAACATACTTGAGGAAGAAAACATTCCCTCAAGGGATGACCTTATCACGACAACGAAGTCTAGAGCAGGAAGCTCAAGTCTATTCACTTATTGGTGAAAATTTATACAAATGAGGACGAGACGGATACTTAAGATAGTGTGTTCATGAAAACGATTACTTGAGCATACTAGAGACTGCACACCAGGGTGTTGCAGGAGGTCATTTTGGCCTAGATAGAATAATCAAATCTATCCTCTTTGCAGGATTATGGTGGCCCACTCTTCACATGGATGCACATACCTATGTTAAGAGATGTGATGTGCGCCAGAGAACTCAATTTCCTACTCGCAGAGATGAAATTCCATTGAAACCCATGATGGGAGGATGTGCATTTTCTAAGTGGGGTATAGACTTTGTAGGACCCATTAACCCCCCTGCAAAAGGTACACATGCTGAATACATTATTGTTGCTACAGATTATCTTACCAAATAGGTAGAGGCTAAGGCCACAAAAAAGAATGATGCACACACGACTGCAAAATTCTTATAAGATATGGATTGCCTATAGAGTTAGTGAGCCATCGAGGAACTCACTTTCTAAACCAAGTCATTGAGTATTTGTTACAGGATTTTATGGTGATTCACAAGAAATCCGCACCATATCATCCTCAGGCCAATGGTCAAGCTGAAAGCACTAACAAGATCCTTTGTAACGTACTGACGAAACTCGTGAACAACAAACGTTCAGATTAGGACAAACAGTTACACCATGTTGTTTGGGCATATCGAGTGGCCTACAAGACCGTACTCAATGCAACTCCCTTTCAGATGGTTTTTGGTCAGAATGATGTGCTTCCTTTGGACTTCTTGATACCGACCCTTAAGGTTGCACAAGAACATCAATGGACCAGCCATGAATTATCAGCAAGAATAATGGACTTGGAACGATTAGGAGAAACCAGGTTGAAAGCAGCAGCAGGCATATATGCAACAAAGAAGCGACAGAAAGCCTATTTTGATGCACATGTGAAAGACAAAGGCTTAAAAGAAGGAGATTTAGTTCTAGTATATACGCTAAAACAGCATGCACGGAAACTAGAAAAGCGAGGTTATGGACCTATGATCATTAACAGACTCTCAACAAGTGGAGCGGTACAATTAGCGACCCTAGAAGGAGACATAATGCCTAACTACATTAGTGGTTGTAGAGTCAAGTTATATCAGGAACCTCTTACTGAGGACATGCTTAGACGACTCACGTTGGCAAAGAAGCGTAAGAAGGAAGAAAATAGAATACGGGCTGAAGCTCAGGCAGAAGCTATAGAACGCATTAAGCGCATGAAGCTAAGAAGACAAGGACTAGGGAGAGACCATTATAATCGTGTGGAAACAACACCCAGATACCCCATGGCCATGTGTCAAGCAAAGTCAACCACTCATCTTAGCATAGTGGATAGGAGACCATTCATTACAGTCAGGCTAGAGCATGGCAACCCTTGCCAAGAGCTCAGGGCTCTAATTGACTCAGGTGCTGCGACTAGTGCAATTTTGATGGTCCCACTATAAGGACTCAGGAATAGAAATGTGGCCAATTGAGGCATACCTCATAGGGCTAGGAGGCATGGAAACCCCTTGCATGGATGAGGTGGATCTTCCTATCCTCATACACAATGTGACCATGACAGCAAAGCTACTAGTGTGCCATGACGAGGACCTGATAGAACCCCTAATCCTTGGCTAAGATTGACTGTACGATCACTCAGTGGACCTAAAGCTCAGACAAGGCTCCTTGCAGATTGGAACCTTAGATCAGTAGCGAGTGATACCGCTTGACTTCCCTAACAACACTCCACCTGAGGTATGTAACCCTAGACCCTATGAAACGTTTGCTACGGAGGACCGAAAGATATTTGGCCAAATCCCTCGGCTAAGCACGCTCTCTCCAAAGTCAACCCATGAGGCGATGGATAGTTTCCAGACAAAAGATTGTTAGGAGATTTTCCCCTTATTTTTGAGCAGCGGACAAATGGGGACAATTGCAGGTCAGGTGGGTTACATCAGTGGTCAGGTGGACTACATCAGCGGCCACATGGGCAAAACACCCTACGGTGCCCATCCTTCCACACTTACTACGGACTGGCCTAGATTAATAGTACAACATGGAGCACTTCCTAATGGGCAGGTTTTGCAAGTATTGGACCTCCCTTGAGTGTCCATCCAACCTCTCAACCTCAACCACAAAGGAGTCATCCAAAATGGAGGAACCCAGACCGATGACCATCTCAGACAACACAAGGAGGACAGCAGTATCAGCATCACAAAGCAAGTGGCACGAGACAAATATGGGTGCCAAAAGGATAGAAACCACCGACAGATTTCACCCATGCAGACAAGGATAAGAAGAAGCTAAAGACAAATCAGAGGCAGTATCCTATGTCTACTCGACCTTCTTCTACGACTGTGAACATTCGACAGATTTGGATCTGCCAAGAAGTACCTTATGAATCAACCCACACCCAGGCAGATTTGGGTACCCAAACAGTGTATTGTAGCTCAACCCTCAAGCCATGTAATATATACCCCTCAGAAATCTCTTCACCCCTCAATACCACCACATCCGAGATCACCTTTTGTCCCTCAACGGAAACAGAAGTGGATGCCGAAACGTATCCAGACGCCTTCTCCGACACCCTTATCTAACATTACTTCCACCCGGACTAAACATTAGCCTTGTAATAACGCATTCACAACTGAACCTTGTACAAATCCACACACTATAACCCTACATCATTTGTAATAACATCTCATCAAGAAATGTATGCATCATCTGAAGCATGTAGGTGTCTAGAGACCTACATTAGTTTTGCAACAATCATTCCATAAATAGCATCACAACACTCAGCTGCACGGGTTACACATCGGTCATGGAAAGGGATTGCGGTCTCACTTTATTGGGATCATGATTAACTTCCATACTAATGTGCTAATCTTTTGTAGCAGATATTCTCCACTAGTGCATTATTCATCATGCAGACAGAAGAAGGACCATCTGAAGTTGGCTCCAGTGTACCCATGGCAAATATTGGCAACTTACTAGCTGAACCACATCTTACGGCTCAACCACCAGAATTTAAGGGATTTCCAGGACCTATGCCAATTGACGATCCTCCTAAGGGGTATACTGAAAAAATTCATCGCAACTCTCATTGGTTCCAAGGTTTTGCAGGCCCATTGGCGGATGCAGATTTCCTTTTTTAGGCCAATTTGACTTTCGATAACCGTACATGGGGCAAGTACCAATTTTTCTCAAGAGAGTTTGAAGCACTACAGAACACAGAAGACTTGAAGCATGTTTGGGCAAGAGTTGGCTTCATAGAATATTTCAGTGATCCATTACCTAAACCAGATTTCTACCGATGCTACTATCTAGTAACCACTTTGACACCTTCTGAGAACAAGGATCTACCAGGCACCTTCATTTTGCCGTCCTTGGTGAATGACCCCCCATTCAAAAGGTTTTATTTGACAAAAGATTTGATTAGAGCTGCAATCAAGATACACGGAACGCACACTCTGACAGAGCGAGAGAGGTTGGTTCCAAAGCCAATGAAACGTGGAGATGTCATCAAGTGGGAAGAAATTTCAGCGATCACACCTGAGCTCTCTAAACCATTAAGAATATGTATGCAACATTTTGCCTTCCCAGCTCAGGACCGATTCACCATGCCGCACAAACGCATTTGGTTTGGACTATTTTTGTCGTGTATTGGACCCCAAACAGTAGATTTGGCAAGCTGGATAATTGATCAATTGTACTTAGCACAACATAGATGGGAAAGAAAAAAGGTAATCCATGGATGTTGCGCTCTTATGAGAATTGTATATATGTGTTTGGCATACGACTTGCCAATCGAGCATGCAATGACAAGTAAGGAGTTGAAAGCATTCAAAGGGACAGCAAAGAAAGCTAGGAAGGCTAGCAAAGGACGAACAGGAAAGCGCATGAGAGGAACCATTCCATGCCTACAAGTTTCGAAATCACTGTCACCGCAACCCTCTCCAGAACAGTCTCCGACGGAAGCCCCTGTAACCGCACAACCTATTCGAATACGATTATCTCGGCCTATTGTTACAGAAGGCACTACTAGTGCGATCACCTCACAACCAACATCGGTTCAGGAACCTACCACCACGGCAGTAGAAGTTCCCACCACTATTGGTGCAGAAGCATTTTCTTTTCCGATACCCAACCTAGAAGAAGAACCAATAGACACAACATTCGATTTCGAGATGCAGGATGTGTTTTCAAGTGAATTTAAGTTTTCAGAAGGACAACTCTTTTCCCAAGAGTATGAACGTCCAAGCTACCTGACCACTCCATTGGATCAATAGCAAGGACAAGTAGTATCTAGCTCAGAAGAGGAAAGAAGAGAAACAGATGATGACGAGGGTGATGATGAAGCCAGCCAGGGCACTCATGACTCCCAAGAAAATGTGCAGACAGATGAACAAGGACAACAAACCGACACCCAAGGTGACACTACCATGCACGAAGACCAAACATTTGAAGCAGCGGCATACACCTTGGCAATCAAAAAATTATATCGCACCATGGAGAAAGTTTGGGTGCGTAAGAAGTTAACTGAGGAAGAGAGCCAAGCACTCATAGAACAAGAACTTGTCTCAGGCGGTTTCGAAGAAGTATACATCAAAGGCTTTAGGGAACTTGTTAAATCAGTGGGATCTAACGAAGCATTAAGATATTTGCAGAGAAAACCACTTCCGCAATTGGACCCCTGATGAGTACGACTATTTTCAAAACCAAGTGAATACATTCGTGTACTGACATGTGCTCAATCATCCCAACAAGCCAGGGAAGCACGCCTAATTCCTGAACGATCTGAGGCCGAAGAAGCTATCCTCGTCGACTGCCCGCCCCACACTACTACTGTACATACCACCGCTGTGACCAAAGTACCCACCACCCCAACCGCTCCTCTATCACCTCCCATCCATCCAGTCTCCCCCATACACCCTCCTTCTCCCAGAACATCCACCTCCCTCTACCGCAAAGTAGCAGAAGCCTTCCTCACCTCCATTCCTCCCACTCTTCCCACACCCACCCAACATGGTTTTCCTCCTCGGACATCCACCTTTCTATCCAGTCCAATTCTCCCTACATCCTTCCCGTCCTTCCCCACACCTCCAAGACACCTTTTCCCATTCCCACCTCCATTGACCTTTTCCCCCATCTCACCTCCCTGACCCACCGTCATTCCTCTTTTCCCTTTCCACCAAGGAGTACAAGAGACTCCAACTATAAATTACTCTTTGACTTTTGTAAATCCGGTATTTACACCCACGCACACACCCACTGTCACCCCACTATTCACGGTCACCGCACTTGACACCACATCCAGTGACATGGATATATCACCGCCCACTGCACCACCACTCATTTCATTCATTTCACCACCACAAATTGGCACATCACAATTTTCCACAGTCACCACAGCATCCACCCTCCCACCCCCATTTCCCTTTCCCTTTGCATCGACACCCACACACACCACAACAGCATTCACTCTGTCATTAATTTTATCACCCACTACCCACCATCGACACTGCATTCCGACAGATGTTCACCTGCATGACTCAAGTAAGAGATGAATTTACATCTCTTGGAACCAGTTACCAGATGCTACAGAAGACAACCAATGATTTACAGTCGCAGCTAAATTCATTGTCGATCGAGAATGCCTCACTAAACACCCGCTACCAAGAGCTACAAGAGGCATACCATAAAATTGAATTAGAAAGTGAAAAAAAGACAAAAGAGGCTATCACAGATATCGACAACTTGTTAAGGGCCTAGACTATTCGCAATGCAACGTGAACGAGAAACATGGGATTACTCAGACGTCACTTGGCAGCAGCGAAAGAAGAAAACCAATGTTTACAAGAACAGAACAGAGAGAATTTAGAAGCTGCACTCGATCAACCAGACCAACCATAAAGTCCCAGTCGTTTCAAAGCAGATCCTTCAGAATCTATGAAAATGTTACTAGATGATCATGTCAGATTGCTAGATGAATACGACAACATGAACAAGGAGTTCCAGAAGCTCAAAGAAGACCACAAATTGCTCCAATTAAGAGTACCTATAGAGCAAGGACCACCAGCTCCTGCGGACCCTTCTCCTCAGATCCTAGAGGAGCTCAACGCATTACGGGCCCAGGTATCAACTCTTCAATCATGGATAGCAGTATATGAAGCACCCCCCGGCCAGAATCCCCACCAGAACTACCAGCAGAGGAAGAAACAGTGACTATTTCGATGGAAGAAACTTTTGAAGAAGCATATGAACCCCAACCCATCCCAGGCGGACAAGTCACAGCTGAAGGCCAGACGACTTTTGAACTTCCTACTCCCGCGTGGATGAAGACTGTTGAAGAGCTTGGCAGGACCCACTCAGCAAGGGTAGAGGCACAGTTACACGCCATGGCCATGATAGAAGAACGAATATTGCAATCACCTTATTTTGCTCACTTGGCCTCCCGCAGATACATATCTGGGTACGAGTTACAATACAAACCATATTTTATGTTCATGGCAGAGTATCAACTAGCCATCGAAAAGAAAACAGGCAAGAAACCCTCCCACGCAACTCAGTTTGAGCCTGAAGACTTGCCATCGAAAGCGCAGAGAGGCGAGATATTTCAACCAAATTGGCGTAAGGATTTATTACAAGAATATCTAGAGATGATGAGTACATGGGCCAAGGCGCCACTCCACTTGAAGTACAACTCATGTTGGGGACCAATGCCATGTCGCCGCTCCTGGAAGGCATTTGCCATTAAAGTACAGAACAACAAGCAATACCAAGATTGGCTCAATTACCCATACTTCAGACCACCCACTGGACCACCCACAGTTGGCTACATGATGGCAACCATTCGCCACTGGTTCCCCCGCTTAAAACATATGGACGATGTAGCAACGCATATGACTGTCAAAATCTTTGACATGATGCAAATGGTATTCGAAGTCTTCCGTCGCATCAAGGCACCACATGTGAACACCCCGGGTTTCGAGCATGGCAACCAAGATCTCGCATATGACATGAGCACAACACCATCGCTCCGGGTGTGTTATGCCTGACACTGTCGAATTGAATACTTACCGCCGTGCTATAAGCAGACCTTTGAAGAAATGTTCACCACAGGTTTTTGGGAGTATCACTCCGAAGTGTTCATCAGCAGGCCCACGCATTTGTTGCAATTATTTGCCTGTGAACAGATGGTATATTCCACGCACTATCGACTCCCACCATCCGATGAACTATCGACTCCCACTATCGACTCCCACTATCGACTCCCACCCTTGCTCAAGACCTACTCCAGCATTATATCCGACAGACCCCGCAACAAGGTTTTGTCAAGGACGGCAGAAGCGAGAGGGAGGGGGTGTTGGCAGTACCTAAAGGCATAGATGACACGGTAAAGACAGAGCACAACGAAGTAGCAGGGAGCCAGTAGGATCATTTTCTCAAACAAATATGTTTTATATTACTTTTCAGAAAACTCCCAAACAATGATTTTCATCACTCATGTACCATATGTAACATAGAAAAAAACCTTTTGTAATTTGTAGCTCCATTTTGTACAAGCCGAGGAGTCCTCGAGCTTGAGGAGCTTAGGTAGAATGAGCATACCAATTTTTCTTATTTTTAGACATTGTTTATCCTTCCAAATAGCATCTAGAACCTATTTTTTAACTATGCCGGTCACTAGATGTGAAACCGATCAAAACTAGTCTAAAAACTATAAATAGAGCTAGAGAACTCATTTTTGAGGTTAGCTTGTTTGAGTAGAGAAGAGCTTAGAGCTATTTTGAGCTTGTATTTGAGATCTTGAGCAATAGAGTCTACTTCCTACCTTCCATTGTGTCTTGCTTGTCTCCTACTTGTGTGTGTGTGTATGTGTGTGTGCATTTCTATGCTTCTCACCTTCACTCTCACTACATTTCACATTCACGATCTTCATATCACTCCTATCTCTTCCGCGGATTGACATTAAGGAGGTGGAGCTTCTTAACGTGGTTCTCACCATTGTGCTAGAGCAACACACAAGCATGGAAGCGCATCGATGAAGTGGACACACAAGAAGAATGAGCATGTAGGGAGCTCCAAGAAGCACATGTCAAATTTTCATAGGAAATCCCTATAAAAATAGTGATTTTTATCGTTGAAAGCTTACCAAGCTAGAATCAAAATGGGCCCAAATATAGAGCAACATGAAAAACTCTACCCTCAAGGGGAATTAGAAAAAGAAAGATTGGCGATATGCAGGAAACTTATAGAGGTAGCACAAGCAACCCTAGAAAAGACTATCCCAATTTTACCAGAGACAAGGATTGCACATGGTCTATACGAAGAATGCATCAAATCCAAGGATAAGGAACCTAGAAAGGAAGAGGACCAAGGTGAACGAATAAAAGCACAAGATGAACCTGTGTCAATGATACCAGACCTAGAAGCAGATTGGCCAAAAGACTTGTGGAATAGAATCCGAGAAGAGCAATGGAAGAAGAATGGAGTCAGTCCGCCTCCTTTTGATGAAATAGATGTGGAAGATTGTCAACCCCATCCCACCTTGGAGGAAGCATATGAGGAAGTATCAAGACTCGATAGAGGTAGAGAGGAAACCCTGAGCATTTCAACATTGCCTAATTACATGGGAGAATACGAAAGGGAGTCTATAATAATACGAGCACCCACAGTACATGGGAAAGGAAAAGGAGACTCAGCAGAGAGTTCACACAACCTAACAGAATTAAAGAAAACAAAGGTACAATGCAAATTGACTGTGGAAGAGTTACTTCAACTTAAGCCACAATTATGGAGGCAGTTAGCAAACCAATTAGAGCCACAACCAGAGAAAGAAGAAACGAAAGGAAAGGAAAAAGAAAACAACTCTACAGTACAAATTCCAGTTGATAAAGTGGGAGAGTTTAGTGAAGGAGACGAAGGTAATACGTGTTTACCTGTCACCCACAATGGGTACATGACCAAGGCTATTCTAGATACAGGAGCCGGGGTAGGAATTGCCACCAAGGAGATATGGGAAAAGTGGGGAAAACCTGCCTTACGACCCACACGCATGAAACTCCAATTAGCATACGGTCATGTGGAAAGACCCTTAGGAATATTGGAAAGAATCAAATTAACCACCTGTGGAGTAGAATTTGAACATACATTAGCCATTTGTAAGTTCGAGAAAGCGAACAACTATGAAATGATATTAGGGCGACCCTTCATGAGACAAATGCGGGTAGTACAAGATTGGGGAAGAGATTCATTATACCTACAACATCAAGGAAACACCACCAAGATAAATTTGCACACGTTTGCCTATCGAGATGTCCCTCCACTACAATGGAATCCAGTACACAAGGAAGAAGATGACCTATCCATTCACAGTGCTGAATCAAGTGATCAATCTTGGATACATGAAGATGCCCAGTTATGGATGTGTAAAGAAGCGAAGAAAGAGGAGAGTAAAAAACAATTGTGGCCGATAGGACACCTAACTATCGATCAGTAGAAGACCCAGATTACATGCCTCAAATCTTTTCTGATGAGATCTTCAAGCCGCATGGATGGATGGAAATTTTAGCAACCTTAGATGTGTGTGTAAATGAAGAAGTTTTGACGATGAACGAATGCATAGATGAGGAAGGCTATGATGTAAATCTCTATATGGTTGTTCTTCAAGAAGTAGAAGAAGGGGAAATCCTGGAAAAAGAATGGAAAGAGGAATATGAAAGCATAGAAATGGAACCAAAATTTGACTCCGAAGAAAGCAACCTAAACACTATTCAGAACAAGAAGGAACAGGAACCAACAAAAATCTTAGCAATTGAAGCTGCTCCGACAGTACACAGGCTGAGGGAAGACATGAGTAAGGTAGAGCCGGACCTAGATCGTTTTGAAGTTCCTGAACATTTTAAAAAATACGAAGTAGAAGAGAGAAAAGTAGCCATTCAAATGCCTAGACGAGAGGCACGAGACGGAGAAGCGTACGACAACAAAGAACAAACCAAAAAAATTGTGTTAACAGTAGAAGACGGAGAAGAGCGGTGCACATATATTGGAAAAGATGTATCTGAAGAGGAGGAAGAGGAACTCATACACCTTATCCGAGAGTACCGAGACGTATTCCCATGGACCTACAAGGATCTCAAAGGCATAGAACCTACTATTTGTTCCGATCGAATACCAATGACGGTCGACGCAAAACCATCCAAACAACGCCCTTATACGTATAATGAGGTTTATGCAGCAAAAATTAAGGAAGAAATAGACAAACTACTAGTGGTAGGATTCATATATGAGATAGAACATACCGAGTGGGTATCGCCATTAGTAGTTGTGCCTAAGAAAAATGGAAAATTGAGAGTGTGCATAAATTTGAAGAAGGTGAATGCGGCCACCATACGTGACAGCTACCCATTACCCATCACGGACCATCTATTGGAGAGGGTAGCCGAAAAAGAGGTCTATAGTTTCCTGGATGGATTCTCCGGATACAATCAAGTAGCTATTGCAATTGAGGATCAACATAAGACCGCATTCGCAATCGAATGGGGTGTTTATGCTTTCCAAGTGATGCCTTTTGGACTCACCAATGCACCTGCTACTTTCCAACGATTGATGTGTCATGTTTTCAAGGAATTTTTGAAAAAAAGCATGGAATTATACGTAGACGACCTTTGCACGTACTCCAATCAAAGATGCGATCACATCCCCGAGTTGAAGAAGATATTCAACAAATGTAGACAGTATAGAGTTTGTTTAAACCCAGAAAAGTGTGTCTTCATGGTAAGGCAAGGAAAGATCTTAGGACACATAGTTTCAAGAAATGGAATATCTACGGATGAGGACAAAATTAAAGTCATCCTAGACCTACCAAGACCCAAGAATGCAAAGGAAGTGCAAGCCTTTATGGGACACTGTGGATATTACCGTAGGTTTATTCACATGTATGCCATAATAGTGAAACCCTTGTATGGTCTCTTGACTCAATTTCATTGGACAGAAGAGTGCGAGAAGGCATTCAATGAGCTGAAAAAGAGGCTTAGTACAGCCCCAATTCTGAAAACACCAAACTGGAGCAAGCCTTTTCATATTCATGTTGATGCTTCTAGCTATGCCATTGGATGCATCCTAGCCCAACCAGCGGATGAAGGGAAGCTTGATCATCCAATTGCCTATGCTTAGTAGACAACTGAATCAAGCGGAACGAAATTATACCACTACGGAACGAGAAGGGTTAGGAATGGTATACGTAGTGAAGAAATTCAGACACTACCTCTTAGCCAACAAGTTCAAGTTCTTCATAGACCATCAGGCTTTACTGTACTTAGTCAATAAGCCTTGTAACATAGGAAGATTAGTACAATGGTTCTTACTACTAATCGAGCTCAACTTCGAAGTTGTAGTAAAGATCTGCCAGATGCTTATTTATTTAACCTAGAAGTATGTCCAAAGTGGGCAGAGAGACTAATTCCGATACTCACCCATGGCCCACAACACTCAATCAACAAGAATAGCAAAAAGGAAATTCTCCAATCAAGGAATTTACACATTATTGTTGGAAGCGTGTACTATAAGGAACCCAATGGAGTGTTACTAAGATGTGTCGAGGAGGACGAACAAAAACAACTAATCGAGCAAGCACATGTAAACAAATGGAGAACACACCAAGGAATTCATGGAACAATTCGAGAACTAAAAAGATTAGGAGTGTACTGGCCTGACATGCCCAAGAATGTTCATGACTATGCAAGTAATTGTGCAGAATGCCAAGAGACGAGCCCGGAAGATCATACGTCCATACCATTCTCAACCATCGCACCCAATTGGGGCAAGACATTGGTTAAATTCTTAAAAACAAAAGAGCATGAAGCAGGAGCTAGTTTGGCAAGAAAAAGATCCTTAGAAGAAATGAGCAAGGATTATATACTCCTGGGGAGACAATTGTTTAGGCGAGGAAAAGACAACCGACTCCGGTTATGTGTGCATGAAGGAGAATATTTACCCATATTAGAAATGGCACATGCGGGTGCTGCAGGAGGTCCTTTTTCAGCGGAGAGAACTGTCAAAATGATTCTCTTTGCAGGCTTGTGGTGGCCAACTCTACATATGGATGCTGAAACATATGTACGAGCATTCTCAAAATGGGGTATTGACTTTATAGGACCCATCAACCCACCAGCCAAAGGATCACATGCGGAGTACATCATAGTAGCCACTGATTACTTGACCAAATGGGTAGAAGCAAAAGCCACTAGAAAGAATGATGCTCAAATTACTGCCAAGTTTCTCTTCGAGCATATTTTCACCCGCTTTGGATTACCCATTGACATTGTGAGTGATCGGGGAACGCACTTCCTCAATGAAGTAATCGAGTCACTAATGAATGAGTTTTTAGTGATTCATAAAAAATCAGCTCCATACCATCCCCAAGCCATTGGACAAGCAGAGAGTTCAAACAAGGTACTGTGTACAGTATTGACAAAGATTATCAATAATGGAAGGTCAGATTGGGACAAACAATTGCATCACGCAATTCGGGCCTTCCGGGTTGCATATAAAACGGCTATTGGAACTACCCCATTCAACTTAGTGTATGGGCAAAATGCAATTTTGCCAATTGACTTTTTGGTACCAACGTTGAAAGTGGCCCAACAGTATGAGTGGAACGGACATGAATTATCCCAACAATTGGACCAAATCGAGAAATTACATGAGACTAGGTTACAAGCAGTGGCAGGAATTTATGCAGCTAAAAGGAGACAAAAAGCATATTATGATGCACATATAAAAGACAAGGGACTTAAAGAGGGAGACTTAGTCTTAGTATACACCTTAAAACAACATGCCAAGAAGTTACAAAAATGCGGACATGGACCTTTGATCATAAATAGAATATCAACTGGTGGTGCAGTCAATCTAGCCACCCTAGATGGAGATATCCTTCCTAACTACATCAGCGGATGTAGAGTGAGACGATTCATGGAGCCTTTGACAGAGCAAATGCTAGCACGATTAGTAGGTGCCCAAAATAGGAAAAGGTAAGAAGAACGAATTAGAGAGGAAGCTCGGCAAGAAGCACTAGAGCGTATTAGGAAATGGAAAGAGTGGATTAGGCAACGGGATGAACGATATCTCCAAGGAGAAGAGCCTATCCCTATGGCTAATTATCAAGTCAATAATCCTGATACCACGGGTGTGTGCAAGACGCAACCTTACCTAAACCTAGGGATTGGCAAGATAGAGTACAAGTTGATAGACGACTTGATAGACTCAGGAGCAGGACTTAGTTGCATGCGAAATACAGTCATAAAAAATCTGCAATTGAGTATGAGTTCCACAAGCGCCCGATTGATAGGAATCGGAGGTCAAACCCTCGAATGCATTGGAACAAAAAATGTATCCCTCCACCTAGGAAATTCCTCCATGGAACAAAGAGTCTTAGTGTGCAAAGATGAGGATTTAATAGAAGACTTAATTCTAGGACAGGACTGGATCATTGAAAATGAGGTAAGCATCAACCTAGCTCAAGGGTACATTTCTGCCAAAATAGGTCATAAGGAAATTTTCATTTTGTTAGGAGAGAAGCTTTTAACTTCACCAAAGGTCATCGAGCATTCGGCGAGATACCAGGAAGAGACACTGAAAAATGGTCCCAGAGAGAATATCTCGAGAACCAATCTAGAAACAACAGAAACTTCAAGCCCAACGATGTCAGCAGTAGAGTCAAAATCATCACATTCAGTTGAGGAAGAGCCAACCACAAAAGAAACCAACCCTCCTGGACCTCTTCAACGAGCCAAAAGATCGCCATATTGGAAAACAACAAGGAGATACTCATATCAAGGACAACACAAATACAAATGGGTACGCAAGGATTAGATGCAGAACCAGGAGAAGTCAGCACCCACTCTTAAGAAGGAGGCGGAAATCACCAAGCCAGCGGTACCAAAGTCCATGACTAAAGGACTATTGCAAGTATGGATCCCCAAGCCTTTAATCGAAGCTCAGACAAGACGACATCAGATATGGATTCCCAAAAGAGTCACACAGGCAGCCAAGCAAGCGAGAAAAACTCAAGAGGATGTAATACATCAAAAAAGACGCATAATGAAGCCAAAACAGACTCGTCCTCGAAGCAAAGAAGCAAACGTATATACAATTAGAATGCAAGAGGAAACAAAGACAACACCAACAGACGGACAAATCAATGGAACCAGACGTGTTGTTCAAGCGCCCATGAAATGGATTTGGAAACCCAAGAGACTACAAGGAGCTAAGCAGCGAAATGACAAAGGTCTCAATTGCACTCATGAAGTATCCAATGCACCTAAAGTATGCATGATAGGGCCACATTACAAGGCCACACATTTGGCACATGATGCACCTGATGAAATTAGTGGTGTACATTCTCCACGAGAGATTAGCTCTTAGCTTCAACTCTCTTAGGAATGAACATACATCGAAAATAAATAAATGCTTCGGCTACACTAACACTTGTCTTCTTTCAGGATAAGTTATAAAGAACATGCGGTAAGAAATCTGACTCATGGAATGATGGGGAGACGGAGTGATGGATGACAATAATCACTACAATGCACTGCCAGTTGCATACCTTCTTTTGGAGCTAATGCACTTTTCCTTACAAGTGCAGATGGCTTCTGAGGACTCTGAAGCAACCGTACAAGAGGAAGTGATGGAGTTTCCACCCCAAAGTATCACCAAAGCAAAAGGACACTGGTTCCATGAAGATCAACCAGCTGGGGAGTACCTCTTCATCGCAACGATTAAAATTATGGATACTGATCATCAATTTCCAATCATGTCCAAGGATTTCCGAGTACTACATACACTCCCTTCCATCGAAGACATGATGAAGAAAGCGGGCATTTATAAGTATTTTGAATTGCCCATATATAAGCCCGACTTCCAAAGATGCACACAGGTCATGAATACTTTACAGCCAACGCTGCATGATCCCTTGGTGCTAGAGGCTCGAGTGATGGATAAAGGAGGCGAATGGGTAATCATCCAATTCACCCATGACTTGATTAAGGAAGCCTTTGAATGGGAAAAGGATGGGGTGACAGTGGTAAAAGAAGAAAGTCGAGGTGCAAAGACCAGAACATTTACCGACGTCGGGTTGACATAGAAGAGGGGGTCAGACTAATCCACCAACATTTCTGCTTTTCGAACATGCACCGATACACGGCACCCCAAAAGATTATTGTACAATTACTCTCCCATGCCATCAAGCAAATTGGGAACCAAATTAATTTGACTCCATACATTCAAGAAAGATTGTTTGAAGCAAAGAAACAATGGAAGAATAAAAAGATTCTCAATGGCAGTGTGGCCTTGACCATTTTGATTTATCATGCTTTGGGCATGAGAGAACATTTACAAGAATTACCATCTTCAACTGCTCTTGCGCAGTACGCCAAAGTCGCCACCGTCCCTAAAAAGAAAAAAGGAAGTAAGATTGGGGAAGTGGCGGAAACTAGCTCTCAACCCAAAATGAGAGGCACAAAAAGACTCCGAGAAGCACAGCAAGTGGCAGAGGAAGCCCCAAAGACAAAAAGAATCCATATACTACCCAAAACAACTATTGAAGGACAAAGACAAATAATAGAGGAAGACTTAACGAAAGCCCTGGAAGCGACCCATCAATATACCGAAGGGCAAATCAATTTACCGGTGCAAGGTCATCACTATCAGCAGTCACAACAGGATTTGAACACAAAAAGAAAACTCACCAAAGTCCATAGGTACCGAGAAATAGGATTGGAGAATTCTAGTTCATCATCGGCGGCCCAGGAAGAGCCAAATACTTCGTTATTAGATGTCGACATTCAAAGTGAATTGAAAGATGATGGACAATGGGCGGAACTGAATGAAGTCGACTACAACAAGGAACCAGAAGACCTTAAGACGGAAGATCAAGCCACCGGTGTTGATCAAAGCATCACAAGTGAGAAGGAAGAACAGGAAGGAAAGCAAACTAGACAATTTAATGAAACTTCAAACATCCAAGTCAAGGAGACTCAGGAAAATACAATAGAAGAAGAGGAACCTTTCACGCCTATCAGAGTAGTGGCAGAACCCTCCCCAATGGATATCACATTCCAAGGGAGTGCCACCAAAGCTCGCAATCTGGATGAACAAACCAATGTACCAAACATACACTTACACATTCAGCAACCACACAACGAAACTATCCATGTAGAAAAAGGAAAAGATGTGCAAACCGGAGAAACCCCAAGCATACCAAAGACGTGGTTGAATGTAGATATCGCTCAGCTCAAGTCCGTGGTGCAAGACATGATTCGAACCGCACTGGACACACAACAATTGATGCTTGAAGCTGATGAAGATTATGACCAGGCAATGCAAGACAAGAAGGAACTTCAAAAACTTGGTAAGAATCTTTCTACAAAGTTACAAACGGTAAAGGACCAAGTTTTGAGGAAAGAAAATGAACTTCAAGAAGTCAAAACAAAATACAACATGCTAGAGATGGAGAATGCAAGATTGAAAGAACAGATTCAGGAATTCACAAGGAAATTAGAAGCCAATGAGACGGAGAAGGCACGAACAAATGCCAGAAGCAAAATCCTGGAATCTCAGCTAAAAGTGTACATGGAGGAAGCGGAAAGCTTACGGCAACGAAATAAAGAGCTCATGACAGCTATTCTAAGTGATCAGCCCGTCGAAGTGCAAGCCAGACCAGAAACGAATATCCATGCATTGGAAGAAAAGGTAGCTACGTATGAAGATCAACTCATAAAGGAGCAAGCAAAAATTGCCGAATGGGAAAGGAGATACAAGGAAGACACCGCAGCTCTGCATGCCAAATGGAAAAAGGTAGAAAATAGATACCTACTACATTGTAAAGAAGATACAGATCAACTCGCAATAGTAGCTAGGAAATTCAGAAAAATAAAACAACAATTTTGCAGGCTCAAGAAGAGATTAAGCAAAAGAAAGAAATGATCAAACAGCTACAGGATCAATTAGCACGAACGAAAACTGAGGGGACACCAGTAGTTCTGAAATCCGCAGAGGCTACTGTGGAGACTGAGGTACGTCCTCTCTCTTCCCCCTCATATCATTCATCGATCAGGGAGGAACAGGAGGATCATATTGAACATAAGATTCGGGAAATTGCAGAACTAAGCCGACCGAAAAGGGCACTACTGGTGTCCCAGCTTACGGCTGAATTTGAAGATCAGATCATCCAAGTAATGAAAGACGCGCAGATAGAAAGCAAAAGCTTGGACAAAATTTTGAAGCCCTTCAATGTACCATATGGATTACTTAAGGAACAAACGCGATATTATATAAAGTCTACGACAAATAAAGATCCGGACCACAATCTCCACTTTAGGCATGATACATTTAAATATACCCAAGAAGAGTTTGAGAAGGCGGATCCCAGATGGAGAAGAAAGCTTCTGGAAAAAAATCCTACGCTACGGGTACAGTGGGAAGCATCACCTTACGCGCTTCAAATAAACCCATCTTTTTGCCTAGTACCCCGTAGGAGAGCCTGGATGCAATTTTGGGAAGGTCAGCGCCAGGGAAGTATAAATAATCAATGGCTAAACTACCCATTGTTACCTAGTCTGCCACATAATTACCTACCGATGGAAGAATATATGGTAAAAACTATGGAATTTTGGATTGCCAGATATGCTACAGTTCTCGATTTAGCTGTCAAAATGACAAATAAGATATTCAGCATGCTCCTTACGGTAATCAAGGTGTTCCAACACGCAAAATACATATTTTTGAATCTCATTGGCATTACGCAAGGATCCGAAGCTTTAATTTTTGATCTATCTACTATCCCTAGTCGTTTAACTCTAATGGCATACTATTCCCGTCTCATGTTTTTGCCGTCGACATATATGCAAACTTTCGAAGAAGCATTTTTCACCGGCTTCTTTGAAATAGATTCTGAATTTTTTGTAAAAATGACTTCCAACCTAAACGCTCGGCTGGTAGCTTATGAAACGAGCTTCTTTGCGGATCATCGACAAGCCCCAGAGGACGGAGTCAAATCCCAGCAGTGGAAAGAATTCATGATTTGTCACGCTAATCTGCTAAATCAACGAGAGCAAGCGGCCCTCCAGACATACACACGCCGCCGAAAAAAGCCTGTCAGGGACGACAGAGTTCAGGAGGAGGGACGTGTAGAGGGACAATCAAGCAAAAAGAAAAGAAGAAGGAAATCAAAGTCCAAAACTGCTCATTAAAGATCAAAAGAACCACTCTCTGCACAGAGCCCCGCAGGGGCACACACATCAAGGAAAAGCACGCAGCCGGAAGGAGGAACCAGGGCCAACAAGTATCCATGAAGAAGTGCAAGAAGATATCAGACGGTTCCATAGCCATGAGGGTGCTTCAACCTCTTGAGCAACAGAAGGTTCAGATCAAGGCTTAAGAGCTACATCCTCATATGTCTACTAATGGCGTGCGTGGCAACCAGATTTAACAGGCAAACCAAATGCATCAGGCCTAGAGGATGTCAAGACAAATATCGAACAGGGCCTTTAAAATGTAATGCAAGATTGATGAACAGGCAAAACTGACCAAAAGAGGTGTGCGATGACAGAGACAAACAAGAAGTAAAGCCTGTCAAGGGACGACAGAGACAAAGAGGGGGAGAGTGTTGCAGAGCAAAGGAGCACATGTGAAGAGCCCCAAAATTTTCAAATTAATGGGCACAATTTTTTCTTCTTCAAGGTCTTAGAGAATTCCCTGAAAACCATGTAAATGCACTAGAGGAGTCCTCTAGTTGCATAACCCCAACTTGTTGTAAAATACCCTTTGTAAAGTGGTAGGAAATTTACTTTTTTGGAATAAAGTGCCGGTCTCTTGTGTGAAAGGACCAAACTTAGGGCACATGTATATAAGTCACTTTGTGACTCTTTGTAGAGACTTTTTGCCATTGTGAAGAAGGAGCTCTTCTGAAATTTCGAATTTGCCTCTTCCTTGCATATTTTGATCCTCTTTTTGGTCTGGTATGTGTGTGTATTGCTTGAAATGTGTGTGTAGGACTGTTGTCTACCCCTCCCCATTGATTTTGAGCTACTGTAGTGTGTGTGCGAGCGAGTAGGAGTTGTGGCGTGAGTGTGGGTGCTTCCCGCCATTGACCATTTTGGCCATAACTTGAAGCAGAGTTATTAGAATCAAGTGAAACCACTTCCAATGGATGCGTCTCGTCGAGAGCTTCGAAACGAGTACCCTATTGTCTATATTTGGAGTTTGAAGCTGAGAGAAATCTTTGATTTTCTGAAAACTGCTGTAAAAGGTATCGCTGCAGACACTTTCAGCATTTCAGTGAGTGTGAGAGGTGGATTAGTCTTTTCTCATGCATGCAAGCTTAGCCACTTCATTTTCCATCACGTGTGCACACGTCCTCATACACTTGGTTAGGTCGTTCGATCGGATTGACATTTAAATGTGTGTTAATTTCCCACTATACGCACTTGTGTTGCAATTGAGGTACAGTCTCATTGGCACGAGTCCTTGAGTCTTCTTGACTCAAGTACACATAGGGTCATAGTGATTCTATTCTATCTTGTTTTCTTTTGTGTCTTGAAGTGTCTTCATGCATTTTATGACTAGGACCCTATCCTATCATAGCTCTCTTGGGCCCATTCGAACTCCCCACAAGCTGCACTGCCACAAGAGGAGAAAAATATGCTACTCACCTCCAAAGGACAACCACTTACGAGCCTCATCACCTAAACCAACCATGGCCCAAGGGGATCTAGCTTCACTATTATAAGGGATCAACATACAATTTCCCACATTCAGGGAACCTATGACTACATACTCAGATGCCCACTTATGAAGGTTCTTAGCATTATATCATGAAAGGTTGAGTACACTTTGAAAAATACTCCTCTTTGGCTAGATCTAGTGGCGCTACTTAGAAAGGAGATTGAAGAACTCAAATTGCAAAAAAAGGGAGATATCATTACAAAATCTGACATGATAACACAACTTCAACAAGAGATTGAAGAGCTTTGAAATAATGGGGTGAGGGCCACTCTCTAGTGTAGTCCATGTAATAAATGGGAACACACACATGCATAATGCCCCATCAGGATAACATAGCAGTTCTATGAGGAATTGGGGCATGAGGCCAAGGAATGCTACTACCACAATATAACTCTAGGAAATATTGGGGGCAGGATGCACCTATCCCCCAACCTTTGATTGCTGGGGAAGCCCCATGTGCCCCACTTTTCTACTCTACTCCATCTTCTCCAAGGATAGGGAATGGATCCAATGATGTAGCTCGTGGAACATGCAAATGACCAAGGAGACCCATCATGTGTTCTTGATGTGGTGAGTATGACCATTTCAAACGTAAGTGACCTCTATCAAAGAATGCATTATCTTGCACAAACTATGTACATGACTATGATGATTATACAAAAGACTTTATGATGAAGGCACCAAGCAAAAACAACAAATATTTTCGTATTTCCCATGGATCAAACTGCCTTTGAATGTAATTCCATAACCTCATCATCCACCCACATGGTACAATTACAAGAACTGAAAGAACTTGGAGAAGCTTGAAGGAGGTAGAAAAGTGAGTTGCAAAGCAACAAAGTTTTTTCCAGTCAACCGACACAAGACCAGCCCTTGAGCTTATGGAGGCTCAAATAGAACTTATATGCATGCAATAAGTGCAATAAAATGCACTATGTACTTTGGAGCATCAAGGATAAAGATTCAATACAAAATAGATAGGTTTGCACATTGACTAGCTCAAAAAGTTACTATCTATGGAAGAGACAATGAACATCAAATGCCCATAGCAACTAGCGTGATTACAATTAGAAAAAATCCTTTTATGGGAGTGATACACATAGGGTTGAGTGTATATGATGCACAATAGTATAATGAAAAATCAAAATATGCTATAGGGATGAATCAGACACTCAACAGTGGTACCTCCTATTTTTCAAGAATACACAAAGATTGACCCCGAGACAGAAAAACTACAATTTCTCTCAATCCACTAATCTAAATAATACTTACACTTATATGCATAAACTAGACACTAATACCTTTCCAACAAGTCATCTTTCATCAAATTTGGAGCTCTTTAGAGAGAGCTGCAACCTCTGCAAGCTTACTCTTGGCAAAGAAGATGATGCAGAAAAATGGAGAAGCAAGACAATGATGGTCACAAGTGTATGTATATTTCTTCCATGTATTTTACAAGTGATTTGAAGCCTTCATATAGACTCTAGATGTGCTCCACAACTTCTACAAGTGGATTTTGAATTCAAATGAAGGTGATAAGAGTTTTTGGAGGGAATCAATTCACTTTCCTACAATCTAGGAAAAGTGAAGATCTAGTTTGATCTACTTTTAAGTGATTGATTGATTGATTGAATGCAACTAAACCACCACAAATTTGTGGAATTTGGGTCCATCTTTCTACTTTTACATGTGTAAACCTCAAGGCTTTTAAAATGGTAAAAGATCCATGAAAAATCTTTTAAAAGAAATACAATAAGTGACCATAAGAAAAACAACTCTTCAACGGATATTCTATCAACATAATCCAAGTGATAGCTTTTGATGTAGATCAAATCCACCTCAAGCATAGTGTAAGCTTGATGTTCCAACAGCTCCCCCTCAAGCTAAAGTATGCTTGAGTCTTCATTCTCTAGTAGCTTTAATACCTAACATAGCTTTGAACCTACAAACCTTTATTCCATCAAGTGCCTTCGTCATCATATCTGCTACTTGTTTTTCAGTTGGAACAAAAGAAATGACAATCTCCTTTGCCATGAGCTTCTCCCTGATGAAGTGGCAATGGACCTCTATGCGTTTGGTTCTTGCATGGAAAATAGGGTTTGTTGCTACACGCATGGAACTTACATTATCTCCAAATATGTGAGGTTTGGGACTCACAAGTCCCAAATACGTATATAATGCTTTTAACCATATTGCCTCTTGAGTTTTATGGTCAAACCTTTTTACTCTACTTCAGTTGAGGATAAAGCAATTGTAGGTTGCTTCTTGGAACTCCATGATACTAGCTTTGAACCTGCAAATGCTAAATAACCAGAGGTACTTTTTCTATCATCCTTAGCTCCTTCTCAATCTGCATCTAAATAGATTTTTATATCTAAATCTGAAGAATAAGGATATAATATACCTTCGTTGATTGTACCTTTGAGATACTTAAGTACTCTCTTAGTTGCATCTATGTGTGGTCTTCTTGGTGAGTGCATGAATTGACTAAGCACTCCCACACTATATGAGATGTCTACCCTTGTATGAGTAGCATATATCAAGCTACCTACCAAGCTTTGATACTCTTTAATGTCTTCAATTTTCCCACCTTCATAAAAACTAAGTTTATAATTCATCTCCAAATGTGTACCTACATGTTTAGTGTTCTCCATTTTGAAGTTAAGAAGTAGATCCTGAATGTATCTTCTCTGAGTCAAATACATTCCTTCATCTGTGCATATCACCTCCATACCTAGGAAATATGTGAGCTCACTTAAGTCACTGATTTTGGACTCCTCTTGCATGTGTCTCTTGTTCCTATGAATGCCATTTAGATCATCACATGTCACAGTAATATCATCTACATATACACATAGGTAGATAACCTCATTGTGAACCCTTTTGATGAATAAAGAAGGATCTGAGTTGCTAGGTCTGAACCCTTGATCTTGAATATATGTAACTAACCTATAATTCCAAGGTTTAGGAGCTTTTTTCAATCCATACAATGCTTTCTTAAGTCTACAAACATAAAATGGATGATTAGGGTTGTCAAAACCTAGTGGTTGTGACATGTATACCTCTTCACTTATTTAACCATCTAAGAATGCATTTTTCACATCAAGTTGGAGGATTCTCCAATTCCTTGCAACAGCTACACTTATCAATGTTCTTATTGTAGTCATATTTGCAACTAGTGAGAATGTTTCCTCATACTCTATACCATGAGTTTGTGAGCATCCTTTCACACTAAGAGTCATTCTCATCAAAGACAACATCTCTACTGGCCATAAATCCTTTGTTTGAACAATTGTAGAATCTATATCCTTTCTGATTCAAGTCATACCCTATGAAGATGCACTTCTCTGTCTTAGGGTCTAGCTTACCTCTGATTTGAGAAGGGATATGCACATAAGCCACACATCCAAAGATCCTACAATGATCAAGTGAAGGTCTCCTACCATGCCCTGCTTCATATGGGGTCATCCCGTCAAGAGATTTTGATGGAAACCTGTTTATAAGATAAGTGGCAGTAGATACACTCTCTACCCACAAGTAATTAGGTGATTTTTTCTCATTTAACATTGACCTAGTTGTTTCAACAATTAGTCTATTTCTCCTGCCACCCCATTTTGCTCAGGGGTATACCTTGTTGTGTTTTCTCTCTTGATTCCTCTATCCTGCAAGAATGCATCAAACTCATTTGAGAAGTACTCACCTCCTCCATCTGACCTTAGTCTCTTATGACTTCTTGCTGTTTGGTTCTCAGCAAGTGCAAGATACTTTTTAAATCAACTGAATACTTCATCTTTGTGCTTCATAAAATATAAGACAGTCCACCTATTGAAATCATCAATGAAAGATACATAATACCTTGATCTAGAAAATTGAGAGATCCTTACTTGGTCCCCGTACATCTGTATGGACGAGCTCTAAGTAGTCCTCATGCAGGTAGCCTTTCCTTGAGAAGGGTAACCTGTGAGATTTTCCAAACTGACAGGCACCACATTTATAGATCATGTGTTGCTTGGATATATTAGGTATCCCAACCATACATTGATCTTTACATATTTTCTTTAAAGTTCTCTCACCAATATGCCCTAATATCTTATGCCAAATTTCAAGCTCTGATAGTGTTTGGTCTTTATAACTATAAAGTGCAATATTCCTTGTATCTTCAAGTTCAAAACTGAATAATCTACATGTCTTCTCTCCTTTGGCAATTCTCTTGAATCCATGTTGGGGATCCTCCACAAATGCTCCATATTGGTTGAACCTGACCTGCAAACCCTTTTCCACAATCTGTCCAACACTCATCAAATTCTTGGTAATTGTCTCATCTGTAGTATGATTTGACAATCCACAAATATTTCATGGTGAGAAGTTATAAGGTCTCCCCTTACCTTGCTTACCTCCTCTGCCTCTTCCTCCTGAGAAATAATTGGTTCTTCCTAGCCCTTGTGTTGGAAGAGAAATAGGAAGACAATGTTTCCCAAGTCTATTGGGATGTCTTACAGTTCCTAATATGTGGAAGAAGAAAATCATAGATTAAGTTAAGTAAGTATGACCTTGCTAATGCATCCTTGGCACACCATGCATTTAGTCTTTCATGTTCCTCTCTTGTAGGTTGTCCTTTGCTTCTGAAAATGGGCATCTCCTCATGTCTTGAGATATATCCATAGAGACTCCTTCCTTGCAATTATGTCTTCATTCTCAAGGACCATGCTTGATAGTTGTTCCTATCCAATTTAGCAATGAAAGAAGGAAAACTATCTCCCATTTTACCTTAACGTTGCTATGATACCACTATCGGGAAAGATGGATGGACACTCCAAGAGATAAGTAGGTACTGCCAATCCATGCTGTACCAGCCCCTTTTGCTTCACATTTGAGTTGTAGGCCCTCTTAGCTTTCCAAAGACACTAACCAAGTGCCTATGTACTTTGGAGATGATGTGAGAAATGATTGATACAAAATAGACTACTTCCAAGTTGAAGGATCAATGAAAACCTTTTATTTTTAGTCACACACCTAATGCTTGTTAAGCTCGGGAGATATCAAATTAGCTTAATGAGCTAATGATTCTAAGTGGAATCACTTAAAATGATGCATTATACACATAGCAATCAATTTAGCAATCAAAGCATCAATGAAAACCTTTTATTTTTAGTCACACACCTAATGCTTGTTAAGCTCGGGAGATATCAAATTAGCTTAATGAGCTAATGATTCTAAGTGGAATCACTTAAAATGATGCATTATACACATAGCAATCAATTTAGCAATCAAAACATTACCCCCGATTTTTTAGGACCTCTATAGAGTTTGACTAGTGGGTACTTCGAGAAGCTTTTCTCCAAATCTGCTAAATGGATTATCTTCAAAATTTGTGAGCATGTAGAGGACTTAAAGTTGATTCCAACAAGCTATAGAACATTGAAAATGGTAAAGAAATGACTGCAATATGAGTAGTACAAAATGATTGTTTTGAGTAACTATGACAGAGAAATCATAGATGAAAAGTATAGATCTATTGTATTAGAAGACAATGTTGTACAAGATCATTGGCATGATAATCAATGCCTAATGATAATGAGTAGTGTTGGCTATGATGTGAGCCTCACTCTCTTACAATGTAGTCAAGAAGAACTCGGAATCGGAGACATCATTACCATGAGTTTTTTCAGTCATCTTTTATAGATGATACATTTGAATTTTGAATTTGAATTCTTCATTGGCTCTCACTAAAAGTGATCCTCCAATCTAGGAGATATCCTCTCCAAATAAAATCATGGCTGTTCATCTAAGAAACTCCATGAGTTTAGTGGTGGTTACAATTATTCCTCCAAGTCAAATAGACTTTTACAAGTGGTAAAAGGTAAAAGGCTTTCATAGCAATGATTCCCATGGAACTTCAATTGTACATAAACTCTAACCAAATGTGTAGGCTTGATATTTGCACCAACACCTCCCCCTCAAGCCAAACATCTTGGATTGATCTTCTTCTTCAATCTTCTTGAATGTCCTGCAATCCAATCAAAGACTTAAACCTGCAAAGTTTTGTACCATCTAATGCTTTAGTCAATAAGTCTGCACATTGCATATTAGTTGATACATATGCCAACTGAATTTCCTTTCTCAATAGCTTCTCTCTCACATAATGATAATGGACCTCTATGTGCTTGGTCCTAGCATGATAAATAGGATTTGTTGCAAGATGTAGTGATCTTGTATTATCTCCAAACATCATTGGAGATGTAGTATGCGAACCTAAATTTGTATATAACAATCTGATCCATATGGCCTCTTGAGTAGCATTGGCCAATCCTCTATACTCTGCCTCAGTAGAAGATAAAGCAACAATAGGTTGGTTCTTTGAAGATCATGATATAAGTTTGTCACCTACAAAAGATAGGTAACATGAGGTACTCCGTCTATCATCTTTGCAACCTTCTGTCGTCCTCAATAGAACCTTGTTGCAAGGTCTGGCGGATATACTTTTGTAGGAGGTCATGAGCGAGGATGTGCTTTGAAATGTGAATACCTCTTGCAAGATCTGCTTCAAGTTTTTCCCAATCTATGGGTCTAGCGACGGAAGCTGATAGTGTGTGGAGTAAACCAGTTGTTCACATCTGAATAACTGGAGTAGGTGTGTGGGCTTGCTTATGAACACCTCGGAATGGTACTCCCAGAATCCGATAGTAAACATCTCTTCAAATGTCATTTTATAGCATGTCGATCTAAAAGACATTTCTGATTCACTGGTATCTGAGCCCAACTCGTAAGGGTAGCTATTCAATTGGTGATCCCATGAACGTGCAATAGTTCCTACACTTGCTTCTGATGATCTAAGGCTTCGTTGGTCTGACTTACCTATATGCTTGCCCGATCTAAGGTTCATGAATTTACTTCCTGGCACTCTCTGATCGTCAATGTTTCTTTGTTCTTAATTGCTTGTTTCATTTATAACTTCTTTAAACTCTTATCTTGTCTCAGTGTATACGTCAGGAGTCAACTTTTCATTGTACTTTTGAGTTCTCGTTCTGTCCGACTTAAATTCTTTCCTTTAGGTTTTCCATATCGCACACTTTCATCTCAGTCTTGGACTTGAAAAATTAAGTCTCTTGAACTTGATGTGTTCCTATCATCGTTCTAATTTAATCCACAATGCTAAATGTTTAGCCTAAGCTAATAATTGACTGAGGGGTTGAGTATTCTTCCAACATCGAGTCAACTTCTTCGATTGTTGTGATGCCCAAGAAGTAGCACTTCCCAAACCTTGCATTCTTCACTTCCTTGCTCTTGATTGCCTTGGATAGCTCTTGCTAGACCTATAAAAATTCATTGTTTAGACCACTTCTTAAATTAATGATCAAGCACTTTGATATATACCCCTTTAAGGGTCCTTTCTCCTTTGGTCAAAATTTCTCCAATGCCCCCTTTCTTTTCTAGTCCCACAAATGGTCAACCTCAAATTTTCATATCTAAAAAACAACATGTTCTTCTTGAAAAAATCAATTGAGGTCATGTAGAGCTTGTAGAGAGCTTTCTAATGAGCTATAAAGCTCAAAAAATGGACTTCGAATGGAAAAGATATGAATGTTCAGACCCTCGGGGGTAAAAATTGACACACGAGTTTTTCTTCAATTATGAGCTAAAGGGTCTCTAATAAGCTTAATCACCGAAAAATTTAGTCAAAATAGCCTCAAAATTGCCCAAAAAAATAAACCCTAATTTTGGCATTTTGGGTGGACAATTGTGATGGTCTGAGATAGTTGCGATGGTCTAGGACCGTCGCGATGGTCCAGGTGAACCGTCGTGATGGTGTGGTACAATCGCGATCGTCCGATCATGCAAGGCATCACGATGGTCCGATCATGCAAGGCATCGCGATGGTCTGTCTAGCGAGCAATCACGATGGCGTGAGCGCATCGTGATGGTTAACCATCAACGCAACCATCGTGATGGCATGAGCCCGTCGCGATGGTCATGAGGTGTGATGGCTTGAGCCAATCATGATGGTTCATTTTTGAAGCGTCGTGATGGTGTACCTGGTATCATCGCGATGGCATATCTTGACACATGGTAGGGGATCGTGGCGATGGTGTGGGCCAATCGGGATGGTGTGGGCCAATCGGGATGGTGTGGGGTCGAAGGGATTGTCGCAATCGTCAATGACAATTGCGATGGTTCAAGTGGACCGCCCTGATGGTGTGAGACCATCACGATGGTCCAACCGAGCCGTCACGATGGCATGAGCCAATCGCGATGGTGTGAAAATCGTGATGGCATGAGCCCGTCGCAATGGTCCACCAAAATGCAAATTTTTTGTATGCACTCACTTACCAAAAGTGCCGACTTTGTCAGACCATCGCGATGGTCCAACTCCAATGGCAGATTCTAACAGAAAGTAGATTTCTCACCTTTTGGACGCTTTCCTACTGCTCTGGAGCACTGTTCCTACAAGAAAACTCAAAAACACACATGCACATACAAGCACAAAAGTTCTCTCTCTCTCGCATGCACAAATGAGGGGAAATGAGGAGGATGGGTGGATATGGTGAATTTTTTGATTTTTTCAGAGTGGGAGAAGATGATGTGGTGGTGAAGGAGTGTAGAGGAGATGAAAAACACAAAAAACTACCTAAAAACAACAACAAAAACTGAAATTTTTACCTTCCAACACCACTTCTTGCTATACTCTTACCATCAGACATTCATCCTAGACTCGATCCCCGGCAATGGCGCCAAATTTGGTGTTGATCTAGCACAATGGTAAGTACCACATTAAGAAGCTTCACCTCCTTAATGTCAATCCACGGAAGAGATAGGAGTGATTTGAAGATCGTGAACACGAGATCTAGTGAGAGTGAAGGTGAGAAGCATAGAAATGCACACACACATACACACACACACAAGTAAGAGACAAGCAAAACACAATGGAAGGTTGAAAGTAGATTCTATTACTCAAGAACACTCTTACAAGCTCAAGCTCTCACTAATCCATACAAGTCTACACTAGCTAACCTCAAAAATGAGATGTCTAGCTTTTTTATAGATTCTAGACTAGTTTTGATTGGTTTCACATCTAGTGACCGACATAGTTAAAAAATAGGTTCTAGGTGCTATTTGAAGGTCTAAAAATAACCAAAATTGGTACACTTGTTCTACCTAAGCTCCTCAAGCTCGAGGACTCCTCGGCTTTCACAAAATGGAACTACTAATTACAAAAATGGTTTTTCTATGTTACATATGATACAAGAGTGATTAAAATCACTATTAAGAGTTTTGAAAAGTATTATAAGACATATTTCTTTTGAAAAAATAATCCGTTTGGCTCCCCACTACTTCGTTGTAATCTGCCTTCACATACTTCCTCATCATTTGTGCCTCTAGCTACTGCCAACACAATCCTTCTCAATGTAGCATAGTTCATGCTTCCCACTATGCTTTGGCAACTTGCAGTATTCTCAAGCACATCACCTTCATGAGCACTTAACTTTTGGTTTACCTCCATTGGAGTGCTTACTATTTTGGCATCCTACAAATGAAACTTTTTTAACATGTCATGTATATACTTTCTCTAAGTAATATAAATTCCATAGTTAGTATAGACTAACTCAAGTCCAAGAAAATACTTTATAGATCCAAGGTCACTAATTTTGAACTCCAGCATCATCTGATTCTTAATTTTCTTGATGCCATTAGCATCATTACCTATGAGTACGATATCATCAACATATACACATAGGTATATTACCTCTGAATTACTTCTCTTAACAAACAGAGAAGTATCTGCTTTACTCATGATGAATCCTTGATCTTGAAGGTATGTAGTCAACCTATGGTTCCATGCCCTAAGTGCCTGCTTCAATCCGTAAAGAGCTTTGTTCAATTTACACACATATGTTACCTTGCTTAGATCCTCATAGCCAGGAGGTTGAGACATGTACACATCCTCTTATCTAGCCATTTAGAAATGCATTTTTTACATCCAATTGATACATGTTCCAATTCTTTGATGCAGCCACACTTACCAATACCCTGATGGTTGGCATTTTGGCCACAAGTGAGAAGATTTCTTCATAATCAACTCCTTGGGTTTGTGCAAAACCCTTAGCCACAAGTCTAGCTTTGTATCTGCTTATTGATCCATCAGAATTCCTCTTGATCATCACCTGTTTGTACCTGATGCTTACCCTTTGGTTCCTCAAGGTCAGAGAGAAGAGCTACATTGCTTGCCACATGGTTTGAGCATCATGAGTCAATGTAGAAGAGATCGTCATCATTTATACCTAGTTTTGAAGTCATATTCATAATTAGAAGAGAATCTTCTTGCTCCTCTATATAGTTGTTGTAGTCTTTCCTTGATTTGTAGCCTCCTTGGTAGTTGTTATTGTAGTTTTTCTTGTAGTTGTTATTGTAACCTTGATGGTGATTGAATCTTCCTCTTGATTGTGTATATCCACCTCTTTGAAATCCTCTACATCTCTGATTTTTGAGGTTCCTATAACACTCATTTGTAGTATGATTTGACAATCCACAAATATTACATGGTGAGGAGTTATAAGGTCTCCCCCTACCTTGCTTACCTCCTCTGCCCCTTCCTCTTGAGGTTCTACTTCTCCATGCATAGTTGGCTTGGGAGGTAGCTCCTTCCTCCTCAATCTTCTTGTTCTTCCCTTTCTCTTTGGACTTACTTTTATCAGTGTATAGGGCAGAAGAGCTATTACCTCTTCATGAATCTCCTTTCTTGTTGATCTTGGCTTCATGGGTGAAGAGTTTCCCCATGAGTGTGGTAAGGTCTGGAATCTGCATGTCATGTACAAGTCCATGGCAGTTGTGAAGCTCTCCCATTTGTCATCTGCGTTAATACCATTGATTACTTGTCTTACAATCTGATCCTCTTAAATTTCTTCTCCTATTCTTTCCAATTGATCAGCTATATCCTTGACTTTGGTCACATACTCTGAGATGCCTTGCTTAGGTTGCTTTCTTCCAGTGGTAAACTCAATCCACAATTGGTTCTTCCTAGCCCTTGTGTTGGAAGATAAATATGACCTTCTAATGCATCCTTGGCACACCATGCATTGAGTCTTTCATGTTCCTCTCTTGTAGGTTGTCCTTTGCTTCTTAAAATAGGCATCTCCTCATCTCCTGAGATATATCCATAGAGACTCCTTCCTTGCAAGTATGTCTTCATTCTCAAGGACCATGCTTGATAGTTGTTCTTGTCCAATTTATCAATGAAAGAAGGAAAACCATCTCCCATTTTACCTTAACTTTGCTCTGATACCACTGTTGGGAAAAATGGATGGACACTCCAAGAGATAAGTAGGTACTGCCAATCCCTGCTTTGTACCAGCCCCTTTTGCTTCAGATTTGAGTTGTAGGCCCTCTTAGCTTTCGAAAATAGAAAAGCATAAACTTTTTTGCAAATACTGTAAAGCAAATGATTGTGTCATAAAGATTTTTCCAAAATTGGCTGCAAAATAGGCAAAGAAGAAAGAGGCTAGAATGGTTGTTGCAGAGGCCTCTACACCAAAAGCATAGTCCACTAATCTTGTGCACAGTGAAGACTGGGCATTTACTATTGTTTGCAGTTATGACCCATCTTCTCATGAACAATGTATGTCTATAGTAGACTCAGGTGTCTGGTACTTTGATAGTGGGGCAACCAAACATATTACCTTGCAGCACAGTTTCTTCACTTCACTTGAGCCTACCCCTATAGGGAATATTGTCACATGTGCCAACAACTCCTCTTAACCTATTATCGGAGTTGGTAAGATCATTCTGACTATTGTTGATGGTAGTCCTTTTACATTGTTAGATGCTTTATTTGTGCCAGGGATCAAGAAAAATATGTTATCAGTTTCAGCATTAACCAAGCTCCGCTTGGTCGTGAAATTTATTGATAACAGATGTACAATTCATGATCTATAAAATGGTGACATCATTGTTGCTTCTGGCATTTTATGTACTCATCGGTTGTATAAGCTCATAGACTACGCAAAATCTATGAATGATTCAACATGTGAAATTCAAGATTCTCAGGCTATGTCAGATGCAAAGCTTTGGCATGCACACTTTAGTCATCTCAATTTTGCTAGTTTGGTACACCTGCAGAAATCTAAAATGGTGTCCTCTTTGCCAAACCCGGTAAAGTTATATGTGAAGGTTGAATTTTGGGCAAAATGCAGCTTTCCTCCTTCCCAAACGATGGTTCAATTCAAGCTACTCAAAAATTGCAGCTTGTTCATAGTGATGTTTGTGGTCCTATGCAGACATCTTCTTTTGGGAACTATCTTTACTTCACGACTTTCATCAATGATTTTTCTAGGCATGCATGGGTATATCCATTGAAAGCAAAGTCCAAAGTGTTTATGTGCTTCAAATAGTTTCCAGCTTTGGCTAAAAATGTATAAGCATGTAAAATGGGCATCCTCCGTTCTGATGATGGAGGGGAATATATGTCTTCTGACTTTAATGCATTTTTGGCTGGACATGGGATAAAACATCAGTGTACAATGTTGTATACACCTCAACAGAATGGAGTTGCTAAGGAAGAACATGTCACCCATGGAGATGGTGAGGTGTATGGTCAAGACTCGAGCTTTACCACATACTTTTTGGCTTGAGGTTGTTATGTGTGCAACATATGTACTTAACAAGTGTCCCACTAAAGCATTGCAGTCTATCACTCCATATGAGGCTTGGCATGGTCGTAAGCCATCTGTTGCTCACCTGTGTGTTTTTTGTTGTCTAGCATATGCATTAGTGCCTGAACAACAATGCAGGAAATTGGATGATAAAGCAGTGAAATGTATTTTTGTTGGGTACAATTCGGAAAGCAAAGGCTATCATCTATGTTGTCCATAGACCAAATGCATTTTGGTTAGCCTTGATGTTGTTTTTCTGGAAAATGTTATTCATCCATTACTATAATGTACTAAGGAGATACTTGTTAGCTCCAAGGACATGTACGATACTTTGTTGCCTCTTTTTATAGGTGGAAAGTCTAGTGTTGGTCCTAATGAGGAAACTTCTCAACCTTTACAGGTTTCATGTGATGATGCAAATCATTCCATTTCTGATGCAAATTTACATGATGCACTCTTTGATGAGAGATTTGATATTGGGGAGGCAAAAACTATGCCAAAATGGCTGGTGCAAACTTTGCAAGATAGCAATTTGGACGTGCCTATGTTATACCGTACTAGTTTAGGCTCTCACAGTGCTTTGTTTGCATCGGATCACTATGCTATGGCTGCCTCTAGTCTCTATGATGGTGGCTATGCAATCAAAATATGATGCTATTATAAAAAATGGTACTTAGTCTTTATGTGACTTGCCTCCTGGAAAGAAGGCCATTGGCACAAAGTGGGTATACAAGCTGAAGCATAAGCCTGATGGGACAATCGACAACTATAAGGCTAGGCTTCTTACAAAGGGTTATGCTCAAGAAAGAAGCATTGATTTTGATGAGACCTTTGCGCCTACATGCCGAATGACTATGGTTCATAGCATTTGTGCACTCGTAGGTCATCATGGTTGGAATGTACATCAGTTGGAGATTAAAAATGCATTTTTCAATGGGTACTTGCATGAAGAAGTGTATGTTTTTCAGCCTCGTGGCTTCGTGCAAAAACGGCATGAGAACAAAGTGTGAAAGTTGAAGAAGGTATTATATGGTTTGAAGCAAATACTACGTGCTTGGTATGAAAAGATACATACCTACCTCAATTGTAGATAGTTTTGAGAACAGTCCAACAAAAAACACCTTATATGTTAAGCGTGCAAATGATGTGCTTTTGATCATTGTTGTCTATCTAGATGACATGCTGCTCAATGGCCCTCATGAGAAGCATATTGCTGATTTTAAGGTTGATTTGCATGCCTCATTTGAGATGTCACATTTGGGGCATTTGCATCATTATTTCTTTGTTCAATTTATGCAAGTTGATGACGAAATAGTTTTATGTCAAACAAAACATATTGACACATTATTACAGTGTTTTGGCCTTGAAGATTGCAAACCTATTGCCACTCCTATGGAGACATGTTTATGATTGAGTCTTCATGATGTTGGAGATGCATTTGATGTTGTTCTCTATGAGGAGGCTATTGGATGCTTGATTTACTTATACATTACTCAGCCAGATATTCAGTTTGTTGTCTCACATATGAGCAATCTTATGCATTGTCAAGGTGTCAAGCATTGGCAAGCGGTTAAGCGCATCTTTCGCTACTTGGGTATCCAACTACTTGTATTGTTTTATCCCAAGGGGGTATCACTACTTCCAAATTTACATGCTTTTTTTTACTTTGACTGGTCTAGTTTCTATGACACTCTCGTGTTCACCAGTGGTTTTTGCTTCATGCTTGGTAGCTCATGCATATCTTGGTTGAGCAAGAAGCATCCTATTGTGGCCATGTGTAGCTCAAGCGTAAGCACCACCTCCTTTACTTGTCAATCCGCGGAGACGTGAGGACCGGTATGAAGACCATGAGCAAGTGAAGGCACAAGTGCGTGAGTGAAAGCACACAAACATGCACACATAAACACACACACGCGCACAAGGTAAGATCAAAGAGAGGAACAATGGAAGGGTTTTGATTACAAAAGATATCTATTACAAAACTGAAATCTACAAGAAGCTAACCTCAAAAATGAGCTCTCTAGCTCTTTTTATAGTTTTTAGACTAGTTTTGGCCTTGTCCAGACCTAGTGTCCAGCCTAGTTAAAAATTAGGTTCTAGGGCTTATTTGAAGGCTCAAACGGAGTCTAAAAATTATGAAAACTGGTAGGATGATACTTCTAATGCTCCTCAAGCTCGAGGACTCCTCGGCTTGCACAAAATGGAGCTACAAAAATAAAAAATGGTATTTACAATGGTTTTAGTGATGGAAATCACTATTTTTGTAGGGATTCATCTGATAATTTGACATGTACTTCTTGGAGCTCCCTACTTACTCCTTCTTCTTGTGTGTGTCCACCTTTCTGATGTGCTTCCATTCTTGTGCTTGACCTTGAGTTCCAACACTCCCCCCCCTCTCGAGTTTGTCGTCCCTGACAGACCCTTGTTGTAGTGGTTGTTCCAAGTAGTGCTTTGAGAGGGAGTGTCCCTTCTGTATGAACAAAAGTCATCTGGCTTCTAGATGTGGCAGGGTTCGTTGTCCGATTCTTCATTTGTCACTGCAAGCCTTTGCAAGTCTTAGTCCCTTGGTATGTGTTTCTTTCGCGGATTCCAGCATGAATGCATCGTTGTGAGCTTTCAAAAATTGCGAGTTGCTCAAAAGAGGTTGTCAAGATTGAGTTGGAGCAACTGCCAGCTTCGGATTGCTTCCTAGGTATTGATGTTGCCCCCAGGATGTCCTCTAGCACTTCTAAAGATGATGTTCAGAGTATTCATGCCAAGTACTCATAACCCATAGTGAATAATGGGTAAGGGTGTTAGTGCATGGGTTGAAAAAAGTATGTGACTTGTGCACGGCCTTGTAATGTAGCCCTATGCATGCTTACTTGGACAATGCATTGGAAGAAGTATGGTGCAAAAATTAGGGGTCTTGAGCTAATTGCTCAAGGGTATGCTGATGAAGAGGTTTCCTAATCTAGCAGTGTTGTCGTGATACCCAAGTAAAGGATCCTTACCATGAAAGGTCGATCGATAGTCTACTCTTCGTGTTGTACACCTAGCATTGTGATGGACCATCAGCTAGTCTTTCATTGTCGAAAAGTGTCCATGTTGATAGTTCACTGATGAAATTCTTTGAGTGTTGCGCCCTGTCCCCTTTCTTCTCTGTAGCTCACCCTAAGCAGGAGTCTTCACACCTTCAAACTCTTCCCTCCTACCATGGTAAGGGGAAACAATAGTTGTGGATGCCATGTTCCTGCCAAGTGCTTGACATCTACCAGATAAGGCAACAAAAATAGTAGCTGCTAGCCGAGACACACTTCTACCCAAGCCATGGTTCCACCTTCAACTAAGCATGACTTATTCATGTTCCATGAGCCAAACCTGGGAACAAGCTCTCTCTCACTCTCTCTCTCTCTCTCTTTTTTTTTTTTTGCTCCCACTCTTTCTTCCCTTTTTTTTTTTTTGAGGAAAAAATATCACAAAACAAGAACACAAAAGTTAGTATCAATAGAAATATTTGACATATGTCAATGTGCTCTTGTGCTTGGGATTCTCAAGTGTGTCTGTGCACAGCCATGTAATGTGGCCCTATATGAGTGCATACTTTGGAAATGCATGACCTGAATGGTGCAAAAGACAAGGTTGTGCAAGGAGCACATGGTTGTCGCTCGTCGAGGCTTGATGTCACTTGCAGATGTTGATGCCATCTTTGTTGGAGGTATCCATTGTATCTCGAGATGACAACTGATCATTCCTCCTTATAGGGATCCATTTGAGAACGGTCTGCGACTGGGTAGTGATCACCTTTGGCCGCTTCATGTTTGAATGATTCCGTGAGGGTTTGATCCATCGTGGTTGGCTCTTTACTTTGGTGGATGGTATCGGTACTTTCATCTTCCAAACCCATATCCTTGCAGAAGAGGTTCTTTGATCTTTATTGGAGCTCTGTGCTTGATTCAGTCCTTTACGTCGCCTTGGTGTCTTTGTTGTGCAGGTTGTTGCCTTGAAGTCCCCCCTTGGATTTTTTCTGAGCTTAGGCTTGATTGCTTGGGATCCTTGGATTGGAAGTGGTCTTTCTTGAGGATAAGTCATGGTAGGCCTAGACCATCGACTTTGAAGTCTAGTGTGAGGGGACTGATTTTGTGCAAGGGCTTTCTTTGGTACCCATATCATAGTGCGATTTGGTTGGGCTCTAAGTAATTTCTTGGCCACCCAAATTTGCTTGACATTACCAAGAAAATGTGATTTCTGTTTCTCGATGTAAGGGTCTTTTGGGCCTTCTATGTGAGTTTTTTGAGAAAACTCATCTTGACATGGGGAATGCAACAAGGGTTGATCTTCTATACATACATCAGACTTATGCAAGGGATCAATGGGTTGTGTGGTTTGAGATTGATCTAGAGATTCATCGAGACATTTATCCTTATTACACATAGAATCCCTAGGTGTACAAATGGGTGATGGATTGTCATGATTCACCCTAGAGTCGACATCCTTTTCCACATCAGTGATACAAAGCATTGGTTGATCATCTCCTTCTTGACCATATGAGTGTAGATCATCCCTGCTTATGGCTTCATGAGGGGAATCCAAATTTACAGGAAGAGAGGGTCCTTCCACATCCCCCAAACACTTAGAGTCCTCCATTTCTCCATTCTCTAAGGTTTCCTGTGATTTACTCAAAGAAGGATTAGATTCAAAAACATGAGTAGAAAGAAAAAATTATTCATGAAAAGCAGACTCTTTGAAAAGATGATTTTGCCCCCAATTATCATAAGGCTGATAGTCATTAGGATTTTCCATTGACAAATATGTAGAAGCACAGGTAACAGGTGGAGAAGACTCCTCAAATTCTTGATGATTTTGTGTAATGAACCTTTGGGTGCCAATGATCAAGTCTTCATCTATACAATCCATGACAAAGAATGTTTCTGAAAATTGCATATCATCCACCATAACAGGCAACACAACTTGACCCATGCATTCATAATGTTCATCATCCATGAGGATAGAAGAATGAGTTGTTGGTTGAATGTTCTCAAAAATAATGGTCAATAAGTCAATATGAATCAAATTCCACTCACAATGAGGATTGATATATGCACTCAACCTTCTACAGTCATATCCTATTCTTATATGCACAAAAGTATTGTGATATTCTCTTGTTGCAAATATGGATCCCACCCCCCTAGACATTTCCTCCATTTCCTTGACTCCTTGCAATTTTTCTCTAGATGTTTCACCCTCATGTGAGATTATTTCATGCACTTCATGTTTATCTCCCTTCTCTTTTCCCATCTTAGCCCCCTTTCTTCTATCTTTTGCTTTTTTCTTTCCCATGACACAATTTTTTCTCCCCCTTGGTATTGCTCAAAAATCCTTGGGAGCCCCCTTGGTTTCCTAGTCCCACTTGAGGCCCAACTTCAAATTAGTCTATCTGAAAATCAACACATTATTCTTATAAAAAACTGTTGAGGCCGTGTAGGATTCAAAACGAGCTTTCCAACGAGCTATAGAGCTCAAAAAATGGACTTTGGATGACAAAGTTATGTCAAATCAGGCTCCTGGGGGTCAAAACAGGCAAACAGGACCTTTTGGAAAAAATCGCGATTTTGTGAACTTCAAGAGAATCGCGATTTTGTGAACTTCAAGAGAATCGCGATTTTGTGAACTTCAAGAGAATCACGATTGTGTGAAATCAGAGAATCGCGATTTTGTACCTGGAGAATCGTGTTTTCACAAAATCGTGTTTTCACAAAATCGTGTTTTGAAAATCGCGATTTTGAGCAGAGAATCGTGTTTTTGAGAATCACGATTTTGAGCAAAAAATCGTGTTTTCACAGAATCGCCTTTTCACAAAATCGTGTTTTTGCTGAAAATCGTGATTGGTGAGAATCGCGATTTTGAGCAGAGAATCGTGTTTTCACAGAATCGTGTTTTGAAAATCGCGATTTTGTACCTTGGATGAAAATCGTGTTTTAGAGAATCGTGTTCTAGAGAATCGCGATTTTGTCTCAGAGAATCGTGGTTTTCAAAAATTTAGAGAATCGGGATTTTGAGCACAACCACAGAATCGTATTTTCTTAGAATCGTGTTTTTGACATGAAAATCGCGATTGCCAACAGAAAATCGTGTTTTCACAAAACCGTGTTTTTCACAGAATCGTGTTTTCACAGAATCCGGTTTTCACAAAATCGTGATTTCACAAAATCGTGTTTGAAAATCGCGATTTTGTCTCAGAATCGTGTTTTTGACATGAAAATCGCAATTGCCAACAGAGAATCGTGTTTTTGAAAATCATGTTTTAGAGAAGCACGATTTTGTCTCAGAGAATCGTGGTTTCCAAAAATTTAGAGAATCGTGATTTTGAGCACAACCACAGAATCGCGATTCTGAGAATGACCACAAAATCGTGTTCTTTTTAAAAGGCTTTTAGGCGGGGAACAGAGAATCGCGATTTTCAAAAAAATTTGAATTTTCATAGAATCACGATTTTCATCACAGAATCGTGTTTTTTGGTGGGAACTTCGAATTTCTGAGCGCCGAGCAATGGCGAGCTCCGTATGTGCAGAAAATCATGAAAAAACACAGCGCTTGCACTCTCTTGCACTTCCTAACTCCTCCTCGCACAATAATGCATGAAAGATGGTATGAAAATGATGAAAATGCACTAAAAAACAAGACATTTCTATGAAGAAGAAGATGGAAGAAGATGGAGATGGTGATGATGATGAAGATGAAGAAGAAAAATCAAAAAATGAACAAAAATGACAGTTTTTTTACCTTCCAACGTCGCAAATCTACGATCTTACCATCACAACGCTCGTCCTCGAAGCTCTCTCCCCGGCAACGGTGCCAAAATTTGATGTAGCTCAAGCGTAAGCACCACCTCCTTTACTTGTCAATCTGCGGAGACGTGAGGACCGGTATGAAGACCATGAGCAAGTGAAGGCACAAGTGCGTGAGTGAAAGCACACAAACATGCACACACAAACACACACACGCGCACAAGGTAAGATCAAAGAGAGGAACAATGGAAGGGTTTTGATTACAAAAGAAATCTATTACAAAACTGAAATCTACAAGAAGCTAACCTCAAAAATGAGCTCTCTAGCTCTTTTTATAGTTTTTAGACTAGTTTTGGCCCTGTCCGGCCTAGTTAAAAATTAGGTTCTAGGGCTTATTTGAAGGCTCAAACGGAGTCTAAAAATTATGAAAACTGGTAGGATGATACTTCTAATGCTCCTCAAGCTCGAGGACTCCTCGGCTTGCACAAAATGGAGCTACAAAAATAGAAAATGGTATTTACAATGGTTTTAGTGATGGAAATCACTATTTTTGTAGGGGATTCTTCTGATAATTTGACATGTACTTCTTGGAGCTCCCTACTTACTCCTTCTTCTTGTGTGTGTCCACCTTTCTGATGTGCTTCCATGCTTGTGCTTGACCTTGAGTTCCAACACCATGTCTAGTTGTGAGGTTGAGTATAGGGCAGCTTTCAGAGTGACTGTTGAGTGTGTGTGGCTCAGATGCCTTATGGCTCATTTGGTCATTAGTGACTCTTCTACCACCACCATCTTCACTGACAGTTAGAGAGCATTGACAGTTGCGAGGAACCTTGTGTTCCATGCTTGCACTATCATTGAGGTGCACTATATATATGTATGTATGTATGTATGTATGTATGTATGTATGTATGTATGTATGTATGTATGTATGTATGTATGTATGTATATATATACATACATACACACACACACACACATATATATATATATATATATATATATATATATATATATATATATATATATATATATATATATATATATATATATATATATATATATATATATATATATATATATATATATATATATATATATATATGTGTGTGTGTGTGTGTGTGTGTGTGTGTGTGTGTGTGTATCTATGTATGTTTGTGTGTGTATGTATGTATGTATATATACATACATACATACATACACACACACACACACACACATATATATATATATATATATCCCTAAACCTTGATCTCTTATGTATTTATATATATGTAGTATTCAAACTTTTAGGCCTTATTTTTTAATGTATTTATGTATATATACTTGCATATATATATATATATATATATATATATATATATATATATATATATATATATATATATATAATTGCATATATCCATAAGCCCTAATATTTTATATGTTTATGCATAACTAATATAAATCCCTAAACCCCAATTTTTTATGCATTTATAGACATATACTTGTATGAATCCTAAAGACCTAGATTTTTATGTGTTTGTGTACACATACTAATATAAATCACTAAAACCTAATTCTTTATCTATTAATGTATATATATTAAGATATATCCCAAAACCCTAAATTTTTATGTGCTTACGTACATGTACTAATGGTGCCTTACTTATTTTACGTGGATTATGAGAAACGCACAAAATTCATGAAGGCCATATCGGAAGAATATTTTTACATTTTTGACGCAAGAGATCATTGATAGTGCAAAGATACAAAGAGAAAACTTGTAGAAGGGGATATCTATTACTGTAGAGCTACTTGAAAAGTCCAACCAAGAGCTAATTTCTTTTTTAAAAAAGATTGGGTGACTTATCACTTAGAGTTGTGGAAAAACAATTCTTTGATCATTTCTTTTTTTTTTTAAGATTGGGTGACTTATCAGTTAGAGTTGTGGAAAAACAATTCTTTGATCATGATAATCATCTGGAAGAGCCATATGGAACCAAATCTATGTTAAATAAATAGAATACAATATTGGAAGAGGAATTGGCTGAGCAAAAGGAAAAATTCACCACAACTGCTCCCTCAATAGATTTAATCACAATATATATATGGATGGTATAATGATTCAAGAAGCATCAAGAAGAAAAAATATGGGGGCCCACAAGCCTATGTGCAAAACATTTTTCCCCACAGTATATGCTATAGTTGTAGATCCATCAGCTTTATCATATGATGATTAGGCACTCCATTTGCATAAAACAAGTAAATTATGTATAGATTTAGAAGGAGTAAGAACCCACATCTTGTATCATTTTTAATGATATATTTAGGTAGTGATGTGTGTGAACACACTAGGACCATCAGGGCACTTTTTTCCCTCTTTAGGAGGTTTATTCCCTTGGCTATGTATATATGCCTATAACCCTAATGGGTTACTTATCTTTGTATATTCTCTTGGTAATTCATTCAGTATTGTGTGTTGTCCTCAAACCTTCTTCTTCTTCCTTGTGTTGTTCACGTGCTTTTGTAGACCTCAAACACGTTGTTGCTTCATCTAGGATGTCATTGGCACCCCTATAATCACAGTCTCAAAATTGCACAAAATTTGGTGAGCATACTCAAGGCGATTAGAGTACATTGAACATTGGTATATATGATAGTGTGAGTAATCCTTGGCTTACGTAACACTTTACACATGTTGTCTAGTCTCTCTCTATCTTTGTCTCATCATCTGTATGATTAAGTTGTGGTATGTTCATGTTTTGTCAATATAAGAAGATTGCTAGCTTCTATGTTGTATATGCTGGACCTATGGAACCATGGACTTGTGATATGAGCTATGGGCCTACCTCATTTCCAACAGTTGTTCTCTATCAACAGGCTGTTGGATGCTTGATTTACTTATGGATTACTCGGATAGATATTCAGTTTGTTGTATCACATATGAACAGGTTTATGCATTGTCCAGGTGTCAATCATTGACAAGAAGTTAAGCGCATCTTTCACTGCTTGAGTGGTATCCGGCTACTTGGGTTGTTTTATCCCAAGGGGGAATCACTACCGCCAGATTTACATGCTTTTTTTGGCTCAAATTGGGTTGGTTTCTATGACACTCGTGTGTCCATCAATGGTTTTTGCTTCATGCTTGGTAGCTCATGCATATCCTTGCTGAGCAAGAAGCAGCCTATTGTGGCCACGTCCAGTTGTGAGGCTGAGTATAGGGCAGCTTTCATAGTGATTGTTGAGTGTGTGTGGCTCAGACGCCTTATGGCTTATTTGGGTGTTGGTCAGTCTTCTACCACCACCATCTTCACTGATAGTCAGAGCGCATTGGCAGTTGCGAGGAACCCTATGTTCCATGCTCGCACTAAGCACATTGAGGTGTGTTATCACTATGTTAGGGAGAGGTTCTCTGTTGGAGAGATTTGTTTGGCATATGTGCCCATGTAGGAGAACATTGTAGGCTTTTTCATGAAGGCTCTGCCTAGGGAGAAGTTTGAAGCTTTCCGCAAAGCTTTGGGCTTACTTCCTTTTGTGGAGTAATTTCAAGACAGGTTGGCACTTCCTTATACATGCGTGCCAGCTCCTTGTTCACCGCATCACTCCCAGGGGGGATTTGTTGATATATTTAGGCAGTGATGTGTGTGAACACTCTAGGACCGTCGGGGCACTTTTTTCCCTCTTTAGGAGGTTTTTTTCCCTGAATTGTATATATGCATATAGCCCTAACGGGTTACTTATCTATATACATTCTCTACTAATACATTTAGTATTGTGTGTTGTGCTCCAAGTTTCTTCTTCTTCCTTGTGTTGTTCGCGTGCTTCCGTAGACTTCTATCTCCAACATGATGCTATCATGAAAAATGGTATCTGGTATTTATATGACTTGCCTCCTGGCAAGAAGGCCATTGGCACTAAATGGGTATACAAGTTGAAGCATAAGCCTAATGGAACAGTTGACAACTATAAGGCTAGGTTTGTTGCAAAGGGTTATGCTCAAGAAAGAGGCATTGATTTTGATGAGACCTTTGCTCCTACATGTCGAATGACTACTCATAGCATTTGTGCACTTGCAGCTCATCATGGTAGGAATGTACATCAGTTGCACATTAAAACTACATTTGACTTGCATGAAGAAGTGTATGTTTTTCAGCCCCCTGGCTTTGTGCAAAAAGGGCATGAAAACCAAGTGTGTAGGTTGAAAAAGGAATTATATGGTTTGAAGCACGTGCCATGTGCTTGGTATGAAAAGATACATGCCTATCTGATTGCACATGGTTTTGAGAACAGTCCAACTTAGAGCACCTTATATGTTAAGTGTGCAAGTGATGTGCTTCTGATCATTGTTGTCTATGTTGATGACGTGCTTCTCATTGGTCCTAATGAGAAGCATATTGCTGATTTTATGGCTGATTTGCATGCCTCATTTGAGATGTCAAATTTGGGGCATTTGTATCATTATTTGGGCATTCAATTTATGCAAGTTAATGGTGGAATAGCTTTGTATCAAACAAAATATATTAACACATTATTGCAGCATTTTGGTCTTGAAGACTTCAAACCTGTTGAGGTTGTAGTAGTAGAAGACCAAAACCCTCACCACCTTGCATGGAAGCAAGAAGGAAGGCTCAAGAGTGACTCTCCTCTCATCCACCCCTACCTCCAACATGTTCAGGCCATTGGCCATCAGCCCCATGCTATGCCACATGCTTGAAAACATGGAGAAAGGGGAGTCAAGGATCCTAGTCCATGAGTAAAATACAAGTAATAGCAACTACTCTACTCACACAAAGGAGAGACATGCATAGGCACACACACACACCTCCCTCTCATGCACTCACAAAGACACAATACATAAATGTAAATAGTCTTGGAGTAAAGGAGAGCATTCTTCCATTCATAAGAGATATTACATGAGAGCACCTCGACCAAAAGCCCCCCTCTTTACAAAAATGAGCCTCTATATATAGGCTATGCACATTTCCCCATGTGCTTCTTTGAAAAGTCAAAAAGGGAGCATGTGTGTAACTCACATATCTTTGACAAATATTCCTTTTGTAACAAACAAATCCCAAGAAATATACGCGTGGGATTTTCACATGTGTTCTCTCATATGTGTGCAAAAGAGGTGGGCTGTTTACAAAGCTTCTCTACCATAGTATTAGAGAAATATCAAAAGTATCCTAAGAGGGTGTTTTTATGTGAACACTCTAAGTAGATACAAAAAGGGGTATTCTTATGATCTAGGGAGGGTTCCTATGCACAATTGAAGATGTGTGCATACCCTACAACCATTCTCCTCTCCCTAGACTTTTTCGTCCTCGACAAAGCTAGGATAAGAGGATCATATGTAGCTGAATTCTTCCAAGTTGGAGGCAAGTCTGGAAATTCTTCATATCTTCAAATCTACAATTCCTCAGTCTATAAGTCTTTAGGTAGCAAGTCTTCAGGCTAAATGCCTCCAGGTCTTCAATGATCCTCAAATCTGCAGCACTGAGAATCTTCCAAGGTGCAAGTCTTCAGCCTTTACTTCAATCTGCAATTCTTCAATCTTCAGAGTTGGGCGACACAATCCCCTTGGGGAGCAGTCAGCCCAGCATTCCTCCCACATTGTAGTCCTATGTAGGACAGATAGAGCCTCACCCGAGAGCTCCCAAACCTGAAATTAAACATACACAAGTAGATTGTTTCTAAAAAGAAGTAGACAATAACATTTAGTCTAATTTTAGTCTCCACTACAAGGAGCACCAAGTCCTTCAAGACGTGCTCCTCTAGAGAGAAGTCCCCATAAAGAGCTTCTTGTTCTTGTTAGAGGCAGTCACAAAACCTGACTTTAACCAAGGGCACATCAAATCCCACAAAACTGAGCAAGTGGAAATGATGGCCACAATCTTGGGCCACAGGTTCAGTTTCTAATTAGTGTCGATCCATGTAAGGCTCATACTCATCCCTTGAATCATGGAAGCAATTAGCAAAAGATGGATCAATAGTTAGCCCTGAAAATCAAGAGCCACAGTCATCCCTCTCTTTAGGATGTAGCGCATAGAGATAAGACAAATTCAAGCAATTTCTGAGCAAATGAAGATCGCTTCTGCATTTATGAAGTTATTAAGCAAAAAACTAGAATCCCAAAAGGCTCTGCCCATGGTGATGATGCATCAAGGAGATGATCTCAGAACGATTCAGGCACCACATTTCTACATCCTGTATACTACATGAAAACAGAATAGCAAAGCTCTGCAACTATTATAAAACACAACATCTATTATGTTGCACCCATCAGTGCAAGAGGTTACCCATGAGTGAGCAATGATTAGCAATTTATTAGGGCAACATGAGTAGTAGCCAGCCATCCACTAAGAACAAAGAGAGAGACAATGGAGTTCTTTAGATTACTCAAGAGTTCTCACACAAGTTCAATTCTACAACAAGCTAACCTCAAAAACGAGCTCTCTAGCTCTTTTTATAGTTTTTGACTAGGTTTGGTCCTGTCCAGACCTAGTGTCTGGCCTAGTTAAAAATTAGGTTCCTAAGCTAATTTGGAGGCTCAAACGAGCTCAAAAAATTATGAAAATTGGTACATAGATACTACTGATACTCCTCGGCTTGCACAAAATGGATTAGGAATAATCAAAAATGGTATTTACAATGATGTGTAGTGACTAAGATCACTATTTGGGAAATATTGTCTCATGGAAAAATTATGGGCCTATCTGTCAGATCTGCATTGACTGCTTTGCCTGCTTGTTCCTTGCTCTGACTCTAACTCCCTTCTTTGGCTTCCTTTTCTTGTGGGTCCTTGGGTGCCCTGGCTTTTTCCAACACCAACACCCCCCCTCTCTCGCGTCTGTCGTCTCTGACAGACCCTTGTTTGGTTGAGCGTTTGACATAATATTCAACCACGTCTCAAGCTAGGTGATGTTCTTCCAGCCGCAGCCCCTGTGCTAAGTCTGTTAATAAGGCATCCCAATCTACTAAACCTGGAATGTCTAGATGTAGCAAACACAATTGTTCAGAGTGTAAAGTTCTCTCCACAGCAAAAAGTTGGAGGAGATGTGAGGGTCTGGGGACAAATATTTCAGAAGAGTATTCCCAGAACCCTGTGATGAACATATCCTCAAATGTTTGCTTGTAGCAGGCTGGGAGGTATTTGATTCTTGCGTGCCATGCATATATCACCTGAATGGAGGGGGTTGTGCTCATGTCATAGACCAAGTCAAGGTTGCCTGCAGTGAATCCAGCTCCTGAGAAATGCGGATCTTTAATATTCTTGAAGGTTCTGAAGGTGACCAGCATTAATTCAAATATTTTTATCCACATCTGTGCCATCACGTCACGAATGTTCACAGTCTGACTCCCCAGTGGCGAATGGTGGAGATCATGTATGCTATTGTAGCTATTCCCCGTGGTGGTGCCAGGTATACGTAATTGAGCCACTTTGCACAGCCTTTAATATTCTTCACGGTGATGGCAAATTCAGGCCATGTGCACCTTTTGAGTACAGGAGCATCACATGGATTATACTTGATGAATAGTGGCATATTATTCCACATGCGAACCATTTCTGGATAAGTCTCTAAGATTGCAGTCGCCAGGTAGGTTTGAAAATGGATCCTTGTGTAGCGCTTTTAGGTATATCATCGGGACCGAATTGAGTGGTGAAGGTTGGAGTATTGCCACATCGTCGTTGAATTTCTGCATTATAGTCTGCTAAGAGCACACAATAGGGCACGTATTGATCATCATTTGTTCCTATCCATTGGTGGTGAGAAATGCATCGGAAGTATTCTAATTTTATAATAGTGTCTTCAATCTTAGACATTGACTTCATCTGTACCACTACTTTATCGTCATGTGTATTGGTCGTCCTTTCGAGTGTTTGCATCCATTAGGGGGCTTCTATCTGTAGAGTGTCCAATCCTTCAGAGGTTTGTTGGCCACCTGGCATTGGCATAGGAACATATGGCTCCTCATATGACTTGTCTACTTCTATGGGTACCAATTCTTCTGGTTCTGGCTTGATGACTGGGGAGGGTTGTCGTTCATACTGAAGTAACTTGGTTTGCAACTCAGTGACCTGTTCTTCTCTCAGTGCATTTACCTCTTCTGTAGTTGTGGTAGAATCTATGATCTTGGTTTGTTCTTCTTGCATTGTTAGCTATTGGCGAAGAGTATCATGTTCTTTGCCCAATTCATCATGTGCTTTGAGCAGATTAGCATAGCTTTCCAAGATTGTCTTCATAGTCTTTGAAGGACCAACTTTGAATCTTTCTGGGTCGATCTCCTGGGGGGAACTTTCCATTGCTTCCTCTAGATTTTCTTCGTTCTGCTTTTACAATTGCTTGTTTTCTTCGAGGGCAGTGGCCATGTGTTTTCTGAGTAAGGTTAGGTTGCAATGGACTTTGACATACTCTGACTAATAAAGTTCAAGTAGAAAATAGGTTTCTCAAGAGGTTTTCAATTTTGGTGGGAGCAGCCACTGCAAATTTATGCTAGTGTTTGAGCCTAAAACATCAGAGTTGACAGACACTTGCAGGTGTTATTGGCTAAATTTTAGGCTGTGTATTCAGCTTTTAGTGTCATTTTATTGCATATATTGAGCACGTACACACCATGTACGCTTCTATGGATGCTGCTTACATACATCCATGTGGTCATTGATATAGTGGTTACGTTCTTTGCATAAAGCCTTTTACGTTTGAAAAAGAGGGTCGTGCTGAGGTTTTCTTAACTAAGAGACACCCAGATGTCGGGATCTCTTCCGTGATGCAGGTGGAAGACTTGCCCAGCCTCACCATAGGAGATGTATGGTAATTGTTCATAGGTGCTTGATAAGCCTAGTTGGCTTCTATTGTGTAACTGATTATATGCAGTGGAGTCAGTGCTTCACTATGCAGGCAGACATGTCAGTACTTGCAGTTTTATGATACCTTGACACTCGTCATATGCTCATTTTGCAGAGGGTACTTTGGCAAAATTTTTCGAATTTCTAGTTTAATCAACTATACAGTGGTCAATTTACTCCTTGATACACTTATTTGTTGGTGTTTGGACTCTTCTAGCTCCATTATCATTCTATTCAGTTCTCTACCATCATGGCATCAGAGGTCTCAGGCACATCCGGTGGATCAGGGTCTAGTGCTAGTGTTTTGAGAAGGAGCTATAACTTGCAGGGCAAAGACCATTTTGAGATCCGAAAATTTGATGGCACAAACTTTGCTCTATGGAAGAATCAGATTAAAGATGCACTGATTCAAAGGAGGCAATGGAAGCCAGTAAATGGGATTTCAAAGAAGCCTACTGACATGGATGAAGATGATTGGGATGGGTTAGATGAAATGGCCAGGTCTACCATTCACTTGCACCTGGCAGGTAATGTTTACTTTACAGTATTAGACTGTGAAAGTGCAAAGGAGCTTTGGAAGAAGTTATGCAATACATATGAAAAAGAGACAACATCAAATAAAGTGTATCTGATGAGAAAATTATATGACCTTCGTATGAAGGACACAGATAGTGTTGCTGCTCATTTGAATGAGTTTGATGCTATATTCTCCCAGTTACAAGCTCAAAAAATGGATTTGGATAATGAAATGAAAGCAGTATTACTGTTATGCACCCTGCCATCATCATGGGATACATTTTGCACAACTATTAGCAACAATGCACATGGTGGTAAGCTCGTCTATGATGACATATGTGGAGCACTCTTGAGTGAGGAGATTTGTAGAAAATCTATGGTTGGCACTCAGAGATGAGATGCGTATAATGTTCGTGATTCTTATCAAGGAAAGAATCAGCAACATGGCAGGAGCAAGATCAAGGAAAAGAATGGTTAATGGAATAAGAGTAGAAGTAAATCAAGGAAAAGGGATATCGAATGCCATTATTGTCATAAGAAAGGACACATGAAGAAAGATTGTTATGCATTAAAGAATGCTAAAGGTAAAGGACAGAATGTTGATGGGCATGTTAAACAATTACATGCACCATCTACTTCGACTGTGAAGATTGAAGAAATTAATGCTATTTCTGATGATGTTGATGTGTTGACACTTGATAGTATTGTGCCATCTGAGGCACTTATGGCTGATTCTCTTTCCCACACCTGGCTGCTAGATTTTGGTGCTTCTTTCCATGTGACAGCACATAGAGAATGGTTCTCTAATTATGCAGCAAAGTCTCTTGGTACCGTGAGACTTGGTGACTCTTACCAGTGTGATGTTGTGGGGATTGGAGATGTGGTTGTGCAGTTCATTGATGGTTCAAAATTTACTATGCATAATGTACACCATGTATCTCAGTTATCATGCAGTTTGATGTCAGTTGGTCAACTTGATGACCTTGGTTACAAGGTGGTCTTCTATGCTCACTCCTTTGGTATATCAAAGGGCAATATGGTTATTGCAAAAGGAAGCAAAGTTGACTCACTTTATCCTTTATTTGTATCACAGAAAGACCACTTGTTAGTTGTTACTGAATAGCCTATGGCTTGTATTTGGCATGGTCATTTGGGCCATATATCTCATGGTGGAATGGAAAATCTTTCTCGTTCTGGCTAATTACCTGTGTTATCTTTCTCTAATTTTTCATTTTGTGAGCATTGTCAATATGGAAAGCAAACCAGAAATGTGCATAGAACGCACATTGACTCTTCAATTCAGCCTTTAGATCTCGTTCATACAGATGTGTGTGGTCTTATGCCCACTAGGTCCTTAGGTGGTTCTCTTTACTTTGTCACTTTCATAGATGATGCTACTAGAAAAGTCTGGGTATATCCTATCAAATCGAAGGATGATGTATTCCCTACTTTCAAAAAATGGCTTGCTTCAGTTGAGAGTGAAAAAGGAACTAAGCTTAAGGCTTTATGTTCAGATAATGGGGTTGAGTATACCTCACATGAATTCAGCTTTTTCTGTCAGTCTAGAGGGATTCGTAGAGAGTTTACAGCTCCTTATACCCCAGTACAAAATGGTGTAGCTGAGAGGATGAATAGAACTACTCAAGATAGATTAGTCTCTATGTTGCATCATGCAAACCTCTCACAAGGTTTTTGGGTAGAAGCAGTATTGACGGCAATTCATGTGATTAACCTTTCACATAGTACTGCCAAAGGTCTGAAAGTGGCACAAGAGTTATGGACAGGGAAGCCACCATATTATGATCATCTTCGAGTTTTTGGGTCTGAAGCATATGTTCATATACCCAAGAACCTTAGACAAAAGTTGGACCATAAGTCAAAGAAATGCATTTTTCTTGGATATGGTCGAGAAGGACAATTTGGATAACGCTTATGGGATCCTGAAACACGATCAGTGATCAAAAGTAGTGATGTCATTTTTAATGAGTCTAAAATGCATAAACAGCCCATTAAGTAGCTTGAAGTGAGAAGAGTGGTGTTTGAGGATACTAGTCCTCCGGTTAGCATGCATAAAAATGTTGCACATAGGGATGTTCAAGAGAATGTCCATTTAGATCAGTCTGCACATGTTCCTGTTCAGCAACCATTGAGACATGCTCCACGTGTCTCACATCCACCTGATAGATATGTTCTAGGTTTAGATTTTGTTATGCTAACAGGTGTCGGTGAGCCTTCTTGCTACAAAGAGGCTATGCAGAGAGAGGATCATGCCAAGTGGGAGCGTGCCATAAGAGTGAGTTGGATTCTATTCACAAGAATGGTACTTGGGACTTAGTACCTTTGCCAAAGGGCAGGAAAGCTTTACCATGTAAATGGGTATATAAGCTGAAATTCACATCAGATAGTGCTTCTCCAAAATATAAAGCACGACTTGTTGCAAAGGGTTTTAAGCAACAACATGGTGTTGATTTTGAGGAAATCTTCTCATTAGTGGTCAAGATGACTACTTTGCACATGTTGCTTGGATTCGTTGCAATGGAGGACTTAGAGTTAGTCCAAATGGATGTGAAAACAGCTTTCTTGCATGGAGATCTTACAGATGAGATCTATATGGAACAACCAAAGGGTTATGTAGTTCCTGGCAAGGAAAGTCTAGTTTCTAAGCTCAAGAAGAGCTTGTATGGACTTAAACAGTCTCCTAGACAATGGTACCAAAAGTTTGATGCTTTTATGAAGTCCCAAGGCTATTCTCACAACAATGAGGATCATTGTCTCTACACAAAGAGATGCTCTGATGGCGGCTTGATGCTTGATACTTTACATCGATGATATGTTTATTGTTGGGAAGTCCTCTTATGATTTGTCAATTCTCAAAAAGAAGTTGAGTCAGACATTTGATATGAAGGATTTGGGGGATGCCAAACATATTCTTGGCACGCGCATTACTCCTGATAGGAGTAAAAGATGCATATACTTTTCTCAAAGTGAGTACATATCCAAAGTACTTCACTAGTTCAATATGTAGGGTGGAAAGGCATTGAGTACACCTTTACCCACATATGTGAAATTGAGCAAGGATGACTGCCCCAAATCAGATGAGAAAAAGGAATTCATGACCAAAATTCCCTATTAGTCTGCTACTGGTAGTCTCATGTACGCTATGGTAGCTACGAGACCAGAGATTGCATTTGCAGTGGGAGTTGTGAGCAGATATATGTCTAATCCTAGCAAGAAACATTGGGAAGCGGTCAAGATGATTTTGCGATATCTGAGTGGCACTAAGGACAAGTGTCTATGCTTAGGTAGAGGGAAAGCATCCATTATTGGTTACACAGATTCTGACTATACTGGTTGTGTAGACAATTGTAAGTCTACATCAAGGTACATTTTTCATTGTTGGAGGTGCTATCTCTTGGAGATCTCATCTTCAAGAATGTAGAGTTGTTTCCACCACAGAAGCAGAGTATGTTGCAACAAGTGAGGCATGTAAGGAAGCATTGTGGCTTTCTTGTCTTGCTTTTGATATGGGTTTACCTCAGCATGTACCTCGCTTGCTCAATGATAGTCAGAGTGCCATTGCTTTGGCTAAGAATCAGGTCTATCATGCAAAGACCAAGCACATTGAGGTGAGGGTATCACTTCATTAGAGATTGCTTAGCCACTGAGTGCATTATTCTTGAGAAGGTTCACACTCGAGATAATGTTGCAGATGCTTTAACTAAAGCTCTACCACAGGATAGCTTTCAACACTATTGTCACTTGATGGGGGTTACTTGATTCTTGATCTTAGACAGTCACTTGTATATTGTGTAACATGCTCATCATGTGGGAGGTATAGTTTGCATACTCACACTCAGGTATTCTTTATCATTCTTTATTTTATCTCCCATAGTTACTCTGGCCATATTGGCCTTTAGTGGGAGATTGTTACCGTTAGTGTCCATGTGAAAGGCCAAATGGCCACCGGACACTTCTTTGTATATGTTCCTTAATAAAACATATAGTGGCATGGTCATTCACAAACTCTAAGTTCGATCGCATTTGTAAGACCTAAGAAGTATGTCTTCGTGCTCCCTGTGTATTGTGTTTTCTCTGTGTTTTGCAGTCTCTGCGCGGAGTACCGTGTGCAGCCTCAAGAGCTCGGTTTTCTACTTCGAGGATATCATCATGGAGGTCACGAGAGGGAGAGCACACTGTGGTGCATCACCATCGAATTACTTCACTCTGCACTTTCACAGTCTAATACTATAAAGTAAACATTATCTACCAAGTGCAAGCGAATGGTAGACCTGCCCATTTCATCTAACTCATCCCAATCATCTTCATCCATGTCAGCAGGCTTCTTTAAAATTCCATTTACTGGCTTCCATTGCCTCCTTTGAATCAGTACATCTTTAATCTGATTCTTTCATAGAGCAAAGTTTGTGCCATCAAATTTTCGGATCTCAAAATGGTCTTTGCCCTACAACTTATAGCTCCTCCTCGAAACACTAGCACTAGACCCTGATCCATGTTCAAGGTAATGTTAACGTTAGTCTTTCCCCTTATTCAGACACCCCAAGAGTGTAACTTAATGGCAAGAGATTGCCACGGTTAAGTGAGCTCCGGGGGGAACAGTACTAGGATGGGTGACCTCCCGGGAAGTACTGGGAACCTCTATCTTCCTTGATCGTTGAGGTCCTCCCTCGTGCATAGCCAATGGTGAATTGTGTGAGTCGGATGACAAGGTATTCCAAGATCTATGCCTTGGTCATCGCCTCAGTCATAAGCCTTGCAAAAAGCCCGGGGGGGTGCTCGCTTCACTCACACAAAAGGAACAAAGCTTTTGCCTCGAAATGCTCTGATACCAGTGAAGTACTTGGATGGCGATGCATCACAGTGTGCTCTCCTTGTCAAGAGCTTCACGACGATATCCTCTGAGTAGGAAACTGAGTCCTAGGGCTGCACACGGTACTCTGCACAGAGACTGTAGAATATGCAAAAAAACACAGTACACAGAGAGCACGAAGATAGATTTCTCATGTCTTACAAATGTGGTTGAACTTATAGTCTGTGGCTGACCAAGCCATTATATGTTTTATTAAAGAACATATACAAAGAAGTGTCCAGTGGCCATTTGGCCTTTCACATGGACACTAACGGTAACAAAAAATCACACCTCTTCACATAGGTATGTGCATCCATGTGAAGGGTTGGCCGCCAAAGACCTGCAAATAGTATTGTCTTGATCACCTGATCTGGTCCAAAATGTCCTCCTGCTACCCCTTGGTGAGCAGTTTCCAAGATCTTGAGATATTCACTCTCATGGACACATAGCCTTAGGTACCCGTCTCTTCCACGCTTGTATAAGTTATTTCCAATGAGGGATTAGTCTAATGCCTCCTGTTCTAAGCCCCTTCGTCTAGCCAAAGTCATCTCTTGAGGGAATGTTTTCATCCTCAGAAAGGCTACTAGCGGTTCACTCGAGTCTGGTATTGAAGACACTTGATATAGAGTAGCATGTTCCACAGGTGGATTAGTACTGTAGATTGGGCATTCCTTACAGATCCTATGGACATCTGCTTCCATGGTTGGCCAATATACCCCTAACCTTTGTAGGGTATGTAGGGTTGTATGTTTGGAGGGCACCTACATGTGCTATTTGCAACCATTTTGCCTGCTCATCTTCTTCCACACAATAAGCTAGTATGCCTGCTAGTGGGTGATATTTTTGAGATCTGATCAGTTCCATATCTTTAGTTCTCACTACTGGATATTTAGGTCCAAAGGTCATAAATAGGCACAATAGTTTTGGCCCATTCAGGCACTACTTCTAGATTGAACAAGTAGGCATCAGGAAGTTTGTCTCGTACACCTTGACGGGACTCTCTTGAAGTCAATCGAGAAATGTGATCCACCCTAAGGTGAGTTCTTCCTTTCCTAGCCACAACTTCAAAGTCGTATTCCATTAGTAAGAGGAACCATCTTACTAATCGGCCTCTATTGCATGGTTTATTCACTAGATATAGTAATGCTTGATGGTCTGTAAAAAAATTAAACTTATTTGCAAGTAAATAGCGCACAGTCTTCTCTTCAGCTCGTTAAAGGAATTCTCACATTCTTCAGTCCACTCAAAGTTAGTCAAAAGGGAGTACATAGGTTTTGCAATGATTGCATACATGTGAATGAAGCGTCAATAATATCCACAATTCCCCATGAAGGCTTGTACTTCCTTGACATTCTTTGGCCTAGGTAGCTCTACAATAACTTTGACTTTATCCTCATCCGTGGATATGTCTTTCTTTGACACTATGTGTCCTAGAATCTTGCCTTGCATGACCATGAAAACACACGTTTATGGGTTCAAACAGACTTGATATTCTCTACATTTGTCAAAGATATCTCTCAGCTCAGGGATATGGGTTTGCCTAATGTTGGAATGAGCACAGAGATCATCAACATAGACTTCCAAGTTCTTCCTCAAGAACTCTTTAAATATAGGACACATCAACCTTGGAAAGGTGGCTGGCACATTGGTTAGACCAAATGGCATAACTCAAAAAGCAAATATGCCCCACTCTGTGGCAAAAGCCATCTTATGCTGATTTTCTGGTGCAATGGCTACTTAATTATAACCAGAGAACCCATCTAGGAAGTTGTACACTTCCTTGCTTGTTACCCTTTTTAATAGATGCTCAGTGATTGGAAGTGGATAACTATCTCTAATAGTAGCTGCGTTAACTTTCTTCAAGTTAATGCATACATGTAACTTGCCATTCTTCTTGGGCACCATTACAATGGGGGACACCCATTCAGTGTGCTCGATTTCATGGATAAATCCAGCTTCAACCAAGAGATCTATCTCTTCTTAGAGGGTTTGGCATCTAAGGTACTGGGAATATGTATGTGAGCATATGTCAGGGTCTACTCCTTTTAAGTCCTCATAGCTCCAAGCAAATACATCTCTATATTCTCTAAGCAAGGCTACCAACTCTTGTTCCTCTTCCTTTGTCAAGTCATGTCCTATGTAAGTACATCGTTCTTCACCTTCTTCTATGGTCACTATGATTTTCTTTGTGGTTTCTTTGTTATCATAGGCCTCTCCCGCTTGTGCATCACGTTTAGGCATTCTTATCATGACTCTCCTATCTTCTATCTCATACTTCTTAAAGTTTTCAGGAACCTCAAACAAACATTCTTCCTCATTTGACGTGGCTTCTCTCTTCTTCCTTTTCTTGCCTTCACTCTTGGCAATCACTTGTGTGGTTACCCTCACCTCCTTCATAATTTCTTCATGTCTCTAAGGGTGAGCTTCTACTTTGTAGAAATATTCCTCATCTGATGCAAAAGGAGGATCCATAATAATTGACTCTAGATCAGAGTCACTTGCATCCTCGAATGCATCAGTGCTAGGTTCACATACTTATGGGATTCCATTGAATAGGTGGCACATCTCTATAAGTGTAGTCTTTGAGATTGACTTTGGTTGTACAGCCTAAGTGTTGCAAGTACAAAGAATCGATTCCCCAATCCTGTACTACTTGTAACTGCCTCATAAATGATCTTCCCAAAATCATCTCATAGGCCTAATTTTTGCTAAAGTCGCTTATAGCAAACGTATGCTCAAACTCTACATCACAAGTAGTGAGAGTTATCCCTTCTATTAGCCCTAAGGGTCTTTCGATGTGACCATCCACCATTTTTAATTTCATTCTTGTAGGCCTGAGTGTTGGTTTGCCCCAACTCTGCCATAAGGAAGTGGTAGCAATTGCAACTCCCACACCTGAGTCCAAAATTGCCTTGGTTGTGTACCATTGATGAGTGATTGGAAGATAGTTGTTTCCTTCGCTCATGTCCCTTATCTTATCCAAAGGCATTTCTGGCACTATTCTATGGGATCCTACCTAGGAATGGGGTTTCGCCACCTTTGGAACTTGGTTGGCTATGTGTTTCCACAATTCTAGTTTAACTTTTAGTAGCTCTTCTAAAGTGACTGCACTTTAGTGTTCTTCACTACCTCCATATTCCTAAGTATGACGGAGTCTTTGTTTATTATCATGACTATGGGTGCTCTCATACAAGTAGACCTTGCTTCCCAAGGGCCTGTGAAATGGGGTAGTTCCTGTAATGAATTAGACTCGGAGTCTAATCTCTCACGAGATTGAATATCCTCCTGTTCTCCATAAATGGAAGGAATGTCATGTGGGAATTGATCGTGCACATCATCCACAAGTTCAATGGGAGGAGGATTTTCACTTTCTTTAGCCCATTTCTCTTCTTAAATCTCTCTTAGGAATTTTGGGGAATATCGATTCAAAGAAGAAGATGTGTCTAGCTCTATGGAATTAGGCACATAAGCATCTGTTGGCATACAAGTCAGATGAAGAGCATACCAGCACAACAGAGCGGTCATGCACAATACGGCAACAAGGCCTAATCATTTTTTCCATGGACCATTCACAACTCAAGTGATTTTAATCACTACACAAACATTGTAAATTTTGTTTTTGGTAGAATAGACTCCATTTTGTTCAAGCCGAGGAGTCCTCGAGCTTGAGGAGTATTAGAATTAGCTACATACCAATTTTCATAATTTTTGGACTCCGTTTGAGCCCTCAAATAGGCTCTAGAACCTAATTTTTAACTAGGCCGGACACTAGGTCTGGACAAGGCCAAAGCTAGTGAGAAAACTATAAAAAGAGCTAGAAAGCTCATTTTTGGGGGAGATTGTTTGTGAATTGAGCTTATGTAAGAGACTTTTTTGACTAATGCAAAGAACTCCATATCTCCTCTCCTTGTTCTTGCCTTGTGTGCACGTGTGTGTGTATGTGTGTGCATGTTTGTGTGCTTCTCACTCACGCACTTGTGCCTTCACTTGCTCATAGTCTTCACTAGTCCTCACGTCTCCACGGATTGACAATTATGAGGTGGATCTCCTCATGTTGGTACTCACCATTGTGCTGGAGTGACACCGAATTTGGCGCCGTTGTCGGGGAGAGAGCTTTAAGGACGAGCGTGTGATGGTAAGACGTCGAGTTGAGACATTGGAGTTATAGGTAATATCCTTTCTTTTCCTTATTTTTCTTCATTTTTTCTTATTTTTGCATCACCATCATCACCATCATCATTCCCACCATCTCCCACCTCCATCTCCATCTCCACAAAAATTTCAGTTTTTTGGTCATATCCCACTCCCCACCTCATTTCCCTCATTTCATTTGTGAGAGAGAGTGAGAGAGAGCTTGCATGCGATCTGTTTTTGTGTGTTTTTTTTGAGCCTTTGTTGCGGGAACTAGTTGTACCACCATCTCCAGCAGCTTGCATAGGTACGACAGACTCTGCACAGGTCTCGAGATGACTACCTCTATCTATCGCGACAGACAGGAAAACTTGATATTTTTTGAATGCGTGTTTGGCACGGTAACCTACACCATTAGAGCACTCCAAATCACTAGAAGTTTCTAAAAAATTTGCATTTTTTCAGTTTAGCGCGACAGACACCTGTCTATCACGACAGACCAAATTCCACGACAGACTCAGTCTATCGCAACAGACACCGTCTATCGTGACAGACCAAATTCCACGACAGACTCAGTCTATCGCGACAGACCAAATTCCACGACAGACTCAGTCTATCGCGACAGACACCGTCTATCGCGACAGACCAAAATCACGACAGACGATAGACCTCGTCTATCATGATAGACCCCGTCTATCGTGACAGACACCCGTCTATCGCGACAAACAGAGACCCACGATAGACCCCGTCTATCGCGACAGACACCGTCTATCGCGACAGACCAAAACCATGACAGACAATAGACCCCGTCTATCGCGACAGACACCCGTCTATCGTGACAGACAGAGACCCACGATAGACCCAATCTATCGCGACAGACACCGTCTATCGCGACAGAACAAATTCCACGACAGACTCAGTCTATCACGACAGACACCATCTATCGCGACACACCAAATTCCACGACAGACTCAGTCTATCGTGACAGACATCGTCTATCGCGACAGACCAAATTCCACGATAGACTCAGTCTATCGCGACAGACTCCTGTCTATCGCGATAGACTGCCCCACGCGACAGTTAGTGTCTATCGCGATAGACAGACATTCTCGGCAAAAAATAAAGGGGTAACTTTTTGGAAATTTAGGCTAAATTTTGGGCATATTTACATACCGACTCACTTATACACTTAATAGGCCTTGGAAAAAATGCCCTAGAACCCTGAAAGGGCCTGTTTGTCTGTTTTAAGCCCCTAAACCCTGAATAGTCATAACTTTTCCATTTGAAATCCGTTTTTTGAGCTCTAGGGCTTGTCAAAAAGCTCGTGGCATATACTACACGCCCTCAACTGTTTTTATAAGAATAATGCATTGATTTTTAGATAGGGTATTTTGAAGTTGACCTACTGAGGGGTAGGTACACTAAGAGAGCTCTAGAGGAAAAAATTTTTGACAATAGCAAAGGGGGAAAAAAGGGTCATTAAAAGTGTCTGTGATAAATTGTCTGTCAATTGAAGGATCAAGTTGGAGCTAAACTTGGGAATTTTTTACAGGATTATCGAGTGCTCTTGGAGAAATCAAAGCGAGTGCCATTGTGTGCAGGCTTGGGAACTTACTTCTTGGGTAGAGAAGCATAGCAAGGAGGAGCGTCTTGAGGTTGGAACATCTCTTAACCCCTCAGTCCATTCTTAGCATAGGCTAAGTGCGAGTAGTTGTCTTGTTTGAATAGAGGTACGATAGGAATACTCAAGTTCTAAGAGTCTTTAACTTCTCAAGTCCAAGAACAGTCTAAATTGCAGTCAAGGGATAACTTAAAGGAAAAGAACTTAAACTAAGCGGACGCAGAACATCAAGTACGACACACTAAATTGCTCCTTACGACGCTTAATTAAAAACAAGAAAACACATCCAAAGGAACTTAAAAGGAACAAGTGACTGGTACCAAAGAAATCAGCAATGTACAAAGGGCATATGAACCTTAGATCAGGACGACATCTAGGGAGAGATAGACAAAGTCTTAGGTCTTCAGAGGCTAGTGTCAATCACATTGCTAGGTCTTGGGCCCAGCAACCAAATCTATCTCTTGAACACTTGTTTGCATCATTCTATGTTGGTGCACACCAATCACAAATTGCTTATGAAGGTTAATGAAGTCAAGTAAGAGCATCGATAAAAACAAAGAGAAGTTGTTGTGTTGATATATTTAGGTAGTGATGTGTGTGAACACACTAGGACCACCGGGGCACGTTTTTCCCTCTTTAGGAGGTTTTTTTCCCTTGGCTTGTATATACGCCGATTGCCCTAATAGGCTACTTATCTTTGTACATTCTCTAGTAATACATTCAGTATTGTGTGTCGTGCTCCAAGCTTCTTCTTCTTCCTTGTGTTGTTCGCGTGCTTCCACAGACGTCTAACTCCAGCAATTGGTATCAGAGAAGGTCGTTGCTTCATCTAAGCCGCCGTCGACACTCCTCCATTTGTAGCCTCCGAATGCACTATCGATATGCTTGTGCAGGCTATTTCGTCTTTTTGTGTCAAAGGTATATAGTAGTTTCTGTTCGCTAGTATAAGCGTCTCAAAGTCTGCCACAGGTCTAGCAGAATTTGTCTGGGCAGTTCTGTTCAACTTTTTGAGGTACAGTCAATTTTCAGCATCAAGGTATTTTAGTCACCAGCCATGGCTGAAAGCAGTGATGTATTCCGTATGTTGGTTGTTGAGGATAAGTTGGATGGTACCAACTACCCATTATGGGCTTATATGATGAGACATGTATTGGTTGCAAAAGGATTGTGGAACATTATGCAGGGTGTTGAAAGGTGTCATGTTACACCTGTAACAACAGGTACTGTAAATACAGGTGCTGGAGCTTATGGAGATGGTGTCAAAGATGATATTGTGCAGATTCCTGTTCGTGCTGCTGTTTCTGTTGCACCTACTATAGAGCAGATTCGTTGGGATGGCAGAGATGCCCAGGCATATACATTGATAGCTTTGTCTGTCAAACATGCCATTATTCCTCATATTCGCTCTTGCAGAACAACTAAGGATGCTTGGGATACACTTACCACATTGTACCAAGCTAGGAATGAGGCTCGTGTTGCTTACCTCCGAAAACAGTTGGACAGTGAGCACATGAATGAAGGTGATTCTATGGACAGTTTCCTAACAAAGATCAAAGACTTGAAGGAACAGTTGATTTCTGCTGATGAGGTTATACCAGATAGCTCACTTGTGCAGAACGTTCTGAATGGTCTTCTTGATTCATATCAGAGTTTTGCTTCTACTCTTCGGTTGATGATGAAAGGCAATCCAAATGCCTTGTCATTTGAGGAGATAGTCTCTGTTCTGTTGTAGGAAGATCAGTCCAGGCTGAACAGGTCCATTATGCATGTTGCAGATCAAGCTTTCCTAGCTAGTCAGAAGGGCAAAGGAAAATGGAGTTCTTGCTGCACATTCAAAGAACCAAGACAAAGATGAGAAAAAAATCAGAAAAGCAAAAATCGTTTTGTAACTACTATAAAGGGAATGATTATATCATAAAGAACTGTCCAAAACTGGCTGCAAAAGAGGCAAAGAATAAAGAGGCTGGAATGGTTGTTGCAGAAGCCTCTATACCAAAAACAGAGTCTGCTAATCTTGTGCAGGAAGAAAAATGGGCTTTCACTACTGTTTGCAGTTTTGACCCATCTTCTCATGAGCAGTGCATGTCTGCAGTAGACTCAGATGTTTGGTACTTTGACAGTGGGGCGACCAAACATATTACCTCGCAGTGCAGTTTCTTCTCTTCACTCGAGCCTGCCCCTATAGGGAATACTGTTACATGCGCCAACAACTCCTCTTATCCTGTTATGGGAGTTGGTAAGATCATTTTGACTACTGTTGATGGTAGTTCTTTCACTTCGTCAGATGCTTTATTTGTGCCAAGGATCAAGAAGAATCTGTTATCAGTTTCTGCATTAGCCAAGATTGGCTTGGTTGTGAAATTTGTTGATGACAGATGTACAGTTCATGATTTGTCAAATGGCGATGTTATTATTGCTTCTGGCATTTTATGTTGTGGGCTATATAAGCTCATAGACTATGAAAGATTTGAAAATGATTTGGCATGCACTGTAAATGATTCTCAGGCTATGTCAGATGCAAAGCTTTGTCATGCACGCTTTGGTCATCTAAATTTTGCTAGTTTGCTACGCCTGCAGAAATCTGAAATGGTGTCCTCTTTGCCCAAACTTGAGGCACCTAGAAAACATGTTTGTGAAGGCTGTATTTTGGGCAAAATGTAGCGTTCCTCCTTTCCAAAAGATGGTTCAGTTCGGGCTACACAGAAATTGTAGCTTGTACATAGTGATGTTTGTGGTCCTATGCAGACACCCTCTTTTGGAAATTACCTTTACTTCGTGACTTTCATTGATGATTTTTCCAGGCATGCATGGGTATATCCACTCAAAGCAAAGTCTGAAGTGTTCATGTGCTTTAAACAGTTTTTGGTTTTGGCTGAAAATCTGTTAGCATGTAAAATGGGCAACCTCCATCCTGATCGAGGGGGGGAATATATGTCTTCTGATTTTAATGCATTTCTAGCTGAACGTGGGATAAAACACTAGTGTACAGTGTCGTATACACCTCAACAGAATGCGGTTGCTGAACGAAAGAACATGTCACTCATGGAGATGGCAAGGTGCATGGTCAAGAGTCAGGCTTTACCACATAGTTTCTGGCTTGAGGCTATCATGTGTGTAGCATATGTACTGAATAGGTGTCCCACTAAAGCGCTGCAGTCTATCACTCCATATGAGGCTTGGCATGATCGCAAGCCATCTATTGCTCATCTGTGTGTTTTTGGTTGTTTGGCATATGCACTAGTGCTTGAACAACATCGCAGAAAATTGGATGATAAGGCAGTAAAATGTATTTTTGTTGGGTACAGTTCTGAAAGTAATACTTGCATGAAGAAGTGTATGTTTTTCAACCCCGTGGCTTTGTGTAGAAAGGGCATGGAAGCCAGGTGTGCAGGTTTAAGAAGGCATTAGATGGTTTAAAGCAAGCACCACGTGCTTGGTATGAGAAGATACATGCCTATCTGGTTGCACATGGTTTTGAGAACAGTCCAATTGAAAGCACCTTATATGTTAAGCGTGCTAATGATGTGCTTCTGATCATTGTTGTCTATGTTGATGACATGCTGCTCACTGGTCCTATTGAGAAGCATATTGCTAATTTCAAGGCTGATTTGCATGCCTCATTTGAGATGTCTGATTGGGGCATTTGCATCAATATTTGGGCATTCATTTTATGCAAGTTGATGGTGGAATAGCTTTGTGTCAAACGAAATATATTGACACATTATTGCAGCGTTTTGGCCTTGAGGACTGTAAGCCTATTGCCACTCCTATGGAGACAGGTTTACGATTGAGTCTTCATGATGCTGGAGATGCATTTGATGTTGTTCTCTATCAGCAGGCTGTTGGATGCTTGATTTACTTATGCATTACTCGGCCAGATATTCAGTTTGTTGTCTCACATATGAGCAGTTTTATGCATTGCCTAGGAGTCATGCATTGGAAGGCGGTTAAGTGCATCTTTCGCTACTTGAGTGGTACTCAGCTACTTGGGTTGTTTTATCCCAAGGGGGGATCACTACCGCCAGATTTGTATGCTTTTTCTGACTCAAATTGGGCTGGTTGCTATGACACTCGTGTGTCCACCAGTGGTTTTTTGCTTCATGCTTGGTAGTTCATGTATATCTTGGTTGAGCAAGAAGCAGTCTACTGTGGCCACTTCCAGTTGTGACGCTGAGTATAGGGCAGCTTTCACAACGACTATTGAGTTTGTGTTGCGAGGAACCCTGTGTTCCATGCTTGCACTAAGAACATTGAGGTGCATTATCACTATGTCAGGGAGAGGTTCTCTGTTGGGGAGATCAGCTTGGCATATGTGCCCACGCAAGAGAACATTGCAGACCTTCACGAAGGCTCTGTCTAGGGAGAAGTTTGAAGCTTTCCACAAAGCTTTGGGCTTATTTCCTTTTGTGGAGTGATTTCCACATAGCTTGGCACTTCCTTATACATGAGTGCCAGCTCCTTGTTCACCGCATCACTCCCAAGGGGGATTTGTTGATATATTTAGGCAGTGATGTGTGTGAACACACTAGGATCACCGGGGCACTTTTTTCCCTCTTTAGGAGGTTTTTTCCCCCAGCTTGTATATATGCTTATTGCCCTAATAGGCTACTTATCTTTGTACATTCTCTAGTAATACATTCAGTATTGTGTGTTGTGCTCCAAGCTTGTTCTTCTTCCTTGTGTTGTTCGCGTGCTTCCACAGACGTCTAACTCCAACATGTTGCAGATAAAGACCAAGAAGGATGAAGAGAGCCATGAATAAAAAGCTTGAGATATGATTGTGCATATATTCACTTTAGGGGATCCTAATTAGTGTAGCATAGTTAGGAAAAGTTAGGAAATTAATAAATCCGATGAATAACAATGTATTAGTCATAATCTGCTTACGAATTCATGGCTATATAAGTCAATTAAGACATTGGAAAGAAGAGAGTTCATTGCCATAGTGAAGATAGATATGTCGAGAGAAATTTGATAGATTTGGAGCTCAATCTAATTCACATTTCTCTCAGGATGATCACATGCATCAGAAATCCTTGTACAGAGATCTAATTCAATAGTAAACCAAGTTATGGTTAAATTTTTGTGTCTTTTCATAGTGTGTGTATGTTTCATAGGAACATTCATATGTCAACTCTCTAAAGTGAAGACTCATAAATGGTGCATCTTATCAATTAATGATTTTCTTAGATCTCAATTTTGCGTGTAAAGTTTTTTTTCTTTAAGCATTAGAAATTTAAGTTGAGAGATAGGGAAGCTATGCCTAAAAGCATTTTGTAAAAGGGGTTGTATTGTGAGAGAAATGTGTGTTATAGTCACCGATGTCAAAGTCTCCATTTCTAAACATCAGTTTTCAAGTAGACTCTGATCTTAGTGATCATACATAGAATTGATAAGTGTAATCAAGTATTTATTGAATCTTAAGGATGTGCAAGGATCATGCAAAGGTTCTTGTATACCTTGAAGCATTGAAACTCATGACATTTGCAAGTAATGAAGTCAAATCTTGAAGCCAACTTCCAGAAGGAAGTTGGAGTTCATAATTGAAGAATGAGATAGAGATCAATCCGAGAATTGGAAATATTTGAAGAGCTTGTGTAAAGTCTTATTTATACTTGATATAGAGGTTTTGTAAGATCAAGCTAGGCTTGACATTGGAGGATTAAAAGTCTCCATTAGTGGTATCAGAGCTAGAGAAGCGGATCAAATCAAGGGATTGAAGAAAAAGTTTCGACCTCTTTAGATTTTCAAATTGAAGTTGAAGAAAGCCTTCGAAGGCTAAAGTTTTGCAAAAGAACTTTAGAAGGACACAAAGGCAAATATTTGATGGCCTATATCACAAGAGAGGAAGAGAAACTAGAATTTAAAGATCCTAGTCTTTCAACTAGGGAAGAACTTGCAGAGTTGAAGAATTGGATGAAGAAAGATGCTCAGGCTAGGAGCATTATCTACATGGCTATTAATAACTATCTCCTGCCACACATCAGAGGGCTAGAGAGTCAACTAATATATGGAATGCTTTGGAGGAACATTTCTTGAACACAACCAAGGCAAAGAAGGCTCCATTATGGGCTGAATTTACAACCTTCAAAAAGTAAGCTTCACAATCAATTTCTAATTATGTAACAAAGATGAAAATTATTGTAGATCGCTTAGGAGGAGTTGATGAAAACATCGAAGAATACAAATTGGGAAGGCAGATCGTTATAGGGTTAAAAGGAGATGAAAGGTGGAAACCTTTCATATTGTAAACTAAATTATCATTAGATCATTTTCCCTAGATCTAAATCAATTGCTAGGACACATGCTAACATTTAAGCAAGATATTAAAAGTGAGAATCAGAAAATTGAAGGTCAAGCTATGTATTCAAAGAACAAGAAGAAGAATACTAAAGGCAAAAAACAATCAAATGAAGAAGAAGGTACCTCGAATCAAGATAATTTAACTAAAGGTAAATGAAATAGCATAGGTAGAGGAAGAGGTGGGAAAAACAAAGATAATGATAAAGCTTGTTGGATTTGTAATAAAACAAATCACTTGGCCAATGAATGTTGGCACAATACTCAGAACAATGTTAATTACAATCAGAACTTTAATCAAAGAGGTAGAGGAGTCAGAATCCAAAGAGATTATTTTGGAGGAAGAGGTGGTCAGAATACGTATGGTAGAGGAGGTGGAAGTGAAGCAACAAGTGAAGACCAAAGAGTATTCTACAATGACTCAAGGTGTAGCAATTACCTTAGTGGCAACATTGCCTTGATGATTGACATGGAAGAAAAAGTGCATAGACACATAGTTCAAACTAGAGATAACACCAAACACAAAGTTGAGAGCATTGGATCAATGAAGAAAAAAATGGAAGTACACTCGTGATTAAGGTACTTTATGTTCCTACAATCCCAAAGAAGTTAATCAATATAGGGCAGGTTGTTGAGAAAGGATATGGAGTCAGACTCACTAATGATGGAGTTTATGTTGAAGACTTGAATCAAGGATATAAGAGTATTGTTGCATGTCATAAAGAAGGAAGACTCCTTACTCTCAAGGTTCAAGCTAATGTAGGACATGCCTTGTTCACATATGGAAGTCAAACGATGTTTGAGTTGGACATATTGCATAAAAGGTTAGGTCATTTTAACAAAAGAGGAATAAAGGACATGGCAAACAACGGATCTGTGCTAGGATTACCCAATATTCAAGGTCAACACATGATATACAAGTGTGATGCTTGTCAATTAAATAAAGCTCACAAACAATCATATATCAAGCATGGACTCATGCATACAAATGTTCTTGAATTAATACACACATATGTGTGGGGTCCTTCAAAGGACTATAGCATCAATGGGTCCAGATACTATGTCAGCTTGTTTGAAGATGATGCAACAAGATGGATCACACTTTATGTGATCAAGGAAAAATATGGAGTCTTTAATACATTTAAACATTATCATGCTTATGAAAAAAGGATTACAAGTCAAACGCTCAAAAGATTGAGATCAGATGGAGGGGCAGAATATTTCTCCAAATAATTTGATGATTACTTGTGGAATGCAGGTATTAAAAGAGAAGTAACATGCAGTTACTCTCCTCAACAAAATGGAGTTGCAGAAAGGAGGAATAGAACTCTTGTGGGGTTTGCTAGATCCATGATGAAAGAAAATAATTGTCCTAACTATTTATGGGTAGATGTTAACATTGCAACCTATGTTGTGAATAGGTTACCTTGTAAAGATTTGGATGGCACGACCCCTTATGAAGCATAGCAGGGTAAGAAACCTACCCTTGATCATTGCAAAATATTTGGATGTTTGGCATATGCTTATGTTCCATATCAATTGACACATGAGGTAGAGCCTAAGGTAGAAAAGTATGTTTTCATAGGATATGATGACAAATAAATGGGTTACACATTGTGGATTCCATCCACAAAACAATTTCTTGTTTCCAAAGATGACATTCGATGAGCAAAGTACATGGTATACAGGCTCAAATAACATTCATATAGATTTTGAAGAAATCATGAAGACAAGGAAAGAAAAATCAAAGATGCAATTGTATGAAGATGAAATTGATGTTGATAGGAATAGAAATGAAATGCAGATTGGACATGAAGATAGACCAAGATTTGATCCAAAGCATAATGAGGCAGAGACTTCAAGAAGTACAGAGATAAGAAGGTCATCAAGAGAAAGAAAGCAACCTATAAGGTACAACTATGGCACTTCTTACATTACAACCAAAGATCATGCATACATATTGAAAACAGATGAAGATCCATCCATATGCAGAAGCTAAAGGTAAAGAGAATTGGTAAAAAGCAATGAAGGAAGAGCATGATGCTCTACTTGAGAATGATACATGGGACTTGGTACCTAGGCCAAGGTTTTAAAAGGTAATTGGATGTACATGGGTATATAAAAGTGTTTAAATACAAAGCTAGACTAGTGATCAGAGGATATTCTTAGACACAAGTTGTGGACTACGATGAAACTTATAGTCCAATGGCTAAAATGTCTACCATTGGAATGTTGATAGCTATTGAAGCTTGAAAAGGATGGGAGTTATCACAATTGGATGTGAAAAATGCATTTTCAAATGGATACATTGGAGATGAAGTGGAACAACCAAAGGGATTCAAAGATCTGAATGGACTAGATTGTGTGTGTAAGCTCAAAAGAGATTTGTATGGTTTGAAGCAGGCCCTAAGGGCTTGGAGCTACAAACTTATGAAGTTCTTAAATGAACTGGGATATCAAGCTTCAAATGCAGATAGTAGCTTGCTAGTGAAAGCAAGTGAAGATGGATACATATATATTTGTATCTATGTTGACAAAATTATACTTACAAGAATGGATACTCAAGGAATCAGAAAGCTCAAGAAGTAAACGGAGAAAGAGTTCAAGATAAGTGACTTGGGAAACTTATATTACTTCCTAGGCATGGATATCATTTATACTCAACATGGAGTGTATGTTACACAAGTAAGGTATTTGAAGAATCTTTTGTTGAAGTTCAACATGGAAAATTGCAAACCTAATAACCCCATTGGAGGCAAATCATAAGTTAAGTAGGTATGGAGGTCAGGAATTTAAAGACATGAAGATGTATCAAAGTTTGGTAGGTAGTTTGATATATGCTACCTTGACAAGACTATATCTTTCATATGCAGTTGGTGCTCTATCACAATTTATGCATTTCCCAAATGAATCTCATTGGATTGAAGCACAGAGTGCTAAGATACATTAAAGGAACTTCTAATGAAGGTTTGTACTATGGTTTCACTTCTGAAGCTAGACTTAGAGTGTTTAGTGATGCAGATTGGGTAGGTATACATATGATAGAAGATCTACTCAAGGCTACTTATACTATATTGGAGACAAGCTAATATCATGGTGTTCGAAGAAGCGACATCCAAAGAAGTTGAGTAAAAAGGCATGGTGGAGGAAGCTAAAGAATTCATAAGGATGACTTTGATTAATATTCTTGGAGTTGAGCATGGTGTTCCAATTATACATGGTGATAACATGAATTCACTTTACTTGGCGGGTAACCCTATTTTTCATGCCAATACTAAACACATTGAGATTCAATATCATTTTTTGAGGAAAAAGGTACTTGATAAAGGGATCGAAGTCATGTACACTCCAACAAAAGAACAGGTAGTAGATATGCTAACCAAGAGTCTAGATGGATCTATTTTACAGAGATTCAAAGAAATGGTAGGAATAAAAAATGAGAACATAATCACAATTAGTGATTGAGGGGGAGATGTTGGTGCAAAACAATCACAAATTTGTGCTTATGAAGGTTAAGGAAGTCAAGCAAGAGCATGGAGAAAGACAAAGAGAAGTTTCTTGCATACAAAGACCAAGAAGGATGAAGAGAGCCATTAATAAAAAGCTTGAGATACGATTGTGCATATATTCACTTTAGAGGATATTAATTATTGTACCATAGCTAGGAATAAGTTATGAAATTAATAAATCAAGTGAATAACAATGTATTAGTCATGATCTAGTTATGAATTCATGGTTATATAAGCCAATCAAGACATTAGAAAGAAGAGAGTTCATAGTGAAGATAGATGTGTCGAGAGAAATCAATACAAAGATCTAATTCAATAGTAAACCAAGCTATGATCAATTTTTTGTGTCCTAACTCTTTTTAGAGTGTGTGTGTGTGTATGTTTCATAGGAACATTCATATCTCAACTCTCTAAAGTGAAGACTCAGAAATGGTGCATCTAATCGATTAATGATTTGCTTAGATCTCAATTAGGTGTGTAAACTTTTTGGTCTTTAAGGATTCAATATATAAGTTGAGAGATAAGGAAGCTATGACTAAAAGCATTTTGTAAAACGGGTTGTATTCTGAGAGAAAATTGTCCTAGGAGTCACCTATGTCAAAGTCACCATTTTTTAACATCAATTTTCAGGCAAACTTTGACCTTCATGATCATACACAGATTTGAAAAGTGTAATCAAGTGTTTATTGAATCTTAAGGATGCGCAAGGATCATGCAAAGGTTCTTGTATACTTGAAGCATTAAAACTCGTGACATTTGCATTCTAGAAGAAAGATGGAGTTCAAAATTGAAGAAGAGATAGATATCAATATGAGAATTGGAAATATTTGAAGTGTTTGTGTAAAGTCTTTTATGTACTAAAAGGAATTAAGCACAAAGCTTTGTGGAAAGCTTCAAACTTCTCCCTAGGCAGAGCCTTCGTGAAAAGGTTTGCAATGTTCTCCTACATGGGCACATATTCCAAGGTGATCTCTCTAGCAGAGAACCTCTCCCTGGCATAATGATAATCCTCCTCAATGTGCTTAGTGCGAGCATGGAACACACAGTTCCATGCAACTGCCAATGTGCTCTAACTATGAGTGAAGATGGTGGTGGCAGAAGATTGACCAACACCCAAATCAGCCATAAGGCATCTGAGCCACACACACTCAATAGTCGCTGTGAAAGTTGCCCTATATTCAGCCTCACAATTGGAAGTGGCCACAGTAGGCTGCTTCTTGCTCAGCCAAGATATGCATGAGCTACCAAGCATGAAGCAAAAATCACTAGTGGACACACGAGTGTCATAGAAACCAGCCCAATCAAAGTCAAAAAAAGCATGTAAATCTGGCGGTAATGATCCCCCCTTGGGATAAAACAATCCAAGTAGATGGGTACCACTCAAGTAGCGAAAGATGCGCTTAACTACCTGCCAATGCTTGACTCCTAGGTAATGCATAAACATGCTTGTCTGTGAGACAACAAACTGAATATTTGGCCGGGTCATGCATAAGTAAATCAAGCATCCAACAACCTGCTGATAGAGAACAACATCAAATGCATCCCCAACATCATGAAGACTCAATCATAAACCTGTCTCCATAGGAGTGGCAATAGGTTTACAGTCTTCAAGGCCAAAATGTTGCAATAATGTTTCAATATATTCTGTTTGACACAAAGCCATTCCACCATCAACGTGCATAAATTGAATGCCCAAATAATGATGCAAATGCCCCAAATCAGACATCTCAAATGAGGCATGCAAATCAGCCTTAAAATCAGCAATATGCTTCTCATGAGGACCAGTGAGCAACATGTCATCAACATACACAACAATGACCAGAACTACATCATTAGCATGCTTAACATATAAGGTGCTTTCAATTCGATTGTTCTCAAAACCATGTGCAATCATATAGGCATGTATCTTTTCATACCAAGAACGTGGTGCTTGCCTTAAACCATATAATGCCTTCTTTAACATGCACACCTGGTTTTCATGCCATTTTTGCACAAAGCCATGGGGCTCAAAAACATACACTTCTTAATGCAAGTCACCATTCAGAAATGTTGTTTTAATGTCCAACTAATGTACATTCCAACCATGATCAGCCACAAGTGCGCAGATGCTACGAACAGTAGTCATTCGTCAAGTAGGAGCAAAGGTCTCATCAAAATCAATGCCTCTTTCTTGAGCATAACCCTTTGCAACAAGCCTAGCCTTATACTTATCAATTATTCCATCATGATTACACTTAAGCTTGTATACCTGCTTAGTTCCACTAGCCTTCTTGCTAGGAGGCAATTCACATGAAGACCAGGTACCATTTTTCATGATAGCATCATATTCAGATTGCATTACAGCCATCCAATGTTGAGAATTTTGTGCTTCATCAAATGAAAAAGGCTCAGTCTCATCACAGAGACTAGAGGCAGCCATATCATAGCAATTTGATGCAAAAGAGGCACTATGAGAGCCTGAATGAGTATGTTATGATAGAGGTGCATCTAATTTGCTATCACGCAAAGTCTGCACTAGCCATTTTGGCATAGTTTTTGCCTCCTCAATATCAGCTCTCTCATCAACAAGTGCACATGTAAATCTGCATCAGAAATAGAATGATTTGTATCATCACATGAAACTTGTAAAGGCTGAGAAGTTGCCTCATTAGGACAAGCACTAGACTCTCCACCTGTAAAAAGGGGCAACAAAGTATCATACATGACTTTGGAGCCAATAGATGTCTCTTTCGTACATGAAATTAAAGGTTGAATAGCATCTTCCACAAAAACAACATCACGGCTAACCAAAATGCATTTATTCTATGGATGATACAGATGATAGCCTTTGCTTTCATAACTCTACCCAACACAAATACATTTTACTGCTTTCTCATCTAATTTCTTGCGATGTTGTTCAGGCTAATGCATATGCCAGATAACCAAAAACATGCAGATGAGCAATAGATGGCTTGCGACCATGCCAAGCCTCATATGGAGTGATAAACTATAGTGCTTTAGTGGGACAGTTGTTAAGTACATATGTTGCACACATGACAGCCTCAAGCCAGAAACTATGTGGTAAAGCCTGACTCTTGACCATACACCTCATCATCTCCATGAGTGACCTGTTCTTTCATTCAACAACTCCATTTTGTTGAGGTGTATACATCACTGTACACTGATGTTTTATCCCATGTTCGGCCAAAAATGCATTAAAGTCAGAAGACATATATTCCCCCCTCGATCAGAACGAAGGGTGCCCATTTTACATACCGATAAATTTTCAACCAAAACCAAAAATTGTTTGAAGCAGATGAACACTTCAAACTTTGCTTTCAATGGATATACCCATGCATGCCTGGAAAAATCATCAATGAATGTCACAAAGTAAAGATAGTTTCCAAAAGAGGGTGTTTGCATAGGACCACAGACATCATTGAGAACAAGCTACAATTTTTGAGTAGCTCAAATTGAACCATCTTTTGGAAAGGAGGAACGTTGCATTTTTTCCAAAATACAGCCTTCAGAGACATGTTTTCTGGGTGCCTCAACTTTGGGCAAAGAGGACACCATTTCATATTTCTACAGGCATAGCAAACTAGCAAAATTCAGATGACCAAAGCATGCATGCCAAAGCTTTGCATCTGACATAGCCTAAGAATCATGTACTCACATGCTGAATCATTCATAGATTTTTCATAGTCTATGAGCTTATATAGCCCATGACATAAAATGCCAGAAGCAATAATCATGTCTCCATTTGACTGATCATGAACTGTACATCTATCATCAACAAATTTCACAACCAAGCCAATCTTGGCTAATGCAGAAATTGATAACAAATTTTTCTTGATTCCTAGCACAAATAAATCATCTGACAAAGTGAAAGAACTACAATTAACAGTAAGAGTGGTCTTACCATCTCCCATGACACAATAAGAGGAGTTGTTGGCACATGTGACAATATTTTCTATAAGAGCAGGCTCAAGTGAAGTGAAGAAACTACACTTCAAGGTAATATGTTTGATTGCCCCACTATCAAAATACCAAACATCTGAGTTTACTACAGACATACACTGCTCATGAGAAGATGGGTCAAAACTACAAACAATAGTAAATGCCCATTCTTCATTCTACACAAAATTGGCAGACTTTGTTTTCGGTGTAGAGGCCTCTATAACAACCATTCCAACCTCTTTTTTCTTTGCCTCTTTTGCAGCCAGTTTTGGACAGTTCTTTATGATATGATCATTTCCTTTACAGTACTTACAAAAGAATTTCTACTTTTTTTATTTCTTCTCATCTTTGTCTTCCTTCTTCAAATATGCAGCTTATAGATTTCTGCTTACTAGTAGATGAGCTCCATTTACCTTTGCCCTTCTGACTAGCCAAGAAAGCTTGATTTGCAACATGCATAATGGACTTGTTCTGCCTAGTCTAATCTTCCTGCAATAGAACAGAGGCTAACTCCTCAAATGTTAAGGTGTTTGGATTGCCTTTCATAATCAAATGAAGAGTAGGAGCAAAACTCTAATATGAATTAGGAAGACCATTCAGAACGGTCTGCACAAGTAAGCTATATGGTATAACTTCATGAGCAAAAATCAATTGTTCCTTCAAGTCTTTGATCTTTGTTAGAAAATTGTCCATAGAATCACCTTCGCTCATATGCTCACCCTCCAACTGTTTTCAGAGGTAAGCAACACGAGCCTAATTCCTAGCATGGTACAATGTGGTAAGTGTATCCCAAGCATCCTTAGCTATTTTGCAAGAGTGGATGTGAGGAATAATGGCGCATTTGACAGACAAGGCTATCAATGCATGTGCCTGAGCATCTCTACCATCCCAACGAATTTGCTCTACAGTAGATGTAGCAAAAATCGTAGCATGAACAGGAATATTTGCAGGTGTAATAGGACATTTCTCAACACCTTGCACAATGTTCAACAGTCCTTTTGCAACCAATACATGTCACATCATATAAGCCCACAATGGGTAATTGGTACCGTCCAACTTATCCTCAATAGCACTACTTTCAGCCATGGCCATTGACTAAAATACCATGATGTAGAAAAATTATTGTATATGAAAAGTTGAATAGAACTACCCTGACAAATTCTGTTAGAATTCTAGCAGACTTTGAGATGTTTATACAGGAAAACCAAAACCTGTATATATCTTTGGCACGAAAAGACAAAATAACCTACGTAAGCACTATGATAGGGCATTCAGAGGCTAAAACGAGCTCAGGTTGCAATTTTGGCATGACAGAATGAAGCCATTTTGATCTCTTAATCAACCTGAGTATGCTCACCAAATTTCATGCAAATCTAAGACTATGACCCGAGGGGTGTCAACAACACCATAGATGAAGCAACAACCTGCTCTGATACCAATTGTTGTAGTTAGACGTCTGCAGAAGCACGCGAACAATACAAGGAAGAAGAAGAAGCTTGGAGCAAAACACACAATACTGAATGTATTACCACTAGACTGTACAAAGATAAGTAACCCATTAGGGATATAGGCATATATACAAGGCGAGGGAAAAAAACGTCCTAAAGAGGGAAAAAAGTGCCCCATTGGTCCTAGTGTGTTCACACACATCACTACCTAAATATATCAACACTTAAGAGAGAGGATTAGGAAGTAATCCTCATCCATGGCTTTTGGGGCTAGTGATTAGCCCAACATACTCCTAGCTAGGAGATTGTGAGTTCAATTCCTCACATTGGTATCACCGCCTAGGAAGTAGGCTTGGGCAAGGTGGATTGATCCAATGGCCTCTAAAAAAGGCACTTGGGCACTCTAACATGTGAAAGGGTACTAATGAAGAAGGTGGCACTTTGATAATTGTGTCCAACAAAGGTTGAAGCATATCTCTCAATCCATATATAGATTGAGGCATGTAACATACCATTGGAAAGCCCTCAAAATGTACTTTACAAATCTAGTAGGCACTTGGGAAGCACTTGACCATCAGAGAGTCTGAAATTGGCCAAAAGAAGGAAGACACATGGGCATTTGGGCATCAGAGAGAGGTGGGCTAGATAGGTTCGAAATAGGTCCAGGTGGTGAAATTTGAGGTTAATGGAGGTGTTCAAATTTGGGAAAGGGCCCAAGTTAGATAGAAGGGCCCGCAAGTGAGCATTGAGGACAATGCCCAATCTAAGGGGGAAGGAATGTCACATAACCTTAGCAAGAGATGGTTGAACCATACCTTGAGAGAGATGATTAGGAAGTAATCCTCATCCATGGCTTTTGGGGCTAGTGGTTAGCCCATCATACTCCTAGCTTGGACTTTGTGAGTTCAATTCCCAACATTGATAATTTGAAATTGGCCAAAAGAAGGAAGGTTCATGGGCATTTGGGCACCAGAGAGACGTGGGTTGGATAGGTCCAAAATAGGTCTAAGTGCTAAAATTTGAAGTTAGTGAGGTGATCAAATGTGGGAAAGGGCCCAAGTTAGATAGAAGGGTCCAGAAGTGAGCATTGAGGGCAATGCTCAGTCTAATGGGAAAGGAATGTCACATAACCTTAGCAAAACATGGTTGAATCATACCTTAAGAGAGAGGATTAGGAAGTAATCCTCATCCATGGCTTTTGGGGCTAATGGTTAGCTATGAGGTTGTGAGTTCAATTCCTCACAATAATGGTAATTAAGTTTGTGGGTGGTGAGGTTTATGTTCACACATCCTCAAAGGGGTTTCATAAAATAGAAATCTAAAAGCATTTGTGGACGTGTGGTAGATAAATTCTTGAAAATCCCTAGGATAACTACTCAAAGATTTTGATATAAAAGAATTTAAAGAGAAGAATAAACTCTTGTTAGCACAAGTTGGAGTAAGAACCAACAAAGATCTTGAATATGAGAAATTCAAGACACTTGGAACTACTTTCATTAAAGATAATAGGAAGTATGTTGATAGTGTCAAGTGGGATGGTTTCAAGGTTCCAAGATAAATATTTATAAGATCGTAGAATTATCTCATAACATAGAGGTAATTCCTTACCTTCAATTTCTTTTAAAAGAAATGAAGTAAAATGTACTCTAGAAGTAGACATGGAATAGCTTCTGGACTTTAAGATAGATATCATCCACACATTGGTGTTGAATATAAAGTAGAGTGGTATGGAACAACATATTTTATATTCTCATTAAGGTAGGAATGATGGTATGGGACATTAGACCTTGAGATGGTAGGTACCTTTTAGTCTTGAGCTTATTACTTGAATTAAGATTGAATCCCAATGGGAATCAAAATTTCATAGATAAATATTATGATGGTCAAGAGTATAAACTAAAAACACTTCAAGTATCAATCAACTAGGAAGTTTGATGATCATGAAGTAAAGTACCTTTTAGGATCTTCATAAAGGTTTCTAGTAAGTCAAGTTCCTGTTTCTTAGAACCTCAAACGTAACTCTAAAAGAATACTCGAGTCATCATTTCTAGATAAGGTTTTGGTTTGATGGAATAGGTAATTGAATTAAACATCATAGGTAGATGTTCTATGTAGAGCCTACTCAATGTTAAAAGATGCTCGAGTCTAAGGTGAATCATTTATGTATTGGTTTTTTTTTTTATCAATGCCCATAGCAAACTACAATGGATGAAAAAGGGTTATAGTATTCTCTTAAAGAGTCTGAATAAACTCTTCAAGAGAAGAGAAGTTAGGAATTGTTTGTATTTTTAATGGTTCCAAAGAAGTCAAAGACTTTGATAATGTGCCCTAAGATAATTCATTTTGATTTGCTTTGGTCTAGTTGAAGTTGGTTGTTCAATAAGTGAATGAGACACTTCTTTCCTACGTTCTACCTTTGATTCTAAAGCCCAATTGGACACAATATTCATGTAGTTGGGAAAAGGGTTAGTAGATGTTGGTTAAGGACTAAAACATAGTAAAAGCATCTAAATTAGATGTTTTGGTCAGCCTTAACTTCATTTTCTGAAAATCAAAATTGAAGGAGAATTCTCAAAGTCTTGAACTAGTAAGAGATCCACATATTTTGTTACATCTATGCATAAGTAGTGCATAGAAATAGACCCATATAGAAAAATAGCTAGAGATACTTAGAATCCACTGAATTCATATGTTTGTGTTATGGATGTTGAGTCTCCACATAGCAAAACATTGAATTAGTTAGGGACGTTTTAGTCTACCTTGTCATCATTTCCATAACTTCTCATATGCAAATCCAAATCATGCTTGAATGATTTGGGTAAGGATTAACCACATGCAAATTCCACTCTTTTTTTTATCCAGTTTGGGATATAATCCCCTTTGGATAAAGAGGTGCATTAGAAAGATGAAGACCATGATCGACAAGACTAATCATGGGGATTGGGGGAATACTCCACATAGATATTTCTACGTATTTTCTAGGATGCAAATGCTTTGAGTGGGAAGATTGTTGTGTGGTTATAGATTGAAGAGGCAAAAACATGGGTTTAAGGGTCCAAAATCCCTTAGAGAACTCTTGGAGATTATTAAGAAACCCTCGGTAAAGTATCTCCAAGTGTATGCTTTGGACCCTTGAGTTATTTTAGTTATTAGAGCTCCCATTTGAAGGATTTCAAACTTAGGATTAATTTATCCTAAGGATTGAGAACCTTAGGCTTGGGAGAAGCTTCTCCAAGTGCCCCCTTGGGTGTATGTGAAAGGGGAAACCTCATTTGATTAAGTGTCTGTATGATACCACATGATGGACCTTAGGAGTGCCACCCTTGGGTGTATGTGAGAGGGGAAGCCTCATTTGATTAAGTGTCCATATGATACCATGTGATGGACTTAGGAAAGTCTCCATATGAGGGGCATTTGGAAGTGTCCTAGGACATGCACCCCTTCACCTAGAGGTATATATATGGGTGGAGACATGTTTCTCTCACCCCTTGTGGGTCTAGGTGTCGTGAAATTGGTTGTTGTAGGATCTTGCATACATGCATACATAGAGAGTATGAAATATAAAAACACACAACAAACAGAGTTGAACAGAAGATGAAACAATGCATAGTATTGGGTGCAATCTCCCCCCACCCACTTTGTTTGACGAGTCTGTATAGTGTGCATATTTATAGCATTTTGATTACATAAAAAATAGAGATTACAATGAGGGTGGTGCGTTGAAAAGCAAGTGTGAAAGTAAAAAGTTGCTCTCTCTACAAAGAGACCTGTCTTTTATTTACATAAATCTTGATCTATAATGATCTTGATCTTAATCACTATTTTACTACATGGGTCTTTACTTACAATATATATATATATAATATAAATTCTTTTATTCATGTCTAGAGACATCCAAAATGTCCATGCTCATCCATGCCCCCATGAACCTTTAGATGATATATCAAAACATAAAACACATTAATAACTCAATAAATTACACTCCAAAATTCAATCATTCCATAAATGATAGCATGCCTCCCAATTGAAAAAGCAACTAACCTCACTTGATATAAATAAAGTAGGCATGGATGGCCGGTCACATGTCCTATCGTTGAACAACATAAGCATGTTCCATGTAAAAACACATGCATGGTAATGTACTATGCAGGAGTTAAATTATTGCGATTGTGAATGATATGGAGAAATTAAGTGATCATAGTGAGGTGTTAAAGAAGTCTTACGAATCTATTGGGATTCTTTAATAATAAAGTAAGGGGAAGTTTTAAATACGAAAAATGTTTAACAACACCATTCTACAACTACTTTGTTTTTTGTTGGGTCTACATGAACTTCTTGACTAAAAATGATAGGCTCTAAATATTCTAGTTTACTTTGGAAAAAATGACTAAAGTGTGTTCATACGTAACATACTAAAACCTATTTCTAAATGCTTCTCATGCTCAATGTTATTCCTACGATAAAAAAATATATGATAAAAAAAACAAAAAGAAAAGCTGGATAATCAAAGAAAGTTAGGTTTGGCAAAAGGTTGTTTGTTGATATTGTTTTTGCAAATGGATCCACTTGGTAATTGATTAATCACTACACTTATAGGGATTTCTTCTAAAAATTTGACATGTGCTTCTTGGAGCTCCCTACATGCTCCTTCTTCTTGTGTGTCCACTTCATTGATGTGCTTCGCTGCTTGTGTGTGACCTTGACTGTCAACACTCAAATTTGGTGTCACTCTAGCACAATGGCAAGTACCAACGTGAGGAGCTTCACCTCATAAATGTCAATCCGCGGAGATGTGAGGACCGGTATGAAGACCAAGAGCAAGTGACGGCACAAGTGCGTGAGTGAAACACACGATCATGCACACACATACACACACACGCGCACAAAGTAAGAGCAAAGAGTGGAACAATGGAAGGACTTCAATTACCAAAGAACTCTCTTACAAAGCTGAAATCTACAACAAGCTAACCCCAAAAATGAGCTCTCCAGCCCTTTTTATAGTTTTTTTGAGTGGTTTTGGCCTTGTCCATACCTAGTGTCCGGCTTAGTTAAAAACTAGGTTCCAAGGCTTATTTGGGGACTCAAACGAAATCTAAAAATTATGAAAATTGGTAGGATGATACTTCTAATACTCCTCAAGCTCGAGGACTCCTCGACTTGAACAAAATGGAGTTATAAAAATAGAAAATGGTATGTACAATGGTTTTTAGTGATAAAAATCACTACACTTATAGGGATTTCTTCTAAAAATTTGACATGTGCTTCTTGGAGCTCCCTACATGCTCCTTCTTCTTGTGTGTCCACTTCATTGATGCGCTTCGCTGCTTGTGTGTGACCTTGACTGTCAACACTCAAATTTGGTGTCACTCTAGCACAATGGCAAGTACCAACGTGAGGAGCTTCACCTCATAAATGTCAATCCGCGGAGATGTGAGGACCGGTATGAAGACCAAGAGCAAGTGAAGGCACAAGTGCGTGAGTGAAAGCACACAATCATGCACACACATACACACACACGCACACAAAGTAAGAGCAAAGAGTGGAACAATGGAAGGACTTCAATTACCAAAGAACTCTCTTACAAAGCTGAAATCTACAACAAGCTAACCCCAAAAATGAGCTCTCCAACCATTTTTATAGTTTTTTTGAGTGGTTTTGGCCCTGTCCAGACCTAGTGTCCAGCCTAGTTAAAAATTAGGTTCCAAGGCTTATTTGGGAACTCAAACGGAATCTAAAAATTATGAAAATTGGTAGGATGATACTTCTAATACTCCTCAAGCTTGAGGACTCCTCTGCTTGAATAAAATGGAGTTATAAAAATAGAAAATGGTATTTACAATGGTTTTTATTGATAAAAATCACTACACTTATAGGGATTTCTTCTAAAAATTTGACATGTGCTTCTTGGAGCTCCCTACATGCTCCTTCTTGTGTGTCCACTTCACTGATGCACTTCGCTGCTTATGTGTGACCTTTACTGTCAACACAATGGCCTTCACCACCCTTGCAAGATTGTCCTCCTCAAAATGCATCTTTTGAAGTATCTTATCATGTTCTCGGATCTTGTTTTGGGCACCTTGAAGTTTTTTATAGAAGCTGCAACTGATGTTCAAGTAGTACCATGGGTAGAGGTGATTCACCAAAGTCCTCCATGGTATGTCTAGGGTCCATGGGTGTGTAGAAGAAGAAACCCCCTTTCTAAAGATGTGAAAACAACTTTAAGAATTCTTGAATGAAAATGGAAAAAGGAAGGGTGGCTCTTGGGAATTGAAAAAGTAGGAGAGAAAGTTATATTAAATATAAGTAAAAAGGAGTAAAGTGACAACACAAGTGAATAGTGTAGTGGTAAAACACTTGACTTATGAATGTGAGGTTGTGGGTTCAAATCCCATCCTTGGTAGATGAGAGACTCCTTATTGCCACTCCTTAATTAAAGAGTGTTTGCACATAGCCAATGGCTACCAATGGTCGCTAAGAGAGCTAGGGAAGCCAATGATACCAAAGTTTTATGTATGAATCGATGCCTTGGAGTGAACCAAAGGTCTAAACATAGGTGTAAATTGGAGTAACCCAAATGATTAAATGTAGGCATAAACTATAGGTTCATGTTTAGGAACTAGAACTCAAACAAAAACCAGAAATAGAAATTGGAACTAGAACTAGAACTAGAATTGGAACTATAACAGGAACAGAAACTAAACCTGGAAAATGAAACTAGAACACCGATAGAGATCAAAAGCAGTCATTGAACATAGGCTCTGATACCACTGTTGCAAGATCTTGCATACACATGTACACAAAGAGCATGAAATATAAAAACAAATAAGAAATAGAGTTGCACAGAAGATGAGACGATACATAGTATTGGGTGCAATCTCCCCCATGCACTCTATTCGATGAGTCTATAGAGTGTGTGTATTTATAGGATTTTTATTATGTCAAAAATAGAGATTACAATGAGGGCGAAACTTTGATAAGCAGGCATGAAAGTCAAAAGTTTCTCTCCTTTATCGAGAGTCCTATCTTTAATTTACATAAATCATGATCTACAACGATCCTAATCTTAACCACTATTTTTACTATTTTCTAGAAAGGACCGTCTATGTGGGTCTTTATTTATAAGACACATCCGAAATGTCCATGCCCATCCACTCCCTCACGAACCTTTAACTGCTATATCAAAACACAAAACACATTAATAACTCAATAAATTAAACTCCAAAACTCAATCATTCCATAAATGATAACACTTCTAGTCCTTCTTGCTAGTCCTTTAGTTGTCTTGTTTTAGTTTTGTTGTGTGATAACAACAATAAGAGGTCATCTTTAGTCTAGATCACATAAGGATGTCCTTGATTATGTGCTTAGATGTAATAAATGATAAGTCAATAAAGTTGAAATGTTGAAAATTGGAGGTACTTTCCACCCATTGGATATTCCTGATGGGAAATGGGAGAACATTTTCATGGATTTTGTAGTAGGATTACCTAGGACACAAAGGTGACATGAATCGGTCTTGATAATTGTTAACCAAAGTCACAAGGCTTATTTGACATGGAGTATTGTGAAGGAACCAAAATTGGGTAGACTCTTTATGGAGAACCTATATTCGGTATATGATCTACCATTAAGCATTGTTTTAGTAATTGATTGAGATACAAAGTTCAATAGACATTTTTGGATTTGGACTTTCAAGCTAAGAGATAGACTCATCAAAATGTAAGTGGTTGACACCTTTGCTACTTGAAGAGAGAGATATGTGCAAAAACTTCAAGCAAAAATGAAAAGCTCCTCCTTTAAGAGTTTGGGAACATGGTTGGATTCATGAAATTCCAAATATTCATATGCTCATAAAAAATAGATCAAACAAATACCTTAAAGTCATGTCCACCTCATAGTTGCATTACTTGTATAAGCATATCTATTCCATAAGCTACAAAAGAACTTGGACCTACATATAGATACACAATTCAAGTTCTTCTTCTCCTCCTCATTTCTCCTCCATTCTTTTCATACATTTGGGAAAAATACTTTCTTTCTTGCATCAGAAATTGGACGGAAAACACCTTCTTGCATTAAGAAGCTATTGAAATCCTTTCTTGCTTGACTCTTCACCTCTGCTTCGTCTTCTCTTTCCTTGCTCACGCCTCCATTTATTCTTATTCTTATTTTCTTCATCCATTTTGATCACTTGCTATACCCTTTCTCCTCTTCATTTCCTTCCCCCTTCTTCCCTTTTTTTGCCTCACAGTTTTAAATTAAGTTGTGATACCACGTATCATGAATAGATACACTATACCATGAGAGTGAATTTCAAGCAGCTAGAATGGACTAATCCAAAGGATTTTAAAAATATTGGCAAATCCATTTAATTAAGACGTAAATTGAAAGAAAGGGATGAGATTGATCAACCCAAGGACTCCTCAACCATTACAAGAATGGTTGTTTGTGCTTCCTATGATGCTACACAAGTATGCTACATGAGAATTCATTGGATTTTTTTAGAGAAGGTAAAAAGCAAATTTGTGGGAATCTTACTTCCATGGTCTTTAATGTCTTCATCACTAGACGTGACCATACATCATATATATATCCATTCTTCATTTCTTCTTAGCACTAAGGTATGGCCACAATCCTATTATGCCACTTGTCTTCTGTACATACCACACCTTCTCGTGTCATTGTCTATTGTGTTCCTAAGCCCTTCTACCACACTTTCTAGTGTCATTGTGTATTGTGTTCCTAAGCCCTTCTAGTGTCATTTTGTATTGTGTTTCTAAGCTGTTTCTTGGTTGTTTTATTTGCATGCATTCTTCATTCCCATAAGTTCAATAAGAGAATAATACATGTAAAGATTATTATTAAACTAGGTGCTTGCTACTTATTTCTATGTGTCACCATAACTAGGGGCTATTTAAGGAAATATAAAATGAATAATTGTAGATGAGATTATATTCTTAAAGAAGATCATAATAGATCACGTTATACGAATGAGAACGTGGGAAAAGTTCGCAAATACATTCATTGATTAGATGGACATTAATATGTTTCTTTTTTTCTTTTAATTTGGGCATAAAAGGGAATCAAAGCTCATCCATATAGGCACCCAAACTACTATATATTGACTTTTCATTATATGAAAGAAATGAACAATGAGGTCTCTATTTTTCAATGCCATTTGCGAGCTAAAAAAGCTTTACACATTCGACGGGCGTGGTTTAGCGGATGTGCCTTGCACTCCTAAGCAGACGGCCAGGGTTCAAGTCCCGCCTAGGGCTGGGTGCCTCAGAGTTCCCCAAGATGGATGCCTCTACCTTACGAGGTCGGGTGTGTGTGTCTTTCCAATTCATTGTACTCTCAAAAAAAAAAAAGCTTTACACAATGTATTAAAACTTCTATTCATCCCCAAAGAAATCATTGAGCGTTGTAACATTCAAAAGCTTTATACAATGTATTAAAACTTCTATTCTTATAAATATAATAAAATAATTGCAAATACATCTACCAAATAGATCAAGTCTAGGACCTAGGGTGTAGTGGTAAAACATTGGACCTTGGTTTGTGAGGTCCAGGGTTCAAATTTGTAGTGAAGCTTGACATATAACTCAACAAAGATAGTCACCCAACAAGACAATCACCTAGAAACACCAAAATGTATTAGGAAAAGCTATTGGTGGCAAAACCATGAGATGAGAAGACATAAAAATGTAAATGAGCTATGGAAAGAGCAGAGAAGTAAATCCTTGTTACAAGAGACGACAAAAATTAGAAATGTAATGGATCCCCACTCAAGAGCATTCACCACTTTGTATGTTTCCTCTCCTTCTTTCTTCAATGAGTACAATTTGGAAGTAAAAAGCTCATCAATTTTTAGGCTGTTGTATGTGCATCATAGCTGAGTTGGTTGAACTCCTACTTCTTGAGGTGGAGGTTGTGAGTTCAACCCCGCTCTCGGCTGCAGGCATGTATGTGCCAATTTGGCCAGTTTATCCATCCATTCAGACCGATGTCTTAAGGCAGCTCTTTTCTAGTGTTGCTTCGGTTGTGTAATTCCTATGTACTTCACTTGTACAATTGTTCTTTCAATATATTCAAGCCAAAGGAGACTAAGCTTCTGCCCAACTTCCTCTTAAGAAAAAAACAAGAAAAAATTAGGCTGTCACTCTCCTTCCTCAAACATGAAGCTTGTTTGATTCTCAATCGTGAAGGGACTGACGAGCTGTGTTCGTTTGGAGGAGGTCCACCCCCTGACGAGCTCGAGATGTCGGCTGCTCGAGTGGCTGAGAGGGTCCTTCTGAGGTGGAAGTACGGTTGTGCTGGTGTAGAGAGTTACAGAGCACTCTCGACCGGGGGGCCGAGGAGTCACCGGGACTTGGATTTGGAGAATTTGCTCGAAGATACCCCATCAAGACGGACGCCCTCCTCCGCTTTTGAGTACGCGAACCAAAGAAAGCCTGCTGGCTCACATGGCAGAGGGACTGAACCCAGTTTTTGGCAGAATCTGATTGGAGGATCCGAAAAGGCTCCTGCTTCATGGGATGATGTAATTGAAGACTTGCAAAACAAGGTGCCCCGACAGAATCGTTCCCCTCCAGCCCCTTCTACTCCTTCCTTTCGCAATCTTTCGGATAGCGGAATTGACTTTCTACAAGATGAAATCGATCTGCCTTCCCCGGTTCAGAAAGAACAGCCATCAGGATCACAGGATGTTAGAGGGGATAGCCTGTATTCGTCCATGACTTTCAAGCTGCTCAAGGACACTTTCACACTCCCCGGTAATGCTGATAAGAAGACACTCAATGGCACACTAGGCACAGATTTGAGTGGTTTACAGAGTACTGCGTTCCAACGGGTAGAGTCTCAATCCCTATCTGAAGTGGAGGGTAGTTTCTATTCTACTTTGGATCAGGACTCAAGGCTGGAATTGAAAACCTATACCTATGAGGAGCTGGGTGAGAAACTGCGCATGGTACGCCCACCGAAAGAGCAGATACTTTCTAGTGCAACTGGGCTTTCATTTGGTGAACTTCGTGCTAGGCTGGAGAGAATTGAAGAAGAGGAGACAAAACTAGGGCAAAATGAAGAATACATGGTTTTGAAGGAGGGTTTAAGCAAGCTGAGGCCATTTCATACAAGGCAGCTAACCCGTAAGTCTTAGATAATGATTTTTGTTTTATTAGGTTTGTTTTGATCAGTAGATAGTTTTGAAGTCATAAGTAATTGGAGGCTCATCTCTATGAGGCGAGGTCTTATACATGAGCTTCTGATATCAAGATCCATTGAACATCTTTTTATATACAATCTGAGTCCCTATTGATCATGGTAGCGGTTTTTGATTGGTATTCTGATTTTTGATTGGCAAGATGGGAGTGACATCAAGTTTAAGTGAACGACTGTATCACTTCCAAATAGCTATGGATAATTATGCTTAATTAAATTGAATATTAATTTGTTAGAATTCTTTGATCATAAGCGAGCTATTCATGAATGACTAGGTATTACTAGGGGGGAAGTTGTTGAGAAAAGTTTCAAAGGAACAAAAGGAAAATGGAGAGTAAGGTTGAAAGTTGCACTGTTTTATTTTGAATCGAGTTTCCCCTTTTTTTTGGGTTGTATGTATATTCATGTTCAAGTTGGAGCTTATGCATTTTGTCTTCATATCTCAGGTTGCAGATTTTGAGAGAATATGTAAGATGTCTTGAACTCTTTGGTTTACTCTTACTATAAATAAGAATATTGAAATCCTACAATTAATTTTCTCAAGTTTTGGTTTTAAATAGTGTTATTGAGTTTCATGAATGTGAGGGGTGCATCGATGAACACAAATGGCATCATCAAGAACTCAAAATACCCACACTTCTGCATAAAGTTTATGTCAAGTGCTTCCTAAGCCTTACATGACATTCACGGGTACTTTGATCAAAATTATAGCTCATTATAGTACTTTGTTCTTCAATTTCTTCACTATGAGCTCAAATCATATGAGAAAAACACTTGGTGTCCTTGTCTAGAGCTAAAAGTTTTCTTGGATACATCTTATGCTTGAAGCTATGGATGTCGGTAACCTGTGCAATTTGAAGACATGCTAGGTAAATAGCTCCACTATATGTGGAGCTTCTATCGTCTCTTGCGTGGGTATGAAATGAGCCATCTTGCTCAATCTATCTACCACAACTAGGATAGTATCCCGCTTCCTTTGGGTCCGTGGTAACCCGACTATGAATGGATACACTGTCCCAGTTATGCTCTTGTCCCTTTCTGCCTTGTTGACATGACACAAAGCATTGTTGAACATATGTGTGGACATCTATGGCTAATCTAGGCCAACGAAATGTTCTTCTAACAAGTTGATGGTCTTGTCAATACGAGGATGCAATGCACAAGGAACATCATGGTTATCATGCATGACTTTTCTTCTCAAATCTCGGGAATCTGATACGCAAACCTTTGATTTTCCATTTAACTATTCCATTCTCCATTGAAAAATTGGAATACGGACTTAGTTTGTTTGCTTTACTAGGTGAATCTTCCACCTGCTTCCTTTATATCTTGAAGCAATGAGCTTTCTAGAACTGTAAAGCTCATTTGATACACTATCCGTGATAATGCATCGGCTACAATATTCTCTTTGCCTCTTCTATACAAGATTTCCATGTGAAACTCTTGCATGAGCTGAGTCCAACGAGCCGAGCTTGTCTGCCTTGAAGATTTGGCTGACTACAAAAGTACTTGAGTATATGATGATCTGTGTATACCTTAAAATCTGCAGCGTAAAGATAGTGTCTCCAGACTTTAAGTGAATGTACCATTGCATACAACTCTTGTTCATGCATTGGCCAATTGTGCTGCGCACTACTTAAATTTTTTCTTTCAAAACCTATTGGCCTTCTTGTCTTGAGACTGCGTCTATGGCTATGTCGCTAGCATCAATCTCTAACTCAAGTGGTTTCTTTGAATCTACCACTTTGAGTATAAGAGCCTTTGAAACAACTTTTTTTAGAGTATCAAAACTTTCTTGTTGCTCTATAATCGAATAAGAGGAAATGAATTTTCGATTAAAATCGGAAAGTCATAGAAATGATCGTAATTGCCCCTCAACTTGAGGAGTAGGCCAAGCTAGAATAATTGAGACCTTCTTGGGATCCATCTAAACCCCATCAACCGATACCACATGCCCTAAATACTCCTCTTTGGAAGAAACAACTGATTCTTATCTGGATTTACGAACAACTGATTTTCTTCTAATTTATTTAACACTGATCTAAAATGACTTTCATCCTCATGTACAGACCTACTATACACCAATAAGTCGTCAAGAAAATCCATAGCAAACTTTCCATTGAATGGTCGTAAAATATCATTCATTAACATCGTGAAAGTAGGAGCTGCATTAGTCATACCAAATGGCATATCTAAATACTCATAATGCCCAAAATAGGTCTTGAAGCGGTTTTACATATATCTTGTTCCTTTACTCTAATCTCTTGGTAGCCACTTTTCAAATCTATCTTACTATATACAACGGCACCCCTTAGGGTTTCTAAAAGATCATCTATCTTGGGCATGGGATATCTATGCTTGATGGTAATCTTATTGAGTGCTTTATAATCGACGCACATCCTATAAGATCCATCTTTCTTCTTCGCTAAAAGAATTGGTGCTGCAAAGGGCGAATAGCTGGGTTTGATCAGCCATTTCAACAAATACTCGTCCACGACCTTGTTGACTTCATTCTCCTCTTGCAAGCTCATTCAAAACGGTGGTTGAGCGGTCATACTCGCTCCTTCTCGCTCCTGGTACCAATTCGATTCTATGCTCAATGTTCGTGCAAAGAGGTTAACCCGAAGGCAATTTTTTTAAAAACAACTCTTGGAATTCTGCTCTTACTTTATCTGAAAGTAGTTGAGCATTTGAACCAGAGTTTCCTTGACTTCAAGAATCCATCACTACACAGGATGAATACACAAAATAAAGAAAGTAAATACTTACAATGGATCTTAAGTAAGTTGGTTGCGGTCACCAATCACGTCTCTTGGATATCTGGCTCTCCATGGATCAGTAGTCGCCTCCCCTCGTGCTCAAATTGATAAACATGTGAAGCAAAGTCTATGATAGGTCGTTTCCTAGCATGCCACTTTTTACTTAGGACTAGATCAAAAGGGGCAAGTCGTGCGACCTCAAAATCCAATATGTCCTCATAGTACTGGAATTGAATGGGTAGACCTACTACTCGTCGGTCCCATGTCTGAGTTCCCGTCCCGTCGGCTAACTCCACTTTGTAGGCATATTCTGATTGCACAATGTCTAAGTATAACCTTCTGACTAGTGGGAGCTAATGACGTTATGCGTAGACCGAGTGTCAAAGAGGACCTTGACATGCTCTCCTGCCACGACTCCTCTCATAACAATAAGCTCAGTATTTGGGAATTGGTATCCTTTCTATGCCACTGGTGCATGGTACGAACCTTCTTCGTGATCGTCATGGCCACTATGGGAGATGATATCTCAGATGGGGAATCACCAAAATCCTCATCTACGTCACTCTCTGCCTCTGTAGGATTTATGACTATGGTTGTTATCTTTTTCTTCTTAGGACAGTCCTTGAAGAGTTGCTGTCCTAGATTTGTGTGATTTTGGCTTGTGTCTTGACTTGTCTAGCAGGGAGGATCTTGGAGGTTATAACATTGGTATCAGAGAGACTCTCTCCTCTATGGAGGGAAAATCCAAGACGACGTGCACAAAACCATTAGAGCTCGTGGAGTTGTGATGGCTCAGCTTGACATGTCTTCTATCCTCTTGTATGGGGCGGTATGGGACGTTTCCAGCAGGAGAAGAAGGCAAGGGGAGCACACGCAAGCCGGTGGTGGAATTCACAGGTATGCCCACGACATCTTTGAATTCCTATGGAAGTAGGGGCTGGTATTAGACACCCTTTATCTTCACCTTCTACTTTCATGGCTGGAATATCCCATCCTACTACAGGAGGAGAGGGAGGAGCCCCAAGGAGGTGGCAGATGGATGATGAGCAGAGATTGTTAGGGGGGGCTGCGTGGGAGCAACCGCCCTCTTTCGTTGTTGGAAGCTGAATGGAAGAGAGGGGGAGCAGGAGGAAGAAAGGTCTAATTTCAGGAGTTGAAGAAGAGAAATCATTCTCTTACTGCCCTGCTGGAAGCTTTCCTCTCGTATTAAAGGAGGGAGAGCACATGCAGCTGGTGATGAGAGTCTCCTTTGGTTTCTCTTCTGCTGCTGGATATTGGAAACAGCCTATTTCTCTCTTTGGTTTACCCTCAATTCTCCTTCAACTGGCTGGCGCCTTATTTTTTGGCAGAGATATGGGAACAATAGGCACAGGAGCTGCTGCAGTTTATCTGTGAAATTAAGTGCTGAGATCTAATTTGCCCATGAAATTTAGGCGCAGACAGGTCCAGCTTTAGGCGCAGCAAATTGGGAAGTTTTTTCCCTAAAAACACCCAATTTGGGGTCCAATTGGATTTGGACAGGTGGCTGCCACGTGGCAGCACCTGATGCAATTAGAATTTCAGTTGTCCAGCAAGAACATTCTAGCCTCAGGCTTAAATTAGAAAATAAATTAACAAATGGCTGAGAATAATTGTGTAATTTTAAGAAATTAGAAAAGTCTTAAAAACTTTCTAATTTGGTTAAGGTGGCGGCTGAAAAATAGGGGAGGTTCCAAACAAATAGTGGAGGTGGCTGAAAAATAGAGGAGTTGGGATGGAATTTATAAAAAGGGGTTTTCCTTCTCTTATTTGGTATATCTCTTGATTACCAAGCTTGCACACAAGAAGGAGCTATACCCCTCAGCTATCATCAGCTTCGTTATCTATCTTCAACTTCTCCACTCTCTCTTTCGTCATGGAGATGTTCCCTCAGCCTAGTTCATCTCAGCTACCTGCAGAAGCCAACCAAAACCAGCCTATGGAGGAGATGACGACCTCCATACCTACCAACATGCACGGGCAATGTCCTGAAGGAATCCCTGAACCATCTCAGCACACTGAAGGCTCCCTAGTGGCTGCCCTACGACAGGAGCTGCTAGAGGTGAGGAAGTGATGGCCTTGAGGTCTACCCATCCCCCGTACTCGGCAGTTACCATGACCACCTTGCCACCACAATTTCTTCCTGAACCCTTTCGAGGGGATAAGAAAGAATGTGAGGAAGGTGTCATGAGTGATTGGCTGTCCAAGTGGACGGGCTTCTTCAACATGTATGGGCTGGCTGAGGCTCAGCGCATCGGCCATCTCCAACTCATGTTGAAGGGACGAGCTTATTCTTGGTGGATAGCTCTCAGATTGCAACCGACTACTTGGAAAGAATTTCAAAAAGTCATTCGTGCTCACTTTGTACAGGATGACAAGACGGAGGCCTATAGAAGGTGGTTCCGGTGCGAGATGGGAAAGAGGTCCTTGGATGCTTATTCACAGGAGTTTAGAGACCTGATTCAGAGGACTTGGGCTCTAGAAGAGCCACAAGCATGGCTCCAGATGTTGTATCTTTTTGGGTTACCACGTGGGTATTAGAACGAGGTGTTGCGAAACCTAATTGGATCGTTAGAGGACATCTACAAATTTGCTAGGAACTATGATAGTAGCCTAGCAATTTCACGGGGAGACAAGGGGAAGGAGCTACCAACCCCTAGTCACTATGGGAAGGTGAAGCGCTCCTCTGCTCCACCTTCGGCAGCAGCTCAGTCCAAGGGACCGCCACGGAAGGAGGTGAGCACAGATAGCACATTGCGAGCTCTTCGACTCGAGGGCAGGAGCAAGGGGCACTGTTATGAGTGCCACTAGACCGGCCATGTCCGTGGGGATCCAGTCTGTACAGCGCGGAAGAGGAAGAAGACATCTTCCTCTTATATCCGGATAACAAACACTGCGGTGAATGTTGTCAATCCAGGTATGTATTCTCTTGATTATGAGATATTTCAGGTTTTTGTGCATAGATGTCCAAGATGTTGTGTTGAAAACACTATGTTTGGCCCTCATGATTTACTCCATGTCTAGGGAGAGATCAAGGGAAAGCATGTGATAGTGTTATTCGACAACGGGTTTACGCATAATTTCATCTCTTCTCGTTTGGTGCAGGAACTTAGACTCGGGACCGTCTCCATAGATCATCCATATGTGGTCCGCTATGCGGAGGGTCGGATGAGTGAGGGGTGGGTCAAGGTCATACCACGGGTGGACCTTCGTATCCAGTGCTATCATAAAGTCATGGACTTCCGGATGATGGGCCTTGAGCATGTGGATGTTATTTTAGGCATGCCTTGGTTCTTCCACAAGACAGACCAACTGTCTCTGGATTATGTTTCGCATTGACTTTCGTTTGTTCTAGATGGTAGGGACTATGTGATCGAGGGTCATACTCCCTCTGGTATCACTGTTGTATCTGATGTAAATCTCCTCACTTATAATGAATTCAAAGATTTTTCGCGTGATTCTGAGATCTCACTATTTTTCCGTTATATTCAGTTTATTATGTTTGATGTATCTTTTCTCTGTCGTTCTATTGCTATCACCGATTCGGGTGTGCATGTTGTGCATGACACGACTGATCTATCTGCGCATGACATGGAGATCAAAGACACTTTGGATTCATAATTAAGTGAGTTTGTGGACGTATTTCCACCAGATTTACCAGATGGACTTCCACCTCCCGTGGATCCGCACTTGATCATAGGATAGAACTTGTACCTGGTAGTAATCCCGTCTCTCGACAGCGTTACAGATTTAGTCAGAAAGAGGAGGATGAGATTGCCAGACAGATACAAGTCTACCTTGAGAAAGGGTTTATTGAGCCTAGTAAGTCTCCATGGGGCACACCAGTTCTTCTTGCGAAGAAGAAGGGCGGGGGGATGCGTTTCTGTGTAGATTACAAAGGACTCAATAAGGTTACCATTAAGAACAGGTATCCGTTACCTAGGATGGATGACCTTATAGATCGACTCTCGGGTGCACGTTATTTCACCAAGATCGATCTTAGGTCTGGTTACCACCAAATAAGGATACACCCGATGGATATTCCAAAGACCGTGTTTCGAACACGGTATGGACATGTCTTCATCGGATCATCCGGAGATCGATGGACAGACAGAGCGCACGAATCAGACTATGGAGGATATGCTTCGTGCATGTGTGTCTCGACGACAGTTTTATTGGGAGAGTGACCTTCCCCAGATTGAGTTTGGTTATAACAATGCTAAGCATGTGGCTACAGGGTATAGCTCGTTTATGCTCATGTATGGTTATGAGCCAAGACCACCGCTTGCTACTTGACTCACGAGTGTACATACTGAGTCTGTGGTAGATTTCTTGACGGATATGCAAGAAATGCTACATACCGCGAGAGAGAGAGAATACAAACTACCCAGGACAGAGCTGTCTTTTATGCTAACCATCACCGTAGACTTGGTGACTTCCGTGTTGGCACATGGATGTACCTTCAGGTTTCAAAAGATTCTGAGACGATACGAACCGGCTCCTGTACGAAGTTATCTTCTCGGTATTGTGGTCCTTTTCAGATCACAAGGAAGATAACTGAAGTATCCTATGAGTTAGAACTACCTGGAGGAATTACTATTCATCTTGTGTTCCATGTAAGCCGCTTGAAAGAGGGACTTGGCCAGGATGATACAGTGCTCCCTGCGGAGGAGATTCCTAACTTGGAAGATACTATTCGTTACATCCCATTAGAGCTAGAGATTGTTCTTGACCAGAGGGAGAAGAGATCCCTCAGGACTTCCTATCCTGATTATCTGATAAAGTGGAAGCATAAACTTGAGTCAACTGCCACTTGAGAGTAAGTCAGATCGTTGAAGAATCGTTTTCCTGGGTTTATTCCTGAGGAAATTGTTGAGGACAGCAATGAACAATAAGGGGGGAAGTGTTATGTCTCCACCCTTCTAGGACATCTAGATGGGAGTTTGTAGCTATTGTCCGGCTAGGAGGTGCCCGACCAGTGTGTACTGGGACCGGTCAGTTCACAGGTCAGTTCAGTGTGAACTGGGTTATTTCACTTGAGTCCTATAAATAGGACTCAAGACCTCTCATTTGGTATTCTTGGCACTTGCCAGGATTGGACTCTTGGCCTCGCATGGCAGAGCCTCGTCACCCGCTCTGGTGGGGGATTGGTGGTATGGGACACCAGCCCTTTGGAGGTGGCTGCCCATCACGTGCTGCAGACTCCCAGGCTCGGGGGTGAGCCCGTATTGGCTCTATGGCTGGGAGGTGAGTCAGATGTCCGCCCTTTCATTTGTATGATTTTGGATTGTGTCTTGACTTGTCCAGTAGGGAGGATCTTGGAGGTTATAACAGAGAGGTTCTCTACTGGAGAGAAGACCATAGAGAGATGGAGCAAAGTAGCACACATATACCATACATTCCAAAATATGAAGTACATGAATGTTACAAAGAACCATAAAGTCTGCATATAAATGCATCAATTTGTTGCATATCTTCATAACTTCATAATCTTCATAAAGTGAAGATGATCTCTTGCAAGTATGGTTAAGCTTCAAGCTCATGTCCTCCTTGATGTTGAAGAAGAATCATAAACCTTGATTGTTGTCCTCTTTATTGAAGAAGAAGGAAACTCTAATCATCTCCTTCAAGGTGAAGAAAACCTCTCCATAGCAAAGCTCTAAGCTTGAGCTCTTCAAAAAGTGATGAGATGTGCGCTATGGACCTTGTGTTTATATAGTTTTTGATCCATAATGAAAAGCAAGATAAAAAAGCTTTAAAAAACTCAAAAAGTAGACTTTCGCAATTTTCTGAAAATTATCAAAACCTTAATCTAGAGTTTTTTTAATTGTAATTTTTATATTGTTTGGGCCAAAACTACATGATATATTGCTTTTCGATTTGAAAAACTGTTTTTCACGTATAAAAACTGCTTTTCACACAAATTTCAGAAAATAGGGTCTAACTTTTGTCTTTCCAAATGTGGTCCGAATTCTTTGTATTTTATATCAATGGATAGTTCTTGACTTGTACTTTCCAAATATAAAATAAAATATTTCTGCAATTTCGACCATTTTGATATCTTTGACTGCTTCAATTCCTCTTTTTATGAACCTTTTTGTGGAAGATGGCCTATTTGCCGACAGCACGTGCAACAAAGCTCTGATACCAAATGTTGGAGGTAAGGTAGGCCCAATAATTATTGCAGAGGATCTTTGCAACACTTGAACGTTTACACACATACACACCTTGAACCTTATAAGACAGATGAATGGTTACAAAAATAGACAAGAGTCAAGAGGTTGGAAAAAAACTAGCTAAAGACTACTTTAACCATTAATTACTTGATGAATTAATAACTATACAATGTGTGTAATATACAAAATTTGGATAATGGTATGAATATGGAATGGATCTAGGTATTTAAATTGGGGAGAAGTTTACCTAAGAGTTTAGAAAAGTGAAAGTGTGCTTGAATCTCAAGAGGAAATTGGACTTCTTATGGAAAAACAGCCTATGCGCTGGAATTAGTGTAAAATTCTGCAACCCTAACAGAATTTAGGGTTTCCTCTCTGATATGAGCAGCCATAAAGCATTCTCTTCTTGAGATAGTAGGTAGGAAAACCTGATGCAAAAGCAAGACGTGAAGAACTAACAAAATATAGCAGCCACTTACAAAATCAGCAGCTAGACACTGTGTGTGGATAAAGATTCAAGAAGAAGAGGGAACCAGCAAAATACATCCTAAATCAGCAATATAATCTCCAAGGAGTAGCACCTCCACTTCTAGTGCATAGACTATGCCTAGAACACCTTGTATGTGCCCCCTCTTAGTGTCTTTAATAGACTTATGAGGGCTTGTGTAAGTTTTTGCATAAAGCAACCTTAGAAAGCCGAATAAGCTTCTGCGTTATAATTAATTCATTAATTTTTTCTTTTGGGACAGAAAATAACTGCATTTGGGATGGAAAATAATGATAGCTTCTTTGAGGAGCATATTAAACCCTGTTTTCTGAGAAAGTTGTTTTTTAGAATGAGCATGATGTTCTTGAATCTTTTGGAGTAATTTGCTTTTGAAAAGCACAAAATCGGAAAATTAGGGTTTGAGTTTTGTAAGTGTTTTAGGTCCCAGATGGTCATGTGCTATACATTATTAGATAGCTCTTTTGAAGATGAATAAGAACATGCAATAAAAATATTGGATCATTTTTTACCGTTTTGACCATTTCCGAAAATTTGTGTTTTATGCCACATATTGATTTCAAACAACAGATGTGTACCCCCATGGGTTCCCATATTGCTATGGTTGTAAGATGACTGCTCCACTACTTCAGAAGGAAGGAAATAAAAAACAGAGAAACAGAAAGAAAAAGAACAACTTTTTTCTTTTCGAATTTCATTTGGTTTTCACTGTTTGAGTAATGCATATTCTCGCTTCTTGTTATCGTTCTCTTTTGAAGTACTTTTAAGTGGCTATTTTTTTTCAAAATTATTATTATTATTATTATTACTATTATGGTTATTATATTTTGCTAATGAGTAGTGGCTTATTTATTCTTCTTTTTATTTTTTACCTGTTACCTGTAAAGATGGTGGGTGCACTGTATTGTCATTCTCAATTTGCATAGAAAGATATGAAGGGCTATAAAAAACAGTTCCTTCCCTTTTTAAAAACTCTCGATAATTTTACTTCTATTCTTTTTGTACTTTTACATGTTTATCTGTCTTCTTTTTTGCAAATGGTCGCCTTATTATATTTGATGTGTTTGTGTACACCTGTGCATTTGTTAGAAATAGTTTGAAAGGTAAGATACATTTGAAATCACGAAGGTATACTGAAATGACATGGCATATCTTAAAAGCCTGAGATAGAAACTAAATCAAAATAAATTATACGTGTATATGAACTCAGTCAATATTGTACACAGGCAATTGAAAAAAGAAGCTACTTTTTATGCTGTTTATAAAGATTTCCTTATTGTATGACTTATTCAAGGTGGTTATCTCTTTAAAGTGCCCCTCCCACCTCGACCTATCTTGACCCTGTGTGATTGCCTTCTCTATGTTGATTTTATTATCGTTGTTGTTATTTTATTATAATCATTATTATTATTATTATTGTTGTTGTTGTTGTTGTTGTTTTTGTTTTGATGTAACCTATGTAATATGATCTAGCTGAGAGTGTAGACATTGGACAATAATTATCTGAGATTTTGATGAACGGTTGTATCTCAATCGATGCAGATGAGGACCTGATATTTGTCCAGGAATCTGGTGTGAGAACTAGTCTTCGAGAAAGGATTGAGTACAGCCCACCTAATGATGAGTTACTGACGAAGGTATGATATAATATAAAAGTGTTTAACTAAGCTCAAAGTTTTCTTTCAATAAGTCAGTTAGGCATGGATTATGCTTGTAATGGAACTTCTTGATTGTGCAGTATTACTCAGAAATTCAGCTTTCATCAAAGGAGCGTTTGAAATTGCAAATTAAGAAATTGAAAGAAGAATTTCAAGTACATGAATATGATTCTGGGTCACCACAAGTGCAGAGTAAGTGTCGTATATGACTTCCGTACTGCACATCTTTGGATATTTCAGCAGTAGCCAGTCCATCAAAAATCAAATATGGTATTTAGTCTGCAAATTGTTGGCTTATGCCCTTTGAATGTGTGCATTTTGCAGTTGCTGTCCTTACTGCAAGGATCAACAACCTTAACAGGCATTTGCGGGAGGGCCCAAACTACAAGAGAGTAAGTGAATAAAGTAATTTTTGCTTACAGATGGTAGGATTTGTTCGTTCTTGTCTGAGTGCAGCTCAATAGAGATTATGCTATAGCAAAGCATTCACGTACTTGTGCACATTATCTCTATATTTGATTTCCATGGTCCTTGTTTGTTTAAAGCAATTCAATGTAGTGATTCATTATTATGTCGTAGTGATTATGATAGTGTTGTTTATTCAGGATAAACATTCAAGGAAAGGTTTGAATGAAATGGTTCAATATCGTAAGCGCTTGCTCCGTTACCTTCGCCGTCGGGATTGGCCTGCATATTGTAATGTTTTGACAAAGTTGAACCTGGATGATGTTATACTTGAAAAACGACGGTAGCTTTTGCAGCATTGATAAATATGAACGCAATCTCCTTGGTATCTTCCAGAGGCAAATATGGATGTATTCTGCTTTCAAGTCTTCCAGAGACAAATATGGGCATGCTCTCCTTCCAAGAAACGAAGCCTTTGTTTTCTCATGCAC